>HG993140.1:0-1250000 GCA_905231865.2 Boloria selene | reverse complement strand
TAATTGTACCTATATTATTCTTTAATCATCAGATTATATGTTTCTTTTTCTGCTTATAGAATATGTTTTTTTTTAAGTTATGAAGATTCATATAGCTTAGTCGGTTCAAGCTGGAAGTGCGAAATCAATTATAATTTACTATCTTCAAAATTTCTAGAAAATAAAAATCGAAAGACAAGTTCTATGACTAATATACAACAAGGCTTAGATATATATCAAAATTACATTCTCCATTTACACAAACAATAGAACGTCAATTTTCTGGCCTGAATGATCCAGTACCATCAGCTCTCCATTTCTCAAATCAATTCTTGTTAATGATTTTTCTATGTGATATTTGTAACAAATTGGCTCAAAAAATGCTGGACCGATTTTAAAAATTCTTTCACCATTTGAATGCTTTATTATTACTGATTAATATAGGCTATTTTAATTGCAAGAAAAATATAAGAATCCCTACTAAAACTACAATTACAGGAGAGGAGGAGGAGTGCACGCCGCACATAATAAGTGTATGAAATAGGTAGCCGCGCGGCTCAGGAGTATATTAAAGCTGGAGTAATTTTGGAGAGTTTTCAACCCAGCGAGTGATCGAATGAAGTTTAGTAGCGATTAAAAAAATGAACGCGGGAGAAGCCGCGCGTACTGCTAGTTTTAATATAAAGACACAATATAAAATTATCAATTTCAATATTTTTTATTGATTTTTATTCCAGTTGGTTACTAACTCGGACCAGCAGTTACAGGGTGTGGACGGACCGTGTTCGAGCTCCTCACTTTACTGACAGCAGAGGTCTACGACCATCAGGTCGATAGACTCCCTGTCCTCAGACGGCGCGCCAGCCGTCGCTTGGATGTAGTTATATAGACTCATGTCGCGAACGAGAACGAAGACTTGATTAACGTGCGATGTAGGCAATAACTGACACGACATAGGCGTAACTAATGCACGGTTTGTGATTGGTCATTGGTGATGGATTCGCATTGATTATTATAAGTTGAAAGTATATTGCTTAGTGTTTGGTTGAAACGGATAATACTATGTTTTTTCACGAATGATTGTTAGAGTGAATTTATAGTTTCATTTTACGATCAGCCAAGTTAAGGGTCTTTAGTCCACATCAGCTATATCGTCTCTGAAGTGAAGTTAGAGGTTTTCAATTAATTTCCCAAATTTTCGATCCCAGAATAAAAAAATGTAGTATTATCCTGATTTAAAACTAGTGAAAAGATAAGAAATAACAGATACTAGATTGCTATCAAAAATTACGAAAATATTTTGACGTCATGACAGTTGGCATCAAACGTGATGCCGCGTGAAATAACGTGTGTAAATGAAGTGACAAACGGACCGACACTTGTCTCCCGATTCAGTTTCGAATAGTTACGCGTATGATCAGCACAAACCTATTTATTTATCATCGAACCCCAAACGCCATATCGAAAAATAGAATTTACTATACCTACCTACGTTTTGATTTACTTTTTGGTGCGATTTTAAGAACACATTGAAATAGATTAAGATTTCTGAATGTCCGTAATAGCTCATAGACAGGTTTTAAGTGTAGATAGATCAAATAAAGGAGCCACGTATTGTAGAGTAATTAAATTCAGTATGAAGTGGGTATTTGACGAATATTTTTTTTAAAATTTTCATAATTATTTGGAATGAACGAATTATTAATATAAAAGATTAATAGACACTGCTTTAGTGGAGGTGGATAGTGTATGGCGATGTGATATTGTATTGTAACCGTATAAATAATAACGTGAAATATAGTTATTATTTTTATATATTATAAGTTTATTTATGTTTAGAATTTAAAATAAAATGGTTGAAGTCAAATACCCTATTGCGTGTGATACAATTTACAAATGATGTAAATATTTGAAATATATATTACCAGCTGATTAAATTAGGTAATGATTATTAATAAATTGAAATTTTTAGAAAAGAAGTGCTTAAGGCTTCTAGAGAGAAGCTTTGCCGATAGTGTTAGCTCCAATAATATATTGGGTATATAAGATTGATATTTGTTAACAACGTTATATTAGATATAGATAGACGCATATTTATTTATGTATATAGTAAGAAACCTACGCTGCCTTGAGTTTAGTCGGATTTTTGGTTTATTAAAAAATATATTTAAAAACAAGATGTGTAATTTTGTAATATCCATTGGAACTGGCTAAACTTTAGGAAGCAATCATAGACACAGTTAAGTCTTAAAATCTTCAACATATAAGAACATGTTAAATAACAATATTGTGTAAGTCATATATGCCTCGCTCGGACAAATCAAAGTACCTACCTATATGTACAAATTAGAAGAAAATATCAAATCTTGAAAATTCAGAACTACCTTCAGCAGGGCAGGCATTAAGGGAGGAGCGCTAGAGCGCCGGAGAGTAAAGGGCTCCGGATACGAAAGGGCGGGAGGCGTCGCCTAAATGTCGTAAATATAGTGAACAAAAACAGTTGAGTTTATAGAAACAGTGGAGTGGACCTCTTTTTTTTCGGTGTACGTGTTTATCGATACAGTGGCGACGTAGAAAATCTTGCCCAGGGCGCCGCTACTCCTGACGCCGGCTCTAACCTTCAGTGTAGATTTGAAAGTCATAACGAGACATTTATGGAAACTAAGACTTATATTTGTATCAATACTGACTATGTCTATGATCAGGTTAGAAACTTACAAATCGATAAATTTGTGTTTTGAGGTGTAATGTTAGTGGTATGGTTTGCCTTTGTAAAAATTTTGTTATAAATTATATTATTTAGCTGTTACGTAAGCCAAAGTGTTATGTTGAGGAATATGAAACCAAATAAATGTTATTTGTACATGAGTGTTATTTTCGTTATTTTCCCTTTTTTTTCAAACCAGAATGTTAATAATATTCTTCTTTTTGTAAAAGAAATCACTCAGAATAGTTCGCATTATACATTTACAAACGACATATGACATATCACATACAGCTTTACAACAAAAAAAACAAACCCTTTTTTTACGAGTGAAGTTTTTTTGAGATATACAATTATTATTCAAACACATCGTAAAAAACATTGATTTTACGTACATTTGATACATATTATGGTACACTTTCGCCAAGTATGCAAGTACATACATATCTAATACGTAATCCTACTAAAATGATATTAACCCATAATTTTTTTTCAAGAGGAGCTACAATTAGAATACCAAAAGTAAGCGTGCTCCAGAAGTTAGAACATAATAATATTGAGTCTATTCCTAAACGTGCCCTAAAAATACAATTGTAAAGTAGTTTAATTAAAAAATAAGTCAATTTCTATAGTATTAGATACATACATTAGATAATTATTAACCATAATTGGTCTGAAATAAGGAAACAATAGCTCAAACGAGATGTTTTTAAGAGGAAAATTCTATGTTATTCTAAGAATAGATACATCTACCATAATATAATACTTACTTAATTATTGTGATAGAAACATATTATACTTGGAAGCAGGGATTTATATAAACCAAAGGTTTTATTTATAACAAAAAAATTGAATATTTTTTGTGAGACCTCGCTAGGTTAACGATAAAAATTCTAAAATGCTTCGAGTAAATACTTTTCCAGATATCGGAACAATGTTTTGAAATATCAGCTTGGTGTAAATTTATGTACCCTCGGATGTCTAAATTGAGCGGACTATAAGGATTAATATGTATACTATAAAAAAACCTTCGCAAATAATGCATTACCTTAAAATTAACTTGATTACCATAAAAAAGGTTATACCGAGTCAACCTTAAAAGACCGTCCGCTATCGCGGACCTTATTTGGAACTTTTAAAGGGGAACAATTCCGTCATGCATGATTTTTGCATAACTTTAACCGTTTACACAGCGCACGCAACGAAAGCTCTCAAAAGGAATATTATTTTCCCGTTTTTGCAGCATTCTTCATAGATGCTCCGCTCGTATAAGTCGTAGCATGCTGTAATAATATAACCTCGACAAAAGAACTATCCAACACAAAAAATAATTTTTCAATTGAAACCAGTAGTTCCTGAGATTGGCGCGTTCAAACAAATAAACAAACAAACAAACAAACGAACAAACAAAACAAACTTTTCGGCTTTATAATATAATATAACTGATATAATTTTAGTATAGATATGCGTGCACCAATAATAATAATCATATAGGTGACTAAAATATAAACAATTTTATATTATTACTATAGACTTTAGATGTTTTAAGGTTCTATTCGTATTATTTCATAGGAAGTTATAAATACTCCAGGGTTGCGACATTCTTGGTTATTAATAAAGTTTTCAGACTCTAGTACAGAAATAACCACCTCAACCAAATTAAACTACACACCTGTTGACTGACTTTTCTGTGGAATCATAGAAAATAACGTCTGTGATTCTATTAATACCGACTTACAACATTACATCAAATATTCTCTACTGCTTCTAAATCTGACAAAAAATTACTGGGTTTGATTAAATAAATATTACTATTTACTTATCTTTTCGGGTTGTGTTTTTAATTATTAATTTCTATAGAAAACTAGCTGATCCGGCGAACTCTGTTCCACCAGAATACAAATTACTGATTTTATTGGTTTCTGAAAAAAATTATAGTAGGTAGGTACCTAATCTAAACCATACTTAACAAAATTACGTTTAGCTGTTATTTCTGTTTTGTTATTCCATGTCAATGAGTTTTTATTATATCACGTTTTAGAGACTTGTATTCTCTCTGACGTTTTATGACGACTTGTATTCTCTCACGTCACACGGGAACGCGTTCGCGTATTTCCCTTTCCGTGTCCAGTTGGCGGCAAAAACCAGCACGGTTTTGTATTACTAACCAACTCGACAAATCCGTGCTTAGTTCGCCTCAACTGAGCACGCTTTTGCGATCAAGCAACATTAAAAACGTTTTACAAAACAGCGTACAGCTGAATCAAACACGGTTTTTTATTCGAACGCGTTCGAACGGGATAAATCATCAAAAGCGTCTGTCTCCTGGTTCTAAGCTACCTCCCCACCAATTTTCAGCCAAATCGGTTCAGCCGTTCTCGAGTTATAAATAGTGTAACTAACAAGACTTTCTATTATATATTTAGATATGTAACCAACCTATGTGCATTAACCATAAACTGATAAGAACTATAGACATATATAATTATTATCTTATCTTACAATAACTACAACATAACGTGTAGGAGACTAAATTCTATACCTACAATTCTACATATCAATGTTAACACGTTCACTGTGCAAGCCGAAATAATAATTTGACCTCATACGTGTATAGTGGGTTTTGTTTTTAAATTAACTTATTGTCATAAAAATAAACAAAAAAGTAGTAATGATTTTATTATTATTATTTTTTAATAAGATATGAGGAATTTTCTCCATGTCCCATATGGGGGTCACACACGTCTGAACTTAAATCAAAGAGTAAATATACTTAAATTTAATGAAATGCATGCACAAATATTTTATTTATGTGACAAGTCATCTGTCAAAATCAGTTTGCCGCGATAATTTGTCGAGTAAACAGAGCATTGGACAGTTTTATCTGAGTTTTGTGCTATAACAGAAGTTTAGTGGAAGAAGGTAATACTGCCGCTCAAGCCCGAAAAAAAGCAACAAAATGGATACGAAATGTAAAAAAGCTTTTTCTCTGGCTTGTTATAATAAATATCATTAATATTTTGTGCTAATGAGTAAAAGAGTTTTTATTAATAAATAAATAATTGTCACTTTCTGTCTTTAATTTTGCATAACGTATACCAGCAAAACCAATATAAAATTTCACTGGGACATCATGGTAAATAATTATTATATTCATTGTTCACACGTGTATGCAAGTAAAAAAAAATATTTTCATACGTGCGCGGAATTATATGCCATAGAATTTATTTTAGCTTGTGCCCCACATATGTGCCACGCACGTATGAACTGATCATCATGGTGCCCCATATGTGGGGCATACACAGGGAACGTGTTAAGTTCGACACAGAGAACTGAAATCGACGAAAAGAATGTCTTTACTAGTATTTCTAAACAAACCAAATCAATAAAAATGTAATTAGGTAGATAAAATATTGTTTACATGAAAACTATTTTCAGCGGGTACTAAAATCATATAGGTAACGCAGTGTAATTATAGTGTACAAGATAATTATAGGAAAAATGTCAGAAATTAGATTTAGCAACTATTTTTGGCATGCGGTTAGACTAAATGGGTTCGTTATGTCCATTTCAGTAATCATTTCTAAAGTATTCAGTGTAAAGAATATTCAAGATCTAAACTTACTTCTAAAATCATTTTTTAAATTATTTGGTTCTAATCTTACGATCTTCACTATAATTATTATTTTATGCTACATATAAAAACAAGTGGATAAATAAAACCAGTGAGAATGAGTTACAATTGTTTTATTTGCAATTCAGACAGGAGTTACCCATGAGAAGATCTTGCTTGATAGTGGAATGTTTTAGTTTAATCAACCTCCTCGATGGTGGGTCCGGCACCGCCGCCAGGGGCTGCGCCTCCCGCGCCGGGTGCTCCGCCGGGGAAGCCTGGCATACCGCCGGGCATACCTCCAGGCATGCCACCGGGGGCTCCACCAGCTCCCTGGTACATCTTCGTGATGATCGGGTTGCAGATACCCTCCAACTCCTTCTGCTTGTGTTCATACTCCTCCTTATCGGCTAGCTGGTTGGAATCTAGCCACTTGATGGTGTCGTTGCACTTGTCGAGGATGGTTTGCTTGTCAGAGTCAGAAATCTTCTCCTTGAGCTTCTCATCTTCCATGGTGGACTTCATGTTGAAGCAGTAGGATTCCAGGGCGTTCTTAGCCTGGATGGTCTCCTTTTGCTTCTCGTCTTCGTTCCTGTACTTCTCAGCCTCGTTGACCATGCGCTCGATCTCCTCCTTCGAGAGACGACCCTTGTCGTTGGTGATGGTAATCTTGTTCTCCTTGTTGGTGGACTTTTCGACGGCGGACACGTTGAGGATGCCGTTAGCGTCGATGTCGAAGGTGACCTCGATTTGGGGTACGCCGCGGGGCGCGGGAGGGATGCCAGTCAACTCGAATTTGCCGAGGAGATTGTTATCCTTGGTCATGGCACGCTCGCCCTCGTACACCTGGATGAGTACTCCGGGCTGGTTGTCAGAGTAGGTGGTGAAGGTTTGGGTCTGCTTGGTGGGGATGGTGGTGTTACGCTTGATGAGCGTGGTCATCACTCCGCCGGCGGTCTCGATACCGAGCGACAGTGGGGTGACGTCGAGCAGCAGCAGGTCTTGCACCTCCTCGGACTTGTCGCCGTGCAGGATAGCAGCTTGCACCGCGGCTCCGTATGCGACGGCCTCGTCAGGGTTGATGGATTTGTTTAGCTCCTTGCCGTTAAAGAAGTCTTGGAGGAGCTTCTGCACTTTGGGGATACGAGTGGAACCGCCTACAAGTACGATGTCATGGATTTGGGATTTGTCCATTTTAGCATCGCGGAGAGACTTTTCGACGGGTTCCATGGTGGACCTGAAGAGATCGGCGTTCAGTTCCTCGAAACGAGCCCTGGTGATAGATGTGTAGAAATCGATACCTTCGAAGAGAGAATCGATTTCAATGCTCGCCTGGGTGGAGGAAGAAAGGGTCCTCTTCGCCCTCTCGCAGGCGGTTCTTAACCTACGAAGCGCTCTCTTGTTGGTGGTGAGGTCCTTCTTGTACTTCCTCTTGAATTCCTGGACGAAGTGGTTCACCATTCGGTTGTCGAAGTCCTCGCCTCCCAAGTGCGTGTCACCGGCAGTGGATTTTACCTCGAAGATACCATCCTCGATAGTCAGAATGGACACATCGAAGGTACCACCACCGAGATCGAAAATAAGGACATTACGTTCTCCACTTCCCTTTTTGTCAAGACCATACGCAATCGCAGCAGCAGTGGGTTCATTGATGATTCGGAGAACGTTCAGGCCAGAGATGGTACCCGCATCTTTTGTGGCCTGTCTTTGTGAGTCGTTGAAGTACGCTGGAACCGTGATGACTGCATTTTGCACCGTTTTGCCGAGGTATGCCTCGGCTGTTTCCTTCATCTTTGTAAGCACCATTGAGCTTACTTCCTCAGGGAAGAAGGTCTTGTCTTCACCTTTGTATGCTACCTTAATCTTTGGTTTGCCTCCATCACTGACCACTTCAAATGGCCAGTGCTTCATGTCTGCTTGTACGGTGGCATCCTCGAATTTACGTCCAATAAGTCGTTTGGCATCTGTAACAAGTAAACAAATCATATGAAAAATCTGAATAGCTAATATTTTTAAAAACTTCAAAATAATATTCTCAGATTACTATTCTCATTCACTATGTTCAGAGACTCTAGTCTAGTATATTGGTTATCATCATTAAAAATTGAATTCTACAATACCAAACAAAATTGCAATGATAGTATTATGTAATCCATGTATCATAATTCAAATGTAAACTGGTTTAATAGCAATGACCTAGAATACCTAGATATAAAAATATTAAGACCAGTAATCAAAAGAAACATGCAGTAAATTAAAAAATATTATCTTAAAGATTAAATAGAAAAGAAATGTTACTATAGAACAAAATTATCAACATGAGTAAATATATCAGCAGTGTCCATTATATTGGTCATGAAGCATAATCGATCATAATTTAAATGATTCATAATGTAAGATGATAAGTGCATTTTTTTGCAAATATTTGTATTTAAGAAGTTTAATAGGCTTTATTTTTTATTAAGTAGGCCTAATATTTTTTTAGAATGTTTAAATGAATCACGAACCCCCTGACCCTCTCACAGAACTCTAGGGTACCACTAACTACCACTTTGAAACCACTGATATAGATAACAGATAGCTAGTGCTATTAGTCACTTCCAATTGATAAGATGAAAAAGTAAAAATAACTTTAGTATACAAAACTCGTCAAAGTAATTATGTTTGCACGAAATTGTAATGTTATTCCTTTGTTTGCTCTCAATTGTATGTTATGATATATTTTTCAATGAAAAAAAGCAAGCATTTAATTAATAGTAACATTTCAGAGCAAGCAAATGTGAAGATTTTGAAATCCAGATAAAAAAACCTTGTAATAAAGACAAGAAATATAAAATTGTATCATATTATGAAATCGATAGAAAATCTCACGTAATTTTGTTCACTGCACAAACAAATGAATCATTGCTATCATTTATTTATAGTCATTTATCTTGATCCACTTGAATGAATACATTTATTCCATGGTTGCTTGTTCTTAAGATTATGAAAACCCATATTGCATTAATCAATTCAATAAAACTTACCGAAAATGGTGTTGTTGGGGTTCATCGCCACTTGGTTTTTAGCGGCATCTCCGATGAGACGCTCGGTGTCGGTGAACGCGACATATGAGGGTGTGGTCCTGTTGCCCTGGTCATTGGCGATGATTTCCACTTTCCCGTGCTGGAATACACCCACGCACGAGTAGGTGGTACCTAAATCAATACCTACTGCGGGAGCTTTTGCCATCTGTAATAGAAAATCGATAATTAGTATAACCATAGTATTTAATAACTTTCAAAAATTAAGAAACCATTTTTACAGGACTACATTGTGGACCACGTGTTGCTAATGTTCAACTCTTCGAAAAAATTTATCTCGCAAAGCTAATGCCATTATGTACATTTAAATAAAGACAAAATTCTTCGAAAGCATCACGCGTTTTACGCATGGCAGCCATCGCACTATAAAAAGCAAGTAATCGATGAACATTGGGCGAACGTTCTGGAAAGTTCACTGAAGAACAATGAGTTTTCATGAGTTAGGGATCTAATAATTACAATATACACAATGTAACACTTAAAATATTCCAAGGGCGTCACCACGTGCAAAATGTTGGGACGGAATAGCAAAACCCCCGGTCAATAAGAAATTAAAATGAAAAAATAATAAATTTAAACATTTCAGAATATAGGATTAGAGAAAAAACCTGATGACTAATCACGGAAACGACTTCAAGGAACTTCCCCAATTGAAAGTACCAAACACGTCAGAATATGATTTGGAAAAATATTCACTAATATATGTTAAAATTATCTAAATATAAGAATATACAAAAATGAAGAGAATAATGTACATAATAAATGTTTTAATACTCACATTTTTAACTTAGCTTTAACTTTGAAGACTTAAATGTAGTACACTCAGCAAAGGTGCGCGATTGTCGGCCTCTTTTCTTGAAATTAGATGGCGCATGACGCGGTGCGGGCACTTTATAGGCAAGCGCGTAATCGCTCGATGTCACTAGAATTTTCTGGAACATTCCTCATCGTGGACCAATGAGAACGAAGGACCTTTACCGCGCGTTGTTCTGATTGGACGAATATTTTTATTCCAGAACATCCATGACGAAACGTGAACTTTTGTGTCAATTTAGTGTTGTGCCAGTATCGAGATTTTATTTAATATTATTATTATTTTATGATTTCCTTTACTATTTATTTAATGACAGACACGATTATTTATTAAGTAACAACATAATGAGCGACTTATTCGTTGGGACATTAATAGCTCTACTAGGCTAGTAGTTTGACAGAAGTTGGAAATTAAGCATGATTACCAAAATTTCCATAAAAATTTAGAATTTTAATGCAGGAATTTAATGTAATAAAAATATAATTATGTTTATAGAACTTGACTTTAATAATTAAAATAAACATATCAAGATACATCGCTTTAGCCTTTAGAAAATTAATAAATACAATGGTTTTTCATTTTTGTCATACTTTTTTTTCCTTATTATTATTTCAGCAATAAAGGGTATATAAAAAGTGCAACTTGATCTCTTCGTTATAAGTAAAGATAGTTTCTCAATTACTTTCACATATATTTCGTATTTATTCAGTTTTGAAACTCAGATTTGTCGATATCGATAAAAATGTCTTAAAAATCTAAACGCACTATAGATTATAAAGGAACAAAGATTGGGTGGCAGTTGGCACCACAGAACAATAATACGTTGGCACAGACTACAGAGTATATAACATAAAATAAAACCGTTAAAGAAAATCAATACTAAATAAACTTGAAATGTATTATACATTATGGCGCATTGCGTTTGCGTTATTTTATTTTGTTATATTTAAAGATATTGCTTGATGCTATACTTATTTTTATTCTTCAAATTCATCTTATCACCTAAGTTTTTATCAAATTGGTAACGATAATTAATAATTATCCCTTTCAATCCTTTCATATCAATAGATGAATAATAAAATAATTTACATTATGATTATATTAAATAATAATTATTTAAGTACCGTCGTCCGTCCAGATTACCATGACCTCTGCTTTTCGTTTTAAATGGGATGGCTTAGAATAACCTAAGTGGGATGGTAATAAGTAGAGTCAAGTCATCAAGTTGTTATTGTACAATTGAATATTGATATTTCGAAAGCACACCTATTGTTTGTCATTTCACACTTGTCAGTTCAAGGAATAGAAAGTAAACTTGGTTTTAAGTTTTTATATTATAGTATTATAATAATATGTTGTTGACAAACAAATTTTGCAGGAGGAAATTTGAAACGGAGAATTTTGGTAAAATAAATAGGTTCCTAGTTGGTTGGTTGGATAGTATTTACATTTTTTTAATATACTTGGTAAATCTAATAATATGTCGGTTTTGCCAAATGACGTCATTTAAATAAAATTTTGCGCATATGAATATGGTAGTCATTAACCCTTTAACCGCCAAGCTTATGTTCGCGTGGCGTGCACCTAGCGCCAGCAACCTTTAGGTATAACTTCGCTTAGTGTTGCGAACAATATTTTATCGATATATTTCCATATTCGTAACATACTTATAATTAAAGTCTAAATCGAATCTGTAATTTAATATTTTTTGGATTTTTATTAATACAGAAGCCGAATCTAAATCTGTTAATTATTTGTAAAATTTAGGCATCGATAAACATACTAATAAAATAAATACAAATTACAAAATTTGAATCAAAAGTTTATTTGTTTATTAGGTGCTAAGTATTCTTTAAAATTACACGGGCTGATATACTCTCTTGATTTTCTTTTTAATCTTCTGCACGAGCATTATGTTTTAAATGTATGATGTTCATATGCACTTGTAACCGGATTTTTATATATATATCTACATATTTAAATAACATACATACACATATAAGTATATAAATACATATATTATTATAAGTACATAAACATACGTATTATTATGATGCAAATAGAAAGTGCCTAAGTTTGAGTTAGAAAATAATTTTTAATGTTATTTTTAAATGCAGCAGAAGGGCTCGCCTGTTGGAATTTACGGAGTTTGTTTCATGACACTGCAGCACGTACCGAGAAAGAGTTTTGTAAAAATTTAGTGTTACTTCTCGGTATCTCAAGCATCGCTGTGAAGCAGGGCTTTCTGGAACGTGTCGGAGTCGGAAGTAGATTAAACCGAGAACAAAGGTAAGAAGAAAAGTTGTGATTATGAAGGATATTAAATAGAAAAGTAAAGGTGTGCATATCACGGCGAAGGTGAAATGGGAGCCATTTTAGTTAAGCTTGAAAATCGGAGACATGATCATACTTACGCAGCAGACCATAAATAAAGCGTATGGCGAGATTTTTGAGACGCTCAAGTTTATTCAGTAGCTCCTCAGTCATATCCAGAAAGCATACATCAGCGTAGTCGAAAATGGGTAGTAACTATTTAAGGTATGAATAGCATTAGGTAAATCGTTCAATTCACAATTTCGATATAGTTGTAAACCATCTGCACACAGATGGTAACGAGAAGAAATGGCGCCAGAAATGTTATTGATAAAAACCAGAGAAGAGAAGTGGTGAAAGAACGCCGCCTTTCAGGAACGCCAGCCGTAAAGTCCAATCACACCGATGAAGTATCATTAGTTCTTTCACCCTGGCGGCAACCGAAGAGATATGAGCGAAACCAGTCTATGGCCGCAGGAGAAATGCTAACTGCGCGAAGAGTGCCTAGAAGAATGTCAAAGTCAACAGAGTTCAATGCGCTACCAGCGTTGCCAGAATGTTACTTTTGTAACATTTTACGTTACTTTTCACTACCTCATGTTACCTACGTGTTACACGACTCAAAATGTTACTTTTACGTTACTTTAAGGAAGTAGCAAAAATATAATTTTTCATCAACCAAAATTAGTCATGAAACGGAACGCATCTCGTTTCGGAACGAAATTTCGTTTGTTATATTGGCGCACATGTCACGTAATGTCATAGTCAGTCTCAGTTCGTTTCATGGTTGCCATTTACACGTCAATTGCCGTGTTACACGGTATTTGGGGGCCATTACCAAAAAACATGGTATACGGCAGAACAATCGTTGCCGTATCCTGAAACACGGCAATCAGCGCACACGCACAACACACGCGCTTTAAGCCGCGGGTAACAGCTAGTCTATAACTAAATTTAATATAATCTATAACACCGTTCAACTGATTAACTTTACTATTTATGTTTAGTCGATAAATGATTTTATATAACTAGTATAGGAAGTCAAACTAATATTAAACCAACCAAACAAATGTTAGATCAAAATACGATTTAAAGAAAGAAAAAGTAGAAGAAATAAGTATTAGTGGTATCAGACAGTTATATTATGGTTATAATTTTTACCAAAGTTGTTCAAATAAAATTTGTTAATCTAATATATTTTAATAAATTATCTAAGGAAACCTGGCTTTTCGCCACTAAAACTATAGGAATAATTTACAATTAGGTACAGAAGTCTACATTTTCGTTTAATTTGTATGAGACACGGCATTTTTTTAACTTTTACCATAACACACGGCAATCTGACATCGGCAACACGGCAAAATAAAATAATGTTACTTTTTTTGTAAAAATGTTTCTTTTTGAGCTGTCTCGTGTTACTTTTCACTATCTGCCACTGGCAACACTGTGCGCTACTAAAGCCAAGAAGTACCATTGCAGTAAGCCTGGTATTATCCATAGCGTACCGAATGTCCTCTGTGACGTTCAGCAGCGCACGAACAGTGCTGTGAAAGGGGCGAAAACCGGACTGATAAGGACATAAAAGATTATACGAGTTAAGGTAGGAATAATAATGGGCGATAGTTTCAAGGAACACCTCCCAGGGCTGAAGCTTTTACTAACAGGTAGCCCTGCTAGGTATAAGTGGTTATTCCGACACAAATCGGTTGTCAGAGCCTCGTCCGTTAACAGGGGTACCGCGTGCAGGTGAGATTGATTATGGAGGCTGACTAAATGTTATAAACGAATAATTTTTCGAAAGATACTTAGTCGATCATAATATTCTATACATATAATAAAGCTCTGAGTCGAATCTATACATATTTTTGAAAAAGTTATTAAAGTAGACGTTATTATTTATACAGAAGCCGAATCTAAAAATATTAGTATTTTTGTCTGACCGCGTCACAAGAAAACAAGAACAGATTGAGATTGATTGATGAAATTTGGAATGATGATAAAATCTATCATCATCCAGGCTAAAATGTATACTAACATGTGTATTGGGAATCCGATCTCAGCAAGGGTGTACCAGTAATAAAATAAAAATAATTAGAAAAAATTACAAAGTTTTATTTCTTAATTAGTAAAAAACAATTAATTACCAAAAAAACAATTATGAGAATATATGTACTATAACCATTAATCGGATCTTTATTGTTCATATAACAAAAATATTAATACTCCGAATATTGCAAAATGTTTAATAATTAGTACTTCATCTCTTAACATTATCGACAGCTTCCCAACACTATCACTCAACTTATGACAAGTGGGGGAAGGGGGGGCAAGACGGGGTTGCGGGCAAGACGGGGTACCCGTCTTAAATAAGAAACCAATTGACCAATCTCAATCTTTTTTGCACCTGACAGTGCGCCGGAATGTCAGTTATTAGTTAGCAAAGTCACTGGATGACAATACTACATTGTTTAGTTGTCAAATGAAAAAATATATTTTTGGCGGTTTCCTTAGCATTTTTTTACATTACTTGGAACGTGTTAGCTCTGGAAATAACATTATTTTAAATTATAAATAAATTTAGTCATATTTATCAACGATTACGCTTGCAGGTAAGCACTTATTTATGTGTGTGTGTGAGACCATTGTGTTGAGAGGTAACATTTTTAATGCAATCGAGCATGAGAGGGCAAGACGGGGTATGGGTACCCCATCTTGCCCGCATTAAAATATTTTTACAGATTATTTTGATATGTCAGTTAAAGTGTAATGATTTGTAAGACACTATCGATGATTTTTTTGTTGTAGGATAGTAAACATCTATCTAAAAGAAAAACAAATAGAAAAATTGATCAGTAGAGTCTGTGATGCAAATGGCTGAGATCAGCTGCAATTAAAATGAAGGTTAGGTTAGGTCAGTTAGGTCCTAAATTACTAGTTTTTTTCCTATGATGAAGAGAAAGAGTTACGTGATTATAGATGAGATATGACATAACAATATCTGAGACCCATCCTGCATTGTCCTCACCCACTCAGTAAAGAATAGATCTGGCTAACACACCGGATTTATCTATAACTTTACTATTGCGACTGAGATTTGGTCGGCGGTTAACAAAAAAAAGAGTGAAAAGTGAAGTGAAAAAAAAGTATCGAGGATTAGCTCATCAATAAACAGTAGCAATAGTGAAGTAGAAAATACACCATGTTTGTATTGTGAAGGTTGTTATTTGGAGTCAAATGTAGGCTGAGCTGCATGTTCTGCGTGCGGAAAATAGGCTCACTGTAGCTGTGCTGGGGTAGATGACAAAGATGAAGATGCGAATTTTGTCAGCAAAAATTATTAATTCAATGATTTTGGCTAACCTCATCTTGCCCTTTAGGGTACCCCATCTTACCCGAGGGAGGGTATTTTCTACTTTTAGTTTTATTTTTATTTAATTATGTAACATATGTTTCTCATTAGACTGAATTATGAAAAACAGATAACCAAAGATGATTATTAAAATAGAAAATATAATATAAACACGACTTTTCTAACTTTTATTGAAATTCAAACGTTAAGTACCCCGACTTGCCCCCCCTTCCCCTGCGTACGTAATATCACGGGGACGGCGCTACCGGAACGTCATTGAATTTAATTGTCATTTGGTTGACATTGTGCCGCACGTAAAATCACGGTGATGGCGTTCGTGGATCATCTACACTAGTGACGTTACTAGATAAATAATTTATTTATATTTCTTTGTTGATTATAACAAAATATTTTAATTAACCTTATTGGTTTTGAATAAATTAACTGTAAAAAAATATAAAAAATGCATTAAACGCTTAGTTAATCATTCAATTTTGTAAATTTAGGCTTTCTATTAACTTAGCATCAACATAAACTTCCTAAGCGGTACAACACTACTCTACGTAAAATCACGGCTTTGGCGTTACAGGTAGGATGTTGTATGTATCGTTCACTGAAAATTTTCAATTATTTCCTATAATGAGTTAAAAATTCGTGTTAAGTACTATCAAAAGTAAAGTAGTAACAGCTACATATTCATAATTAATAAGCAAAGTCAGTTATATTTTAAAGTTTTTTAAGTAGAGCTGCATTTCGTAATATTACGTGCGTGGCGCGTGGTGTATGATTTGTCGGACCCGTAATATCACGGCGACGGCGGTTAAAGGATTAATCAATATATACACCTAAACAAACATGTTTACTTTAATTACTTAATTACTGTATTACAAATATATATTGCCTGTTAATTATTTAGTTCAGTATTTTCTGTTGCTTCAAACTTTTTTGTACGGCACTATTTGGAAATGACTCAAAATTAGCTAACACAAGATTTTGTAATTTCTTTTTCTACCTAATTTAGAAATTCATGGCCATAGGAAAATTGTAATAGATAACTGATAAGGTAGGTATAGTAAGGTCAAAACTGAAACTGCAAAATGTTTATTAAAAACAGTAATACAATAAATTACGCTTAACACCTAACTTGAGCTAAAAATATCGACACATTCCGAAACAAACCATTATACAAAATAAAAAAAACCATTTATATTCTGTTTAAAATTTATAAAAAAAAATGAAACATAGTTCTCTACAATAAATAAAACTATCAAATATAAACACTCCAATTTCACTCATTAATCTCCGAGCTGAAGAATTTTCAAATGCTTTTCATACTTATCTAATTGTTCAATATTAAAATAAATACTCCTTGATGTCACATTTACTTGTATCTTGGTAAGACAAACACATTAAAGTTCAAAACTATAATAAAGCAATACCAGCCCCCATTATAAAATTACTTCAATGAAATTATTTTTTTAATGGCTTCCGAGTTGGGAATATAAAGTTACTTTGTACAACTCTTAACATTTATAACAGACATAATAATAAATGAAAGTAAAATTTTTCATCTGTGGATATCCTTTACATATTAACAAACTCAAATACAAAGTATTAAAATGTTCTAGCTAAATTTTAGGATTGCTTTTTACTTGGTCTAAAAAAGATTTACATTCAAACTTAATAAAATAAATTAATTTAAAAAGAATATTCATTAAAAAAATTATGTACTAATAGCAGTGACTTCAAGAAACACTAAAGTCTAAATGGACTTTTAAAGTAATATAAAAGGCCACCTTCCACTAAAGGTGCAGTTCAAAATAATTTAAATAAATAAATAATAAATATGTATATTCTATACAGCTAAGACTAGTTGTTAAAGCACTAAGATCATGAGATTCTGAAGTAAGACTGATACATGGTGCCGAAAGATGTAGTGATGAACCATGCAAAACAACACCACCAAGTTGCGAAGCCAAACACTCCTCTATACACTTCTGATGTGAATATCTGTTAACAAAATAAACAATTAGTTACTATTACACATTAAGAAACATTGCAATTAAAAAGACATTGAAATGAATTAAACAAGATAAAAGTTAAATGCTGCATTAATACTAATTAAAGAAATGGCTATTTCCAGCTACATCAGTTTGATAGTTTTCAAATTATTATTTGTGTCTGTGTTAACATACTGCCACTATATCTAGATAATATTATATAGTTATAATATAGTTTATTTGTTTGGTTGAACGCGCTAATCTCAGAATCTACTGGTCCGAATTAAAAATTCTTTTTGTGTTGAATAGTCCGTTTATCAAGGAAGGCTATAGGCTATATTACATCACGCTTCGACCAATAGAAGCGGAGAATAAATGAACGTTAGTTCTGCGAGTCCCCATACGGCGCGACTCAGAAAATATTTGGTTTCCGGTCTTTAAAACGCGTGCGAAGCCGCGAGAAATGCTATTATAAAAATAAAATGAATGACTGCATTAGAGTTAAACCAAGATGAAAGTTTAACTTTAGAAAGCTTCATATATAAAAGGAAATAAGAAATGCTTACCATTTTCAAATTCTCCCACGCCATCTGAAACTGCTCCATACCTTCTAAGTTAATAACTGTACCCTCAGTAGAGTTACTCTCACTCCCCTCCTCATACAACAGTGAGGACCAGGAGTATCCTCCCAGAGTCTTATACATGAGGGCAAAGTATAGACACATGATGATCGGACATACATATTGTAAAGCCACTACACACAGGTAGTAGAAAACTGATGCAATCTGTTAAAGAAAAATGAGTATTATGTACTTTTAAATTAAAAAACTACTATTTTTTTCATACTATTAAATAAACAAATATGTTGGGACATTATTACATACAGCGCCATCCAGTTCAATGGTAAGTGATTTGGTATGAGATTTGTGTTATGGATACCAAATATAGATAGTTGATACTAGTGTAATACATATTATTAACACAGGTGACTGGTGTGCAAACATTTCTACTCAACAAATGGATAACCCAACAAGACTCGAACCCACTACACACTACAAATTGAGCCAATGTGTTGTCAAAATACTTACTTTCTTTTGCAAATCAATGTTAGTTATTCTTCCCGCTTCTTTCTTTTGTACATCAAGCCTACGCTGTGCCATATCCAAATACGCTTGCAACTGTCGTGGCATCAGTGCTATCCGCAATACTATTGTCAATATTACTAGGATAAGACGGAGAGTGTCAAATGCTTGAGTTGTCATACTGGAATATAAAAGAATGAATTAATATAATTACTATAACTAATAATATAACAAAAGAAATCCAATATTTTCTATAGATACAAAAATTTACTGTCTGTACTGTTAAAGAACAGTTTTACGATTTGTCTAGCAAATCTCCAAAGTAGCTGGATCAATTTTTACTGGCAGAAAGCTGATGTTAGGCTACTCTCATTTGTTATTTTAAAAAATTATCTTAAAATTTCATGAAATTGTGATGAAATCTAGTACTTGTGTAAGACTTGAATTAGTGAATTTTATATTTACAAAATTCAGTGTATAATATAAACTACATAAAGCCCTTAAAATAAAATGGTTGAAGTTTTGATAGGAATAACCTTTCAGTGTAAATGCAAATTATATTAACTTACAGAGGTTTTTCCATGCCACTAAATATTCTCACAGCCAAATAATGTTTTGCCACTGGACGAACCCACAGCAAAGCTAGCACAAATGGCATAGCAAAATTAATGTTCAGTAGTAGACCTTTTACTTTGTTGTCCCCATAATATCTACAATTAAAGTAAACATTTAAAAATTTTTATTTATTTAATGGGCACAGTTTATACTGAACTTGAACATGAGAAATTAAAAAGTAATCAAATCATTCAAAATAAAAATCAAAATACATTTAAATATTTAAAATTTGAACATGTTGCAATATGCACCACAACCTTACGCAGTCTGATGTACTACTTGGAAATAATTATAACTAATATCAAAATTAACAGTTAAATCTAAAAGGAAAAAACTAAAATGAAACAAACCCAAAGAAAAATAAGTAAAGTTATAAAAATATATAATTCCTAATAACATTTACATTCTTCTTCTTATCGAGTCGATGGCAATTGTTACAATGTGCCAGCCCAAAACTCGGCCACCATTACAGCTTTATCAGTGGCATGCATAAGCTCCTGTAAGTTGCAGGTAACAGGGCAAGCAGGGCATGTAAGTAGGTGTCTCATCGATTGAGGAATGGCACCGCATCTACACTCCAGGCCACCGCTCGCAAATCCCCACCTGGCCAAGTTTTCCTTACTTCGGCCAACCTGAGTCCGAAGTCTATTAAGCGACTTCCAGGTCTGCCAAGGCAAACTATGTCCAGGAGCAAGATTCTCAGACGGTGGAACGAACGGAATAGGCAAAGAACCATGAGTGTCCTGCCAAATCCTGCATCTTGCCTTAGGTATTTCGTCACTAAATATAATAACACATTTACATTGATAAATTAATATAATAAGAAAATCACCTTAGTGAATCCCAATGCATCCTCGCCACTCTGAGACCGGGAAATGTGAATAATGTACCAATTATTGCAGCCCAAACTGCCAATGAGAATTTTAATACCAATTTTGAAGCTGGACCTCTGTAAAATAAAATTATTTCATATATTTCCTTTAAAAAATATTTTTTTTTTTTTTTTTTTTTCTTAATAATATCATGCGATCGGCTCTATGAGCCCTTAGCAGATTTGTTGAAGAGATTGACGTTAGAGAGATGCTCCTCCAGTGAGGAAGCTGTCTCTTATTTAATTATATTTTTTTTTTTCTGTTTGTAAGTCCCATATGTGTTGCCTTTTGAGCCTTCTATGATATAAAGGATCACACAGCGCTGCCACTAATGTGTTAGTATGAGTACTTATACGGTTTTTGTATGCTCTTGTTCTGTGCTCCACTTCTTCCTTCACGGTTCTAAGGTTTGTATATTCATGCAATTCACTGGTTTTGATAAATAGAGGTGCATTAGTTATTGTTCTGAGAGCTCTGTTTTGTACCCGTTGTAAAATTTCCACGTTTGAGTTTTTTGCCGATCCCCATAACTCAACACCGTATGTCCACACTGGTTTGATTATAGCTTTATAGATGAGTAACTTATTTTCTAAGGTGACCTTTGATCTTCTGCCTATTAGCCAGTTAAAATTTTTCAATCGTATGTTTAATTCTTCGCGCTTTTTCTGTATATGAGTCTTCCATGTCTGCTTCCTATCAAGATGCATGCCTAAATATTTTACAGTGTCTCGATGAGGTAGAACATCATTACCAAGTTTAATGGCGGGGCAATTTCCCTTTTTCAAGGCAAAAGTAACATGCACCGATTTGCTAGAGCTGGCCTTAATACGCCATTTTTCCATCCATTTGTTGATTTTGTTGAGGTGTTTCTGTAGAGCTGAGGACGCTATGCTGGGGTCTTGATGGTTGCAAAGGACAGCGGTATCATCGGCGAATGTGGCAGATAAGATGTTGTCTGTGGTAGGTATATCCGCAGTGTAAATGAGGTACAGAGTGGGACCCAAGATGGATCCTTGCGGAACCCCGGCTTTTATATCATGAAAGACAGAATAATCATCATTAATCTTAACCCTAAATATTCTATTTTCCAAATAGGATTTTAGAAGCACGTAGAGGTTGTGTGGAAGCTGAGTCTTCAATTTAAAAAACAGGCCTAAATGCCAAACCTTATCGAATGCTTGTTGCACATCGAGGAATACAGCAGAACAGTACTGCTTTTCCTCGAGAGCTTGTCTTATTTTATGTACAACACGGTGGACTTGTTCTATAGTGGAGTGACCAATTCTGAAACCAAACTGATGTTGAGGGATGGAATTATTATCGCTAAGTATTCGCAACAACCTTCGCAGGATGATTTTCTCAAACAGCTTTGATAAGGTTGGTAGTAAACTGATTGGTCTATAAGAAGATACAAGGTGAGGTGGTTTGCCAGGCTTTGGGACCATAATTATCTCTGATATTTTCCAGATCATTGGGACATATCCAACTCTTATTATGCTATTGAATAGGTGTGTTAGAGAGGTAATAGCTTTTTTAGGTAGCTGCAGTAGAATTTCAGCTGTTATTAAGCAAAAGCCGGGAGCCTTGTTCAATTCCAGACCTTTTATTTCTCTTTGTATTTCGCGGGGAGAGCAACTTTGTATCGGAAGAGACGATTGTAGATCAGCTTCTAGATAATCTTGTATTTCTTTTTCAGTTTCTATATCACCGCTATTTGGAGTGAAGACTTCATGTAGGAATTGGCCAAACGCCTTAGCCCGTTCTCTGTCCGTTCTAGCCCAGGTGTTGTCATTCTTTTGGATAGGATATCGTGCGACCTTAGGTGCAATTTTACAGCTTTTTACTATGTTCCAGAGTGAGTACTCGTCTTTGGCTTGGGGATTAAGGTTAGCTAGTTTATTCTGTAGTGTTTCCTCTTCGATATCTTTAAGATACTGAGTTAATTCTGCAGCTGCTCTATTAAACGCTTTTTTGTCTTGGGAATGCCTACTACAATGCCACACTCTTCTGAGTCGTCTCTTTTCTAGGATCTTTGCTTTGATTTCCTTGGGTATGTTCTTACTACCTTGTTTTAATGTGGTATCTGGTGTACATTTCCATGCCGCTGTTTGTATCAAGTTTGTTAAGGTTGTTGCGTAATTTTCGATGTCATCTTTTGTTTTAAGTGTTACATTCAAGTTTAAATTTTTGTCTAAATAATCTCTAAATGAATCCCAGTCTGTTTTTTTGGTGTATAGTCGTTCTCTTACAGGTCTTTCAATTATGGTGGCGCTAATGATGGCTATAACTGGTGTGTGGTCTGAGCTACTATCCAGACAAGTCTCCACACTAAGATAATGGTTTGATAGTCCTTTATACACAAAAAAATCAAGGAGATCCGGTTTTTTATTCGTGTCTGTAGGCCAGTACGACGGTTCACCAGTACTTAAGACATAAAGTTTGTTTTTGTCTATACTATTTTTCATTTCTCGGCCTCTGGGTAGGGTTAGTCGTGATCCCCAGTGAGTGTTTTTTGCGTTCCAATCACCTCCACAGATGAATCGGTGCCCAAGTGTTTTAAAATAGCTAGTAAACGCTTCCTCTTTAAGGTTGTGCTTCGGAGGACAATATACAGCTGATAATGTTATTGCTCCTTGCTTGTCATGCACCATTACTGTGGTTGCTTGTAATGGTTCAGTTTTATACTCATGGAGTAAATCATGCTTGATGTGTTTTTTGATAATTACAGCTGTGCCTGCATGAGCAGTTCCGTCCGGATGTGGTGTCGAGTATGTGTAAAAATTTTTAAAAGTTATGTGGCAATTCGGTGTTAGGTGCGCCTCAGATACCAGAAGTACATCGATATTTTCTTGTTGTAAAAAACTTTGTATGTCGTATTTGTGTTTTATTAGGCCATTTGTGTTCCACGTTGCTACTTTCAATGTGGCCATTTTAGTGAACGAGTTTGTTGATGACTGTTGTGAGAAGACTCATCATTGTAGACATTTGGTCTAACAGTTTATCTAGCTTTGTAGCTTGTTGTGTGAGAAGAGTTTCTAACTGGTTATTATATGTTGAAGTTTGCGTTTTTAGAACGTCTGCATAGGATTTAGTTTCTACAGTATTTTGGTGTATATGTTTAGGGTTTTCCGTTATTTGGTGTGATTGTGGGTGTGATTCGCCTCTGCATTAAAAGGTTTATTTTGTTTGGCGTTGTAGTATGTAGAAATTCTTGTCGGCTTTTGTTTACCTCTTTTTCTAGATAGTATTTCTTTGTATACCTCACACCCTTTATAATTAGCAGGGTGTGCGCCTTCACATAGCGCGCATGTGGCGGGCGTGTTTCGGTCCTTTTTAGGGCAGTCGGACGTTTTGTGATCTTGCGCACATTTTACACAACGATACGGACGCATGCAATAATTTTTTGAATGCCCGTATTGTTGACATCTCTGGCATTGGGGTATAGTATTTCTTTTCTTTGGCTCTTCAATTATGACAATTTGATTGCTAATAGATTTTATTGATTTAGCAGCGTTGTTGTTTGGTCCAGCCACTAAGTTTACAAAAAAAGTCGACGTTGGTATTTTTTCTGGACCATACTTTATATTAATGATTTCTCCTTGTACTTTATTTCCAGTTTTCTCGATTTCACTAATGATGGCACTGTGTGTAGTTGAATGATGAAGTTTCTTTATTACTAATCGGCAGCAACGTTCGTCTTTCCTATTAAAGGTGTGACCTATAAGTCCATTTTCGCGAACTATGGTTATAATTTTCTTATATGCCTCTATGTCTACTGAATTTATTCTTAGTTGATTTTTGTTTATAGTTTTAAGTAAAAATGTATTGTTATCAGCAACAGTATTAATTAATTCCGTTAGTTTATTTATGTCTTCGATACCGTATAAAATAATTGGTGGAGGTTTGTTTAGGCGCTTCTCTTTGGGTTTTGGTTCCTCTTCTGTCAGGTCAATCTGTAGGCCATTATACCTATTGGTGATTTTTATAGTTTCAGGCGATGGCGTCTGCGATATTTTTTTCCGCTTGTTGCTTCTAGCTGTTGGAACTCTTTGCCATTCGGGCGGACAAGGTGCATTATTGGTGTTGTTAGTTGGTGGCTCACCTTTGAGAGAAGTTGTATTGAGAGCTTCAAGCTGGGCTTTATTTCCAAGGGATTGACTTCTTGGTCTATTCACAAACAAGCTAGGATGAAAAGCTTGTTGAACAAATCGTTTTCCAGTAGCATTCACTGACGTCGATGCCTGGTTACTCACATCCACGTAGTCTTCGGTAGCCAATTTCTCACTCTCTGGCCCGGATACCAGGGAGCGCCGGGGGTTAGCCGGGTCGCATAACATATCACATTCCTCATTATTAGACTTTTCCATATTAATAAAAAGGGGTTTGGGAGATATTCTAGTAGCACTTTCCCACAGCGCTACTGTCACTCTTTTTGGAGATATTTAGTCCTCCAAGGCCTGCGAGAGCCTGATGACAGGTTATTTACCGCCGCCTGTTGCTCGGCGTTGGGATTTTTTACGGCTGGTTTGATGTACTCCAGGCCAACCCTCCTCTTTTTTCATCCGGGCTTGGGACCAGCAATGGCAGAGTTTTAAAAAATATGTATTAATTATGTGCCTAAGAGATTCAAATTGCTGAATTTAGTTAGTACATACTTAGTAAAAATAAGTGGAATAATTATCAAATATTACTTTATATTAAGATTTTACTCTATACTATCAAAAATATACTTACACAGAAGCCAATCCTTGATTTTCTAAAAACTTTGATGCATTCTCATAAAAGCTATCATATGCGGGGTCTACACCAACTTCCAAATTTTTCTCATCCACAATCAATATGATCATAGCTATAAGTAAAAATATACAAAATGCCACAATGCAAGTAGATCTTTCTCCAATGGACTCCTCACTTGTAAAGTACTGCTTTGTGAGAGACAGCAGTATTTTACTGAATATATGTTAAGGAATGTATTTTTGTAATAGATAATAGATATTGTAACGAAAAACTTAATAAATTATTAATGTGTTATATTCATTAACATAACTTAATATAACCCAATAATAAAAGTTACTAAACACAAGACAGTGTTATTTATTAGTTAATACATACATGTCTAATAGTATAAAAGTGAAAACAATGTGTTATATTAAAATAAAAAAATATATAAGAATATGTTTAAAGGATACAATGAAAACATCACAACCAAAAAGCACCATACCATACTCAAATTGAATTCATCTTTTAAGGGGAATATTGATGTGTAAACCTGAAAAAAAAACAAGAAAAGTAACAATTAATTGGGATTTCAATAATATCATTTAAAATTAACATTCTATTTATATATATCTACATTTGTTTTTTTTAGCATAATATCATTAATATTTAACTCTTACCTCTGACATAATATAAACAATGGCAGTATATAATGAAAAATCTACTATCCAAATATATTCTGTGTAGAATCTTAAATGAACAACATCTAAAGGAGTAACTGGAGCTGTCTCCAGTTGGATATCTAAGCTCCTAGGAACATGAAATGTTTCTGGTTTGCCATTTGGTTCATGTTTGCCGCCTTTCTTTCCTTTAGGTTTGTCCTTCGGCACTCCCGCCAATGTCTTCAATTCACTATTATCGGGATATAAATAACGATACAAGCCTTGAGAGCATAATAACCATCTTGCAAATGAATAATTTCCTAACTTCTGTATGACTGATACCATAATCAGTGTTATAACCAATTGAGCCCCGAGTAAAGCCTAAAATCAAATATTTATAAATTTAATAAGATATTTGGTGTTCTTTTAAAGCGGCAATTAATTCTAAGATGTAGTGTAAAATAAATCAGTGTAAAATAGGTACCATTGCAATATGAATTTCATTGGCGGCTTAATTTCATCACACTGTGATGTGATGATCACAGTCTAAAATTAATAAATTATTTTTAATTTACTCCGGGATCTATAACCTCAATTTAGCATAGATATAATATTTCTCACCTCAAAGCAATTTAGTGACACACATGACATAAGTATAACACAAATGTCAAGTCAATTGTCAATTGTCAAATTATGTTATATACAGATTACAGACCAAGACCATAGTAAACTGATAAGGCAATATCATTTTTGTTATATTCGAAATATATAAGTGTTTGGGCTTTAGTTTATACAGTCAGCTACCTTATTTAATCTTAATATTTTATATGGAATATATTATATATTTAAATCATTTAAATCATTGAAGTATGTAGTACTTATTACAATTTTTCAAAGTTCTTCCCATAACAAACACTCGGTTAAAACCATAGATGATTGATGATATTTAAAAAAAATTCAATGATTTCAGCAACAAAAACTGATAATTTTATGAATGTAAATAACTTACTCTGAGATTTTTAATTACATAGAGTTCAAATCTTACAGTGAAATTTATAATGTATAAGGATTTTTTTAATATGTTGATTGTTGTTTAAAAGTATTAGTAATCAAAGATAACTATAGTTAATATTTATTATTTTGTTATATGACATCCCTAATCAAATGTTGCGTTGCGCACCGATGACGACTCCGCTCGCTAGATTTTCATATTGATCGATTTCCATTTATTTCGGTTTCGTCGCCGCCGAAGTCCGTTCGCAGGCGGATGCGACGAACCTAGATAAATTGGTTTATTTTTTAGTGTAAAGTTGGTGAATAAATACCAAAAATGGGGTCGTTGTTTCGGAGTGAGGAAATGACTTTGTGTCAACTGTTTCTTCAGAGTGAAGCAGCCTATGCATGCGTGTCTGAACTTGGAGAATTGGGGCTCGTACAATTTCGCGACGTAAGTATGAAACGCCCCTTTTTACATTTAGTAAATCAAAGTAGGCATTTTATGTATGACATTCATCAGCTGTGTGAGCTTAAGTTGAATCTATTATTTGTCGGCAATATAATTTAACTGACCCAATTTACTTATCTCTATGATTCAAGGAATATATTGCTGTAGTTTGATATGGTTTAGTGTGATTATCGATTTCTTAAACTTCCATTAATTTATAGGGGTATCTAGAAGAGATCATAAGCATTTAATAATTTTAGAAAGTGCATACATATTATTATGCTAAAAATCTTCTACAATATCCATTAGAAAACAACAATTTTCATGGTTTATATACTTTCAGTCATGAGATACTCTATTATGTAAATGTGTTATAAATTCCAATGAATATTATAATGCTTACTATAAGGAAAATCTTTCACTATTTTATTGTTATGAATAAATTAGTTACTTTAAATAATACATTATTAGATATAAATCATGAATGTCATTTTAAACTGATTGTAAGCATAGTAATAAAAAAAACTAACAATAAATATGCATATATATAATAAATTTAATATAAATAAAAAAATAGTTCTAACATTAAAAGTGACTTAAAGGAATGCCAAAAGGTAACAATAAAAATCTGTTGTCTATATTTGGTTATAAATCAATATAATATCAAAAATATATTAAAATTGAGTATTTCTCCCATTTTGATGGTAGACAATTTAATATATATATTATGTATATTTTATTGCAATATCTGATAAATTGTGATTGATTATGTAATTGAGTTTTTTTTAAGTTTACCACTAAGTACATATAAAATCCCAGAAGGAGTGGTAAGGTTAATTTATGTCATTGTATGTATTCATATTACCTCACACAATATATGAGTTTAAAAGAACATGATTACAAACATAAGCGACTTTAAGCTAAACACTAGGTTGGCTAGTCGAGTACCATTTAAGCATTACTAGGCCAGATTGGTTAGCTTAGGTTAGAACATGACCACAAACATAGGCGACTTTAATATTTTTAATTGTAATTTCAATTTTATTTGTATTGATTTGAAATTTATTTTGTGTGTTATTTATTTTCAAACTTATAATGGTTTTTCACTCTTAGTTACGTTCCATTTTACTTACCAAACCATTTTTACTTGGAGAAACGTTCCGTTATGCGCATACAAAAACATGAAATTAAAAAATTCATTAAAAAAACTACTGGTTTCCTCACCCTGGGAGTGATACCATCGGGTAGGGTATCCCTCCCCCCTTCCCCCCCCCCACTACCGCAAAACACCAAAATCGCGTGGCCGTTAACTAAAGCCAACCCCTTTAGTTAATTATCATATATTTAACTTTTAATATGAATTTATTATGTAGTAGGTATAGTATACATGCATGATATAATTCCTATAAGCTGATTGAAAAAGATTACTGATGGTAATGAGACTATTACTGCACTCTCGTTTTTATTAGTTTAGATTCTTGGCTTGCAGCAATATAAGTTTGATTTTTATAATATATTAGCATATAAAGAAATCATGTTGATAAAATTAATTAATAGTTATACTCTAGTCATGTCCTTATAATGTACTTATAAGGAAGGTTCTAATATGTCCTAAACATTGTTTTCAAATTTAGTAAAGACATGTAGGTGCTATTTACATGAGGTTATTCATCAATTTCCATATATGAACTGTTTAATTTTTATGCCATAAAAATCATTAAATTAATTTGTGTCCTTCCATTTTGACCTTTAAATTAACAAACCTGAGTAAATATTGTTAAAACTATTATATTTTTTTATTAAAAATTTGAAGCATATATGTATAAAATACTTAAAATTTGTTACTTCAGTACTACCAACGTATCTTTAACAAAAAAATAATCACAATTAAATCACATGATTTGATTAATACAATTATGAAACTCATAATTCTTATCATTATCATTATAGAAACTTCTTTTTGGTAGAAATCATATTACCTATGTAGTTACCACTTTATCTTTGGTCTTATCTATGATTTTCAATAATATAATATATAGCTTTATATGTCAGTAAGTAATTAAATATTTTAAATGAAATCCTAAATAAAATACAAACCTCTTTTATGATGTCCTCCCAACCGATTTCTCATTGAGAATAATCTGTGCAGGAGAAATTATAGTGCACAAGTGTGTGCACAGACACAATTGTACTTTCTATTTCTATCACTCTCATACTCCGGTGGGACGACTAATCGACACGACCAGTGAGAGCTAAGGCGCAGGATCGTTAGCTTTACGTGCTCTGCGAGGCACAGGGTGAACCTTTGCCAACTTCCTAACTTCTAGCTGTTACTGAGTTTCACTAAACAGAAAGATGTAGATGGACAATAACTTATGACCCGACCCGGGACTTGAATCCAGGACCTCAAGGAGCCGTATATGCTAGCCACTACACCACCGAGAGATCAAAAAGACACATCGTAAGATGATACCCACAGTGCATGTAATACTGCATGCGCGTGTCGCGTGATCTGTGAAAAACAGAAAAATACTACCTATTTATTTTTTTTGAATGACAAAAATAATGTCTTAAGTTTGTGGAATAAATTAACCGTAGCAAAATACTACGCGGTTAGACAAGAATTCGAATTCTGCGAGAAGTTATGATGATGTGGATTGAAAACAACAGTGTTGTGACACATTACGCATAAACACAAGTGCTGCGACACTTACTTGTAAGTTTCGTGATGTGTCAACATTTTTAAATAAAACGGCATATAAACGGCAAAGAACTTTCAGGAAATCATGATTGCGAAATTTAAGATTTTTGTTTACTTTTACCTGAAGGAAATCCGATTAAACGAAAAAATAAGAATATGGTGTATATATATATTTGACATGAAATAGAAATAAAAATAAAAATCATTTATTAAGAGCAAGTTATCTAGCAAGATTGCATTTTTTAAGAAAGTTATTAATCTTAAATTTAGGGGAGCCTTTTCTTCTACATTATGCTTTTTATTATAGGAAAAAGAAAAAATAAATCATATCTTATTTACTAAACATGTAAAATCTACATGTGATTATGCCTAATCTGAAATAAGTACTTATATACCTTGTTACGTAAGCATCAAAGGCCAAGGACAGTTATAGTTGTTATATAAAAACTGGAAAAAAAACTCTTTAAAAGCACAAAAATAATTGATTCTTAGTTTCATTTAGTGAAAATTACAACATTTCACAACATTATTTTCTACATTTAAGGGTGAATTATTATTTTCAAATTTAGATGAGACCAAATTGCGAATGTCAACATTCAAATAAAAAAAAATCCAAATGCGTTAATAAATGACTAAGTTCTAAGAAAACAAAGAAAAAAAAAGAATTTAGATCCTCCTGCTTTTGGGAGTCGGCTATACAAAAACTTTTATCGAAAACCTGCTATATAATATCTGCCCTGAGTCTATTTCTTTTTAAATATCAGTAGCAGAAAACTACACTCGAGTTACTAAGAAAGCACCTATTTGACTATCAATTCTTTTTAATATATCTGAAGTACCACTCAATGTAATCTGTTGAAGTGAATTATAATAAGTTTATTTTTAGTAATTTGAAAATTTCTTTTACAGTTAAACCCCGATGTGAATGCTTTCCAACGCAAGTTCGTCAATGAAGTGCGTCGTTGCGATGAAATGGAACGTAAACTTCGGTATCTCGAAAAGGAGATCCGTCGTGATGGCATCCCAATGTTGGAGATACCAGGAGAAGTTCCGGAGGCACCGCAACCCAGAGAGATGATTGACTTGGAGGTAACATCTATACTATTCTCCACTGCACTTAAAAATATACGGTCACTTAAGTACAATTTTTGTTTATAAAAATGGTGATTTAGGTTATAATATTTTCAAAAAAAAAAGCAAAAGGTTTGAAGCCATTTATAAGAAAATTAATTGAAATGGGAAAATAATAGCCATAGTTGTCTAAATGAAAAAAATATTGTATGTAAATGTGATTATATTGATCAACAGGCAACTTTCGAAAAGCTTGAAAACGAGCTACGTGAAGTGAATCAAAACGCGGAGGCGTTAAAGAGAAATTACTTGGAGCTAACTGAGCTCAAGCATATTTTAAGGAAGACGCAAGTATTTTTTGATGAGGTAAGTGCTCGAGTTACATCAATGTAGGTTTAATTTTGTCACATGATTCGGTTTAATATATCGATAAGCTAATGTTACACATTTACAGTGATAATCTATATGATATTTGATGTTTACGTAAGCCACCTCGTAGTTCAGAATTATAAATTAATCGCAAGATAAGATATTTCATGCCGTTATTATCTACAGACAAGACGTAAAATTCATTATGGACATATTGTTACGCTTATAGCGTTACGTAAAAATATAATCCGGGCTTATTAACGAAAATTTTTAGGGCGACTTCATGCATACTCTCATTGTACTCTAGGGTTATAAAATCTATACAGTTGATATTATGATGCTGTTGTAGAAAAAAACTAGCCCCAATTCGATCGATTTCTAATAATATTCAGTCTATGATAATTTTTAATCATTTCTTAATTTATTTTTGTATCTTTTTTTTTATTTAATGTCAATGTTTCATCAAATAATAGAGGATCTTGAACAGCCTCATAAAGCTACTACTATTGTACTAAAACACTCAGCACTGCCTCCGTTTAAAGTTAACACTGTCTATCTTTTTAAATTGAGGTCGAGGGTCTTCTTGATATCGCTTCAAAACTTGAATGCGAAACAAAAATATAAATTCTATACACTGTTAGTCAACTTTGAAACTGAGTCAAAAAAGTACAACGCCATTGTCACATAGCTACGTACATAGCATTGGTTGTTAAATATCGAATTGGCTATCGAAAGGCACAAGTTAATATTGCCCAAGTAACCGACGAATGTGACATTGACATTGTACGTTATTGACCTTGGCGCCATTTCGGCGCTTGTGTGCACAAGATGGCGGATCCTTCGCGTGAAGAGGAACAAGTGACTCTACTTGGGGAAGAGGGACTCATGGCGGGAGGGCAAGCTCTCAAGTTGGGGTATGATTACATATACATCGCTTGTTAAAATACTATAGTGACACAATTCTAAAATTAGCGATTTCAGGAATATACACCATATTCTCATTTAAAAATATATAAAAATTTAATGTAATGAATATGGTTTAATTGCATAATTTATGATTAAATTGCATGCAATAATTAATATAACAATTGTTTTTAAAAAATATTAACGTATTTAGACTTGTGACACTGTTGTATTCGTGAGCGAAATGTTCTTCGACGTGTCCTGACTCTTGTATACGCGTTGTGGGGGTCAGAGCAAGTCATAGATCGATATTATTTTTACAGCGCTTGTACTGTGACGCTGATTCGGGAGTCTACCGCTCACCACTCAGGCAAGCATTGGAGACAGCCGGTTTATAGTATATCAAATTAACACCTCTTTACTTCTTGTGTGATGGAATGACAGCTTAGTAGCACCGACGTCTTAATTATCAAATCTAATACGAAGCTTATTTATAGGTTAGAAATTTCCCCAATAGTGCTAATCGACTGCTGCCTGAGTGAGTTTTCACTAACAGATTTTCGGATACGATTTATTTTTGAAGTCCATCGGGAATAAACTTGGTCTTATTTATAATCATGTTCTATCCACCGTCATGCTTTCTGTACCGTCATATTTGCATGCCATTATGAGTTATACATGTATGTAGAGATTCACTTTTTTTTTACAAAATAGTTTTAGGAAAACACAATTTATTAGACACGAAGTTTGGACACTGAAACTAACAATGCAAGTGCTTTGGACTTTATAGTAGACATTTGAATTTTGAAGACGCGTTGGCGCTATTTTTTTTACTACAACAGACAATCTATTCCGAAATGGAATTTGATTTATATGTGGGTTTCGCTTTCGGCTTGTGACATTTATGGGCGATGTGTCTGTCTACATTATTGTTTGTTCGCTAGCACGAGGGTGGTGCCAGTACCACTGAATCAATGACCCGCGCGCTGATATCCGACGATCCGAACAGACATATGGGGCAGGTTCAACTAGGGTATGTATATGTGTACATACAGCACTAGTTGATTACACGGATCAACCGACTGACGACAAAAATAGCTTGGGAAAGAAAATTTTATATCTAATATGTTATGTTTTAAGTACTGATTGATAACATTTACTTTTATTTTAAATTTTAAATGTTAAAAATAGTTATTTAGAAAAGTCCATTTTTAGAATAAATATAGCAAAGATAAGCCCAAACTAGTCCAGTGTGTGGTGCATGAACTTCACCGAAATCGACTACGTAGGTTTTGCATAATGCTTTATCAGTTAAAAACTAATATATTTAATATAGTTAAACGTTACTAACTTTTTTTCTCGTGCCGCCGACGTGTAATCATCCGTCCAGGTGTTTACATAAACTTGACAGTTTTATTATTTGATGATAGATTACACATTTAATGTAAATATTGACTATATTTAAATTATATTACGATATTCTCGTAAATTATAAAAAAAATGATAAGTTCAGCGCCACACGTAAAGTTATTTTTTATTATAAAATCTTAAAGTGACATAATTTAAAAATTGAAGTTAAATAGTGCATAACGAAGTTTGTTTTTAAATGCATGCCAAAACTGTCTGCAAACAGAACCTTAACACATGCAAAAATCGAAGAAAAGCAAATTACACTAATTAGACTAATATGTCACTGATATACAGAAATCATTACAATCATATTTTAAATGTGATTTTATGATATCTTTATAAATATGTATAAGTGTTATAAGACAATGCTAAAATTTTTTGCTTCATTTACTCCCTAGTTTTCGGGATAAACAAGAATCCTTGGAATTCCTGCCTTGGTTAGTAGCATAATGTATATTATTTGTAGTTTGGTGGTATTGTGTAAACTGGTATGTGTTGGTGGCTTATAACGCTTTTGGACTAACTGTGATTGTGTTTTGTGAATAATCATGATTCGTAGATCATTTATCATAAATCAGTAGCACTATACACTATTTTAATATTATAATGGCACAATTAGGATCAATGATCTACGATCTATAGTGATCTAACTTTCGGAATTGAAGGGCGATATGTATTCTTCCACGAACTACAATTCAAATGTATGATTATACTGACTTTTAAACACTGACCAATACATTACTTAAATTTATTTTAGAATTTAAGGTATCTTTTCAATTTCGACAGTTTATCGTACCTAAAACATTAAAAGACATGCTTATTAACACCTCACCTATACAACAGTTTTCACTATACGTCCCTCCATATAAAAGGTAATTTGGACTTCAAGAATAGATATCGGATTAGGTGCGATTATTGTAAATGCTGAAAATATTATGTTTCGTAATCACAAGTTTTCTACTCATGCTAAAAGACGAAATGACTAAATGACTAAATTTAATTTTCTATACATTTTAGTATCTAACTGACATTTGGATGCTTTATCGGCTGCAAAAATCATTTCTAAGATTTAATTAACGTTTAAACTCAAACACGTAGAATGGTCAATTTTAATCTTTGACCCTTCTCATAATGACTAGATCACCTTGTACACTTTATCTGTAACTTTATATTCTATTGAAATATTATCTTTAGGTATAGAAAATGTGATTACGAAATTTTTATTTAATACCATACGAGTCAAAAATCTAACAGCGTCTTGGTACGAGTGTCTTAGTTATTAATGTTTGTTTACATGTTTATTATTATTTATCTTGTTTTCAGTTTACTTATGCTATTCATTCAGAGCGATTATTTGTACAATTTGTTGTAACTAGTCGCTAGGTTGAGTGAAACTAATTCTAGATTTGACTATTTCAATGACAATTGACAAATTAAGTTCAATGTTACCCACTAAAAATATATAAGTAATCGATTTCTATCTGAAGCTTATATAATATCGATTAAAAACGACAGTGGTTACCCAGCGGTAACGCGTTCGCTTGGATAACCGAGTGATGCGGGTTCAAATCCGGGTCTCGCACCTCCATTTTCATGTGCGAATCATTTCTATCGTGATTATCACTAGTCTTACGGTGAAGGAAACCTGCATGTCTGAGAAAACTTAGCAAGTTTTGGAAAGATATGTGAAATCCGCCAACTCACACTAGACCAGCGCGGTAGACTATGGCCTGATCCCTTTCGTACTAAGGAAGGCCCGTGCCCAGCAGTGGGACGTTAAAAAGGGCTGATGATGATAATATCGATTATTACTTGCCTAAGCGTACTTATTCACTTATGTGTATTCAGCTGGAACTAGAAGGACATTAGCATCACAATTGAGTTAGATATCTAGGTACCAGTTTATTATACAGTAACAGATATCAAGTGACCGTGTAACAAAGAACTATCACATTTATCTATGCCTCGTTTGTTACGCTTTAAGTAAAGAATTTTAAAATGCCTTGAATTGAAATTGCTTCTGTCAAACGTAATTTTCCATTCATAATTTTATTGTCTTACAACTTGTGATAAAGTACAATTGGTTACGAGATTTGGAAGATACGAGAGATTTTTTTTCATATGAAATCATCTAATCACGGTCACTCTACAGTCTACACGGTCTAAGACGAGATTTAGATAAAAATCTGAAAACCCAAACAATGACATTGTCTCGTATTTTAAACTTATCGTAAGGCATAAAAGGAGATAAATCATTACATTCGATAACTTAATTTGTTTTTTTTTAAATGCTAAAGAGACTATATGTTATTATTATTGAACATTAAGCTAGAATACTTTTTTGTTCTCTTATCAGCTATTTGCCGTTTAAAGAAATGATTCATTTAGTTAAAGATTTAAAAATTACTTTGTATAAAAATAGATTTTCATTGAAAGAAATAATTTTAAGTTTTTATTTTATACATATGGGAACTATTTTGTAATTTGTATAAAATATTTATTTCTAGAAATTAGAAACTAAGAAGTAGTTCTTAATCTTTATTTCATTTTTGTACTTTTTAACTAGTAAAAAGCGACAGTATGGTATCAATGTTTGGGTTTCCACGAAGAATGTTTGGAAATACGGTTCTTTACAGCGGACGTTTACCTTTCAATCGTTTCACGAATTCGCGAGAATGTGATAAACATGATAAATGGTTATGCTTTGTGAAGTTGAATGGCTTATGAAAAGGGATAGTTACATACTTATACAATATACATAATATATAAAATATTGTGTATGAGTGTGTATACTATATTTCAAAAGCTCAATAAAATATAAAAAATAATGTCTTTAGCCATTGTTACTTGTATCTATAGTTAAATACACGGAATTGATAAATAATATATTATTTATATTCATCTGCTCTGTGGTTAAATATATTATGACGATAATCCAGCTATGATTCAAAGTGGTAGTGCCATGCTTGTTACCTTCGGGTAGCAACCTAATGGGCCGGCACGCCCCGAATAGTTCATTAGTACCACTCTCTCACAGAAGACCGGCGTGAAGTGGCAGCTATGCTGTTGCGTTTCGTTCGGTGAGTGAGAGTCCGGGAGGCCCACTCTCCTTCCCCCCTCCCTCTTCCCTTCATCCTCCGCCTTCGTTCCCCCCTCCCTCTTCCCTTCATCCTCCGCCTTCGTTCCCCCCTCCCTCCCACTTCCCTCCCTCCTCCATCCCTCCCTTTCCTGAAAGGCCGGCAACGCATCTGCAAGCCTGGCTTGCAGATGTCCATGGGCGGAGGTGATCACTTCCCATCAGGTGAGCCTCCTGCCCGTTTGAACCCCTTTTACCATAAAAAAAAAATTGAAAGCGCAATTGCTTGTTTACTATATTATAAAGGTATATGTTGATCGGAAGACAGACCACATCCAAGAATATCCTCATACAGTAATTTATCTATATATATTCTTTTCTTACATAGTACATCATGCTATGTTTTTCTGTTTTCTGTCTGTGTGTAAACATGATATATTCTACTAATTATATACTATTAAACAAAATTAATACTTAATTTATATAATGAGTTGGCCATTTTAATCACGAGCTGTAATTAAATATATGAGTTACAATTATCTCGTATAGGTGAGATACTGTCGTCATTATGACTGCGGCAACCTAATTTACCTTACGTTAACGTCACTTCGTATTGTGCAACCCTTATCAGATGTCATCAGCTTATCTCAATATTTGAAGAATGATGTTTTTTCTCATGGCTCTTCAATCTTGGCTCGAAAATGTAGTGTCATACTTATGCCTTAAATTCCAGATAAATGACTGTATTTGCGACTGAATTTTTATTGTTTATATATTTTTTGTTCCTTTCTAGTGAAAAACAAAAATAAGTCTGAAACCAAATATTTTTCTTTGATAAAAAGTAGCTATGTGCTATATTATGTCACGGAACATCGTATATACACGGAACATTTCATCCGGAGCCGTTTATCCGTTATGGCGTGATTGAGTAATAAAGATCCATTCAAAAATTTAAACTTTCACGTTTATTATATTAGTAGTAGAGATGAGCCTTTTAATCTCGATAAGCCTTGGGATTGATAATGTTTATTTTACATGACTCAAATATTAGTAGGTACCTACTTGTTACGCTTACAAAACTTGTTCTGATTCTATTTGATACATCTTCTACCTTTACAGTTATTGTGATAACGGTATTCGCTCTGTGCGAAGCCGGTGGTGGGGAGAAACTGATTTACCGTCAGCGCTACCCGTGGCTATATCCGATACTACGGGGGGCTGTTTTTATGTTTCGAGTTAGCTAAATATACAAGTGAATTGTTATTTAAAATTTATTTAAATAAAATAACATAAAATGAGTCACAAAAGTTGTTGTGTTGTAAGTTGTAAGAATACAGGTAGAAAAAGTGCTTGTCATTTTTATAAATTTCCAACAGCAAGTTGGAAAATAAATCAGAGGAAAAAATGGATAGCCGCTGTTAGGAGACAAAAGTAAGTAGAATCATAACCTTACTATCCGTAATAATAAAAATCTTGAAAGGAGTAAAACTTAAAAAAATAGTAAGTTTAGAAAATGCTAGGAAATATTATTATTAATTAAAAAAAAAATTTTTTTTAAACATTTTTAAATTTAGCATAATTATATATTAAAAAATAAGATTGAATTTTTTTATTATAAACTTTTCATTAATTATTTAATGTTCATTTACTCTTTGCCACTTATTATATTAAACAAAAAGATTATCCATACCAATGATCATAAATTTTAAATATTAAATATTAAAATCTAAAAATAAAAATGATAAATTTAATCGATTAACAATTTTTCCCAGCTTTATTATTGAATTGTAATATGTTAATTTTAGTTAGCAAACATAATCTATTTTTTTTTGTACTCAAAAACAATCAGCACTTTTAATTTGTAGAATTTTGAAACATAAAATATTTTGGTAATTTCGTTTAATCTAAATTTGCTATTAAAAAAAAAAATAATTGAATGTTTATTTAAGTTTTCTTATAATTTTAATTTTAAAAAAAACTTTTTCTATTTTCTTTTTATTTGATTTCAGTCTGATTTCAGTTAACCTACCTTTATGTGTGCTAACTTCTATGCTACTTTTTCGGTATTAACTATACTTACATTTTATTTTTTAATGCACAAGAACACTTTACATTAACAAATATTTATTATAAATATTCCCTTTAATTAAAAAAGCATTTTTTTATTTATCATTCGATATTATTATTACTGACAGCCATTCAATACTTAGTAAAATATATTACAATAGCCCCCTGTAGTTCAAACGTACCATGGCGCTGAAGTCGCGCACAGAGCGAATTGGTAAAACTGGAAATAATAGTAATTGCTAAATGAAAAATATAATGATATTAATTATTTTTATTAGTAACGAGGCAATCTTTTGTGTGCTATGGACTTAATGTTCTGCATTTTCCACATTTTTTTATAAGACTATAATTCGCGTCATGTAAAAAGAACTCTGGCTGTCAAGTTGCGCAGAGACGATTTATAGGCCAATTTGGTGGTAAGACGCGGGGTGTGGGACGTAGAGGCACGAGCCGCATGCTTTCCGGCTCGGTATTGGTCCGTCAGTTCAAAATACCATCGCGCACACAAAAGTTATTAATTACGAAATGGTTTTATACATATATATAAAAAATAGAGAAAAATATTTTTGAACTATTTATAAAGAGAGAGTCCGATAATAATGCAGTTAATAATTTTAAAACATATATTAAATGAATCAATTAAGTTTTTTGTAAGTAGATTAAACATTCTACACTGAATCAAACATATTTTATTAATTAATAGAATTCTATTTAATACATTTTATCTAATATATTTTTAAATGTACCTGCCAATAACCAACATACGTCGCGAGCGAAAGGCAAGTTTTGAAATAAAAGAATAGGCTTAGTAATTACGTGTGCGAATGTACCCATGCGCAAACACACCCCCACCACTTTCTTCCAGCGTTCTTTTTACGTGACTCGAACTGTACCATTTTTTGTATAGACCCTAGAGTCTAGACGACTGCGAAAGCGACTGTGGAGAGTGGCCGCGACGACCCATTTTTTAGTAAATATAACTCACTAACTATACCCAACTTGAAAATTGTCATTGAAATATCTTTAATAATTATATCTTAATAATTCGACGAAGAAAGAAAATGGTTCCATAAATCTTACTTACGTCTTACAATTATACTCTGAAAGAATAGCATTGGTATCTACACCAAACGCCACTTTTGGTGTGTTATTTGTATGGAGACATCGATTATAGAAGAAGACTGCATATAAAGAAACAATTTCGATATCGTTTGAAACAGTCTAAACGTTGAACATTCTGCGGGTATTATCATCTCTATACTTATTATCTACCATTGAACTACTTAAAATTGAAATATCGTTTCAAGTATTTCAGCGGCACCCCGAACTTAATTTACATTCTAATGGAAACCTTCGACCAGCATATGTCATACATTCCAAAATGAGAAAGAACCCAAAATTTAAATAAAGCATTACGTATACGACAGACTTGGTGATGTGCCAAGGTGAAGCGCCCCTTACATCATCCCAACGTAAACCTATCGTACTAAATTGCACTCAAAATCGTTTGCGTCAAATTTCAAATTTTAGCAACGCGAAAATGTATTTGATTATTCTTAAATTGCAGCAGGCAAAACTTTCTGGGCGTGGAGCGTCTGGTCGAGGAAATCACAAATAAACCAGACGATTGTAATAAATTTTAAACTTCGCGGTGCTTCCCCGATTAAAAACTTATTTATCTTCACAGATTTTTTACGGCTTTAACATATAAAAGAAACAGTTGTTTTTTTTTTTCAATTTATTATGGCATAATACTTTCTTTGATTTAGCTACGTAGATATTTGACATTTTAAATAAATCTTTCGGATTTTGTCTTCGTATTTGGGTTTTTGGTTCCCGAAGTTTCGAATGTTTTACAGAAATCATGGTCACGGGAGAGACTATGGCATTTTGAATAATCAATTTAATTTTAAACTCAGCTAATTGCTAAATACATAGTGTACACTACATATTCGATTTTTCCATACCGTTATATAATCTTGTTTCTTCAAATCTAATCCTTTTGAATAAATTAAACGTTATAATAATTTAAACGTTGAATCAGTGAAAAGAAAAAAATATGCCCTTGGAGTGATGATACAAATGCTCTTGGAAAAGTGAATGCCTTAGTCCTAAGAACTGAGTAGAACTAGTAACTGGCGAACGAAGCAATTAGGTATGAACATTTTTATGCTGTGTGCAAGTGCTTCATTTATAAATGTCAAATATGAGTATTATTTATGTATTTAAAATTATATATTTGAAGTATATCAACTATCTGGAATCCAAGCACAAGTCTCGTAGCTTAATATGGAACTAGATGGAGCTGTGTGTTCCTATGTATCCCAACATATTATTTTAAATAGTAGTCGTAGAGAAAATATTTTTGAAGCATTTTTCTTACGAATAAGTCGAAAGATCGTACCGTGATGACTAATTAATTCGGCTTTATAAATGTAAGTGTCAGTGCCATTTCGAACATGTCACACAAATCATTATAATATTTAAAATATAATTAAATGGTTATTAAACCGAATCAATCATTATGCTCTCATATTGCATTCGTAATAACAGTTTAATGTATACCTAATTCGTGTGACGTAGACAATGAGCACTTCGTAAATACGCCAGTTACTCATTCGTTCACGTGATAATGTTATTATAAACATATCACAAGCTACTTACACTGTAATTATAATGCTAATAAAACTTATACTGCCTTAGCAACAACCTAGTAAAAAGGATATGACGGTTTAGGTGTTTCTCGGAATAATTCATAATTAATCGCGAAACATTCCGATATATTATGTTTAGTTGTAACAGCTGATATTAGGTAGTTATTCTTATAATAAAAGTTTAGATTCACGCTTCATATTTTGAATAAAAATGTAAAGGATTTTTAAAAAGAGAAAAAAAAGACTAATTTCTAATAATTAACTAGCTACTGACCCACCGTTCGGGTTAGTCCTAATGTTTTACGTATAGATCAAAATCTCCAGTGGTTTTCTCGTGATGCGGTGACTGACAGACTGACAAAAATTCTTAAAAGACTCGGCCTCTAATGACGATTACAATTGCATTTTCCAAAAAGATATTCAATGAACATATTTTACGAAGTTAGAATTTATTAGAAATGTATATAGATAGCTAATTGGTGAAAATTAAATTACATGTTTTGTTATAAGAAACAAGCAGAATATAATAAATAAATAATAATAGTGAATTAACGCATCTTTTGTTTGCCATAGTAAAATTAGTGAAATCTTTTTAGTCTTGCAGTTCAATTAACAGATGGAGAATAAATGATTGTTTCGTGTATATTTCTAAGCTATTTTACATTAATTCAATTATTATATCAGCAAAATCAAATTAACACCGGTTTGTTATTTGCCTTTAAGAGAATAAAGACCATATAAAAGAACAATACGAGACCTTGTGCGATGTGCATTCGCTGATCACGTTGCGAATTCAACTAACAATGGACTTGTCAAATATTCAAAATGCATGCTATTTAAATGCTTGTATATAGAAGTCCATAAAATCTTTTGTAATATGTTGTTCATTTTGTTTGAAGATTAATATCTAAGAATAAATTGTGACTATGTCAGATGTTATAAAAGAACATAATATGAGCTGTCCTTTTAAACGTTTTCTTAGTTTTATTTAATCTTATTAACTAACTCTAACACGAACAATCTATAATATGATAGTTTTCAGTAGATGGAATGTATTAAAGTTGTTTGGTTAATTCAATTCCAGTCCGATAGCTCCCTATCGAAATGTGTAAAAACTATATTTTGATGAACCGATGCAGTCTAAAGTTATTGAGACTGTTATGTGGACAAGTCCTTTTAATAAAGATTAAAAAAGGAAGTTATTGTTATTTATTTACATAATGTTACATGATTTCCAGGAACAGGGCCGAATCCCATTTCATACTAAACTAATACAGGCTATAAGCTGTTTTTTAATGAGTGTATATTATATTTGTTAGCGAGTATTAGTTACCAAGTACAAAACCTTATACATATATTGGACTAGCGAAACGCACTCGTTCCACTTGGCCTCGTTCCTAGATTTAGCGCCAGCGAATCCGCGGGTTCCGCTAGTAACATGTATACAAAAACTTGACAAGTTATATACTATAACCTTCCTGGAGCCACTCTATCCATTAGTGAAAACAGCACGAAAATCGATGCAGTAGTTTTTGAGCTTATCGCGAACAGAGACAGACGCGGCAGAGGACTTTGTTTTATAATATGTAGTGATTATGAATAAATAGATGAAGTTATATATTTTACTTACCGGTTTCTATAATTGCAATCATCTGTGAGATAATATGATTATAATTTATTTATGAAACCTGTTGCTAATAATTTATCCTTGGGATGTATTCGATGTCAAATGTTTTGTTTTTTCGTAAACAATTCTTTTACGACGCGACCGTACATATGGTTTTGTTATTCTTTGTACTATAAATTGATCAATTTTGATTATTTGAACCATTGTTGCATACAATTGGAGTATTACAATTCGAATTAGAATATGTGGAATACAGCATAACAATTTGGTTGTTTGGTTTAGTTTTTTGTATAAGTATAGCATAATAAATGAATTATATTAAACTAGATTTACTAATTATTCATTAGCCATTTGCGTGGGAATCGATATTATCTATAGATTATACATATAATAAAATAGAAACCGAGTTGAATTTGTACATGATATATGTTTTTTCGAAACCTAATGTATAATAGTATTTTTTAATAGTAATTATTATCGATACAGAGGCCGAGTCTATATTTTTTTAAATTTGTCTCTCTGTCTGTGACTCTGTGACCTCATTACTAGAAAACCGCTGGAGAGATTTTAATAAAAAATAGTATTATGTCAAAATATAGGATACTTTTACTGCGGGAAAATAACTAATTCCTGAGAAATAAAATACTAAACGTTAAAACGTATCTAAGACGAACCCGAGCGGTGTGAGAAATGAGAATGAGTAGCTACTTTCATATAAAATGATATGTTCGTAATTCGTATGTATATATATATGTAATAATCATTATTATACATTTTATTTATAAACGTCCTTATTTTAAGTATGTCGCATTTGTTTTTTCCCACGTTTATTCCAACAATTTAGAAGATTACCGACAATGACTAGCTGTTAAAATAAATATCCCCATTTTAAGGACATTGCAAAAAATGTTTTAGTGCCTCGTAATCACAAGTTTAGCCGTACATTATAGTTACTATGTAATGATACACCATACAACATAAGTTTCTGTTTTTTACAAACTTGTGAAAAATACTTATAAACGTTTAATTGATCACGAAAACATTATTAGTGAATGGCATAAGCGTTACACTGTTTTAAACAGCTTTAGACTAGAACTAGTTTAAACTAATTGGTTAAATTGAAAACATTTTCAAGATTCAGGCACTAAGGACTAAAGTTATTATTTAACATTGTAAATAGGTACAAATGAACTTTATAATCTTTATACATATTAATTAGCTTAGATATTATTATATAACTTTAAATACATACATTTATATAAATATAAATAATCATGACTGGGATAAAAACATTCGTGCACACAAGCCAATGCCCCCAGCGGGATTCAAACCCACAACCGGTGGCACAATTAGTAGGGTTATTACAAACTGAGCTAAACGATTTGTCTTAGATAGAATATTATAATAATTATTACTTTTTCTGTTAATAAGTATATTTAGTATTTTATTGCGTAACAGTAACAGACTTAACGTAAAGTCAACTTGTCACTGGTAATGTCATCGTTATCTATGATAGGACTCTCATTATAAATGTTATTGTCTTTATCTATACAGATTTGCAATGGAAAAACTTCGATTACTACTACTTATTTTACTAGGTACATTTCGTTAAGATAAGATATTTAAGTACCTACTCTAACTCAACTTCCGTCTTTACGAATATAACCTTAGGAGCGTTTAGATTAATTAAAGCAAATTAATAGTAAAACAAAATTTTGGGTTTTTACAATCTAAATCAAGTTTTTTAATGTCTGTTGCTTGCTGTTGCGCTGATTGAAATATACATTGTTTTATAATTAGTTTATTTCTATTACTTATCCCCGCTTTACAGGAAGCGTCTCTAGTTACGTGCACTTAGCGGTAGTTAGAGGAATAATTATGTACTTATACATAGATATCCATGTATGTCAGCGAGATTTTGCGTTATCTCCAAGAATCATTTTTATATTCCAGCCACATAACACAAAACATTGATTAATTACACACCTAAATTTTTTAATAACTTCCGTTCAGTAGTTTTTGCCTTTATCGCGAAAAGACAAACAGACGCGGCGGGGGATTTTTATAACGTGTAGTTATTAAACATGACACATTTTTTGTTCATTATCATTACGAAAATGTTAGGTTTGAAAATAAAACCGCATACAAAGTAATAATCATAATATGTACATAATTTACACCAGTAAAATAGTTTATATAAACATTGTTGTAGGTACCTACTTATTGGAGTTCTAAGAGGATAATCCTTAATAATTTTTATTGACTTTTTGATGGAAACGTGGGATTTTCCTGAATGCTACTAATGTGCCTCATGTTGTGTGGGCGATTTCCTTGTCTTAAATGAAATAATGGGTTCGGTCTCTATCAAGTAAATATCGAATTTGTTTCTTTTAAAAAACTAAAATTGTAATGAACCTGATAAAATATACATTATCGATGTCTCCTAAGGAGTGTAGCTTGTAAATAGCTCCATATATAGATATTACATACAATTATCTGTGTTTTACACCTTTGTCTTAGAATACTTTCATATGAGAAAATTGTATAAAATAATAATAAATTTTACAAGCTGCACTTTTGTAAATATTGTCCTACATTAAGTTATTTTTTATCAAAATAGATCATTTTCAACTCATGTAAAAGTTTAAAGACTTGATTAAACTTTGATTTTAATGACATTGACGAAGATTTCGCTACTGTATCTTCGTTTTCATTTCATATGATGATTTATGATACAGAAATCAGTTCAATTTTTTTTGTTTAAAAGTAAATATATATATTTTGTAGATTGGTTGCTTCTGTAAAAAGCAATTGCGATCTGTCAGTTATTTCGTGTTCTAATGATCTTTTTCGCACAGTTTCGTTGCGGGTGTAATTCTTCGAGAACGTATCCCGGCCTTTGAGAGGATGCTATGGCGCGCCTGTAGAGGAAATGTGTTCCTTAGACAGGCTGAAATCGACACTCCGCTAGAAGATCCTTCATCGGTATGTACTAAGTCTATATTATATTATTTTATAGAAATACTAGCATTTTCTGCTATTGCGCCCGTGTTCTAAAGACCAGAAAGCAAATTCTTAGATTTTACATATCACATATTATGCCATATTTTTATGCAACCTTTAGCCTTCCTCGATAAATGGACTATCCTACAGTAAAAGATTTTTCTTTCTCTGCTCGGGAGCTCGGCTCGTCGGCTCGTCCCTAGATACGTTTTCGATTACTAGTAACGGTTTCTTAGAAATTGTATATTTTCCTTTTTCAGTTTTAGTGAGACTCAGAAACGGCGTTTGTTTTTTTTTTATGTATAGGTATAGAAAATTAAATTAATTTGTAGTAAATCAGTAAACGAATTATGTATTGTGCACAGAACGCGTTAACTAATCAGTTTTCAAGGCCGGTGAATACATCCTCTACGTAGATTTCTAAGAATAAAATAAATAAGAGATTATAATGGATGTGCCATGGATATCAAAGTATAATCTCTGAAACTCAGTCGAATCTATACTGAGAAATATATGTATATGTACTTACCGTTAAAACGAACCTAGAGCGAACCCAAAACGAAAACTAAAACCCAAAATGAAACGACTGGGAGTCGCTAGTACGAGTAGACTATATACACAAAATTTGAAGTCGGTTAAATATAGAAAACAAATTAATTAATGGTCATTCGCACTATGCTCTTTGAGCATATATATAGGTTTATATTTTGCGCTATTAATATTTATTATTGTTTATGTTCGTGTTCGCTAAGAGCTGATTATCCAATCACGAGGTAAAAGTTATCGCTATTAAAAAAGTTATTCCAACGATTTTTTTTTTATTATATAAATAAAAAAACAAAACATACAGCTGAATTGAGTACTTCATTTTGAAGTAAATTGTTTCACTTTTACATTCAGTCAGATTATAATATAACTTTAATAAATTATAAAAACTAATTTTCCCTTCATTTGTCATATTGCAGTCGGACCAAGTATACAAGTCGGTTTTCATCATCTTCTTCCAAGGAGACCAGCTCAAGACGCGCGTGAAGAAGATATGCGAGGGTTTCCGCGCGACCCTCTACCCGTGCCCTGAAGCACCAGCTGACAGACGGGAAATGGCAATGGGTGTGATGACCAGGATAGAGGATCTGAATACGGTAAGCATTATCTAGTCGGTTTTAAAACCAATTTTCATACATTTTTGTGGTAGTGCTATGTTGGTTACCTTCGGGTAGCAGCCGAATGGGCCGGCACGCCCCGTATAGTACCACTCTCTCACAGAAGACCGGCGAGAAGTGGCAGCTATGCTGTCGCGTTTCGTCCGGTGAGTGAGTCTGGGAGGCCCACTCTCCTTCCCTTCTCAGTCTCCCTTCTCCTTCTCCCTCCCTCTTCCCTTCATCCTCCGTCTTCGTTCCCCCTCCCTATTCCCTCCCGCCTCCCTCCCTCCCTACCTCCTTCCTACTTTCCCACTCCTTCTCTCCCTCCTCCTTCCCTCCCTCCTCCTTCCTTCCCTCCTCCTTCCTTCCCTCCTCCTTCCCTGCCTTTCCTGAAAGCCGGCAACGCATCTGCAAGCCTGGCTTGCTGATGTCCATGGGCGGAGGTGATCACTTCCCATCAGGTGAGCCTCCTGGCCGTTTGCCCCCTTTTTACCATAAAAAAAAAGTTTTGCATTGGAAGTTTAATGTCTTAATTATCCTTAACAAATATCGATTTCATCGGTCAATGTAACTTAAACAGGCACAATTATTATAAGTGTACAGACTATTGTAAGTAAAACTAAATATTGTTTATTAAGAACAAATAACTATCTTTGTAATTAAAAGTGAATTAAAACTTAGTCGGAGTTGCTATAGGAATTTAATATTGTACTCATACAAATAATACACAGTACACTTCTTTTAACTCAACTGCAGTCGAGTAAGAATGATATTTCTAAACAATACGAGTAGTTACGCATCACATGTCGAAGTGTTTGCTGAAACAATATCATGCAATTGGACTTAACGCCTCACATTCGACGTACAGATAGTATAACTTTTTAAAGTTTCCCGTATCATAACTATATCATATATCGTATAACGGGACTTAACGCGTGTATTATTTAGTTCGACGTTTCGGCCGGGTTGCACGTGACCACGGCTGGTGCAACCCGGCCGAAACCTCGGGAATAAGGTTTACCTTTAACTAATAAGAGAAAGAACATAAAGAACATAAAAAAAGTTAATATATACAAGGGGGTTTAAATAAATCAATGGCAAAGGGTAATAACTCAGCTGATGCTGCTGAGGCCAGAGTCTCAGACAGCGCTGTTTTTCAGTAATACCCAGCTCTCTAGGGTGTTGAGGGGAGCATGGCAGTAAAAAAAAAAATGACAATTCCTCCAGTTAAAAAAAAGAAAAATTACATCTTAGTTGTGAACAAAAAATAAGAAATAATAATACACGCATTACACTAGCGGCACGCTATGATGGCCGGTTTGACACATTACAATAGTGATGTGGAATGTCAATTTATTCTCGAACAAAAAACAATTAAGTTTTGTTTTTGTACCTGATTAAATAGGTTTAATAAAACAAAAATGTATATGTTTATTTAATTTATTTGAACGAACTGAATATTTGAATGAAAATGAATATACATACTTTATATGCACACAGGAAACATATGAATACAAAAGATACCAAAAAAGGTGCCACAAAAGGCCATAATTAATCAGATTCGTCCATACTACTATTTTCACTGTCGTCACTGCTATCATCACCTACATTAATAATTATATGTTCGTTTTCTATAATATTATCTATTTTCACATCTCTTTCATAATCTTCCCTTATTAATTTAACAGTTCTATTCACAACCTTTTCCCAGTCTCCTTTAGTCACATGTTCACAAGCTTCTTCTAATAATTTTAGCATTTTTTTTGTGGTAAATGGGGGTTCTGTATTGTGTCTTGCAGCATATCCCTTAATTTGAGCCCACACCAACTCAATCGCATTATACTCACAATGGTAAGGCGGTAACCGTATAACTCTGTGCCCATGTTCTAATGCTATTTCGTCAATGACGTATCGGATCTTGGTTGGTTTGTTTTCTTTTAAAAGACGTACTAATTCCGCTTTTAACATATTCATGTTTGCATCTACGCCATTTTTACGAAGCCATGCGACGATATCAGCTTTCTTTTGGGATTGGGCAGGTGGCTTGTCAATTTGCATCGAGTGGTATGGGGCGTTGTCCATAATTATAATAGATGGTTCAGGGAGGCTACACAACATTGAGGTAAACCATTCAGTAAACTTTTCTCCATTCATGTCTTCATGATAGTCTCCAGTGGTTTTTGACGCAAAAGCCATGAGAGAACCTTCGACAAACCCGTTGATGGTTCCGGCGTGACAAATTATAAGTCGCGATCCTTTTCCTACAGGAACTTTGGAAGTAGATGCTGCTGTGTCATCGTTCCAAGAACGGCCTACAGTATGGTTAGCATTAAGCCATGTTTCATCCAAGAACACAACATTTTGCCAATTTTTGATTTCTTTCACTTGCCGTAAAAAAGTATACCTTGCCATCGCTATATCAAATCTTTCCATCAATATTTTGCGTTTGTTACATTTTTTGTATCGAAATCCAATGGTCTTCAAAATCTTCGTTAAAGAACTTTCCCCACCGAAGAATAATCCAGCTTCCTTCAGTGAATGCACCAACTTTTTTCTTGTTGGATACTCCTTCTGTAAATAGTAGCCGTAAACATGTCTTCGGATAGCATCGGCATCAAAGCTATCGATGCCTACGACTGGTTTTGCTCGTTTTCTCTTTTTTGGTGTGTGAAGTTTATTTTCTTCTGTGCCAGTCTCGCCATATTTTTTTTTAGTTATCCGTCTAACAGTTCGTTGTCCAATATTAAGCGCATCAGCTACGCGTTCAACCACTGACGTTATAGGTAAAATTGGCCCTCCATTTTGAGCTTCACGATCGAAATAGTTACGAAGGCGTATTACGAACTCACGTGTCTGACTATTTAGAACAGTTCTCTGCGTACGTTCGGTCATATCGACGAAATCCACAACAAAGGGCTTGAACAGAGTCCAAATTAACGAGCAAGGGTCAACAGTAATGCAGTATCAATATTTGAAATCCAAAGCCAGGTCAAAACTATATCACAATCGCATTGCACTGACAGTTTATACTTTTCGAAGCAACGTCAATTCGAAACTGCTTTGTTTTGCATTGAGCATTGACGCGAGTTTGCCGGAGGTAGTAGTTGTGCTAGCCAGCGATCCTATGTGACGATCGTATTAGATTCCATTTTTAAAAATTTTCAATTTAGAAAACCAAATGCCGAGTTGTGGTATATATCATATAAAAATAAAAATTTTACCTTTTGTATGAAACAGCTGATATTTTTTTGCGATTTCAGAGGTTTGTCCACATAGTGAAAATTGTTCATATTCACAAGTACATTCACCCCTTAAATGGTGCAAACTGATTTTTCTACACTTGTATACATTTTAGAAATCAATTTAATAAATAAATTTTGAGTCCTAAACCTAAAACTACATTCGATAAAATTTATGAATCTCTGCACAATACTATCGTCAATAAAGTAATACAATTATTTCCTTCAAAGTCGTTATCAATTAATACGGAACTTCATGAGCGGACAAACGTCAAACCGGCCATCATAGCGTGCCGCTAGTATAAGTCCCGTTATACGATATATGATTAAGACAGTATATTCTTCAAATAAATATTATAATAATCATTAAAACGCTGTTTACTTCCTTAATAAATTCAACATAACTAAGTCCCTATAAATAGCTTATCTGCAGTTACTTTATGAGTAGTCTCTTCATTTCTTACAGTCAGCTTCCGCGTGATATAAGCATGTATTGTAGTTTGTTTAACAATTGGTCTGTTTGTTTTCTCCCTCATTATGTAGAAACTAGCGGCTTATGGATGGTCGGCCCTATTGTAATACAACTTTTACTTCTTTAGAGGCTGATTAAAAGAAAATGTTAGACTTCTGGTGAATTATTTTGGGCTGCTTTAATTTATATTTGCTATGTGATAACACTCATTGTGGATTTTATGCGTACAGATATATTTTAATATTCACAATTTAATTATGTATACGGATTTTTCGCGAATTTCTTTACATTTTTCGTCGAATAGGATGATTTAATATAATAAAATTAATCAGCTATATTAACGTCTACACATCATTTTCATTTGCATACGCTTATGGAGAAGCATTTGAAGTCATTTATTTAACTGTTGAGACGTGGTATCGCTAATGTACATGCTATCTAGTATCTACACCGGTGCTTAACTTAAAACCATAAAGATATATTATGGACCATAACATAATGACACCATAATAGGTAATTTATGGTGTCATATGTTAGTGTTATGGATTTGTAGTGATACCTGTGTCGGCATTGGTTAAAAAAAACTTGTACTAAATGTAAGCATTTAAGTGATCATGTAAAAAGGTTTTATTACTTTTCAAAATGATGACAATTTTAGTTAAAAAATATTCAATGATAGGTTTTTTTTCTTATCAAAAACCAGTCAAAGTTTAGTGAAAGCTTAAACAAAGATTTCCACGGCATCTGGCTTAATACCGTCCATATTAAATGGGCTCTAGCGATTTAAACCAAATCGTCAGTCCACCTCGTAGGAGGCCCGCCCTTCGCCTCGACATTAGAACCCCGATTATCCGGATCAATTAAAACAAGGGGTATTCCGTATAATCGAAAATCCGGATAATCGATTTCAAAGTCAAATCAAGCTATATTTCAATTTTATTAAATTTTTATTATGTACTAGGTTTTACATACATCGTTTAGATATAAAAAAATACGAGCTACAACAGTATATACCACCTACATACACGTAATATGTGATACAGATGATTTTTAATAGACAACACTACTCTTTTTCGCTTAACGTAAACAAAAATATAAGTATCAGTTTAACGCTATCAAAGAAAATGTAACAATATCAAACACTATCGCGCAAATAAAAAAAAAATATTTTAAAAAAAGGGTGGGGTGCATGGTGTCATTATCATTTCGATAATATCTTAAAAAGCACCCCACGCTTTTTTTAAAATTAAACTTTATTTTCTATTTTTTAGTTCGGTTTTCTATAAAAAGCGTGTTTTTTAGTTTTTTTAAACTATTATTTATTTTCTACTTTTTCTAGCAAAAATCATATTTTGCAAATTAAAAAATGGAATAATTTTATCAAATTAGTGTATTGTCATCGGTCCTCAATAAATCTACAAAGTTTGAACGAAATCTGGCCGTTTAAAGTGGGTCAAAATCGCGCCCAAAGAAGTTGGTTACAAACAAACATACAAACATACAAACATACAGGTGAAGCTAATAAAAAGCGTGTAATAAACTCGTCGTAACATGTCTCATTGCTTATATTTTTTTATCTGCAATTAGTAACCGTAAAAAAATGAGTCCGGATAAAAGGATATTCGGATAATCGAGGTTTTACTGGACTTTAAATAGGGCTGAATACAATAATAACGAAAACTTCTTACTCATAGGTCCTCGGCCAGACTCAAGATCACCGTCACAGAGTGCTCGTAGCTGCGGCAAAGAACATTAAGAATTGGTTCGTGAAAGTGCGTAAGATAAAAGCCATATACCACACGTTGAATCTGTTCAATTTGGACGTTACGCAAAAGTGTTTGATCGCCGAATGTTGGGTGCCGGCTTTGGACATGGAAACTATACAACTGGCGTTAAGGAGAGGCACGGTATGTATATTTTTTTATTATAAAGGTTCTGTAGTATGATGGCTACACCATAATTATTTTATATTTTTTTTAATATTATAGTTTGCTGATCATTCCATAGATGTTGCCTTTTCTACTTTTTTGTTTAACTTTAAGGGCATAATTCTATAGAAATAACGAATTTTGCACTCACTCATTTTTGTTCTAATATAAAAATCTCACCGAATATTATGAAAACCGTAAAGGTTTTTACTTCAATTTAAAACTTACCTAAATCTGTAATACCTAACCCTTTTCAAAAGGTCAAATATAAACTTAACAGCAAAAACAAATATCTTGAATTTTTTTTATTCTCATTTTAAGAGCTGAGTCACAGGTGTGACTATGTTGGTCTGGTAGTTTACACAGGTATTCTTATATATAACTTAATTATGATACTAAATCTAATTTCGTTTACTTATATTATATTTACCTAAATTATACATACTTTTGGCTACCTGTGAAGTAGGGTTTGTAAGATTTTATTTAATTTATTTTAGTTAATTGATCTTCAAATTTCAAAATATAAAATGTTAAACAAATATAATTAAATGCAAAAAATGTAAAAATATAATAAAACAATCCAGGAAAGAAGCGGCAGCTCGGTGCCGCCCATCCTCAACCGCATGGAGACGCTGGAGGACCCGCCCACATACAACCGCACGAACAAGTTCACCAACGCCTTCCAGAACCTCATCTACGCGTACGGAGTCGCCACCTACCGCGAGGTTAATCCTGGTCAGTGAAATTACCTTTCATTTTCGACATTTTTACTTGTATAAAAGACATTAATAAAGAAAACAGTGTCAACACTCAACATGGTTCTTCGTCACTTTTTGACGTTGGAAAATTAATTTAGACATGCCACCTGTATACATATAGGGCCTCAAGTCTGCTATTTTATATGAATTGTCAATATGGAACAATGCAATTTCAATTCAATTACCTTTGTCCAAAATTTCGTAGTCGACTAAATTTATAATGTCTCGTCATTTCATTTGTCTTGTCATTTGAAATGGAATCGGTAGTGCCATTATTATTTATTTATTTTATTTATTTATTTATGTTTTAAAAACTAAGAATTATGTAAAACGATACGATAATGAAAAGCCAAAAAAAGATAATTTTTAAGTGCAAATTAAAAAATTAAACGTCAAAAATAAATAAGTTTCATCTGTAACTGTCGAATTGATATATTTATAAGCAAACCACAATTAAAAAAAAAGCCTTTTTATATGTCTGTGTGTGTCACTCTCCCAAACGGCTGGTCTGATTTTGACTAGTGGTTAATTGTGTACTCCTGCCGAGGTCCTTGGTGCAAAAAAAAAATTCTTTTGACATTTATTTGACATTCGAGCCTCAATACGCTATAAAAAAGCGTGTAGTATACAGTCCTCGCGCCTTAAGCTCAGATTTGCATTTGTGTGCGTGCAATATACAGATGGGTACGGCTGAAGGCATAGCCCGTTGCGAGTGGTTTAAACTCGTTTTAACCGGTTTTTGATGCGCGGCTATTGGCTTTTAGCTATCACTCACACAAATGCAAAGCTGAGCTTACGTCTCGAGAACTGTAAGTATAATTAAGTTAATGTGGCAACATTGGCAGCGCCGTACACGATCATCACGTTCCCGTTCCTGTTCGCGGTGATGTTCGGCGACCTCGGCCACGGCGCGCTCATGGCCGCCTTCGGCTTCTGGATGTGCTACAAGGAGAAGCCGCTGCAGGCCAAGAAGATCGACAGCGAGGTTAGTGCCATTAGTCTTATAGGCATGGGGTTGCCATTTACACGGCAATTGCCGTGTTATATGGTAATCAGGGGCCATTAAATAGTAAAAATAACACGGTAATAATCGTTGCCGATCCTAAAACACGGCAATCAGCACCTTACGAAGTGTACATTTTCATTACCTTTGTATGAGACGCGTTTTTTTTTAACTTTTACCTTAAAACACGGCAATCCGAGATCGGAAACACGGTAATTGTTGTTTTTTTAATGGCAACTTATAGGGCTTCCACACGATACAATTTGATTGGCCAATCCAATTGGGTACAAGTTGATTGTCCACACATATGTTGAAGATCACCAATCTACAGTAAATGTAGATAATTGTTAAAATGAAAGAAACTAGTAGTTTTCACATTTTCTACTTTTTTTTTCACTTCCTACAGAGTAATATTTTTGTTAATAGTTTTTCGTTTAGCTTTCCTTTACCTTCATTTTCATATTTCTGTCCACCCTACACAATTCTTTGCCAATTGATTGGGTGTAAAATTGTATCGTGTGGATGCCCTATTAGTATGATCTCATATAAACTGTTACAGTTGAAAATGTATTACATTATTCCCACTCAAAGGTAAAAGACCCAAAATTTAACTCGCTCCACTCAGAACAGATTCTCAAGCACGTTACCACTCGGCTACCGCTACCCCAAAACTTATTCTCGACGATTTTCTTCTACAATTTAATATTATAACTATTTATTCTAATAGACTTTTACAAGCACTTTTTAATCGTAAATTTTGTACATTTGAAATTTCATTGAAAAGTTGGCTTGTAAGTCTGTGAAGAATCAAACACCGGCTCGGAAGATATTACATTATGTTAAATTACTATATTTACTACTATATATAATATCTTTACTTATAAAAATCTTCGGTGTGTGTAATTGAACTCCTCCCAAACGACTGGACCGATTTTGGTGTAAAGTTTTGTGAGTGTTCGAGTGGATTCGAGAATGGTTTAGATTCACAATTTGGTCCACTACAAAGTGTATTTTTAGAATTAATTAGTTATTGATACATTTAGACAAAAAATGACATATTTAATTATAAATAAAAAGTCAAATATTTCACTGAGAGTTATAAAAATGTTTCTATGTGTACAAGACAACGTCTGTCGGGTCCGCTACTACTTATATAATACTAATAATGTATATATCAACAGATCTGGAATATCTTCTTCGGTGGTCGCTACATAATTCTGCTGATGGGCCTGTTCTCAATGTACACGGGCATCATATATAACGATATCTTCTCTAAGTCCCTGAACATCTTCGGCTCCTCGTGGAACCACAGCTACAACCAGTCCACCCTGATGGAGAACAAGGCCCTGCAGCTCAACCCTGACTCCACCGACTACTATGGACAACCGTACCCCTTCGGTATTGATCCAGTGTGGCAGGTTTGTTCTTTATACAAATGTCTTTCTGTTTAAGCAAATTACTGAATGATTATCAATCTTTAATATTGTCATTAACTTTAAGAAATGTGTACTCAAGTACTTAAAATTTGTATTTATAAAATATTAAATATATATATTTAACTATTTTTTTCTCTTTGGACGTATTTATAATAAATAGGTAAGAACACTGATATTTACTGATTTCTAAATAACCATTAAAATATTTTTATATATAAACAAAATCTAGTATATTTGTGTATTAAAAAAAGTAAATACGTTTGTTACCACTAAAATATTTTTATATATAAACAAAATTTAGTATATTAAAAAAAGTAAATACGTATGTTTTTGTGTATAGCATCTAATTAAACTCTTTCCCTGCAGTTGGCTGAAGCGAACAAGATTATCTTCATGAACGCGTACAAAATGAAGATCTCCATCATCATTGGTGTGTTCCACATGTTGTTCGGTGTGTGCATGTCGCTGTGGAACCATCTGTAAGTTATATTTAAACTAGCGACTCGCCCTCGCTTCGCTCGAGCTCTTCCCTAGACTTAGCACAGGCAAAGCCGCGGGATCAGCTAGTTATGCATATAAACCTTCCTCTTGAATCACCTTATCTATTAAAAAAAACCGCATCAAAATCCGTTGCGTAGTTTTAAAGATTTAAGCATACATAGGGATATAGGGACAGAGAAAGCGACTTTGTTTTATACTATGTAGTGACTATTCTTCTATTTTAACTATTCTATAATAACTGACTAGTTTCTTCTAGTAGACTTCGTTTGAGTTTTTAGGTGTGTATTTCTGTACTCATTTTTTTCTTTAGCTTTAGAGGCATGAAAATCTGATGAAAATCGTGTGAAAATCGTTAATTTTTTCAAAGGAATTTTATATATTAAGATTGACGTAATTATGTATTGAACATGAGGATGAAATTAAAAAGAAAACCTCGAAAATACCAGGCGATCATAAATGTTAACGAATATAAATTGCTTGGTGTTTATATACAATACAATATTTAAAATCTAATTTATTTGCTTTTAACAAGTAAACTAAATTTTTAATCATCTAAAACAATCTTCTAATGAAGCCTGCTCCTGATACTCGGTCAGATGGCTTCAAAGTCCATAACGAATATACGTAAAAATAATGATATTTTGTTTTATATTTATGTATATGTTACTGTAAAAGCCCGAACTACGGTAAATCCTACGATTTTCCAGTAAATCCTAAGATAAACCAACTCTTAATGGTAAAAGTCCAAACCGTTCTATGATCTTCGTTTATTTCGGCCTTTTTCCTATAATAATATTAAGTTTATAATAATATTTCGTTGGTCAGGTACTTCAAGCGGCGCATCAGCGTGTACGTGGAGTTCGTGCCGCAGATCATGTTCCTGACTCTGCTGTTCTTCTACATGGTGCTGCTCATGTTCATCAAGTGGACCAGCTACGGGCCCACGCCGCCGCACTACGGGGACGAAAGTGAGTGCGAAATTTACTTAAATACAATATTATTATTTGTCTTTTTTTGTCTTTTTTTCTCCAAATATATAATTTCGGTGTAATGAATCTCACGGGCTTACGCCAAGTGAGAATCTTCGTTATTTAAGCTTTGATGGTTAGGGGAATCGTCTTTTAGTAATTTTCGGATTAAGCGACATGTATTAAGAATTGTAGCTTTTTGCATATTTATGAAAGTGTTAGGTGATAAATCTAGAATTCGGAGAGAATGCAACAAATACTTTGGTATAACGCCTGTACTGGAGAGCACCAATGGTACAATATATACTTTATTCATTTTCTATATTCTAATAACTTCTTCTTTTAATTCTGTGTATTTATGTATTTTTTCTGTTATAGTTTTTTGTAGATTGTGTGTTTGGAACTGCGATATCTATTCAATAAGTTATTTTATTTATTTTGTCTGTTAAAGTAATGTCTGGTCTATTGTTGTGGATAGTTTTATCAGTTAAAATTGCTCTATCAAAGTATATTTCGTACTTGTCGCTCTCCAAGACTGGCTTTGGTGTACAATATTATTATTATTATTTTTATATATATTATAAGTGCTTTTGAATCGTCCATTTTTATGTTTTACTGTTAGTATAAATTTCTCAAAATTAAGACATTTCCCTGCAGTGAAAAGTATCTTGTATCTTGACCCAGATAACCAACTATCATCATTTAAAATATTATTAAAATCTTTCCAATGGTTTGCGTGTGGTGCATCAAGCAAACAAACATTCTATTAGATTTTAGATTACATTGAGAGATTTTGAGAGACAGATTCAGTCTCTATGTCAAAAAATGTTCAATGTACAAATTCAACTAAGTTAGAATGTTTTACGTTCGTATTACTCGTTTTAAATTTCTAATTGTCACCAATAATTTTTTAAATAGTAATTAGATGAATCATCCAGTATGTGGTGTTTTTTTTATTTGAAAAGTAGTAACTTTAAGTTGGTCTCATAAAAATGTGTGCAGAACTCTGATGAGAATCTGACTCAATGAGCAAGAATAGCTCCTCAAAATTTTATTTATACTCACAAACAAGGTCGTCCCTTCGTACCATTACTAATAATAAGGGATGCCGCGATACGCCTTTTTGCCAATACGATACCGATACCGATGCTCTTATAAAAATATCGGCTATACCGATACGTATTGAATTCAAAAATTAATGAAGATAAAATAAATAAAACACGACTCAAGTTGGTTTTTTTATTAATATAAAAAGAACAAATAACAGGACAAACTAAATAAAACCGTTTAAAACTATAGACAGGTTGTTATTAGTTAATAGTTTTAGTAATTAAAATTAACATTTGTGAGATTTTTGTTTAAAAAACAAAGTATTCTTAAGTTTTGCGGAGAAAAGCGATTTCGCAAATCTGTTTGAATATTGTATCGTTGAATCGGTCATAAAAATATCGCCGATGCCGATATATCGGCAAACTTCGGTATCGGTATCGGATGCATCCCTAATGACTCGAATACACCAAAACCGATTTTGTCGGCCGATTGCGGACCGAACCACCCGGACGAGTAATTCGGATACACGTCCGTGCTTACACTGCAACAGATACCATAATCGTGACAAGTTCGGAGTCGACGGTTAATTTGCCGATTTCGGGCGTCGTCGGACGATGACGGTCGTGTTTGTGTACGCGTTCTCTTTCTTTTAAAAGTGTTTGATTCGTCCCGAGTTCGGCCGACGTCGCCCGAGCAAACTTCGGCCGATGACGGATTCGGTGTACGCGAGCCATAATAAATAATATAAGTGTATCCTCAATCAAGTCCAAAAAGTAAAATATATACGTCCTTAATACGCAGCCTACGTGAAGACGAGCGGGTTCTGCGCGCCCTCGATCCTGATCACGTTCATCAACATGATGCTGTTCAAGACCGACGCCAACACGCGGCCGCAGTGCGACGACACCATGTACGCCGGACAGATCGGCATTCAGAAGGTATTATAACTGTTACGTACTACGGGTTCGGGATCGGAAATTAAAACCGTTCTCGCACTAAAGATGTTTTATTTCTTCTATATACACTTAACAAGTTGTTCACTGACACACGCAGTTTGTACACAGCACTAGTTCAATTGAGTCTCTGAGCACTATATTCCACTACTTTTAATAATTCACTATACTTTTCTTCACTTTTCCACTATTTCGTATCTCTTCGTAATCTTCACTTAACTCCGAACATCAACTGATCTCTCGACACACTGTCTGCATTCTATTATGGAAAATTCAAAATGTTTCTAGTAACTTCCAAATTTTTCCTCAAAATGCTTTGTCTCTCTCTAACACATTAAAATTTGCAATAAACTGTTCTTGTTTACTAATTGTCAAAATTTAGAAATTAACATTCGCTGTTGTAAATCATGGTACAAGCGTGCTATTATGACGGGTTCGCACTCTATTCCGCAACAATACAATATAAGGATAAACTCATTATTTTTATATTTGATAATCTGTGACCCAGCTGACAGCTGTCAAGTTGACTTACTTTTTATCGTAATGGCGGTAACGCGATATACGATTCGTTAAATCATTGGATACTTTTTATAAATACAATTTTATAAAACGTAAACCAGAATATAAGTTTAAGAATAATTTATGAATTGTTATGTGTGATAGTTTTTAGTATTGTTCTTTTATGCTTAAAATACATTATACACACTGGCTAAGATGTAAAATGCTAATCAATATTTACTAAGTAAAATTAAAGCTAATTTACTAAGTAAAAACAATAAATGTCAGAGGTAAAATTAGTAACGTGATAGATGACGCTTGTCAGAAAATAACTGAAATATTTATTAAAATGTGTAAAACATTAAATGCATATAAATATTCAGTACAATTAAATAGCATCTTGAAGCCAATAACATAATAACGACGCGCGTGGCGCAGTTTGTAGTGACCCTACTTGCTGCGCCAGCGGTCGCGGGTTCGAGTCCCGCTGGGGGCATACATTTGTTGAGCACGAATGTTTGTACTCCAGTCATGGGTGTTTATATTTATAATATGTATGTATTTAATCTTATATATGTGTAGTATATCAACCATCTAGTATCCATAACACAAGGCTCGTACCTTACCGTGGAACTAGATAGTGCTGTGTGTAAATGTCCCAACATATAATAATGAAAATGAGCTAATCTCTAATCTAATAATTCAGAAAAAATAAAATGATTTGTTTATAAAAAACTAAACTTATAACTTATTTGTTTACAGTTCTTCGTGATCTTGGCTCTGATGTGTGTACCGGTGATGCTCTTCGGCAAGCCCTACTTCATCATGCAGGAACAGAAGAAGCGTGCTGTACGTATATTGCATATTATATTTAAAATTATTTCAGTTAAGTTTTTACGATTTTCCGTACTTTTTAGATTTCTTTTCGGAACCATATCTGCCAATCCGCATTTAGACAGTGTGGTGGAGTCCCCTGTACTACGGCCTGATCCCTCTCGTATAAAGGGAGGGTTGTGCTTAAAATTCGGACGTTAAGAAGGGCTTAAAACATATAGTTTGATGACACGCTAGTGACTCTACTTTCTTCTTTTGTCGGGACTCGAACTCGCGACCGCTGGTGGCATTCATTTGTTAAACTCGAATGTCTGTACCCCAGTCATGGGTATTTATATTTATAATATGTATGTATTTAAACTTATATATGTAGTATATCAACTGTTTGGTATCCATAACACAAGCTTCCTTCGTAGCTTACCACGGAACTAGATGGCGATGTGTGTAATAATGTTTCAACATATTTATTTATTTATTGGAACGAAGTTCCTGATCGCGCGTTGCGAAAGGGGGCTAGACGGAAAAAATTAAGACCAAAAGTTGTAACAGCACTTTTTGCTATTTTTATAAATCATGGTAAATAAAATAAAGGTGTTAAGATAATTTCGTAAAGTAGTTTGTTTGATTTTTAACGATAAAAAAATCATTAAAAATGTATGTACTCGAATAATTATTTTCTTTATACCGCTAATAGAACTTAAAATTAATATTTTTATAATAAGGATCTTAATTCTTATCCGGTGTCCCACGACATCACACGTTAAATTTTGAAATGAAACTTCTTTAGAATCGTTGTGATTTCAAACTCGATGAAACGAAAAAATAAGTCCGTAGTACCAGGCGCTCAGAGACGGGGAAGATTTAGCCTTATTTTAAATTCAAGTTTTACCTCTGACATATTGTGTACTTTGTACACACGCACTTTTTTATTTTATTTATTAGTTTCCTTCAATAGTGTAAATATAACAGTAGTAATGTGTCCCACAGAGCCAAGGCCACCAGAGCATCGAGGCGGCGGCGGAGAACGGCACGGCGGGGGGCGCGCCCGCGCCCGCCGCGCACCACGACGAGGAGATCTCCGAGGTCTTCATACATCAGGTATATAGTGATTTATCTGTTCGTACCTAGGTACGTCCTAGGTCCTATTTTTCTCTTTATTTATTTTTCGCGCCCCCTCTTTGAAAAAGAAAAGGAGAAAAATTTGAAAAAGAGATAAATAAATAATATTAGTCCCGCTGAGTTTCTTTCGCTAGTTCTTTTCAGGTCAGAGGTTTCTTCTCTCCGAACTGGTGGTAAAATTCATGACGTTCATTAAGAAATTGTAACAATTTTTGTGCTAAATAAAATATTTTGAATTGATTCAAATTGGAATAAAATATCAAATATTGGGCGCAGTTTCGAATTTCTCTTTTCTAGAGGAGATAGAGAGAGAGAGAAGTTAATTTCTTAGTAGTATTACTACATGTATTCTAGATCTATATATAAATTTACCATAAATAGTATAACAAATTAGTGTAGTTAATAAGTAAAAGTAAACTATGACCAATTGGTCACTACTATACTAATTAGTATAGTTAAATAAATAAAAGTGAAGTACGTGTGTGTGTGTGTGTATGCAGGCGATCCATACGATCGAGTATAGTTAAGTAAAACGTATATTTTTCTTCTTTTATTATATCTTATATTGTGACATGTGTGTATGTGTGTGTGCAGGACTTGTATTATTTTATTATGACATGTCATGTGTGTGTGTGTGTTCAGGCGATCCACACGATCGAGTACGTGCTGGGCAGCGTGTCGCACACGGCGTCGTACCTGCGGCTGTGGGCGCTGTCGCTGGCGCACGCGCAGCTCGCGGAGGTCGCATGGAACATGCTGCTACGCAAAGGTACACACAAATAAAAGTTATTATATTATTTAAAATTAATATATTGTTATGTACTACGGGTTCGGGATCGGAAATTAAAAGCGTTCTCGCACTAAAGATGTTTTAAAGTATGGTACATTCGCTGTTGTAAAGTATGGTACAAGCGTGCTATTATGACGGGTTCGCACTCTATTCCGCGACAATATTGTAAGTAAGCACATAACAATACTAAAAACTGTCACACAAAAATCTAATAAATAATTCTTAAACTTGTATTAGTTTCAGTTATCCATTGATTCAATTCAACGAATCGTACATCGCGTTCGCGCCATTACGATAAAAAGCAAAGTCAACTTGACAGCTCGGTCACAGATTATCAAATATAAAAATAATGAGTTTATCCTTATTATAAAATAGAGACAGTGGTAGCCCAGCGGTAACGCGTCGCTCGAATAACCGAGTGATGCGGGTTCAAATCCGGGTCTCGCACCTCTGATATTTTCATGTGCGAATCATTTCTATCATGATTACCCTTGTCTTACGGTGAAGGAAAGCATCGTGAGGAAACCTGCATGTCTGAGAAAACCTAACAAGTTTTCGAAAGACATGTGAAGTTTGCCAACTTGCACTAGGCCAGCACGGTGGACTATGGCCTGATCGTACTGAGGGAGGCCCGTGCCCAGCAGTGGGACGTTAGAAAGGGCTGATGATGATGATGATATAATAATGCGTGCGTGCTGTCTTTAGGTCTGCAGTCTGCGGGCTACCAGGGCGGCGTGTACCTGTACGTGGTGTTCGCTGGTTGGGCAGCCATCTCCGTCTCCATCCTCGTGCTCATGGAGGGGCTCTCCGCTTTCCTGCACACGCTGAGGCTGCACTGGTACGCACTAGTTATATATATATATTTACTATAGGATACATATCGCAAATATGAGATATATTTTCCTTTTAGTAAAAAGTATATACTTAATAAGATTTCCCAAAAAAATAAATATATAAATTTAACTTGATTAATGTCATTATATTGATTTATATTCTTTACAAAGGGTCAGAAAGATATTTTGAAAAAAACTTGTGTAGTAACATTGGCGAGGTACAAACGTGAAATTGACAAAATTTCATTTCTGTATCTTCTCATGTTGCTGGGTTTAAGACATATATGACCAAATAGACACTATTCATTAGTAGATATACTAGCGTACATTATATATTTTTATAGACTTTTTCTATTTTATTATCTATTTGAAGGACTCTCTGCTAGACCCTTTAATGAATGAATATTTTATAATTCTTATTTCTCCTTCCAGGGTTGAGTTCCAAAGTAAATTCTACTCTGGTGAGGGATACCTATTCATGCCCTTCTCCTTCGAAGTGATCCTCGACTCAGCCGGACAACCCGAAGAGTAAATCCTATAGCATGCTTAAGCTTCCAGTTCCGTAGAATGCTCTAACTTACATTTCTTATATATGGCAGATAGTCTGTCTGTAGCCTTAGACCCAATAACTTAATCTTTGATGTCTTTTAGGAGTAGTATTTTGACATAATTAATATGGATGTTGAATTTTTTCCATAGTAAAAAGAACCATAGCTAGTTATAAAGATTTACTGTTGAACTCAATGTTTGTAGGAAATAAATGTTATTACGTAAACTCTTTATCTTGTAGTAAATTATACATATATTTCAAATATGGCGGGCGTTTTTAATGTATTTTGATTTAGTTATGTCAAAATGTAAATATTATATCTAAATTAAATACATTTTATATAAATTATATTTTTTTTAATGATATTAAACATAATAATTTTTGTTTGTTAAATTATTCTTTAACGTTGGTATACATTTTGCTTTTTACTATTTTTTCATTATAAAGTTCACATTTTGTCATAATTAAGTCTGATATAACAACTTTAAGTGAATATATTGTAATAACCTCCTCCTTTTTTGAAGTTGGTTAAAAATAAGATGTTACTAGTAATACTGTTACATGCTTAAAAGTTAAAAGTATTTCCTATAACCATATTATGTCAGTGTTGTAAAGGCTTGTATTACAAACTTAAAATCTTCTTTTTTCTATTATTTTTAAAACTTAATAAAGAATTGATTTGATGAATATCTGATTTTGTATCATTTTATATATTTTTTTATAAGTTCAAATGTACTTAAAAGGTTTTTGAATTCGTTTTAATCGAGGCTCTCTTTATGTGTAAAATTTCACCGTAGACGTTGTAGTCAGTGGATAATGTAATCAATTTGTAGATGTTTTAGCTTCAGTTTAATGATAATAAATGACTATCAAGCACATGGGGTCGTGTTTTATTTATTATAATTTTTCCCTTATATGGTAAAGAATATAATATAAAGTATAACACAACAGTTATTTTTATATTTATTACTTTTTTATATTTATTACTTTTTTATATTTTTTACTAGGTTTAGGGTCAACGAAACCATAAGTTAAAATAAATAAACAAGTTAAAATAAACAAAATGTCTACCTCCTCCTTTTTTGAATTCGGTTAAAAAGTAGCCTAAGTTACGCCTTGTAACATTAGCTATCTACGAGTAAAATTCCCGTCAAAATCGGTCCAGCCGTTTCAGACACACGGACAGAAAGACGAAAATTTTAAAAATTATAATAATTTTATGCTACTGTTTTAGATTATATCACACAGATCGTATACTTTCTATAAAGAAAAGGGGAAATTTAAAAAGACTAATATGAGAAATGTCAAATTAATTTTTACTGTAATATAATAATCACATCATGTAACAAGAATATAGACATACATCGATTGATTATACGAAGGACTAGCATTCTCAGGTTTCGCAATTGCATTGCGCACATAAATATGTTGGAGCGTTAATACCACAGACAATTTAAATTGTCTGTGGTTAATAAACACCGCCATCTAGTTCCATAGTACGATCGAGCACGACTCCCCAGCGGGACTCGAACCCGCGACCGCTGTCACAGTAAGTAGTGCCTCTACAAACAGTAAACTATTTTAGCCAAATTAATTTATTATTAAAGCCTTATTATTTATCCTCACGTCCGTCATAATAATAATAAAATCAATAAGCTATTTTTCTTTTAATAATATTTACTTATCATATATCACTCGATAGATAAATTATCATCTGTATACAAATTAAAAATATTTTATAGTCTAATCGTATTCAGCTCCAATAGTAATGCTGATATCTCCGGGAAGGACGTTAGTTTTGTGGTACCAGCGATTTGTGTCCACTACCACTGGAATAAAAATGATATTTTATATTATTCTAGTTAAGTTTGGTGTAATAAATTTATTTATATCTTAAATCAAAATAAATCTAGTGTATTTGCACATGACATCAGCCTTTTTTAACGTCCCACTGGGCACGGGCCTACCTCAGTAAGAGGGGTATCAGGCCATAGTCCACCGCGCTGGCCTAGTACGTGTTGGCGGACTTCACATGTCTTTCGAAAACTTGCTAGGTTTTCTCAGACATGCAGGTTTCCTCACGATGTTTTCCTTCACCGTAAGACAAGTGGTAATCATGATAGAAATTGATAGCACATGAAAATATCAAAGGTGCGAGACCCGGATTTGAACCCGCATCACTCGATTATCCAAGCGAGCGCGTTAGCTATCACTTTTTTATTTCGGTTTATATACATTTTATTGTAAGTATTTCAAAATAACGCCCGATTAAATGGAATAGCAATATAGGTATCTCTGGTCAGTTTAGCGAGCTGATTTCATTTATAAACGAAAAATAAATGATCACAAATAAAAAATGAAAAACTTTTATACATTTTTTTATATCTCATTTCGAAAACATGGATTTACCTACATGTAACCTATTTGTTACTCCAGATTATAGTATGTATAATTGATCACTAAATTTCATCCAAATCGAACCAGTCGTTTTACAGTAAAGGAGTAACAAACGTACATACCAATTTTTCACATTATAATAGTAGCCCAATTCTTACATATCTCTCCCGGTTCCACCGTGAAAGTAATCCATCGACACGAGTAAAGGCATTCCGGCGGCGGCGCGAGCTGCCACTGCTTGCGTCCTCGAACCTGCGCCTGCCATGACATGTGACGTACTGAATCCACCTGTAACATATTATTTACCGACTTTACGGAGAGACGGGAAATCCGAAAAGATAGTTTAATTTATAACGCCCTAAATTTTTTCAAGTTATAACTTCTTTTCCTTTTCATACGTAAACTTTTGACAGATAAAACCTTAGAAGCACCAATATAAAAATTAACACCACTTTTCAATCTACTATTGCCTAATATCTTTCTTTGAATACGAAAGGGGGATAAACTGTCAGACATTTTCTACATAAGGAAATCAAAACTTAGTAGGTTTAAATTTAAAATAGTATAAAAATATAAAAGAATCCTATCGCGCTATTAGATACCTATTTGTTGACCCAGTTAACCTATCTCTCTTCATATCTATCAAACCAAATTTAATCAAAAACTGCCCGCTGGACAGAGACACAGACAAATAGACAAAATATTAAAAAAAATAAAGATTTGACTCAGAATCTATACTAATATTATAAAGCTGAAGTGTTTGTTTGTTTGGTTGAACGCGCTAATCTCAGGAACTACTGGTCCGAATTGAAAAATTATTTTTGTGTTGGATAGTCCGCTTATCGCGGAAGGCTATAGGCTATTTTACAGCACGCTACGACCAATAGGAGCGGAGTATCAATGAAAATGTTGCAAAAACGGGGAAAAAATATTTCGTTTAATTTTCTGCCTTTAGAACGCGAGCGCAGCCGCGGGAAATGTTAGTTATTATATGTACGAGTATAGATTGATTACTCTTCAGCTTACATGCATGTGAGCTCCTTGTCCCGGCCCACCCATAAATATCCAATCTACCATATCGCTTTCAGCAGTCCTTGGTAAGAAATAGGGTCTATTGTAATACTGTCTCAGAGCCCTCGTCTCTTCCTCATAGCAAGTACTCCAGCCGACGTACCAAGGCTCTCCGGACAAGTTCGCTCTTTTCTCATCCATATTAAACACGTCGCTTAATGAATTTAAGCCAGACTTATACGCGAAATAGAAACAATCATTAATTTTTCTTCCCATCTTGTTGTTTTGGTAGAAGTTAGCGAAAAAATTGAAATTGAAAGTCTAAAATAGAAAGAAAACATTACTAAAATTCAAAAACTCAATATTCGGCTATCGTATAGATAAAAATAAGTAATGTCTATATTAATATTTTTTTTTCTAAAAATGTTTAATGTAGGTAAAGATTCGACTCAGCATCTTAGTATTAAATATAGGACATAGATGTATGGACTTAGCACAGACAATCGCGTCGTAGTGTACAAAATAATAAGGACGTAAAGGATCTTAAAAAATGAAACAATAAAGATATAATTTTAATGGACGCAATTAAATATACAGCAGTAGACATGCCTCTATAGCCTTCCAGTCAACAGTTGCATCGGTGACTATAACAGGCCTGGTTGTGTAGGCGTACAGGTCTTCAAACTCCTCCGCGCTGGTATTAGCGAGACGAGTCACCTCATTGACGCCGATACACATCGAACAGTCTTCTGGTGATCGAAATAGGGATTTGGTGTCAAGAGGCACAGAGACGAGGCAACGCTGAAATAAAAATTATGAATATATTATGTTATTTAATATCTGAAAAAATATTTACTCTAATGCCATAAGCAATATATCCCTTCGACTCATGTTTTTCTGTAGGTTGGGTAAGAAATTTGTCACGAGTTTGACTTCCGGATTGAACTTTTCACAAAAAGAGATGCTGATCAAAATATTTATAAATATAAACAATAAATTATTAAGAATGATAAACATTAGAAATCCTAATAATAGGATGTAAATTTTAAGATTAACTATTTCTATGACATATATCTAAATATTAATTTTAATAAGACTTACGTTTGTATAGGATTCAAAAGAAACCCACCATACACCAACTACTATAACAAAAATTGTACTAAATAGCAAAGTTTTCTTTAATCCGCCATTCAAAACATGTATATTCCATCTTTTCTTAGTCGAAACATTTAAATTAGAAAGATAATAATTATTAATTTTAAGTGTATCAATTTTATTTATGATCTTGTTTAACTTTAGTTCGGCCGCTTTTAATTTTCTCTCGCAAACTTTAGTTTGTTCCGACATGTTGGGCCGAGCAATGGTTAGTGTTTGACTGAGCAGAGCTTAGATCTTTTACAGGATTTAAAAGCTTTGTGTTCATAGAGTTATAAATGTTTAGATATGGCGTTTTATATTATTAGCCAACAAAGGTTCTCTAACAAATATGTTTTATTCAACGATCAGTAATCAGTTGGATATAATTTGTTTTAAATATGAAGAACTAACAAACAAACAAGTCGTATTTTTTACCTAAACACGAGTGCTTCTTTTATCGATATTATGACTTATCTCAAGCTAGAAATTAGTATAAATTCCTTAGCTGGTAGGTTATGATAGTGTACTTTGCTATATCAGAATCAGAGACTAGTACCTACAGTCCCAGACAACTGACTGCTTTTTCTTAGACCCCATTATTCTCATGCAAAAGAGTCATCAAAAAGTTCTAGGTAAGTAACTATTTAATAGGGACCCTGTGGGATTTTGTACCGGGATATAAAATATCTCTATAATTCTCTATTTGATAACAAAAGTTTAGTTTATAAGTTATATTTATTACAAATGGATATACATTTGCAACCAAGTTCTTTGAACAAACTATTGTTAGTTAAAAATATTTCCAAAAGAATGTATTATTTTGATTTATAGGAAAAAAATCTTGATATTAGTAATTGAGGAATCCCTATATATAATTTTAAAATTTAATGTAAAGTCTTTTCTCAAACTTTTAGGAGTCTATAAAACGTTACGCAGTTTCGAACGCGTATTAAGCAGCAATGTGGGTGCACTTGGTATGAAATTGAAATTCATTATCGGCCCGCGACACCACAACTGCGTCCCTTTATCCCATTTAACGCCTAACGCTCCAGAACCCCATACACAAGAAGCTATCAATTTTATAACATAGTGTGATACCACGTATATTCTTCGTACATATAAATAATATTATAAATGACAAAATTATTCAGTTTATTACATTAATTTCGTAATTAAAATTCATCATCAATCATCAAATCAAATACATCATTTAAGCTTTTTTAGATTGGGAATGCATTCATGCATACCCTGGTTAGTGGTTTTAATATGGTTTTAATATAGTAAATGCCCAACTAAGTCGTAAGACCACGACTCTCCGACGTCAGGCCTAACGAGGCCTCATGCGTACTAACGGGTTGTCCATGCTGATTGCTGACTACTTCGTTCTCAGTACATATACGTTTTTATTGGCATTTTGCACATGATTTTTTTTGTACAGGTGCTATGCGTCAATGCATTTCCTTGGAAAATAATAAAAGTTTACACACGTTTATTATTAATCTATTATCCATAAGTAAAAGCATAGAGTATATTGATACATATAAGTAAAAGTCATCATATCGGAATGAATTTTACAAATTTAGACTAGGCTGTATGGACTATAGTCCTTTGCCTTTCCCTATTGGGAAAAATTTTAAAAACAACAATAAGTAAAAGTCATCTTGACAGAGCTTGTCTGCCATGTGTCAACTGTCAAGTGTTAAAAGTCAAAATATTTTTGTTTTGATATTTTAAGCACATCGAATCTTAGAATTTAACAATAAATAAAGTAATAATAAAACAGATTTTCATGTACGTTGACTCAACATTTGATTAATAATAAAATAAAGTACCTACCATATTTTAAAGAATAAAAAATGGCAGCTATTCTTGGAGGCGGATTGGGTGGATTATCAACAGGTTATTATTTGCTTAAAAATAACATAAATAACAATAATAACTTAAAACTATTTCTTTTGGAGGCCACTGATTACTGTGGAGGATGGATAAAATCTATAAAAACCAAAGATTATATCTTCGAGCAAGGTCCTAGAACTATCCGGCCTAAAGGTACGACCGGCCTCAATACTTTGAATATGATGCAAGATTTAGGGCTGAGTGAACATATTGCCGCCATTAAACCTGACCATCCCGCAGCAAGGAACAGAATGATATATGTAAACAACACTCTGCATTTATTACCTTCTAGTTTGAAGGGTGTTTTTCAAAAAAATGAACCATTCTCGAAACCGCTTATTTTCGCTGCCTTAAAAGACTTAAAACAGCCCCAGAAAGAACTAAAAGATGATTCTATTTATAATTTTGTTGAAAGAAGATTTGGCACAGAGATTGCAGATTATGCAATATCACCAATGATCTGTGGGATATGTGCTGGTGATGCAAAAGAAATTTCTGTGAAATTTCTAATGAAAAATCTATTTGAATATGAGCAAATGCATGGAGGAGTACTTAAAGGTGTAATGAAATCTTTATTTAAAGCTAAGACTGACAAAGTAATAGAATTAAGTGAACTGGCTAAAAAGGCACAAGAAGAAAAATGGAGTGTTTACACAATAAAAGGTGGCTTAGAAATCTTTCCAACCGTTATGAAGCAATTTTTAAAAGAAAACAATGTTGATTTACATTTAAATACAAAAGTTGATGAAATAGAATTTGTAGATTCAAGTATGGTGAAACTGAAAAAGGACAATGGGGATACTATGAATGCTACTCATGTATATTCATCAGTCCCTGCACATGTTTTAGCAAAGTTAGTAATGAGGCAGCACCCAGAATTATCAAAACTTCTAAATGACATACCTTTTGTGACTGTTGGTATTGTAAATTTATATTTTTCACAAAAATCATTAATAACCCCAGCCTTTGGATTTCTAGTGCCTCCCATTGAGAACTCTCCAATTTTGGGGGTTGTATTTGATTCTTGCTGCATTCCAGACCAAAATGGTACAGTATTGACAGTAATGTTAGGAGGAAAATGGTTTAAAGAGAAGTTTGGGAGCAATGTAACAAAGGAAAGGTTGTTAGATATAGCCGTGAAGGAAATAAAGACAATTCTTAAAATAAAAGTGGAAGCGTCAGCTCATCATGTTAATATTTTGCAAAAATGTATTCCACAATATGTCATAGGGCATTATGAGAGAGTTGATAAAATAAGAGAGTATATACAAAGTAATAATTTACCTATATCTGTGGTTGGCAGTAGTTATGATGGGGTCGGTATAAATGATGTAATTTACTCAGCAAAAACTCAAGTTGAAGAAGATCTTGTGAAGTAAAGCTTTTTTAATTGTTAGGTTTTGGTTTTTAAATAATCACATGTGCAAAAAAGTTCAATGTTCAAATTTATTAAAAGTTATTTGTTAAATATGTCTTTCATTTGGTGTCAAGAAATTATTTCTTATATACAATTCACTGTTAAATCATACATGTTATGTCTCATGAGTTTCAGACCATGGTTTTATTTGGTGAAGCTAGTGCATCATACAGCTATCAATCAGTATGAAAAATATTTTTATAAGTTTTTACAAAAAGATCTACTAAAACTTATTTGTTATTTCTGAGAAAATTCCACATATTTTCAAATTGATTTATAGTTTTATATTAGACAAATATGACAAACATAACATACATACATACATACATATTAAAATATCAAATAGTAAAGGAAAAGAAATAAAAAAATGTACATTACTTTTCATTAATACTTTATAAAGCAGTTGCTGTAGCTATGGTTACATTGCTGATCTCCAAAATAACGTTTTATAGAAAAAAGATAAAATTTTACACTTTCAAGATTAGTCTAGATAAATTAATTATTTAAAATGAGAAACCTAGTAAGTGAAATGTCCTTATTATAATGTAAAGCTAGCTAGAAGCTACCTAATTTGTTGTATGTTATAATACAATCAAGTCCATGTCACAAGTTACCATTGATGTTTTTTTAACTAACATGTTTTCTGTGCTCAAACCTTAAAGTGAGATTATTAAAACGTTATACAGTTATAGTTTATGAGTCGAGCAAAGAAAAAAAAATATTAAAAAAGTGATATTTCATGACATGGACATGGATGTGTGCATTTTAAGACAACACAAAAAATTAAATTATCTAAATATGTATAGGATGTTGTATACTTAATATATTATGTATATAAACTTTCCTTACCAACAATTTTTATTTGTAAAAAAACATTTGAAATTTCTAAATTATTTGTCATGAGAAAGTAATTAACTTAGAATACTTAAACTATGTATAAATTAATAAGCAAAAATAGTAAAACGCCTTTGTTAGCTTTAATACATTTATTTTACATTTTTACTGGAATAAACAGGGACTATAAAAACTTCTTAATTTACTCTCAGCATGCAAGAGTGAGTGGCGTCTTCTTATGATTTTTTTCTGATTAGCTATGAACACCGAAAAATGAAAATGAACAATTAACCTGCATATACAAATATTTTAAGCTGCCATTATATTTATATTATAAATTCGAGACTATTGGGGCTTATACCTGTCTGTTTTATGTGTATTAGTAATTTGCTGCTTGCTATTAAAATAAAATTTTTAAAATGCAAATTCTGTTTAACAAATACTATTAAAATACCAGTTGACGTGAGCAGTCATTTAAAGTTGAATGGTCTCTCATATTCACTGGGCTTCTTTATTTTAATATATTTTTACCTAATTATCACAATACATGGTGTCTATTTACTCCATTGTAAACGTATGTATTAAAAAAAATGAATGGCAGATATTTATTATAAGATCTTACTTATTTGTTTAACAGATACTTAAAACCTTTGATTTTACAATAAATTAATTTCGTTTATGTGAATACTATCATTTAAAGTATATAAGTATATTAAATAATTGAAGCCATGAATGTCGCATATCCGAATTTTGGTTGTTTTCCTGTGGTGGGTGTATAAATAGTTTAAATCTTAAACACGCCCCTATAAAAATATAATATTAGAATTTTGCGATATATCACCTTCATCCATTTGTCTTTAATTATTTTTAATATTAAGTTCATGGTGCAGTGCATTTATAAAAAAAAGTACAACAATGAAAATATTACAAGCCTCATGAACACATTTATACACATACAAATTAAATATCAATTGGCGCACATAATTTTACATTTATTAAGGAAGCTATAGCTCATAAAATGTGAAATATAAATAATTTATAGAAACGCCATTTTGATATTTTTCTACATACTGTACTGTATTATCAGAATGTTCACAGGACTTTGGCTAAATAATATTAAAAAAAACTCAGCATACAACTTTACACTAACAAACTGACATCAGACATTACAATATATATATATGTATGTACATATAAATCTCATGAATAATTTCTTAATACATAACAAATCTTATAAAAGCTTATTAAATAGTAATTCTCTCACTGGTTTTGCTTTAACACATAATCAATGTATACTAAACTACTGCCATATCCTTGATTCGCTCGGGTGCCTTGGTTAGGTTGCCTTCGACTTCAATTTAAGTTATGATTTCTGATACTACACACATTTTTGTCAAGCTTAGCTATAAGTGAAACAATTATCAGAACCATGTCATAAATAAACATGGTATTTAATTCATTATTCCAAATTATTTCTTAGATTTACGCGAACATTTGACATTTTTATTTCAAACATAGTTCCAGTAAGGGTCGATCCTCACTATAACTTATACACAGTAGAAGTGAAACTTCGAAAAGTAGCCTACAACAAAATGCGATAAATATACTGCATACACCATTATAGTGAGAAGGGGCCTTAATACTCACTATATAGCATTATAGTGAGGATGAGGCCATACTGTATACAGCATTATAGTGTGGATGAGACCATACTGTATACGACATTATAGTGAGGATGAGGCCATACTGTATACATCATTATAGTGAGGATGAGGCCTTATTCGGAGACCAGACCAAGGTCCAGGATCACGGTGGTGTACAGCGTGTGGTCTCTCGGCGGCGGCGCGGCGGCGGGCGGCACGGTGTTGCGGTACGAGTACTGCAGGGCGAAGGCCGCGAGGGCGGAGTCCCCGACGCGGGCGCCGCTCGTGGCGGACACTTGCAGACGGAGAGCCAGCTTGTTGGACTTCCTCCACATTATTATACTGAAAATGGATAGATATATAGTTTAAAAATATAATTTTTTAATTAAGATTTTTATCTAAAAAATGGCAAGCGGTGATGATGGGAAAGAGCTTATTCATACTCATCTGCAAATTGCAATAAGGTCTGCAAGAAAGTTTTGAATGCATTTCCCAGCCCGCTTCGCTGGGCGTAAGTTAAAATAAATTAAACGGTTATTGTTTCTTTAAATTGGCATAATTTTTTTTATTTATGAACCGATTGACCACAGTTTACCACAATATATTAGTAAAACTTCATCTACATTGGATACTTATCCAAGATAAGTCGTTTCTGAGATTAGCGTGAACAAACAAAGAAAAAAATCTAATAATCAGTGTTTGGGTTTGCGTTGATAAAGGTCCCAATAATATTTTTTCTCGTATATCTTCTATGTATAGACAGCGATCCATTACATTTTTATTATATATAGACATTCCTAATTAGGATTCATTTTAAAATTAAAATGAATTAATGTAATAACTGTATGTTCTTAGCACTGAGGCTTTAAAAACAAATTAACGAATTAAATGAATAAGTGAAAAAGTGAAGTGAAAGTGCAAGTGTAAATGCACAAGTATAAGTGAAGTGCAACCAACTCGCTGGTGTCGTGTTGCGCGTCGTCGTCGTACTCGGCGGCGTCGTCGCGCTGCGCCAGCGTGAGCGTCACGTCCGGCGCCTGCAGCACGCACGCACTGGGCAGGGTAGGCCGCCGGCACATCACCTTCGTCCACGACACGTCCTGCATACACATCATCATCATCATCATCATCATCATCATCATCATCATCATCATCATCAGTCCTTTTTAACGACTCGTTTGTTTCTAGAGTTTATTTATGTATAAATTCTGATTTACATTACTGAATAAGGATTCCAGAAAGTAAATCTGAAAAATAGCTTCTCTGAGCTACAAGTCAAATTCTCATAAAGTAAAATAAGTGTGACAGTTAATAAATAGAAAATGAAAAATACATAATATTATTATGATTTTATTATTATATTTTATTATTATACTTATTTAGTAGTTATGTTATTAATTCACTTCACAAAATCAATTCAGATTATGAATTGATCACCGGTTTAAAATTTAAATTTAAGTTAATTTTCTTCATCATCATCATCATCAGCCCTTTTTAACGTCCCACTGCTGGGCACGGGCCTCCCTCAGTACGAGGGGGATCAGGCCATAGTCCACCGCGCTGGCCTGGACACATGTCGCACGAAAACTTGTTAGGTTCTCTCAGACATGCAGATTTCCTCACGATGTTTTTCCTTCACCGTAAGACGAGTGGTAATCATGATAGAAATGATTCGCACATGAAAATATCAGAGGTGCGAGACCCGGATTTGAACCCGTATTACTCGGTTATCCAAGTGGCCAACTGTGCAGGAGATATTATAGTGCAGCGCGTGTACGCACAGACACAAGTGTACTCTTTATTCCTATCACTCTCATACTCCGGTGGGACGACGTGAGACACGACCAGTAAGAGTTAAGGCGCAGGACCGACAGCTTTACGTGCTCTCCGAGGCACGGGGTTGACTCACCGCCAACTTCCCAACTCCGGGCGGTTACTAAGGCTAACAAAACAGAAAGACTCGAACACTAAACTTGGCCCGACCTGAACTCGAACCCAGGACCTCTCGATGTACATGCTAGCCACTACACCACCGAGGCAGTGAGATGTTATATCGGCCTATTGTTCTACTGAAATATCCATGTATTATACATTATAGTTAAACCTTCCTCTTGAATCACTATTAATGAAAATCGCACTAGTCAGAAAAATTTTAGATGACGTAATTTATAAGACAAGCGCCAACAGCAACAATGTCAGACAAAATGTCTGCTATCGTACCTGCAAGTAAATTACTTGCAGGTACGAAGCAGATTCTTAACGATCCTGAATTCGAGATCTTGAATTCGAATTCAGGATTATTATTATTTTTTATTTAATTCAGGATTAGGTTACAAAAATTAAAGTTATTGATGCCAATAAATCCCAGTTGTAGCTAAAGTGTTACAACACTTGGACCATTACATTTTAAGTGTTAAAAGATAAATAAATAATGTCCCACACACATGCATACGAATTACGCATACAAATACACTGTAATTATTACTTTCTTGTCACTTCAAGAAGATTTACTATTTCATAAAAATAATAAAATTAAGTTCTAAATCAATTTTAACAGTAATTATAATTAATCACATCATTTCCAATATAGATGTTCTATAATACAAATATCCAAACCTTTTCCAAACTGAGTGATTTCTCCAAACTCTTCTCAATACTCTTATTATCCTCCTTCTCCCTCTCCCTCTCCATCTCCTGCTCGTCGGGCACGTCCCCGGGCTGCAGAAGCCGCACTTGCATCTCGTGGGCCGTGGGGTTAGTCAGTTTGAGGAGCAGAGCCGATGTTGCACCTGGCTTTACTGTTTCGTACGAGATTATTTTCACTTCTGGTACGTGGTAGCTGAAATTATTTATGAGTATTGTAAAACAGAAAATTATGAATATATACTAATATTATAAAGAGGAAAGATTTGTATGTAAGTATGTTTGTAACGATTTGTCTCAAAAAGACCGTTTATAAAAATTCTTTAACCATTTGATTGCTACATTATCACTAATTAATTTTTTTTTGTTCTTATTATAATCCACAATCAGTCCGAAACTTTAAGCGGATGAGTTAAGTGTATTGGCGAAGAGAGCGTGCACTCCATTAAGAGCACTGCTCATAGTATTTTGATATACAACTACAATCTCTGTGGTAGTGTCAGTATATCGTGACGTTTTAGGCGGTTGGGATAGATTTTCGCCTGGAGATCAACTGCCAATTCATTTGGATGCTCGGCCAGTCGTTGTTGGTAGCTTTTGGAAAGGGATCTTATTTCTTCCTTTACAGTGCTCATGTCAACATTATTATGTATTTCGTTGTTGGTTATAAACCAGGGTACATCGGTTATAGTGCGTAAGATCATGTTCTGCATTCTTTGGATTACACTTATATTGGAGTCACTGGCGCTTCCCCACAACTGTGCGCCGTACATCCAGATTGGTTTGAGTACCATTTTGTATATAAGGAGCTTATTGTCGACCTTCAGTTTGCTATTACGGCCCAATAGCCAAAGCATTGATTTGAACCTAATCTTGAGTTCTTCTCTTTTTGTCTTCACATGGTTCTTCCAAGTTAGGCGTTTATCTAGATGCATGCCGAGATATTTAACGCTTTCGCTGTGTGGTAGTGGGTTCTGGCCCAAGTGAACTGGTGAACAGTCACCTTTTCTCAGTGTGAACGTAACGTGCACTGACTTGGTGGCACTTGCCTTTATTCGCCATTTACTTAGCCAAGAGTCTATTTTGTCCAGCCCACTTTGTAATAGTTCTGAGGCTCCATTTCGGTCTTTACTGCTAGCTAGTATGGCGGTATCGTCAGCAAAGGTAGCTGTAGTGACGCCATCTTCCACTGGTAGATCGGCCGTAAATAGTGAGTATAATACGGGTCCTAGAACTGTGCCCTGCGGGACACCCGCATTAATCTCGTGGAATTCCGATGTTTCTTGATCTACTTTCACTTGGAATATCCGACCAAGCAGGTAGGATTGTATAAGTAGGTAGTAGCTGTGTGGAAGGTTGTTCTTTATTTTTTATAGTAATGCCTTATGCCATACTTTATCAAAAGCCTGTTGTATGTCTAGGAAGGCTGCCGAACAGTATTCCTTCCTTTCAAGGGTTCCTCTGATCTTGTTAGTCACTCGGTGGACCTGTTCTACTGTTGAGTGTTGTTGCCTAAAACCAAATTGGTGGTCAGGTATGACTTTGCATTTGTCCAACAGAGGGCGAATTCTCTCTAATATTATTCTTTCACAGACCTTGGACAGAATCGGAAGAAGACTTATTGGCCTGTACGACTCTACTGCGTTTGCAGACTTACCCGCCTTGTGAATCATATTAATTTGTGATACCTTCCAAATTGATGGAAAGTGTTGTACTCTTAATATACCATTGTAAAGGGCCGTTAGATAGACCACAGCTTTTCTTGGTAGTTGTATTAAGGTTTCTTTTGTGATTAAGTCGAATCCTGGGGCTTTCTTGTTGTTGAGGCTTTTGATAGTTCTCCAAACTTCGCTGATTGACACGTGTTGTGGTGGTAAGGCCATCTGCAATGGTTGGTTCAGGACTTGGTCTATGTTTTCTTCAGTTTCTAGGTCATTGGATTGATTAGGTGTGAAGACTTTCGCCAGGTGGTCTGAAAACAGATTTGCTTTATCAAGAGCAATTCTTGCCCAGCCATTGTCGCTCTTCCGTAGCGGTGGTTTCGCTTTTTGGGGTCTATCATAAGATTTAGTGAATTTCCACAGAGAATATTGATTAAGAGCAGTTGGGGATAGGGACTCCAACTTGTCAGTAAGGGTGTTATCATTCCATTCCCTTATTCTTGTTCTTACAATCTGGATTGCCTTATTCAGTTCTTTTTTGTCTTCGCGGTTTAGACTTTCTTGCCATACACGACGTATTCTGCGTTTTTCTAATATTAATTTTTTTATCTCTAGTGGGATGTTTGTTGAGTCATCTTTTGACAAAGTTGGAGTAGTTTTCCAACAAGCCTCTTGTATTAGCATAGTTATTTTTATCGACGCTTCTTCGATATCTTCTGGGCTTTTTAAGGCAATTTTAAGGTCTACATGTTTTTCTAAAAAGTCCCGAAATGAATCCCAATCTGTGTACTTGTTAGATAATGTTATTGGCCTTTCCACATTAATCACCATTGTGCTCACTGTGAACAAGACTAATTAATATAGGCTATTTTAATTGCAAGAAAAAAAAGGATCACTACTAAAACTACAACAACAGGAGAGGAGGAGGAGTGCACACCGCACATAATATATGAAATAGGTAGCCACGCGGCTCAGGAGTGTATTAAAGCTGGAGTAATTTTGGAGAATGAAGTTTAGTAGCGATTAAAAAAATGAACGCGTGCAAAGCCGCCGTATTGCTAGTGATGAAATGTAATAAAAGTTTTTGAATGTTATAATTTTCCAAAAATAAGATTGTTTACACCAATATTGACATTTAAATATATAATACGTCAAATTTAATGTAGTTATGGAGTGAAATGTGTCATAGTGCCCATTACTTTTTTCTTTCTTTGAACATATAAAAACATAGTATGATAGATCATCGAAAAAGACTTATTATAAATGCAAGTTTAGTGCACGCACTCTGGCACAAGTCTGGCTGACAAGTGTGCACGCACGCGTGTGTGTAATGTGTATGTGTAAGTGTACGTGCGCGCGTATGTGTGTGTAAGTGTACGTGCGCGCGTATGTTTGTGTAAGTGAACTAGTGTGTGTGGTTGGCGTGTGCGTGTGGTTGGCGTGTGTGTGTGGTTGAGTGTGTATGTGGGTGTGAGTGTGTGTGTGAGAGTGAGTGTGTATGTGTGTGTGTGTGTGTGTAATGTGGCACTCACTAGGCGAGCAGCTCGATCTTGAACTTGACGGAGCCGGGGTTGTACTCGGGCTTGGTGAGGTTGTGGTCGCAGGCGCGGCAGCGCTGGCTGCGCTTGACGCTGAGCGCGCGCGCGGACGGGTGCAGGCGCGCCGCCTCGCGCGGCTGCCACGCCGGCGACGCCAGCCGCTGCGGCATCGTCGTTACTGTACACACGTTAATACCACTACATAGTATAAAACAAAGTCGCTTTCTCTGTCCCTATATCCCTATGTACGCTTAAATCTTTAAAACTACGCAACGGATTTTGATGCGGTTTTTTTAATAGATAGAGTGATTCAAGAGGAAGGTTTATATGCATAACTAGCGGATCCCGCGGCTTTGCCTGTGCTAAATCTAGGGAAGAGCTCGAGCGAAGCGAGGGCGAGTCGCTAATATATAAATATAACATGATAGAGGTCTGCAGTTGTGCGCGCATCACGGAATAACTACTGGATAGATTTCAATAAAACTTTCTAAGTTTTATTTCTTAGACACTTGGCCCTTATCAAAAAAAAAATGATTGCGATATCTTCATATAATAAAAAGTTATTAAGTTTCAAGAAACAACGATTTGTATATGCACTGCGCGTAGCGCGCATGCGGAAAACTTTGTTAATATTTCAAGCAACGCGGACGAAGTCGCGTAAATTTGTTTTCATCTTTGTAAATTTTAGATAACTTTTTAACAGTACTTAATAGTCTAAAAGCAAAATCCCTGAAATGGAGGTGGGTAGGCCACATGCTCAGGGAAAGTGGAAAATGGACGAAGGATGTATCCCAATGGACCCCTAGATTTCCTACTAAAAGAAAAAGAGAAAGACAAAGAAAACGATGGTCGGATGAAATCAGGAAAACTGCAGGTCCATTATGGCAAAGAACTGCCTTATCTAGAGAAGAGTGGAAAGAGTTGGAGGAGACCTTTGTGTCCCAAAGACACGCAGATGAATGTTAACATGTACCTATATAATATCGCTAATCAACATGATTTGTGTGAAATATTGTTAACTTTATCAGCAATAAAGGTTTATTATTATTATTATTATATATACTTTACTCTTACGCCCGAGCACAAAATAAATATATATAAAAGGCCGAAAATAAATATAATAGACTTACATACATAGATATAAATAAATGTACTTAGACATTACATAAATAAATATTTGTACCGGGCGGAGGAATACACCCCGACAGGAGAGACCAAACGGCCGGGGGTCAAGGCGACAGGTTGAGAAACCGGCGGACTATCCTAGCCGAGTCTAGCAGCACCGCTTTTTGCATTCTGGTTGCGAGTGAACTGTCACGGAACCCCAGTCGCCTCAGATAGTGAGCGAGACTAACTGGGATTAAACCATTTGCAGATATGACGATCGGGATGGTTTCAGTGGACCCCACATGCCACATGGTGGAAACCTCGTGAGCCAGATCCAGATACTTACGTTTCTTCTCCGTCTCAGCTCTCACAAGATTTTCATCATATGGAACGGTGATGTCCACCAAAAACACCCGTGACTGTGCCCGGTCCATCAGCACGATGTCGGGCTTATTCGCTAGAATAGTCCTGTCCGTGATGATGGACCGGTCCCAATAGAGCCGGACTCCGTCACGCTCAAGTACAGGCATCGGCGTGTATTTGTAGTATGGCAGCCTCTCATCCAGGAGACCGTGTTTCAGAGCAAGCTCCTGGTGAAGGATTTTGGCTGCTTGATTGTGCCTGTGCAGATACTCAGTGTTAGCAAGCGCTGAACATCCCGAAAGCACATGTCTGAGTGACTCACCGGGATGGCCACAGGCTCGACAGATGTCGTGAGTGCCATCCTTCAGAATGTACTTTCGGTAGTTTCGCGTCTTAACTACCTGATCCTGTATCGCACAGACAAAACCTTCGGTTTCCCCAAAGAGGTCACCGAAGCGCAGCCATTGCACGGACGCTTTCTTATCTACGTTTGGCTCATTAAGAGCTTTAAAAAAGCGTCCGTGCAATTCCTTTTCCTTCCACACGGTCTCCCGGTCAGAGGTGCTAAGTACCACCGGAGCCTGCCACTCAGTTTTGGCTAAGGATAGGGGAGTGAGTCCTTTATCACATTCTACAACCTCTCTATGCATGGGCGACTCACCCTTCGTCTCGAAGTAGGTTCTAAGGTTGGCTATCTCCCGGTTATGCATGGTCTTGACACTCAAGAGGCCTCGGCCGCCGCATTTCCGGGGGATATACAATCTCATAACAGACGATTTTGGGTGGTGCATGCGATAGAGAGTCATAGTCGTGCGGACTCTTCTATCCAGGGTGTCAAGTTCAGTCTGAGTCCATCTGAGCACGCCGAAGGTGTACATGAGAACGGGCATAACCCAGCCGTTATAGGCTCGGACTTTATTGGCACCCGACAAAAAGCTTTTACAGACCTTTGTCAGACGGCCAAAAAAGGCTTCGCAAACAGACTGTTTCATGTCCGCCTCATTCACCCCTATTGATTGGGACATACCCAGATACCGGTACGATTCAGCCTCGGAGAGGGTCCTTATGCTCGATGGCTCGAGATTTATCTCAGCTGAATGAGTAACCTGCCCCCTCACCACATGCAAGACCGCACACTTGTCTAGTCCAAGCTTCATCCTGATAGAATTACTGAATTCTGAGGTGATCTTCAGTAATTCCTGCAGGCGGTTGGCGTTGGGTGCCAACAGCTTGAGGTCATCCATGTAGAGAAGGTGAGGCACTCTTGTCCCTCCTCTCCGAAACTGAAAGCCCGTCCCTGAACTCTCCAACAGTGAGCTGAGCGGGTTCAGAGACAGGCAAAACCAAAGTGGACTCAGACAATCACCCTGGAAGATACCCCTCCGTATCCTTATTCGGTCGTCAGCAGCCGTAATCCGCTCGCCATGGAGACTAAGAATCGTACTCCATTGCCCCATGCATTTCCCGAGGAAGTTTCGAACCGTACTATCAACTTTGTACAGCTCAAGGACCCTCGAGAGCCATGAATGGGGCACCGAGTCGAATGCCTTCTTATAGTCAATCCATGCAGCGGAGAAGTTCCGGCGATTGCGCTTGACCAGTTGCCCCGCAACGGAGTCGATGAGAAGAAGCTCCTTAGTGCCACGGCTACGCCCCCGACATCCGTTCTGAGCACCAGATATGATGTTGTTTTCGTCTACATGACGAGATATCTTGGAGCTCAGAACGGATGTAAGCGTCTTATAGATGGTCGTTAGACACGTAATGGGGCGGTACTTAGCCGGATCAGCGGCATCCGTTGACTTTGGAGCTAGGTGAGTGATCCCAGTCGTGAAAAGGTTCGGGAGCGTCCTTTGCTCGAGAGCTTCCTGGAATTGTCGAGCCAGGGTCACATGGCAAACCGAAAAGCCCTTAAGCCAATAGTGATGCAGTCCATCAGGACCCGGACTTTTCCAGTTCGGGGCCCGCCGCACTGCATCAACTACATCCTCCGCAGAAATAGCTACCGGGCTCATTGGTTTAATTACGGCACATGCTTCCTCTACCGCCGCAATCCAAGGGCCTTCTTCATGCTGCACCTCTTTCGACCACACATTCCGCCAGAAAGCGACGAGGTCGGCCGGGCTCGGCTTTTGAGAGGTAGAGCAGACTGCCGGACACTCCAATGTTCTATAGAACCTTTTCTGATCACTCGAGAAGAGACGATTTTGCTGGAAGCGCTCGACTCTTTCTGAATATCGTCGAATGCGGCTTCCCCATGCGGCGATTCTCTGCTTCAGGTCGTCGATACGCTCCGTGAGCTTTTTTATTATTATTATTATTATAATAGTCTAAAAGCATTTAATAGTCACACAGCAATTTAAAAACAAAATTACATGAATTATAATTTAATTAATATATTAGTGAATTTTTACACAGTTTTTGAGTTTTTTTAGACCTGGAAACCACCAATTAAAATAAAAAAACTCACATTAAAAAAAATAGGTATTAAAAGCACTCACTCTGTTTTAAGTTGACTTCTAATAAATGGTAATCCTCAGGCAGCTCCTCTACCTCCTCACTGGCTTGACTCGGTACAAAGTTGGCAATGGCTGATGATGAGCTTTCACTGGATGGTAGACCTGCTATGTTTCGAGCCATAGCTCCCGTTAAACCAGTTTTATCCTGTATAACATATATAAGAGTAATAATTTATTACTTTTTTAGTACTTATATAATATAGTAACAATCTATGTTAAAACCATGAGTTTATTTCTAAATTCAAAACTTACAGTAAGGGTGATATATTTTCCTCTAATGGCAAATTTCTTTCTCTCTCTATCCAGCTTCTCCTGTTTCTCTTGCTGAGCTAATGCTTTGTAATAATCTAAGAGCTGATTCATTCTTGCAGCAAATGGATTTGTTCTTTCAGGCCAGCCTCCAGATGCTGTAGTAACCAATAAAAATGACTATATTTCTAAAGATTTTATTATATTTTACATCTTTTATGAGTTTTCATAATTAAATATGATAATATTTCATAAAATTAAAAGTTATTTTAAAGCAATCCTCACATAAACATCAAACAATCTGAACTGAATAAAGCAATAAATGTTAATTCTTTATGAGAGGTAAATTAAATCTTACCAACGGGCTGATCAGGGATGCCAACATCTCGTGATGTCCAGCGACAATTAAAACATGACAGATAGTACATCTTTTTAGGTTGTTTATTTTCAACCTTTGCATCACCTGCTGCTGGATCATGCCTAGGTTGTGCAAAAGTTGCTCTAGTCGATAGAGTATGGAAACAACTTGGGCAGTCAAAGCAACTACTACAACGATTCTTTTTTAGTCTAGCTTCAGAAGAAGGCATGTTTTCCAAGCAATTTGCACAATAGTGAGAGTCAACCTAAAATAAAAATAATAGAAACAAAATTATTTTTGTTGAATTTTCTCTCATAGCAATCATCTCTCAGGTATGTCATTAAAAGTATATTCATCCAAGTCATCTTTATCTAGAATACTTGAGGTATGTATGTATATCCTTCCACTACTGAACTTATAAGAAGAACTTCTTTTAGTTCAACAAGATTATATTAATATTGTTTTAATAGTACCTATATCTATTTTTAAAATAAGGATATTATCTTTGCATTACATTATTTTGTTGTCATCAAAAATTGTAAGATTTAAGGATTATGTTGTTATTATAAATAACATGATAATTTTAAAGAATTTTTGGGCAATTTGATCTAAACAGCCTTAATATAAATTAAAATAAGAGGATTAAAGGAATCAATAGAATGCAATAAATTCAAACTATCCAAAATAAATAATACAAGCTACCTACATTGAAATACATTATTTTCTACAAGAACAAGTTTAACACAATTTGTTAAAATTAAATAAACAATATAACAAACCGATAGGTTTTATATTGCAATTAAATTATATTAAAGGTATATTGTAATAACTTACTTCATGGCAAATGCAAAAACCGCATCGTATTTTTAAGCAATGTCTACAGAAATATAAATTTGTTATAGTTTTAAGTTGTCCGCAAGAGCAGACGTATTTTACATAGTCCGGTTGTGTTAAATAGGCCATTATTTTAATACTTCTTAAAATAATGATATTAAAATTTAAAACTAAGATTCTGAAATCCCGAATTGTTGACTCACTTAACTAAACTGTCAAGTGTCAAATGTCACAAATGTCAATGCCAAAGTCATTTCATTCGTTCGTTTTTTTTCTTTTATAATAAAGGTATGCGAAATACAGTCTTTCAGGCTACAAAATACTAATATTTTATTGTCTTCTTCAACTCAGACTAAGGCTTTTGCCTAGTGCCACAGCTAGCTATCTAGAGCCCAATTCAATCCGTAAAAATTCTTTCAATTTCTGTTTTTTTTTATCGTTGGGAAATACATTTACGCATACCACGAGTGGTCTTGTGACTAAGTGGCTCATTGGCTTAAAAGGAATCAGTGCTACCTACTAAAACCCAACAGACCTTCGCTGTCTAAATGAGGCCCAACAGGATAGGCCCCGTTTAACCGAGACGTACCGACGGCAGGTCTGCCGAAGTAGACCATATCATAAATATTTCTCTATGAAGTAGACTACACAGCCAATTTTAAAGGCAGGTTGCTCAGTTAGTACTGAGTAGAGTGAGAACAGAGAAGTGAAAAACCAGGGATGAAAACTATGCGATGTGTTTTCCAAAGTTTCTAACTTCATCTTCATACCACATTTTATCTAAAATTCGGTTCTACTAATACAAACATTTATTTGTATAATAATTTATATTATATTTATATAGGTAATATGTCTTATTGCACCGAATAGCCTAATTTCCCTCGTATCTTCTCCATTCTACTTAAATCTGTGCAACTTGTTAAAATTGTTTTAAGTTATTAATATAATGAGATTATGAATAAATAAGAAAATTAGCCCATCGCTTGGATCGAGTGATGTGGGTTCAAATCCGGGTCTCGCACCTCTGATATTTTCATGTGCGAATCATTTATATGATGATTACCACTTGTCTTACGGTGAGGGAACCATCGTGAGGAATCCTGCATGTCTGAGGAAACCTAACAAGTTTTCGAAAGGCATGTAAAGTCCGCCAACTCGCACTAGGCCAGTGCGGTGGACTATGGCCTGATCCCCCTCGTACTGAGGGTGGCCCGTGCCCAGCAGTGGGACGCTAAAAAGGGCTGATGATGATGATGATGATGAAGAAAATTAACTTAAATTTAAATTTTAAACCGGTGATCAATTCATAATCTGAATTGATTTTGTGAAGTGAATTATTAACATAACCACTAAATAAGTATAATAATAAAATATAATAATGAAATCATAATAATATTATGTATTTTTCATTTTCTATTTATTAACTGTCACACTTATTTTTCTTTATGGGGATCATAGAGAAAAGTAATATTATAGATGGGGATTTGACTTGTAGCTCAGAGAAGCTATTTTTCAGATTTTCTTTCTGGAATCCTTTGATTATATACATGCTGGAATCTTTATTCAGAAATGTAAATCAGAATTTATATATAAATAAACTCTAGAAACAAACGAGTCAATAAAAAATGTTAAGATCGGACACCTCAGTAGTTTAAGAGTTCGTTTTGAATGAACATCGCACCGTGATACGGATTCAAGTTTCGATTACGGCTGTTCCTACTACATAATGGCTATCTCGTATATGCTACTCAGCGATAAATTTGGTTCTCTCTCTGGCTTGTTTTGTATAAAAGCGTGTTGAATTAGGAGGTCAAGTTATTTTAATGAATACACTATTGACATGATAGGTATTACAAAAAATCAATAAATAAGCATTTCATAAAACATTTTTTATACTTTATGAAGCTTGTAAATTTAACTTCTTGATTCACTTTTTATGATAAAATAATTTAAATAAAAATGTACATAATGCAAAGGATTCAATTTAATAAATATTTTTGGTAAAACTAATAAGATTTTATTGCTACTTTATTTTTTATATACCTAACTGAAAGGTCAATCTCCAGGAGAAAGTTCTTCATACATATTATATTATGAAGTAATGGAATTACCCGATTTTGAAAAGTAGGCCCCTTGTTATATAATATGTTTGTAACATCAGTGCTAAAAATTTTATTTGTTTATGGAACTCCTTTATTGGCACTCGAAAAAAGTCGACCGCGTTCGTCGCTAGCCTTAAATATAGCAAAATTAGGTTTTTGCGGCACTTTGCGTTAAAATTGCTTCGAGGATAAATAGTATGTTTCAGGATAAATTCAATCACTATCAATCAAGAGGATTCTTATTTAGGAGTTATCGTGGTGGGGGCTCATTAGTGTTCGGCAATTTAGCGGTGTGACAAACCGTGGGCATGAGAGTTGCTTCATGTACTTCTGTGATATCAGCTTGGACAGCCACAGCCAACAGCCAGTCTTTTTTATCTGACAGATTTTGATGATTTGTGGCATGATGATAGCTGGTTATCCGCGATATACCTATAGATTTTTTTTTGGGTGAAAATATATAATGTTTGAAAAATGTACATCAACCATTAAAAGATTGCTATGGATGAACCCGAGCAGGGTAATGATGAGTCGCTATAGTAAGTGAGAAGTGTTAAGATTCTTGGTTACGAACAAACATATCTATTATTATCTATACTTTCTGCCTAGCATTTCTTTTAAGATATTAAAACGAGTTATTATTTTCAGTAAGCTACAGAATAAATTATTATAACTAGATATAATTATCTAGGTTGACAATTTTTTATCACCTTCTTCGTTGCTTCCATGGCAATGTACTAAAGTCTAGGAACATTTAAAAGTAGTAAGAACCTAAGCAAAGAAAATATATCTGGCTAGTATTCTGATAAGACGTCTTTAAGTACAAATTAAAAAGTCAAATAAGAAAAAAAATCGTTAATGTAAACTGTAAAGAGGTAAGATAATGTGTACACTGTACACTGTGCAAGTACATTACACAAATGTACGTAAAATATACATTACAGTAAGTGATAGCCTTGAAAATTATTTATGGTGTAATAAGTTCATGAAAAACTTAGTTATATAATAATTTATTTATAGTTTTGCAATATTTAAATCAATTTCATCAAAATAAAATACACGTTGCTAACTTAAGTAATACAGTTGTAATGAGCATGTAAAGTAAAGCTGAAATTTCATATATTCACATCGCACGCGTGACCTACTGGTGTCGAACTTAAACAAAATTAACGCCTTAATTCATTACACGAGTCTTACGAACCTGTGATAGGAATAATAAACTTAAAAATTACTAATACATAATTGCCATGGCTGATAATTTACCCAGTATATAGGAGTTTTATAACAGAAAATAATCTATTTTGTTGAGACATTAGCACACATCATCTAATTCCAGGGTAAGTTACGAGAATTGATACCCCAAGCGGGACTCGAGCCCGCCATATTATGTTAGTCTTAAACTTATAGGCATGTGGGCATATCCATGCAACATAATATAAGCGTACATATATCAACAAAAACTTGCTATATGTTTGGTCTTTTGAAAACAATTATTAGTATTTGAAAATTGCCTAAAAAAATTGTATAAAAAAGTATTTGTTTTCTCTCTTTTTTTTTAAAGTCGATAAACATATGTCTGAACTTATAACATATTAAAATGTACATTTAGTTATTAGGTCTTATTAAAACATAGGTTTTTTTTCAATAATAAAAAAATAAAAGAAAAGCGTTTCGGGTAGCAACACTGATAGTTCTTTTTAAGGTATGCCAACAGGAACAGCGGACAGTCGGATAGGCTGAATGGCTTTCTAATGGCGTAATATATTGCGAAACGAGGGATCCAATTATGTCACTTGTATTAATTACTCACGTTTTTTAACTCCCATAATATTATGTCTACTAACTTATACATTTCAACTTTAGCTCTGAATAGTATTCGCCTTTTTTAAATCTTAATACTTATTTAAATTAAATATATTAATTATTAATACTCAGACCAAATAAAAATTTATTTGGTCTGAGAATTATTAATAAAGAAAAATATAAAGTTCAGTAACAAAATGATAGATACTGTATATTTGTTATAATTATAGACTATACTTCAAGCAAAACCTTGTAAAAGTATATGTAGGCATAGTATATTTTTAATTTTAAAAAATTAATTACCATTTTTTGTATCCCTTTTAAAAACTTTCATTATTTTGCCATTTGAGCGCTTTCAGAGAAGATAGTAGGCCTGAAAAGTACCATTTTAATTTTTTAATATTAATAATTTGGTTCTAATTACCGAATAAAATGACGCTTAGTTACTGCCCGTACAATAAATACGTAAAAGTAATTTACATTTCTGTATGTTAAACAAAAAATATAAACTGATTATGATATAAAGATACTCATATCATTAACTCTATACTATGTATTTAACATTTTTTGTAACTATTTGTGGTCTCCATACAATTTTCTTCTTTGTAAATATTTGTAAAGCTATTTGATTAAAGTCGAAGTTTAGCCCCTTATTTTTTATCCTTAATAAACAAAAGATAAATTTTACTTATGACAACACTTTTTAAAATTTACATTTGTCCAAATATTTAAATAAATGGCACGAGTCATGTATAAACTTTCACATTCTCATAATAATGTACACTTTACATAATACATGGTTTGCGCACAGAATTAATTTTCTATGCTACTTATTAATTAGTCTTTTTAAATTCTTGTCTACGGATGCGCCTGGGCTTAATTTGCTTAATTGGCTGCTAATGCCGATTGCAAATAATTTTATTTATATAACTTTATAATTCACACAATTGTTTCTCAATAGGTGAATGAATTTATAATTAAGTAAAATGAACCGTTTCATATTAATCAAAAATATATTATACTTATATAAAAATAATATATGTTTAACTTATTATTTATATATTATATTGTTAATCTATAAGCTAGGATTAGCTAAGATTTATTGTAGAGTCGTCGATCTTACAAATTATTGATTCATAAATCATAAGTAGGTATATCTAGTCTACTGCTATGTACGTAAAATAAAAAGATTTAGAATCATCCTATAAAATTCTAGGGGGTTTTCACGACAAACTAGGTTTTATATCAAAATATACCTTTAAAAAGTTCAACCTATTATTAAACTACCTTACGATATAGAAATTGCGTCAATGGGCCAGTTTTTTATAGGAACTATGACTCTACAAGAAGACATCAAACTTATATCACCTCTCTTTCATCGTGTAGCTAAAAGCCTGAAACTTTTACGTTTTATTTTCTTTTGTTGTAGTAGCTAAGTTAACCGACTTTGAATAATTAATGTACTTTCTTATTTACAGTGCATGCTTTTTATATGGTTGTACCATCAAATGTCAGTGGTTGGTCTCATATAACTAAATGTCGTAAGACTGGAATACTTTAAAATTGATTTTGAAACCGGCGCCCTTACATTTAAAGGTTTGATGTAATATTGTGATTTTTCTGTATTTTTAACTTGAAATTTTAAGGCATCCGCCAGCATCTGGCACAGCAGTTCGAAATATTCAAAACGGATATACTCAAATAAATATATGTATTACGTATTAATTACAAAAACCAACAGAACTTGATAAACTTAACCTCGTTAATAAATATTATGTCATCGAATTGCCTAAAAGTATTATCATAAAATGTTAAATAGTGGGTCTTTAATCATTACGGTGCCGGAAGCTATGATTTACTGAAACAAACCTATTACATTGGGGGTGAATACACCAGTAATGACTAATTAGTGCCATCAATATAAATGTATTAACAAATGTTAGTTTGTGTGTGTTTATAATTGTATGTTTGTTACTGCTTAACGCTGATACAGCTTTGGAATTTTACACAAGAGTATAAAGGCACATAGCGACATAGACACGAAGGTAACACTAATCAAGTAGGTATTTTTGTTAAAATATGCAAAACAAATATAAAATTTTTCGCGTTTCATATTTCTATATGCATATATAAACCCAATTTTAAGTTGTGCGTTGGCTCATCATGGTAATTATTAATTAATGTATTCGATAAGGCGATGGAGTTCAAATATTTAAAAATCGAGGCAAAAGTACGGGTAGTAGTTGATATAATACGGATGGTGTAACCTTTTAATTTTATAAGAATTAGTATTTACGAAATTAAAAATAACTTAATTACAAAAATGCAATGAATAATAAAAAAAAAACAATAAAATATCTATTAATGTAACGATATTTTATTTAAAATCTACTTCTTTAAAAATAAGTCGGTACAAAAGCTGTTATGTGCTTACGAGTTTCGAACAAAATAAAACGTTTATCAACTCTATAAAAATATTTTATACCTTACAAGTTTTTTTTTACAACAACGTTGGTTTGAAGTTTTAATAGAAATAAATAATAGGCAATAATTTTAATTTGTCCACGCTTTCTTTTGTTATTTATTTCTTTATTAGGAGACTAAAAACTTAAACAATGCCCGACTAATTTGATACTATCTTTTTAGCTGTTACCACAGATGATATAATACAATAGTTACTACTTACTGTTCCCCATTTCACTTATCTGTCACATATGCTTTGAATAACATCTTAAAAACATACAAGTAACTATATTTTCTTAAGTAGATACTTAAAAAAATTTCGACATTATACTTTGTGAGTTTACGCGTTCTAAATAAAAGCTTGTTCTTCACACTATGGACGAATGTAAATTGATGTCAGTAACATGGGCTTTGATCATATAATATTTTAAATTCTTATATTTTCGTTTCTATATTATCATACTTCCTACCTACTTATTACGACTTCGCTTGTCCGCAAATATGTCTAATTTTATTAATAAACATAACCTGGATTTTATGTAGAGACGCGTAATAGGTATATAGAGTAAATTTTAATTATTACAAAAAGAACATTTTGAATACTGTAAAAATGATTTCAACATGGAGTCATGGCAGTAATGCTACATAAGTCTATAAGAGAAGCCTCTTTTATATTATGTAGTATTCCAGACTATAATAGGTATATCTGTGCCAAATTTAATCTGAATCTCAGCGGTTCTGGCGTGATTATGTAACAAACATCCAAACATATAAACGTTCACATCTATATTAGTAACAGAATTAGTAAGATTAAAAATAAAATATCAACATATTATATTTAATCAACGAGTACAGGTACCTACTCTAATATATAGAAACCGTGAGCCATTTTAGATGCAGATAGTTTGTATCTATACTATACAGCTTCATATAGTATGATATAATAATACTTTCTTAGGTTTACGCGAATAGTTTTTCACATTATAAATGAAACTGTCTTTTCGGATTTTGTTTTTACAACAATCATGGTCACGGGAGAGACTATAAGGTATTTCACGTCTCAGGGGTTTACAGACAGTGCCTACCCACAATTTACAAAAAATCCAAAATGGCACCAAATCACCTTATAAGATTATATACTTTAATTCTGAACAATTTAAATTTTAAATTATATTTTAATATGGCAATATTATTAACTTATTTTTTAGCTACTATAATTATAATTATTATAACTTTTTATAATATTTGTTATAGTGTTGCTATATTTTAATAATACGTATATGATATAATACTTAAATTACATATTATTATGAAATTGAATATAGCCATGGTAATTAATAATATAGGAGTCAGTGTGTCTGCCGCGAAACCAATATATGAAACTTTTGGAAAGTTGTATATTGAAGGTACACCAGACACGATAGATTCGATCTAAATTGAAGTAAGATTTATAAATTTATATCCTAAAGGTTCTAACTAAAACGCATAACTAATACTTAAATACTTATCAATGATAAAAAATAGCGGTTGTTACGTCTCATTACCTTATATCACAAATGGCAAATTAAATCTTACGATGCATAAACGGGTTAGTAAGATTTTATTTGACCAACGAACGCAAGAATTTTAAATCTTGAATCTTTTAAATATATCCAATAATATACATAGAGTTAATAAAGAAGATAAATAAGCCTTAAGTATTAGGACCTTTAAGTTTAAGATGAATAACAAACATTTATTGAGAAATTATCTGAGCATGTAACATAACTTACTTATTTCTTAAATAAATAACATCGAAAACTTGTCTTCATATAAACAAACACAAACGTAAACTTTTTGAAAGTCGATATGTTATTGAAGGGACCTGTTGATTGATTAGGTTAAGCCAGGAGGGGATATTCAAAGGTCGTGATAGTGCTATCTGTTGAGTAACGGAACGCGCGCGGCGCACTCGCGCATGCGCTAACATTGCCCGCCAAGAGTTCGAACGACACAGATAAAAATAGAAAAAAAAACAGCCGCATAATTAAATCAGTGAATGAAATCCTAAAAATAACTCATTTTAATTATGTAATATGTTTTGCCTTTATTTAATTTGAAATAATAATATTTCTTTTCAAAGCAATTAATGTGTAATATATTGTTGAAACATAAATAATTTTTATATACATTTTTAATTTGTTTTGCCACGAAGAAATATTCGAAAAAGGTTTTATTGGTTATTGTTTTAATGATTTTAATATGTTTAATTAAGTGATAGTGCCGTGATGTGGTCACCATGTGGGTGGCAGGACTGTTGTTGCTGGTGAGCGAGGTCCTGGCATACAACGTCAGCTACATTGCATTTAACAATGCGGTATGTAAAAATTTTAAAATAAATGTAATAATTTCAGTATATAAAAAATTATAGATATTGCAATTTGGACTTTTTTATGCAAAAGCTCACAAGCTACAACTTATTTTTATTTTTTGTGAAAAGACATAACATGCTTAATTTTTTTGATGTTACAAGTAAAATTATACATTAATTCAAAATATTAATAAAATATGAATTTTATTTATTAAATAATTATGGTATCTACTTCAAAAATTGAAATTCTGTATGAAAAAAAAAATGTTTTATTAATGAAACTTAAATTATGTAATTTACGTAATTTAAATGGTTCAGATGTTTTTTTAAATCCTACTAAAAACGATCTAAAGGCCCTTTCCTTCATTTAATTAGAATGCGATAACAATTTCATCTTACCTTAAAATTACGCATGATTAAAGTAATGTATATAATTAATTCGAACAATCGTTAAATATTAACAAGCACAATAATGGACTAAATATTTTTTTAATTATGCTTAAATTCCGATTTTACCTTTTACACAGTTATTGCGCAGTCTATGGGTATTGCATAAGTGTTATATTATTTTTTTAAATAGGTATATATTACAATTACTCGATTTTTAAAATGAATGTAAGTCAATTTACTCTTTTATTACATAATTACATCAAGCGATAAAAATAATATGTGACTCGCCCTGTTTATTTATATTTAAAAAATATCAATTAGGTAAGTAATTTAAAATATGTGTGCGATACTTGTTCTTGTTTATAAACAAACGATAATTAATAGCTACAGGCTGTAAAGATTATTTTTTAACTAGACGAAAATATGTAGGTCGTTTGCTAGTAGGTATCTCATAAATAATACTTAATTTTAAACAAATATACTCAATTATTTAAACGATTTTCTTATTAAATTCCTTATAATATTCTTTCAATACAGTAAAATTCTGTTTATATAAAACGATTTTATGTTTGTAGTTGCTTATTAAAACGATTTATTCGCTTATGTCAACAAAACCGCACCTTCTGACGATTAGGTTCTTGAGTGACGTAAACCTTAAGCAGACAGAAGTATTGAAAGCACTCCTTTAAAGTGCTGGTATATACATAGGTATAATTTATAGAAATCGGAATTAGTTTTGAGTTTTATTCAAATTATAATTGTATTCAATTTTATTTATCTTTTAGAATGTTTTCTCAGATTTTTCTAAACTTAAATGCACTCTATGGTTTTATTACAACTGATAAAAAATCTAAGTACGCTTGTAATTATAGAGTAGAAGACATAATGTCTTCTAAAACAGAGCTAGTAAGCCGTACGCGTAATACAAGAACATACATATTTAAAACTCTTAATTTGAAGGCTTTCAGGGAAAACTAGTTCTTACATAACCACTTATTAATTTTTGTATATACCTATGACAAAATAAATTTGATGTAATTTATTTTGAAATAAATTATGTAATCATTGCAAAATTTTGAAGAAAATTTATTTTAAACTTATCTTTGCAAAATAAGCTTCGTAATAATTTTTGTGTAAAATAGTTTATAATTACTCGAATAAGGAAACAAGACAAACATACAGGTTGTGATTTTAAAGAAGCTGTAGGTGTAGTTATAAAGTACGAATAGGGAGCTTATTTTAATTATGCTAAATTGCTGATTTGAGGCAAACTATGGTTTATTTAATTGTATCATGTATGTATGTATGTACTTAATTCAGTCCTTATAACGTTCCTATATATACGATCAGGCCATAGTCCATAAAATGTATTTCGAAAACTTAGTAAATTAGGTTTTCTGAGATATGCAGGCAGGTTTCCTCACGATGTTTTCCTTTACCATTAGACAAGACATAAAAATATCAGTGCAAGGACCGGGTTCGAACCCGCTTCACACGGTTTCCCAAGAAAGCACATAGGTACTACCATAGGTAAGACTTACGTATCTTTCAAACGGACTAATAAAGGTAACTGCACACCTAAAGGTTAAGAATTTGGCATGGCATATTCTTACTTTAATTTCAACACACTGAATCATTGATTAAACGAGAATATTTTGCTACAAAATTCGCAAAATTTACCTACAAGCATGCTTTATATCGCAATGTCGTTTATATTCATATGCTGCCGTCGACCCTAATCTGTATATTATGAAGGTATCTGACAGAATCTACAATATCTCATAATTTTAATTTATCTTTTTTATTTGTTTTTTTGTCTTCTCGATATAAATTGTGTCCACCGGCACTCCTCAATGCCATTGAACGAAATAATTTAATTGAATATATTTTTCAACTAAAAAAGTTATTTTTTTAAGTTTTGCTAGCATTATCAATAAATATTAAGCTTTGTTTTACTTTTACCCTTATCTATCTTATTTTAAAACATACTAAAGGACTTCTCATTTTCGCATTTTACGCATCTTAAAAATCGATTTTTGTTTTCTGTTAATAATCGTACTTTACACAACGTGGGATCATAATATATGTGACCTAAAGTAGGCTTCGAAGCTGCTAGACATTGAACTAACTAGGTATATCTAAGCTCTAAAGTTCGCGAGTTCGTGTTGTTCGGCTTCGGGATGATCTTAGAAAAGACTGTACGGATTAGTATTCAATGTTTGATTAGTAACATAAAGTTTAAACACAATGATAAATTAAACTTTTGTAAGTAAGGTAACGCTTGATTATTAAAATATGTATTAATAAAGTTGTAGAATGTCGTTTCGAAAAATCTGTCATCTAGGAATGGGCATTTGTAACATTATACATAAAATCTTATCAAAATCGATTTACTTTATTCACGTTCTTGAGAATATCGTGTCGTTAAAATTATGTATAAAGTCGCTCTATATATATTTACTATCTTGAAAATCTCATTAGTATGAATCGTGACAGATAAGTAAATAAATACGTGGCGAATAAAGGAAATACTGGGTGAGAGGTACAAATGGGCTGGCCATTGCGATGCCTCGGCCACGGTACTTTGTAAAAGTTATTTCATCATTCATCATTTGATTTAACTCACCCCGTGATTTCTGCTACTAACGATTTCCTGCAAAAATATATACAAGTATACTTAGAAACTCTACTAGTGTTACGTGACTAAAAGTTATTACGAAAAACAGTTGCTTTTTATGTCGCATAATATGTTCTTATTTCGCATATCTTGTAAATTTTTAATAATGAATTTATTTTGAATAATGAGTTTATGAAAATACGTGTATTGTTAAACTTATTTAAATAAAACAAAAATGAATAACGTTGCACAACCAAAGCTGTTTTTTTGTAAAAATCGTAAGCTAGATAAAGATGGCTGATGCCTTCAATTAATTAATTAATTAATTTATTTTATTTATTTATTAAAATTCACCAGTGGTAATTACAATGATACAGTAAACCTGAATTACCTTTTAAGATGAATACCGCATGCAAAAATATGTGTGAAATAGTTATATAGGTATAAAAAACAACAATTCTATGATCTAAAGAAATTGAACAAATAAACAAAATCTACCAATTAAAGAATAACCATTAAAGAAAATATTTAAATATTGTAATACAACTTATTTTACGGATTTTGTTATTTTTATTATACATAATATTATGGTAAAATCTGAATTCAACAGCAGCTACTATAGTTACAATTATCGATTAGAGGTTAAAGCAGAGCGATGTTGGTGTAACTATTATGTGCTGTTATCTATATTTGTTGCGCTCAAGTTAGTAATAAACTTAGGTCTTAGAGTCTATAGTCAGAAATAATCACTTTGCCATCCTCTCCATCTATAATTCCGTTGCCATAGTAAAAAAAACAGACTGGGTATGTAAACTATACGTACAAAGTTAAGTAGGGAACGTACAAAGTAAAGATCTGAGGACACAAATAAAAGGGTTTCTAACACTCGAACACAGAGAAGAACTTCTCGTGCCTCCGTTATGAGAAATTAATCTTCTTTTCATCGTCTTATATTTCATTCTATTCTAAGTTAATATCAGACCTCTCCATAATCTATCTAATCACTCATATTTTCCACGGACATAAATTAATAGCGTTACACGCATATTACCCCATAATTTCGCAAATCCCATGTATACTATACGAATTTGTAACTTGCTAAAATACCTACATGCGTCATTCAGATAGCGATCACCTTTCACAACACTATTAGGAGGCGAATCCTTAACTTTCGAGAACCTTGGCGGTCGGTTGGGTAAACTTGCAACTGCTTTATTCGCCTAATACATTTTGCAAGATTATGATAGATGAATTAATTATTAATATGATATATTTAGATGTTGTTATTCATCCGTATATATATTTCAAAACATACTAGTATTTATAAGTATAACATATCGTTCATATGTAACCTCTTTTCATTTCTTTTTCTCAAGTATCGTGATATACTTACATAGGAAATCGTGCGGATTATGAATTTTTCGAGTCTTAATGGTCGCCGTCACTGATTAATGATACTCGTACCTACTGACTGCTGTACCAAGTCAAAGTAACATAATGCATCTAACTTAGAAATCTACAAAAACTTCTCAATAGAAATCCCCATTTGCCACACTGGGACTCGAATGTAGAACCTCTGTATCTGCATAGGTATTGCTCGCAACTACACTTACAAGGTTAAGTTAAAGAATCTTATATGAAGTCAATCTATAATAAAAGATACAAGACCATTTCTGTATAGCTACGATCGGCTGAAGTAGAAATACTCGACCAAAGTAAATTATATTAAGAAAATGTGTATTTGATTTACACTTACGAAACGTATTTGTAGGACAGACGGACGTATTCGTAGGCACTTGAAGTCCCTATCGGGCTCGGTTCCGACACTCGCATTTTGCATAATAACTCACTTTCCCGATACAAACCTGTCAATCGCCCTCTATATGGCAAGCGGATTCATATGCATGAGAGGTAATTGTTTTTTCTATTAATTTAGATTACGTTTAGGTATTTTTGTTACCTAATTTTGTTACATAAGAATAACTTATTGGATTTTTAGGAAGTATTTATGTAAATATTGTTAAACCTAAGGAATTATTCTTTATTTGTACACTTGTAAAGAGAAAGACTAGTACTGCCTTATTAGCACGTTTCATATAAATATTTAAGAGTTTCATTAACAATGTTCAAAAATAAGTAGGGTAAACATACCGGTTTACCGACCACTACCCTTTTTCGACCACTTCGCATGTTATTTTAAATAATAGACAGTGTTATAGACCGATCTTTTCTAATTTCGCGTCATTCGATCCGGGCGAACTTCATAGTTTATATTTTAACGGCATGACCTCGAAGTTTTCAAATTGAGCACTCAGTCGCTCTTTCAAAATTTGGTGTATGAACGCGTGTAAAATTTAGCGAAAAAAATAGTAGGTGGATTGATTTTCAAAGGTAAGTTTTTAAGTGTTACTCTTACTTTATTGGTCATTGATTTGGTTTGTGTGTATTAGGCATGTTTAATTTCAATATTCAAGTGCCTAAACTCATCAAACTTTTTATAATTTATGATATTTTTGGTGGTCGGATAATACGTTAACGATTAATTACAAAATCTACTTTCCGACCGGGTGGTCGCAAAACCGGTTTATTCGCGTCGTTTTTCTTTGCCTTTATTGCGGAAACCTTAAATTCACCAACATACATTGCACTATATTTGTGAACAGCTAAAGTTTTGTGAATTTACAACTAGATTACGACCGCCTGTATACCTTATATTTTCAAAGATATGGCCTTCCAAAATAGCGAATATTTAACGGCCGATGACTAGTAAAAACAAAACCTGTCCCCGGCCGTTTGAAAACTCCCTTATAAATTTACTAATATTATAAAAGTGAAAGTTAAGATGTATGTTTGAATGTTTGTTACTCAAGCACAAAATTTGGTACAGAGATAAGGTATACTCTGGAATAGCACATGCTAATTTTTATCCCGGAAAAATATATAGTTCCCTTGGGATATATCTGTTTTTATTTTGTAAAGGCGAACTTATTCAAGCTTGTAAATAAGCTTATATGTTTTAATGATAATGGATACATTTTGGTTGCTGTGCTTGGTGTTAGAATTGTGCTTGTTTTTTTATTAGATGGCACCTATCAGTAAAGAAAAAAAAATTAAGAGCCCCTAAACTTTCCTTTGAATTTAAAAGTCCTTCTAACAAGCGTACGAAAACGCTAGGGCGAAAATTTCACATTTCGCACAGCTCTATTAAGATTCCATAGTTTTTCTTATATATCTCTTATCGACATCTCAATATCACCATTTAGTGACATTCAATTATCACAAGTCTTAGGTTGGCAACAATACTATGTAAAAAGAGATATAGAAAAAGAGGACAAAGAAAACTTAATTAAGAAAAAAAGCTCGAAAGAGCTAAAGAGAAAAGAACAACTATTTCACCACCACCAACCATCAAAGAAGAGAATTAAAAAAAAAGTAGTAGAAACTCCAGCCCATGTTAAATGTGGTTCTTGTGATCTTGACCTTAATACTGTTACTTAATTTTATTTTTAAGTCGTAAAAGAGAGTAAAAATATACAGCTTTTGTGAATTTATTAATTGTATTATTATCATACTATTATAAACCTTACAGGCTATTACACAAGAGTCGTTTTTCTACCGTAAAATAGGTGGCCGATAACCAGTGCACTAGTGGACGATAACTGAGTGAAAAGGCCGATAACCGGTATATTTGCTATTTTTACGAATATATATTTTTATTAAATTATGTATCACTGATACATCTATAGGCGCTAGGTTTAATGAAACTAGACTATTGTAGGATGAAATGATATTTTTTTGAAAAATCTTGGAGTACAACATTATGATAAAAATCAACTCCGAAGTCAACAAGTCGCTTAAACGGTCGATAACCGGTATGTTTACCCTATCTATATTGTTTAACCGAACAGTTATAGTCTTTCATTCACATACTAGGTACCTACGTACATATTTACGTAAACCACGTAGGTAACGTGGTATATTTTAAAGTGTTTTGCAATTTTAAAGACTTTCGACGATCTTCATAGAAATAAATATCTATCAAATTATATAATATGTAGCATAGATGCTAAATATATACTTTGCATAAATAAAAAAATATCTCAATAAAATAAATTATAGATTCTATAAAGTGGGGAAATCCGCAGGGCGCAGACCGATCGCTCCGTCGTGGACGCACTACTGTGTTCAAATCTTGTTCAAGACTCTTTGTAAAATTACCCAAATAGCTATTTTGACTGCCTTAAAATGCAAATACGTAAGTAATTTCTACATAATAATGTATACAAATGTTATTAGTTTTTAGCTCAAATATTATATCCATTAGCTAATCTTGCAGTCTAGTCTGTATGGAAATGTGATTGTTCTAAATAAGTCATAAATATGAAAGTGAATTTAAAATACTACTTACTTATAAAATAAACATTACTTAAACAATTTAAATTTTTAACTAATTTTATTTTAATTTTTATTATTAGAAAAATCTATACTTATTATCGTGATCATAAGCATTTTGTTTAAATTCATTATAACTTACAACTTATCGTTAACGTAAATATTCAGATCAAACAAACATGATGAAGGTAATGCGATATATGTATTATATACCTTCTAAAGTAAGGCTATACAGTGATTCATCAACGTCAGTCCAAACCGCTGAATGCTAAAGTGATATAATAGGTAACCGCTAAAAATAGATTTTCGGAAATTTAAGCCGCAGTGGTAGCCCAGCGGTAACGCGATCGTTTGGATACCCGAGTGATGCGGGTTCAAATCCGGGTGTCGCACCTCTGATATTTTCATGTGCGAATCATTTCTATCATGATTACCTCATGTCTTGCGGTGAAGGAAAACATCGTGAGGAAACCTGCATGTCTGAGAAAACCTAGCAAGTTTACACACAGCAAGTGTACACTAGGCCAGCGCGGTGGACTATGGCCTGATCCCCCTCGTACTAAGGGAGGCCCGTGCCCAGCAGTGGGACGTTGAAAAGGGCTGATAACGATGACGATGATGAAGCCGCAATATGATAAGATGTAAAATATTAAAAAAAGTACAGTGACATAGTCGGGGTAGGTTGCAACTTGCAGTGTCATATCTTTACAGCTTAAGTCAACTTATAATCTGGTGTATGGGGATATTCTGTGAACACTTTAATCCTTAACCTATAATATACATTCATATTAAAAATGAAAAACGTTGACTGTTTTTTGTTAAATTGTTAAACTTACATGTTTCATTCGGTTCAGTATTTGTAGGTAGACTAGTGACTCAACCTCGCTTCGCTCGGGTTCTTTGCTAGGTGCTACCTGCCAAATTAATTACAATAATATTTGAATGTACATTTGCTTTGTAGGTATAAATAGTTAAGTTTAATTGTAATTTCCTTTATTGTAAATAAATATTTTTCTCTTAAAAGTTTGTAGCAAAAAAAATCTGGAACTTTCTTAAAAACTTGCGAGAGCCCTTAGACCTCCTTAATCTCGCCCTGTCAAAAAATCCGTTCTTAGCGGATGTTTACTAACTATTAACTAACTCCCTGCCAAAATTCATCTTAATATGCCAAGCGGTTTTCGATATTTCTTTGTGAGTCAGTAAGTGAGTGACCTTTCACTTTTTATATATTTAGATAACTTAAGCTTATTAGTATACAATATTTAATAGCCTACATAAATTACACAACAATAATTTCAAATTATTCAATTTTATTCAATATTGCTCAATGGTATCCAAATATACGAAAGACTGAATTATAGAGAGTACTTATTTAAAATTAAGAGCTGTAGTTCCTAAATAGCTTGTTTCACCATTCCAAATTGGCTAACTTATTACAATGTTAACGAATCAATGCAACAGCGGTATCATCGTATGTGAGCAGTGTCTTAACAATTTGCAAATTTCTAGTTACATTTACTTTTGTGATCTTACGAACAACAATAATAGTATTTTCGCAGTATCAATATTAAAATAAAACTATACTAGTTTTAGGAAGAGTATGCTTTTAAGGTACATATTAAGATAGATAGTATAAGTTACTGTTTCGCCGTCAAGTTGACAAATTTTTATCTGATTAACTATATAGTATATAGGGTACTTTTTTGCGGGAAAATATCTAATCTCTGAAAAACCTATATGCATGGTTAAAACGTACGAAAGAAAGCTGATAGGCTTACTCTACTTTAAGTAACGTTTTAGTATAAATATATTACTTAATAATGTATTTTTATTTTTTTAAAAGCAGTCATTGCTTCATAGGACTGTTTTTTTAATTCGTATATTTTGTTTCATAAGAATTAGCGTAGAACAAAAGTCTTAGTCGGTCGAAATATTATATGCAGCATATTCAGTAATCCAATATGAAATATGGATAAATATCAAAAGGTGGCACTCAAAATTCTAAACAAAAAAGGTTTTTCTTCAAGTCAATTATAATTCTCTTGATATTTGCATTTATGTTGAGAACTACTTATTTCGCCATTGTCACGCAGGATGTGAAAGATTTGAGTTTGGACAGTGGTTCTCCTTTGACACAATTTGTGTAAATTTTATGTCTGTCTGTATATAAACAATACTTTAGTAAGCAAAACTTTAGATAGATAAGTTTTTGAAACGCTTGAGAAATCCTGACAAAACGCTAACGAGTAATTTAAACATTACTCGAATTTACAAGGACTATGGAAATATTTGTAGTTGGTTCGACAAGTAAGAATATACATGATGCAATTTCGAAACTGTAGTTTATTGCCAATGCTCACTTCTGCTATAAATCATCTGACCACATATAAATTATCTTGCTAAATTTTGACATAATATTTGAACACTTGTTGCCTTTAAGTTTAGTGAATTGGTAAACTCTCATTATTTCGCAAGTAATGCTTCATTTAACATGTTATTTATACTGTATATAAAGTAAATGAATCTATGTTTTCTCGATTCAAACCAAGGATAAAACATTAATGCCTCCGACTTCAATTTTATTTGGCAACACGTTCGCTTGAAAACCGAATGTAGTGTAATTGATACACTTAAGATTCTCTTGGCCCTTATTATTGATAATAAACTATATCTTCTCACTGACCATAGATATTATCTTTTTATTTATATCTTATTAAAAATGGCGCACCCATTAATTGTGTACCTAATACAAATATGTATACTTCTAGGAATGTTATTTGTAACCCTTGCCTATATTTAACTACTTTTCAAATGTTTCAAAGTCTACATTGATGTTTATTTTGCAGTAAAAAGTATGTAATAAGTAATTACCGTAAGGATACAAAAAGCTTGCTTTCGTTAAAGGAATCTGGATAATAGCGCATTCTATTAGGCAACAATTAAACTAACGTTCAACGAGTTACGTGATAAGAATTGGTAGTGATTGCTAACCGGCTAAAAGCTGTATCGACTAGCTTATGGAATCACATCAAGTAATTACACACTATAAAATGCATTAACTTATTAAATAAATCAAATAAATATAAATAGATGTGTTAAGACACCATTTAGTTTATATACTTACCTATAATTCTGTGCTTGGAATACAAACATTAGTGCTCATCACACAAACAAATGCCCTCAGCGGGATTAGAACCCGCGACTACGTCACTAAGAACTGCGCCCAACCAGTTAATAATATTTATACCAAAAAACAACAAACTAATATTTAACTCAGGATTACTATTAACTAATTGTTATACATAATACTAAAACATTATTGCTTAGTGGATACCATAAATATGAAAATAATAAATCATACAAAACACCTAAAAGACGTCATCCCTAAAAGCGATTTTTCCACGCAACAGTTGACTAGTGATAAATTAAATAAATATTAAATAGTAAAGTTTTGATAAAATGAAAAAAAAACTGCCATTCACTTTTATGATTTAGATACTTATCTGTGTTTTGTAAGACCAAAAATATAATGTGCATAATACATTGTAGAGCAATCGAGGAATAAAATGATGCTAAAAAGTAATTAAAAATACTTGTTATGCTATTTTATAAAATGTTATACTCTATTAACTATCCGGCATACGCTGTATAATCTGCATCCGAACAGATAATAATCAGTACTTATAAATAAAATTCAAGTTGTCTGTTAATTTCAAATAAATAAAATGAATTGAAATCATATACGGTACTTACATCAAAAAATCCAATTTATAAATATTTTATGTTTCTCTTTGTCTGCCTGTATTCTCTGAAATTTATATTATGTATTTAAGAAAAAAGTTATATATGTAAGTATATCAACTATCTGGTATCCGTAACATAAGCCTCGTAGCTTAACATGGAACTAGATAGCGCTGTGTGTAATAATGTCCTAACATATTTATTTATTTATCTGAAACGGCTGGACCGATTTTACGGGCATTCCACTCACAGATAGGTAATAGGAGTAACTTAGGCTAAGTTTAAATTTATTATAAAATTATAAAAATCGTTTAATTTATGTTAACTTACGCCCAGCGAAGCAGGTCGGATTTGCTAGTAAAAGATATTATCAATTATCTTTTTTATTTCTAATTAGAACAAAAAAAAATGTTGTGAAGTACCAAATTATTAAAAAAAATACACTGTGCCCTAATTTCTTTATAATTATATATTGTGCTAAAAATTCATTATATTTTATTGCAATTGTGGTCATTAAAGCTTGTTTACATTATGATAATAATATTAAGCCTATCTAGGTTACGGTGGACCTAACCACATTCTACTCCTATCTTGCAAATTGACGCTACTTACAAGTTGCGAGATTTCGTAATGTCGGGAAAATGGAATCAAAGTATATGGGGCTACTTTAGGTAATAGGTTTTTTTAGATTTAGATTAAAATTAGTAAAAAGATATAATATTATAAGATATTCGTTACTACAAGAACTATGTATACTAACTACATAACAGAAAAGCAATGAACGTATGTAAATATAGCGAAATGGCTAAGCCACATATTTTGACTAAGATGTAGAGTTTGTAAAGTTAGGCCTTTTAGAGTTAGTGCGTGTAGAGTTAGGAGCTTGGCTCTACATGAGACCTGATAACTTTTTGACAGTGAGAGTCATATGGTCTCGTCTTAGCAACATTTTACATGAAATTGTTTTTGGTGGGATTAACATTTAACATTTTATTAAACCATACAGGAAACAATTTAAGTCAAAAATAAAATATAAAGTATATTTTATTTTTGACTTTCTTTCGGAAAGAATAGTAAATGCTAGGTTTTATTTCGATACTTTTTTTTTACTTTAACATGGTTTTCAAAAAATCAAAAAATCATGGTTTTATTACGAAACCTCAGTGTATTATGGGAATATTGATTTTTGCATACATTATAATATCTGATATTCAGCCAAGTTACAATAAACTAAAGTATAACTAGATTAATCAATGAATAACTAGGTGTCTTATTCTTTCATGGATGCACCTAAAAACTGTTGCATGCTTTCACCAACCACTATACAATTAATTATAACTAACTTGATCATTATTGGGAATTTTTCTAAACAAACCATATTATTGTAATAACATTGTTAAAGATAGTGCAAAAGATGTATTTCTCATGTGTGAAATAACACACTTGTCGATCAAAAGCTATAAACGCTAACGGCGCAAGATTTACGACAGGATCCAACTATTACGTCATTAAGTACGGCAACTTTATTTAGGTGCGCGTGCGCACTGAGTCCACCATGTTCACGTACGTATGTATTACGACTTAATATTGCAGATTTCTAAGCATTTTTAACGAAATAACCTAATTTTGATTTTTGTAATGCTATTCGGTCAATAAAAATCGTTCGGTCGTTTCACAATGATATTTAAAATATTTATCAAAAGAACTATTTCTTGAAAGACTAAGACAATTTCAGAAGGTTTGGCCAGTATCGAACAAAGTTAATAATGTAAACGTAATGAGTTCACACGCTGTAGCAGTTTTACTTCCAGTCTTAATTCTATTAAGTTTATTTTATAATTACTTATGAAGCTGATCATCGTGTGGGTCTTAAACCAAACTCGTAGTATGACGTGAATTAATTTATTTTGTATAGTTTTAATTTGCACTTGTTCGTAAAACTTTGAAACTCCCGCACTGAGCATTAAAAGCTTAAAGCTGATGAAATGGTTGCAGCAAATGTAATCTCCTAAAAAGTATTAATAATAAAATTATGTAAAGTTACGTACATAACACAAACAAAACATGTCCATAAGTTATCGAAAGTAATCTATTTTACGACTTTAAAACTTTAAATGCCTATTGTGCATACAGTATGTGACATTGTATTTAACATTTCGAAAAGTAATAAATAAACAAACACAAAGTTATATAAGTACAAATAATATGTTTAAATAATTTATGGTGAATAAGTGGAAATGTCAACCTCAGTTATTGACTAAAGTTACTGAGTTGTGGCTTTCGAAATATCGGTTAAAATATTTAACTAACTTTACATATAACTAACTAACTAACTTTATATATAACTAACTTCAAACTATCAATATATAGATTTTTCTGATCATGTACAAAATATTAAATAATAAATGAATATAAACATGTTGGGACATTATTAGACGACTACATCTAGCTCCTTGATAAGCTACGACCGCTTTTTGTTATATTATGGATAGTTGATTCAATACTTGATGTAACTTTAAATACGTATATATATTATTAAAACATCCATTTTCGTCAGACACATGGCCCAACGGGACACGAATTCACGACCGCTGGCTCAACTAGTAGAGTCAAATTAAAAAAACCGACGTCAAAAACTAAAAAGTTTAAAATAACTTAATAAAGATTTAATTTAATACACCTCTTATGCAAACCGATTACCTTTAATATTAATTAATTACTATTATTTGTATTGTGCTACCTATTGATAGGTTTGAACTTTGAAGTCGGTGCCAAGTCCGTAATCGGAGTTATCGGTGTACATACATAAAAAAAATACCGATTGAATTGATAAAATCCTCCTCCTTTCGGAAGTTGGTAAAAACAATAGACTTTAATTTAGTCGTGTTCTGCTCGGCTGCATCGCTAAGAGCTTAACTATTATTTGCACTTTAAAAGCAAAGAAATAAACAGATAGGTACACACGACACTCCTTGTTTAGTTTATATTTAGAAAACGTTCAAGGTTGCCACACTACTTTCGTCATTTACATAATATTATTATATTATTTTAATGTTATTTACCCTAGATATTTAATGTGGGTTAACGATGCGCTAAATACATATCTAAACGAATATTTAGATTAGAAGACATTAATGATGTTTTCAACTATGCATAACAATGGTAAACTGTTTTATGAGATGATAAGTTTAATTAATATAATATTATTACGAAAATATTTTCCGTATTAACCGACTTAAAAAAAGGCGAGTTTTCTGTTTGTCAGGTATTTTTGACGACTTAACCTAGCTTTATGACAAATTTCATCTAACACGATGTAGAGTTTTGGCTGTGAAAGTGTAGCAAACAGAAAATTTCGCAAAAGAAGTCATCATACAAGGCAACATTGAATACTATTACCTACTCTATTATAACGACATCAGCATGTTCACGATCAAGTTATGCAAATTATATCACTGAACATTTATATCATAAAAAGTTCATTCACTTAGACGAGTTTTCACTGATTTAAAAATATTACATGCACTTGTTTATGTTATTTGTTACCCTCTTTTATCTACTTAGGCACATTTAATACACAATAATTTGATGTTTTAGGTCTACTTTGATTTTTGGTTCCCGACATTTCGAAAGCAAACATGATTCAGTCTGCGTGAGAATTAAAATTCAATCTGATTTTCTCTAGGGATGTTGAAAGAAGAATTGTGGAAATAGTAGAAGAACTCAAAAATTTCATCATATTTAAATAATTTAGGAAAATATAAGGACAGGCGTACAAAGCATCATTCATTCGTTTTTATATAAGTATATAGATTTGTAGCGACTTACTCTTGCCCCACCCTAACATTTTAACGATCAGTATAATATACCTCCATTCTCAATGAATGTTCAAAACAATACTCCTAAGATTAGCGCGTATAAAAATAGTACTATATTAAGATAAAAAAGTGCGTGTGTACAAAGTACACATGTCAGAAGTAAAACTTGAATTTAAATTAAGGCTAACTCTTCCCCGTCTCTGAGCGCCTGGTACTATGGACTTATTTTCTCGTTTCATCGAGTTTGAAATCACAACGATTCTAAAGAAGTTTCACTTCAATAATAAGTACGTACCTGCAGATAGAGATAAATAATAAGTATTTTAGCTACCATCAAAAAATGTATTAAAAGTTAGCAGTTAGAGTGTGATATAATAACATATGGTCATTCATAAACTTCGCTTGATAATATTAATAAAAAGTAATTACGATTATTTGTTAGTACTCGTACTTATGAGAGTAGGATTGGGTAATTTAATTGCGGAAATGGCGAAAGCTAATTTGTCGGTTAAAGATTTCCGGGGAGTCACATAATAAAATATGTCTAATTTTGAGAATGACAATGCTTTAAGAAAACATTTTCTTATACTTTATGTTGACTCATGAAAATCATTCATAAAATATTTATTATAATAGCTTCCATGAAGTTTTTAGAGCTTATAATTGGGAAAAGCTCATTAAATTTAAGCTCATTAAAGTTAAATAAAGTTAAGGGGCAAATAATGCGGCAACTATTGGTTTGAACGAAAAATGAAATATTTATTTTAATAAACACCACATGCTTAACTTGACTAAATATGTTATTTTTAGTAAGTCAACTTTCAAGTCTTTTTTTAAATTCGTAATTCGTTAAAATTCTTACGAAAACGTTCATAAACTTTGTATAGCTCTATCTATAGAAGAAAAAGAGAAGAAAAGCTTAGAATTGTTTATTATGTACAAAAATCAATAACTTTTGATACATACCTAGGCACAGACTCAAGAGAAGCGAGGTTGAGTTGCTAGTATAATATACTTATATAAAAACCTACAAGTACCCAATATAGTAAATTAAAGAATTATAGAGTTTATAAGCGACGAAGTGTTGATAAATTGTAACTTGACGCCAGAACGTCTGGGGATATATTTTAAGACCGTGACCTCCATATTGCCTTTCATAATGCAGTCACATAATAATATTTTTAATTTTCATCGTACATTGATTGTTGAAGCGAGTTGTATTTTTAATAAAGCTAAATCTTTTTCGATTATTAATAGATTTATTATGTAATACTAGAGCCCCACCTTCGTCGGTTCGCTTGGGTTTGTCGGGCTACGAACATTTTTATTGTTGTACGTATATATTTCTCAGATATGTGATATTTTTCTGCAGTTAAAAGAAAACTAAACATCAACTTATATAAGTAATCTGTGACAGTATGTTGAACCGGATAACCATTAACCAGTGTCGTGATGCGATATGTCTCAGACAGACAGGCATACGAAAATTTTTAAAATTATTCATTTTAAGAACGACAATATTTTAAGAAAAAAAAATCGATAGATTTTTGTAAAAATTTATAGATTGTTGTTGTAATATCGGTATCAATATCAATATCGATATAGATATATTTTTTTCTATGATAAATAATAATGACTAGGTTCTTCAATAATAATATTTTTCAAAAAGTATTTTATGTACAGATTAGACTAAGTCAGAATATAAAATATACGTATAGAAAATGTATAGATTAGCATCGGTATCCGGTTTACAATGTCCTTTATGAAATGTATATATATAATAAAAAATAATTAAACAAATATTTTTTATTTTTTTCGGAGGAGTAATATTTTGTTAATATTAACATACATACCTACCTCAAAGAATAGTTTGAGGTACTATATATTAAAAAATAAAAACAATGAATATAAATAAATAATTCCCAAACGGTGAAGATTTCAAGTACATAACCTACAAAAATCCTCTTTTATGATGTCGGTCAAACAAGAAAGTTATTTTGAATCGACATTTAACACACGAGATAAAATATTCGTAAGCTTCAAACTGGCATAGTTTATAGCGGCTAAGCTGAGACGACATTTTTCTGATATCAACTATTAACCGGTTCTTATGCAATGCAATTCATTACTTTTCACGTCATTGGATTTTGTAATCACTCTCTTTTGAGATTTTATTTTAAACACACATTTTTATCTTGTAAATATCAGGTACCATTGTTAAGTTTATTTAAACTAAGCCTAATACAAATTAAACAAAAATGAAAAAAGCATCTTCAGCGTAAATCAATCCTCTGCATAGGGCCTTGCGTCGACGGTAGCCGATCAAAACATTAAAAAAATATTATGGCTAAATAAACTAAAGCGCGTCAGAGTTAACTATATGGACTAATTACATGCACAAAATACGCTCCCAATTCGAAAAAACTAAAATCGTCCACAAACTTAATTGAAGTACCTACAATTTTTTTGTGTCCGCCAGTAAAAACTTTTTTTAATAGTGTCAACATACGAGTGATGCCAATTCACATTCCTTAGGGTAGATATTTCTGATAATAACCAATCTGATATAAAAAATTCTAACCAATCTGAGAGTTAAGTTAGGATTATATTATACTTGCCGTTTGGAGGATGCCCACTTCGGTGGGCGGTGTTGATGTTGTTAATGGGGTTGCTCCGGGTACTTCTCTGGTGTATCAGAGTAGACTTTGGAGCAGCCCCATCGTTGTGGTGGTCAGCATTGGCAGACCAGCCGCCGGAGCGCCGTGGTAGTGTGCGAAAGCGATCCTGCGGCGTCCCATTATGGCGGAGGGGGAAGGGGACTTTGGTTTTTAGTAGGTCCGGTACTACCCTTCTGGCTGGTGAGTCCCACATCACCACCTGGGGGTTCAGGTGGTATGCGCAAATCCATTTCCCAATGCTAAAAAAAGGATTATAATATTATACTTCTTTCACATAAAATACTGTTTTTTATAGGAAAAGTTTGGTTAACATTTAAAAGTAAACAAAATATATGTTTAATTTACATCAATATAAAACAATATAAGAGATTTTAAAAGCCATAGACTGACCCGGTGTCACAATGACCGAGCACATCCCACATTTCTTGTTTTTGTTCGAAGCAATAATTAAATGTAATTTGTTCGAGCTTAATAGACGTTTCGGTTATCTTTCAAAACACTGTGTAACATTAATATTTATTTCATTTTGTATATCTCACAGCGCCAAATTAATTTGATTGCGATACTATAGTAGTATTTATGGTGCGATAAATTCGCATATGGATTTAATGATGTATTTGCAATCAATTTTGTTTTTCTATAAAAATAAGCTTGCTATTTATGTAATGTGGTCCTAATTCGGATTTAGACGAACGATTTTTAAAACGCTATCTCAATATTTTTATAGTTTAAGCTTTAAAATAAATAATATACTATTTTTTCAATGCAAACATAATTTTTCAACAACTTAAAAATTGGGGCTCTATTTAATTGAAGGGCTCTTCAGTTTGTATGATTTTGTTGTTACGCGATATTCTCGGCAATTTTGAATCAATTTAATTAATTAATATTAATTATTACGTACGATTTGATGATTGATCATTGAGATACCTATCTCAAACGTTTTGTATAGCTATCGAAACTTCCATCAATGTAAATTTTTGGTACATAAATAGCAAATTTCTCGTAATGTGTGACGGCTCGCTCGACGCTAGAGTTGCATTTGCTTGCTAAGATAAGTCACGTCTTACGTAGCTTCTTGTCCTCGTACAAAATGACACTTAACCTGCATTGTTTAATATAAGTTCAGTGTAAACAAGAGTGTAGTGAATTATATAATTAGAATCTTTCTGTTATAAGAGAAATTGCGTAAAGATATCTACATATACTCTATTTATATCATAAAATTCTAACTAAGTCGAATCTGTTAAAAATTTTACAAATTTCTTAAATTATTCATTAATAAATATATTTAAGAAAATCTTAAAAACATTTTTAATAAAATCTTATTGAAGTAGTCATTATTAATGACGCAGAGGCCAAATCTATAGATTATAGTTTTTTTTTCTACCTGTCTTTTAAAGCGCCACGAGGAAATCACTAGACAGATTTTGATAAAGGATATTTTTACTGCAGAAAGAGAGAGAGAGAGAAATGTATACTAACAACTTATTTGGCAAAAATAAATTGAGTGAGACGAAACGGGAATGAGTCGTATTAGTAGAAAACAAAAAATTCGTTAAACCTTAGAATTATTTATGAGTTTTATAATTTATTCAATTTCGAATGCACAAAGATTTGTGTTAAAACTATGAAAGTAACAAGTAAACTCCATTGTTTCGTACGTATTGGTGTCAGTGAAATGATGTCAGAGGTTAAATCATAAGCAATAGCCGTTCAATGAATTACTCCATCGTTATTATATCGTACATTTTATAAACGTCTAACAACCAGTGTGTAGGAAATTAAACGCTTTACGCGCAATTTATGATGGCCACATTAAATTAAAACTTACAGACGTGACGAAATGCACCGATGCAATAGTAGTGATATAATTTTATCAGAAATCAGAATACTCATCTAAATTATATTATTTTTTATTTTTTAATTAAAAAGTAAGCCGTTTTTAAAATTGTTTGAAACTATTTATTTATCCAAACATTCAATAAAAAATAATTTAAATAAAATTTAATTTATCATTGATACTCGCCCTCGCTGCATCATTTGGGTTCGTTCCGTTCTTGATACGTCTTGAATTTATTTAAGTTAACGAAACCCTTATCTTTTTTCAAAAATAAGAGTGGCCTATGTTACTCTTTAAAGCACCAGCTATAAGCTATCTAGCAGTGAAAATATGTCCGATCGTTTGATTTAACATGGAAATTAAGAAAGATCTTCATTATTATTCATTGGTTTCCTATCGATTTGACTTTTACAACGTAAACGTCTATAATGATCTGTGTATAGGTGCTTGTTGTGATGTTGCAAGTGTAATAATATTTAAAGTTAATCGTTAAGCCACGTGGGCTTTACTTCCTACATTTTCATGGGTAACACACGATCTCATCAAAAAGATCTCACTTCATAAAGTTAAGATTACTTGTACATACTTAGGTACTTGTAATAACTTCATCTCCATTAGTAAGGCTATAAATAGTATTGATTGACGATTGGATATTTTACTTTAACTATACCTATGTGTATTTACAATCTACATAGATACATATTTTAATGCAAAACGCGCAAATATAATAAAGAACACCCTCACACTCCATCCTTTTAGTCGATTATTATCAATATTGCATATTGAAAATCCTTTTCTATTGATAAACCAATCACATTTCAATGTGCTCGGCTTTAATTCAACTGAGGTAGGATTGAAACTAAAAAATATAGTAAGATGTGTTTTATTTTGCCAGTGGCTCACAGTCAACATATACAAAGCTTGAATTGATGTGACTCAAAGATTCTAAACAGGAATTACTTATAATATATATATATCGCTGGGCATATAATACTCATATCGCTGGGCACTAAAAAGATGTTTTAATATCAGGTTTCATCATAACATTAAAGTTTTTGAAGTTAAAAATTTATAAATAAATTAAGCCTTTATAAAAAGCGGAACACATCATGGCTTCTATATTATGTAGAAATACTAGATTTTAATAGATTTTTAGAAAATTCAATTATTCTTGTTTGTGGATAAAATGCAGTCGATATTAAAAGAATCCTAATCGTTTTAAATAAACGAAACTTCGACCAAAACACCATAATAATGAGAGACTGGCATCAACTATTAAGACATTTCGCCATGTTCACCTGTCCATCCGTACTTTAATCACATCTTAAAATTTCAAACACATGTGCCTCAATTGTTATTATATAACTTAACGACCGCGTTTAAATATAACACAATTAGAAGAGCTACTACAAGCGCCATAAATGGTCATCGAGGTTAGAATTCCTATCGCCGAAATTCTGATAGCGTTCGCAGTACATGGCGCTTTCGTGTGATGCTTAATGAATCGCCATTAGATGTCGTGTGTATGCAATTGTTGTGACTGTTATTCGCGCATCGAGTATGAAAATCTGTTCTGGGTCAAAGCCAATATGTAACACTTCTAATTGAGTGACCTAATGTACAATTCGTGATGAGATTTTCGCATGTGAAATATTTCATTGTTTTATGCAACGTAGGAAGATAAGTTTTGTTTTTGTTATTTGTACATAGATATTAAATTGAGTAACTAGAACTATAACAGACTAAGAAAATATTAAAAAATATGTTTTTCTTATATTGTGTAAAGATTAAAGTTGTTTTTCTCGTTCAAGTTAAACATCGGATTCTTATTTCAAAACTTTCAAGTTTCATTTTTACGACAAAAAGTAGCCTTTGTCCTTCCTCAAAATCCCATTTATTTCGAAAATTGATTTAGACGTGAAAACGTAATAGACAGATAGACAGTTCAATGGTAACTTGAAAAAAATGTAAAAGATAAGAATTTGATAACGCTGATTTGACAAGTAATTAGCAATTTTAATACTACTTAATTTATATTATTTGCTCTAACGTTGTCCGAAAACAAGGACAAGAACTCTTTCACGTCTTACTTTCTTGGTCACGTATCAGAGTTTGCATACTCGCTCGAGTGACGAGTGTCACTGCGAATACCGATGACACTTGCATAACAGTTCCGTCTATCAACACTTTTCCTGATTGTACATCACTTTTGCAGAATATTAAATTGAAAGTTGATAATTACTTGCCAAAAACTTCTCATAAGTAGCTTTTAGATATAGTCTATTTGTCTGTGACTGCACAACGAGAGAACCACTGCTTAAATGACGAAGTTCGGTAAGATGATAGTTGATTATCCGGGTGAACATAGGATACCTAATTTTTTCTGCGGCAACATATCGAAAGAAATCTATACCAACTGTTTAATAATCACCAATCATAATAAACTGTGTTAATACTAGTGCTATTAAAAATAAAAAACAACTTTTTGCGTTTATATGATAAGGAATGTTAAATAATCAGTAGGAATAATTTCTTTCAAAAGGCAAATGTCTAATTTCGGTGCCTCTTTCTTGAAGAAGACGTTAAGATGTTAGTCCCTTTCGCAATTTAAGCTCATGTTTGTTCGTGATCGTTTGAAGATTATATCTCAACAAGTTGCGCTACTTATGTATGCCCTTGTATTGCATGTGTAATCGACTATTATTTGTACAATATAACTGTTATAGATTATTCAATCTTTTTTGCTTTTTAATTCTGAAACCAAATGGCAAAGTACTTATAACATTTCATCACATTTGCTCTCTAATAATGTTTGTTATTTAAGTTTTGTATCTTACAAATTGTTATAAAATTATTAGCTCAGTGATTATAATATTTAAAAACTATTCAGAGTCAAGTAAGACGAATAATATCATCATCATCAGCCCTTTTTAATGTCCCACTGCTGGGCACAGGCCTCCCTCAGTTACGAAGGGGATATCAGTCCTGTAGTCAAAATGTTACCATACATACTAATTTTACTAAAAAATCTATTGGTTAAGAGATCTTCTTTGTCATTTCAGTGGACCTTACATTACCCACAACGCAAGTCCAACGTGCGTCGCCAACGCACATTTTCGTCCACCACGCCGTTTCCCTGCCAGGACTCAATCTCCTGGGGTCGCAGTCGGCAGGTGCCCACATCAGTACATAAGTTGAGACCAGGTGATATAGATGTTGTTGCTGCAATAGGAGATTCCTTGGTAGCGGGTAGCGGTGCGTTGGAGGAGTTCGCGCTTGGAGCGATTGTTGAATACCGAGGAGTATCGTGGTGTGCAGGTTGGTTCATGTCATACCTATCTTCATCATCTATTGCTTAAAATTAAGATTTATAACACCTAGATGTCTTCTATTTCAATGACAATATCAATAGCCATATTATCATCATTATTATCTATGTACTATATTAATTTGCTATTTTGTTAATTAATTTTATCTTACTTGTCTCTAATTTATGTAGCATTAATTATAAGTGGAAACTTTGCTGGTTTATTATCTTTGTAATATTTATAACGAATTTTATGTAATACTACACTGTATGTTTCCCGAATATAATGAAAATAAATTAAAATAAAAAAATCACTCTATCAGCTTGTTGAGACCAATGAAGAAATCTTTTCATAGTAAAAAAACAAAATCGCTTCCCGCGGTCTGTATCTACGATCTTTTAAACTACGCAACGGATTTTAATGCGGTTATTATCAATAGACAAAGTGACTTAAGAAGAAGGTTTATATTACGTAAAGTATTTATACATGCATATTATTATATTTATATTATATTTATATTATGTATTTATTTAAAGTCATATATGTAGTAGGTATAACGACTATCTGGTATCCGACACACAAGCCTCGTAGCTTAACACGGAACTAGGTAGCGCTGTGTGTAATAATGTCCCAACATATTTATTAAATATTGATTTTTATTTATTGTAGAAAAAAACTTGTCTTAACGATTAGTTTAGATTACTCAGAAATAACAAAAAATGTTATTTCTGAGTAATCTAAACTAATCGTTAAGACGTAATATTGAGACGTTCATATTTAAAGACATGCAGACTAATAATGTCCACTATATTTACATCTCAGGAGGTGACAGTTCATGGCGAGAGTTCCTTACTCTACCTAATATTCTAAAAGAATACAACCCGAACCTCCGCGGCTACTCCACCGGAACCGGGGAGTGGCTCTCCAAGAACTCGAGGCTCAATGTGGCCTTTCCCGTTGCGTCTGACCAGGATGCTTATAGACAGGCTAAGGTTAGTTCATTGAATATTAATATATTAAATATATAAGAATAAATTTAATTGAAGTGTCCTTTTGTATTATTAAAATAACAACTTTTAATTAAATGTATACAATAGTTATAAACTCATAAAATATATATTTTATAAAAACATCAGAGGACAACTGTCACTGGCAGATATAGCAGATGTAATAAAGAAAAGAAATAAGTTTTGGTAATAGAATTAGGGTTCCGTCGGAAAAAATCAGGAGAAAAAATGCGATTCAAATAGAGAAGTAGTATAATAAAATACCATTTGTAGGTATGTAATTTTAATTATATTTTATCTAAATAATTTAACGAAGTGTCTATTCATCCGATAAGCGGACGAATAAATTAAATATTATTCGTCCGACAATTGGTGTTTGATATATCGCGACTGAGACTTTTTTGCTTCTTAAATGGCTCAAAGAGAAATCAATTTGTTTTTTAAGCTTCAAAATACTCGTGAATGCAATTGCGGACGTTTCTATAGTACTTTTTACAAAATACCATTTTCTTGATGAAGGAACATTAAACATACTTTCAGTGAGTGTTAGTAACGTAAATTTCATAGGACGACTCTATAGAGCCAGCTCTTTTACATATAAAAACTCTTGGACTTAAAAGTGGGTGGGATCTTAATAATAAATTATCAGCTCGGTAGGTTAAGGTTATTTTTTTTTATTTTTGGCATAGGCATATCCTGCACATAAAAATCGCTTATTTTATATTAGAAATCAAAAAAATGATAGATATTCGTACAAACTAACAATACCGACTACGAATAATACATTTTTTATTAATACGATTATCGGATGACTAGCAACAGCCTTTTAAAATAATTTAGTCGTCCAACAATTGTTGGACGACTAAATTATTTTACTCGTCCAACTAGCAGACGACTAGCATCAGCCATAATTTAAATGTAGTAAAATAATTTTATTACTGAAACAGGCAAATTGATACAAACCCAGCAGAATTCGAACCCACCCCGTTAGCACAGCAAGTAGCGTTTCATCACGTTTGTGTATAGATTAATTATTTTATAAGTGCAAAAACAATCAAATTAAAAGTTAGAAATTGATTAAGAAAACAAGCGTACAGTGTGTAAAATTCACAAATAGGTATAGTAATATTGCTCAATTGAAGATGGTTGGTTCATGTCTCGGGCCATAATACGGTAATGTCTCACTGACTATGTGAAGCATTTTTCACGTTTAAATAAATTATTAATTAGTAATTTACCCGTTAATTAAAATTATTGAAACGCCGTGGTAAGTAAACCGTATTACTGATATTACGAGAGAGTACCATATTTAAGTATTAAATACAAAACAAAAATTTTATTTTTTCTTTTCATATTTTTTCGAGATCCAATATAAAAAGAATCATCATTAATAGAATTGTGGATTTTTACTGTCAAAAACAACAATGTTCTTGGTACAAATTGGTAAATTGTAAATTATCATATAGTTGAAATTTCAGCATAATAGGTAAATGATATTTATTTGAAATATACATGTATGATGTATATAAGTATGTTGCAGGAGCGTTGATTTTAACTCTTTAAATTATTATAACTTTATTTATAATCTTTTTGTTCCTATGTTGTAAGCACATTCACAAAAAATAGTTCTACTTATTCAGTAATTTGATCTAATATCTACACCTTTTTACAAAAATTGGCTAATTTTATTGTTTGAAATCGTTTCTAGGTTCGAAATTTCGTAACAAATCAATATTCATGCGTGGGAAAGATACAGGTATTTTGCTAGTGGTTGCTAAACTAAACTGTTTATTTTTAAAGCACTTAAAATTTCTTACAAAATTAAAGGCTACAATCACTCGTAACCTTGGTCTATTAATTTCTGACTTATAGTATCTAAGGCAGTAAGTACGATATTAAAATTATTTACATATTATACCTATTAAAGTATACTTAGGTTACGGTAACGCGCTCGCTTGAATAACCGAGTGATGCGGGTTCAAATCCGGGTCTCGCACCTCTGATATTTTCATGTGCCAATCATTTTCTATCATGATTGCCACTTGTCTTACGGTGAAGGAAAACATCGTGAGGAAACCTGCGTGCCTTAGAAAAACCTAGCAAGTTTTTCGAAAGACATGTGAAGTCCGCCGATACGCACTAGGCCAGCGCGGTGGACTAAGGTCTGATCCCCCTCGTACCGAGGGAGGCCCGTGCTCAGCAGTGGGACGATAAAAAAAAGCTGATGATGGTGATGATGATAGTTACTTACAAATAAAATACTGTTATACAATGTGTTTGTTCGTTGTTATCGCTTTAATAGATTTCACATAAAACTATTTTAATATTTTTCTGCCCGAAGAGTACATTCGGTACCTACTTTGATATCGTTAAAGGTACTGTTTTATGCTGGTTATAGTATATAGAGGCCTAGGTAAGTCTTGAATCAAGGTAAATATAAAATGTAAAATTTTGAACATCTAACACCCTTAGTTTAGCAAAGCTAGATTGTCCTTTTATATATACTTATAGAATATTATTAAAAACATCATTTTTCCAGACCATTTTTTTTGGTCATTAATTTAAAAAAACATATAAAATAAACAATTAAACAAATATAATCAAACAACGTGTCAAAATATTCTAGATACCAAAATAAAACTATTAACACGCAGTGGTATCAATCTGCAATAACAACAACAATGAGTTAATAAATAAAATGTCATTCACACTTCATTTAACCCGTCAATCTTGACATTCTTAATTTCAGAAATAAAATTAGCCAAAAAAGTTATAGTAATCGTGTGAACTATGTCAATAGGCGATGTAGAGAAGTTACGTAATGTCTCTTACTAACCGGAGATACTCATAAGTCGTACTGTCGTACATGATGTCAAGATAATTGCAAGATCTACCGTGTAATTGATTTCATATTAAATAAATGATTTACTACGATCACCAGTTCTTATAACATAAATATACGGATATGGTTTTTATGAAGATCTTATTGATGTCTTACCAATAACGAGGCATAATGATATAATTAATTACAAAAAATACAATACACTTTCTCGCGGCTTCGCTCGCGTTCTGAAGGCTGAACACTATCGCAAATAATACATTATCTTGAAACAAAATGTGATTAGCATAAAAAATCAAATAGCGTCTCAATCTTAAAAGATAGACATATTATGCTAGTGCGGACCTTTTTTAGAACGTTTTAAGGGGAACAATTCCGTCGTACATACTTTAACTTTAACCGTTTACGCAGCGCACGCAACGGAAACTCTCAAAAGGAATACTTTTCTTCCGTTTTTTACAACATTTTTCATTGATGCTCCGCCCGTATTGGTTGTAGCTTGATATAATATAGCCTATAGCCTTTTTTTCAATTCTGACCAGTAGTTTCTGAGATTAGCGCGTTCAACCAAGCAAACAAACAAACACTACAGCTTTATTATATTAGTAAATATAGATTATTATTTAAGAATGGAGGTTATTAGCACTAGATTTACTACTTAAGTTTTTGAGATAAAACGTGAAATTCCAGTATTCAACTTAAGACCTCAAAGGCAGGTGCGGACGATTCAGATACGTATCTAACAAATGTTGTTTTGTAACACTTGGATTCCTTTCCCATTCAACTGATTGTAATTAAGCTTTGATGGCAGGTAAATACACGCCCGCAAAGACTTACTACATGATTTATGACTTCAAGAACCAGATGTGGCACGCTAGTTACGAGTATAACGAATAATTTAAGAATATATTAATATTTATTAGTAAATGCATGTGCGTACTATAGACACTTGTTGATAATAATTAATTGATGCATACTAGTAACTTACGTAACTACATATTAGCTAAGTTTTCTTTTTAGGTGCACCCTTAGGTGTCAAAAGTTGTGACTATCTACAATCTACATACTAAACTTTATCCAAATCGGTCTAGCCGTTTCATAGTGAAGAAGTAAGAAATATAATATACATATTACAGATATACCTAAAAGTCCCAATAGTAGCTTCAATCCAGGATCCCTAGTTACTATCCTCAATCTTTTAAATTTCAGATTCTAGTTGCACGTATGCGATCGTCGCCCGACATCGACGTGTCGCGCGATTGGAAGATGATCACAGTGTTTATAGGGGCCAACGACCTCTGCTCTGCCTCCTGCCTGTCTCCTGTGTCCTGGTCTCCAACAGCCCACGCCAGGAAACTGGCCAAGGCCCTGGACTACTTCCATACCCACTTGCCGCGGACTATCATCAATCTCATTCCCGTTTTAGGTAAATGTTCTTGATTATTGATCATTTAATTAAGTAGTTTAATATGTTTGTAACATTGGCTATCTGCCAGAGAAAGTCCTGTTACAATTTGTTCAGCCATTTCAAATCAAACATTAGCGGGACCAAGCAGATTGATAGACATAGAGACAGACAAAAAGCTAAAAAAATATTATAAGTACCGTTAGGTACTTATTATGTAGATGTTGTTGCCAAACTGTTCTCATTAATTTATTTGCCAACCCCATAATAAGACGAGCAATGTTGCCATTACAAGATTCCAACGTAATCAAAACTACTATAAATTTAGAGCATGTTTAGATGGAAAAAGTAATTATTTTAATGATTTCAATTTTAAATGCGCGTTTATCATTTAGATGATGCATTGAAAGAGAACCAGTTTGTATAATCATTTCTCTCGGTCGAATATCTTGCCCTATAACAAAATTTATAAGTCAAATTGCGTAAAAATGTTAAATATTATACAATAGTAGTGAAATAGTTGAAACTAAAACTCACGTTCATATTAAAAAGTAAATTTAAACATTTTCATTCACAATAAGGTAGCTTTAATGGCATAGATCACACGTTGTCGATTGACTTGCCAATGACAGTGCTTACTTTGAATTTATATGGGCTGATTTTTCTTATACCGTTTATGTGATTGTAGTTTGATAGGTTTATAAATTTGATGTAATTAATGAAAAAAAACTATTACGTTAAAAGCGCCCTAAAATTGAAACAAGTTGACGAAGGAAGGTCAAACGCATAACCCTCCTTTGGGCTTCGCCGTTGTTGGATAATAAGTATATATAAAAAATAAAGCCGCAGTTAACGGGTAAGTTATTTATGGTAGTAAATGCTTTATATAATTGTATTAAGAAATCTATTACCATTTTTCCTTAAGTATGAAAATAAAATTCAAACTTTTCAGAACTTTGTACATATCCAGTACTTTAGTTATTTATTTAATTTGTAAATTGAAAAAAAAACTAAATACAGCGGTATATTATGTGATTTGCAACGCTACCTCTCGGACCATATCTTTGATAAGTGTACGCCATGAATGGCACTTGTATGTGACAGTATTTCCGTAAAAAATCAATGGTTTAAACAATTTTGTATGTATAATAGATGTGTCAGTGTCAGTGCGAGTGCTGCGGCCGCTGATGTGCCGCCTCATGCACCCGCTGTTCTGCACGTGTTTCCACCGCGGCGGCGGCGAGCTGGCCGCGCTCGTGCACCAGGCGCGCCTCTACCAGGCCGCGGAGATGGCACTCGTAAGTTTTATTAATAATTAGCCTTCCCCGCGGCTCCGCTCGCGTTCTAAAGGCTGAAAATCAAAAGAAATATTTCTCTCCCGTTTTTGCAACATTTTTCATTGTGGCTCCGCTCCTATTGGTCGTAGCGCGATGTAATATAGCCTGTAGCCAGCCTCGATAAACGGACTACCACTGGAACGGATAAATAAATATTTCTTAATAATGATCAAAATGAGTGATCAAAATACTTCAAATAAAACCCCCTGAATAAAAAAAAAGTTATTTATTAATAAAAAAGCTAAACTTGACAATATAAAAGTTATTCAAGAAGAATTGTTTTATCTTTATTATAATACTTGAATAATTTTAATAGAAAAACCCTATGATTTTTTAAGATAAAATTAATCATACTTTAAATAAATGTCTAAAAATACAATAAAAAACATACTGTGGATTTAAAAACCTCTTTTGAAGGTTAAAAATGGATATCAATAATCGTACAGTACTTTTTCATATACCTTTATCATACCCGACACAAAAGCGAGAACAGTCGGGGCAGGACCGAGTTCATTGTTCAATATTTCGAAGGCTAGCAAAGTCGTAGATTTTTTGATTTTGTCGTATTTCTTTGATTTTTTAGTTAATATCTGAAGAAATTTATACGCGAATTTACCATTATAAGTTTTGCTATATACCGTGGGCGCGTAGGGCGAGCCGCACAATTGGTTCAGGTAGTTTATTTCTAGCAAACACCTTTCAAATTGAGTCAAATTGTATATTTTTCCTCGCTCAAATTTATTTTCCCGTAATTCTGATTCTTTTACGTTGCAATATCTTTTAAGTAGTACACTAGCAGCATTGCAGTCCTGAGTTGTTACTAAATCTTTGTCTGTGATTGTATCCAAAATAGGTTTATTCTTTAAAGGAATACAGCCTGTGGATTCTTGGTGGTTACGAGTAACCTTGTCAGCGACAATCCCGAGCAGGACATAAGATACAATAATGCTGTAAATTTCACAAATCACATCATGTTCTTTAACTCGCGAATAATAAACCATTGTAATCAATAGCAATCTGGCGTCTGTCGGTGTAGCTTCTAAAGCGGCAAAATTAAATGAACCAAATTTTTCTATAAAGAAATGCTCGAAAAGTCGCTTTGTATCAATATTTTTCCAGCCGTTTTCAAAAACACAATTCAAAGCATTATAATCCGGTTTGCTGATAGATTGGTATCCTATTTCGTTTAATTCACCATCCCTATTTTTGATGGAAAATTTTCTATCGTTGAAATTGTGAAGTAAATCAAACGCATACTTTATAATTTCCAAAATTGAAATCGTAATGTGGCCATCTTGAAAATTGTTTGTTCCTAAAACAGGGGCTAAGACTCGCTCCGAGTAGTACAAGTTTATGTAAGGAACTGCAATATACTTTAAAGTGATTCCCTTCTCGAACCATAGTGGATCTTCCATGCTAAACTCTAAACTTTGTCTGTTTGTGAAATACAACGAAGCCGTGCTCTCTTCTTCTTTGCAACTCAAAAATTTTATTTCTAATTCACTTTTAGTTTCCAGAAATTTCTGTTCGCCTGAACTTGGAATATATTTGAAAACTGTTTCTAAAATCATCGATTCATCGTTACTCGACAACCACTTGAGTAAACATTCATACCGTTTTAAATATGCACATGGTATATTTAATGCATTAAAGAATTCAAGAAAAACATTTTCCTCGAATATATCCGTATCTGTTAACAATATAAATAGTATCATTTTTTCTTTAGAAATTTTGTAATATTGTAAAAAGTTATCTCGTTTAAATATTCCACATTTTATATATTTTTGTTGGTCACAATTTAATACGTTAAGCGTAAATGGTATGTATGGTGCTGTGCTAAAGCAATATTGTATATTGAAACTTACTACAGGGCAAGATAGCCTTTCAGCTAAATCAAAACATTCTTTAATGGCATCATTTTCACTACAAATAGCATAATCAAACCCCATTTCCTCTACAGCTTGCAAATAAACGGCTTTACATAGGCACGGCTGGATATTTTTTCCTTCCTTACCTTTACCAAAGATAAACTGTTCTTTGTCCCTCGTCCCAATCATAAAATTGATATGTAGTGGCTGTTCATTTTCATGACCACCTTTGAATAAAAAGTGACATCTGACATTAGCCTGCTTAAGCTGGTCGAGATGCGTCTTTACAAATGTAGCGAATTGATCGCATTCTGATCCAAAAATATAAGGCTCATTTACCATCTCACATACTTGATGGTACATACTTTCACCGTCGACTACAACTTCGGTATTTTCCAATTGAAATGCTTTGAGATGTTTTTTAACCAAAGAAGAAAAGCTTTTTATTCTCATTTTCATTTTGTCACCTGAAAATGATAAAAAAAGAAACTAATAGTGGTAAACTAAACTGGCAGTGGTAGCCCGGTGTTCACTCGCTTGAGTAACCGAGTAAAGCGGGCTCAAATCCGGATCTCGCTCCTTTAATATTTTCATGTGCAAATTACTTCTAACAATATTACCCCTTGTATATTTTATATTGTATATAAAAACATCGTGAGAAAACGTGCATGCCTGAGAGAACCTAACATATGTGTAGTTAGCCTTTTTTTATTGTGGATATGCAATAACTTTTACCTCCTGTAGAAAACAGGTTGTTAGCCAGTAGGTACTACCCACTAAAACCCAACAGACCTTACCCGTCTGAATGGGGCCTGATTGCGCATTCAACCACGAAGCCCCGACGGCCCGGCTGGTCTGCTGAATCAGACCACACAACTCAAAGGGTTGCTTCACAGCCCACTCTGCTCTCAGAGAAGTACCAGGAGCAACCCGCATGACACATCACCCACCAAAGTGGGCCCTCCCTGTGCGTTTCTTAGCTTCGCGCCCGGTGCTAGTAAGTCCCCCCACCGCAACAAGATGAACGTAAATAGGGGGTGACACTTGGCTAGCCTGACTTAACAGTTAACTATAATAGTTAGACTCGCTTCGATCTATTTCAATAAGATTTAAAAAAAAAATTGTAGTAAAAATTCGACTCAATATTTTTTTTTATGGTAAAAAGGGGGCAAACGGGCAGATGGGAAGTGATCACCTCCGCCTAATAATTATTATTGTAAAACTACTAGCGGAACGCGCGGTTTCACTCTGGCTTAAAGTACAAAAAATATCTTAATTTGTGTTTACGCTATTACTTATGGTGTATCAATTCCCTATTTAAAGGTACACACTTCAGTTATCTACATAAAATGCTCGTTACGGTACATTTTTTCTTTGCACCTATTATTGAGTGATATTCTGTTATATGTATAACTATAAAAAAATAAAATTCTGATTCGAGAATGTATAATCGAAATAAATGTTTCTTTTTGCAATAATGACGCATATCCGATTTAAAAAAAAAATGCTACTGGAGTTTTTGCCTATACTTACTAGTTACTGCCTACTTGCAATAGCAAGTAAGTAACATAAACAAATATTGCACGCTTTATTTTAATAATAATTGTACTTGTTATGTCTATCTTTTATTTCCAATTTACTAAAATCAAATATAATAAAACTCACCTTTGCTTTCTCAGAAAATATCACCAATATCTATTCTTTACGAAATTATTTTATTGAAAACAAAAGCACTTATTATTCTTTAGCCACGATCATAAGCGTTCCGTCTCTAACTTAACTCTTAAGTTAAGTGTTAAGGTTAACCACAGAACAATAATTGTATAATGTATTGTATAAACAATAGGGCTTTCTTCCGTTCCGATTGGCAATCAAATTGTATCGTGTGGAAGTGTGCTCGGGGGCCGGGGGTTAAACGTTTCGGTAATTCCCCGTACAGGTACACTATTGAACGTAGCGTAGAATATAGATTAATGCACAGATTAAATAATATTTTTGCTGCCAGAATAAGTATTAAAATAATCAAAGTAAGCAACATTAGAAAATCAAACAAAGATAGCGTGAGAACAAGATTTTTTCTCACATCTACTATAGAGTATATTAATTCAATTCAATTCTCTTGTTAATGGCTTCAAAGCGTGCTAGTTGAGCACAGCCTATAGAGTAGAAGCATAGAGTATATTGCTACATGATAAAGTAAAATAGATGTTAAAGTCCCAGGCCCTCTAGACAAATGGCAAACGCTCCGTGTCGATTCTATTTCGATAAACGCTAACGCCTTGCCGTACGCTAACAGCAGAATTCGTATGTCAAAAGTGACACTTCTGTATGAGGAATTATGTACTAATCTGACGTTTCGTTACACGTTTCGTTACATTTGGCTACCAATTACAAATTCGATACGTTGATTCTAACCACTAGTCGTAAGCTTATGTCAATCCCATACATTGATTATTCTATTCTACTAGCGTTTATGCCACTTGTCTAGAGGGGCAGGACCAAGGCGGAACTCGGTATCAAAAAAAAAATTATGGACTTTACGTGACCATTAATGGCGGATAATACTATCACACTCCCTCAATGTTTTTTCTTTCTTGCAATACTTCCGTGTCCGTTAAGATGGCTGACCATGTTTTTTCATATATGTCTATCTTTTAAGGTTGACTCTCTGTTAATAAATAAATTATTTAAAATTGCTCTTGACATCATTTGATTTCAATGAATATCTTACGAGATATGTATGAGTTTTACTACAGTCCACACCGCGCAACTCGGACGGAATTTGGTTTCTAACGGCTAACCTTTAGTACGCGAGCGAAACCGCGGTTAAGGCTAGTATAGAGATATTTCGGCTATAAAGATATAAGATGTAAAGTGACGGTTTCTGATAATTTTTAGACAACATTATATTTTATTATGAACCTTAGTTAAATAATTATACATTATACTAGATTTAGTTACACTTATTTTCATACGTAAATGAATATAGCTGTCTACTAACTAATCGTGCATATGTAATAAAATAATACTTTTATTTTAGACCTTTTTTAAATGGTTCTTCCCATTGTGCTTACAAACATGAGTCAACTTTAAATGAAATATGAGTTCATAGCATGTTATTAATAATAATTTGTTATCTGCGGTCTGCCCATAGCAAGTGCACAGAAAGCAAGCTTCTAAAGCGTTATTACTCTAAGATTATAATTACACAAGCGGAACCCGCGGCTTCGCTCGCGTTAAATTGCTGGTATATTATACATATAAAATATTATAGAAAAATACAATTAACACTTACTAAAATTAAATAATGAAAATATTAATAACGCCATCTATGAGAAATAAATAAAATAATTATGATTTAAGAGTGAGAGAAGACACATTATTATATTATTCTTTTTTAACAGTATATTTTTTTTATGTAGTAAAAACAGTATAATTTATTTTATTATAATTATATAAATTTTATTTTAAACACTTTTGTTACTTTTTTATTTTTATTTTGTTTTTATTTAATATACTAACATTAGCTATTGAAATGTAAGTAAAACAATCCTTTAACTTAAAGCACACTTTTATTTATATAATGAGACGTTTTTACACTTTAGACAATGTAGGCCTGTAGTTCCTTTACATTCTCTTTGCATGACAGTGTAGAGAGAGAGGGTTACCAACACAACAAAATAGAAAAATATTACTTTGCTACCAACATTAGCGCGTTTAACCAACCAAACAAACAAACTCCTCAGCTTTATAATATTAGTATAGATTTGAATTGATGACAGGTGGATTCAGGGCGATACGACACGCGCGATGACTTCACAGTGGTGATCCAGCCCTTCATGCGGCTGTTCAACGCGCCCGAGCCGCCGCCGCACGCGCTCCCCCTCGTCATACACCAGTCCTACATCACACACGATTGTTTCCACTTCTCACAAAAGGGGCACGCTCTAGGTAAGCGGTTTAATCTCTTGAATATCTGATGAAAATATGATATTTTTTTAACGTTTTGCTGGGCCGGGCCTTCATTCAATGCGAGAGGGATCGAGCTGTAGTTCACAATGCTGGCTAAATGCGGGTTGTCGGACTGCTCATGCATTTCGAAACTTACTGGGGAGTCTCAGCTCGGATATGCAGGATTATTAACTCACTATGTTTCTCTTCACCAAAAGACAAGTGGTAGTCACTAGTCACAGTGCTTTTAGTACTGGCGGCCTGGACGCGCTCTCTAACATCAAACCTATCGATCGGCAAAAAAGCTACTTAACATTTTTTTTTACTTTTTCAACCTTTCTATCGATTATCTCTTTAATTAGGTTATCAGAGTCAATGTTTTCAGCAATTTAACTTTCCATTGACAAAGTTCAACGCAACTTCTCTACATAATATATAAAAAAAGGCTTCTGCCGCGTGTGTCTGTCAGTCTGTCTGTTCGCTATAAAATCAAAAACTACTGCACCAATTTTCATGCTGTTTTTACCAATGAATAATTCTTTCTATTGGTAAAAACAGCACGAGAATCGGAGTAAGATTTTAGTATATAATTTGTCAAGTTTTTGTATGCATTTGCTAGCAGAACCCGCGGATTCGCTTGCGCTAAACCTAGAGATGAGCGAAGCGAGGGCGAGTCGATAGTTTTAGATAAAATTAATGTCAGTTGGTATTGTACTGTAATTATTTGGTTTGAAAAAGGGGGTTTTCTGGAAAGGATTCTATTTTCTAGGAATTTGAAGATTGGTAAACTTACCAAATACCGTGTAAAACTTACAAATTACTGTAATACATTTGTACATATAATCAATAGTAGAAACGAACGCATATGGGCTATGGCACAAGGGTTTCTGAGAGCTCTCTGTTTATGTTATAAGAAGTTCGAGTTACAATTCTTGGAAGCCGCTAAGATAAGCGATAAGAGAAAAATTAAACAATAAAATTTAAATGTATATTTCGTATTTTACAACTGTTTAATTTTACCAATTTTGCAAAAACGTGTTTTTGACAGTATTGTTAACTTGTGATATTAAGTATTATGAACAATGTTAAAAAAAAATCGGTCGCCCGTGCCCTACCTTAATGCCAGCATTGGGTAATCATGTTGTACCTAAATGTTTGGTACATGAAAACATCAGAGCTATTGGGCTACTTCTACCTACATTCATATATCAGTTATCACATACACAAATGAGCACATTATTTTCATACTTCTTATACGAATAGCACATACATATTACATATCGCATACAGACAAGCACATTATTTTCATACTTCTCATCCAAATAGGTTAAATCACTACTGTATAATGCTTACAAAAAAAATGTTTATTTAAAAATGTTTATTTATTTCAATACATGTAAAACAAAAACATATACAACGATGATAATTACAGAAGGTAAAAATTGTGTCGCAATTCACAACGCCTTCCGCCAGCAAAGTAACAGAAAAAAACAACCATCAAACCAAAAAAAAAAAAACATTTAAGAGAAAAAAAAACAAACAATTTTTTCAGCTGCAAACCTGCTGTGGAACAACCTGCTAGAGCCGGTGGGGAACAAGTCGGACAACGTGCCGCCGGTCCTCATGCGAGCCTTCAAGTGCCCTTCCCGCGCCGCGCCCTTCATCTTCACCAAGACCAACTCGGAACAGTTCCTCAGGACCGGACAGCAGGAAGGTGCATTTGATCTATAACATTATATAACTTTTTCTCCCCGTGACCACGGCTGGTGCAACCCGGCGGAAACGTCGGGAATAAGGTATCTACCTTTAACTAATACACGCGTTAAGTCCCGTTATACGATATAATATGCTATAACGTTATGTAAGAAAGTCTATTTTTTTTGAGATAGTCATGGGATTTTGTAGATATTATTTATATTTCTAGGGATTTCTAAAGGTTTTGTTGTTGAATAAATTTTAAGTCCCTCTTATGTGAGTTGATATTCAAAATTGCTAATAAAAAACTAAAAAAGTTGTAAGTTATAGAAATGTTAGATGAGAATGTTAATTCAACAAATTTTTAACCAACTTAGTGTTAAATATTTTGTAGTCATTTTTTTAATGAACTTATGCACTAGTAGGGTCTATACTCTATTTTTAATAAATATTAACTTCTACCGTTTGAACTCTACTTTTGACTAGTCAAAGACTTTTAGTTATGGTAGGGGAGCCCACGATGCTAAATGGGGATTTACTCGAGCGTCATAGAGACCTATTGGGTTTCAAAGCTTAGATGATAAGAAGAAAAAAATGTTATATGATATATACCTTTTCATCGGTGGGGGAAGCGGCTATAGATTTTTAAATATGTAAAAAAAAACTGTTGCATGGACATCCTCGAGCGCGTCAGATATTGATAGCATCAATGCCCTGCGTATTTTTAATAACTTACGTATATTAATCTGATCGTTTGCATGATGGGGGTGGTTGTATGTAAGGGTTGAAAATGAAAAAAAAATTTGTTTCTGTTAGCATGAATGATGAATGTCAAGTTATATAAGACACAAGAAACGGATTTATATTTTAAAATTACTTCTTAATCTTGTTGTTAGCATTTTATCTTTTTAAATTAAAATGGGGGATATATATTTTAATTATACATAATAATACATATCGTATTTATGTATAATACAAGTTTTCTAAAAATGTAAGCTATTCCATTAATGTAATGTTATTCTTATTATACCTCATTATATACTTAAGAATTATACGAAAATTACTTCATATAATTAAGAAACTGGACATTAAACCGTTAATGTTATGTAAATATGTAAAAGAAAATGTTAAAAGTTATTTATTTTCAGTATTACAGTGTTAGTTAAATAAGAACCAAAGGTATAGTTTTATTATAATGTTAAGGTATTTCTTTTATTTTTTTTATTCAAACTCAAAACTTTAATACATCAATTTTATAGACGGATCATATTTTAAAATTTGAATTAATTTTTATACCTACTATCTATAAAGATTAATGGTTTTCTTGTTTCCCTTTTTATTTTATTCAATAAATATTACTTGTTTAAGTGCCATTGCTAAATAATTGATTTATATAATATAAACGATCGGGTTCCATCGATTCGATCGATTGTGTTTATGGGATTTGTAAGCTAAGAATAAATAAATAATTTGTTTTGTATTATGGTTTTTTATTTATTAGCGCCTGATAATATATTGTGAGCAAAATCATGAGAGAACATTTAAGGAGAGTTTTATATTTTACTGTGTCATTATTCGAACTCGGTCGATAGATACATTATTATTTATCCGTTAAGATTTCTGTCAAATTTCAAAGTGTAGTATATCTCTTATAACCTTATTATTAGTATGTAAAGCTGTAGATGTTTCTGAGTTCAATTTGTGGCTAAATCTGTAAAAAAATAGTTAAAGTGGCCAAACCGACCAGGAACACAATATTACTATCAATAGATCTACCAGTTTTTGTAGATATTATGTAGAATACATAAAATCATATGATATCACCCGAATTGTTTAGTCATTGGTGTAGGTACTAACTTGTTTTCAGTGCTTTTGTCACTAGAGGCGTAGGTCCAGTACCTACGCCGAGCGAACGAAGATGAATATATCATCCATGTATGTATATATGTATATGATTCTTTTTGTATGCATTCCGGAGCAGTGAAGATATCTAGCAATTTCACGGGTCATTTGCGGCCAAACCCGTTCTCAGACGTGAAACAATGACTTACAAAGTTTCTATTTCAACTAAAGGAATTAAATGGACTGTTCTTCCAAATTCAGTTAAATTTGTTATAATTTTAAAACTAATTACGACAATTATTATGTTATTCTTAATATGTCTTGATAAATATTTAAGCTTTTCGATATACAGCATAAAGACACACATATATTTAAAGTTATAGAGGCTTATAGTTAAATCTCTCATTGGTAAGTTTTAACCAATATGACTTTACTTCAAAATAAATAAATTTAATATGTATTCCCAGTATGCAACGACCATATGGCTCGCCTAACTCAGCTCTAGTTACTAAGTGGCATTCAATCAGATCACATATGGCAATCGAGGTAGCAACGAGAAACAATTGATTGCAATTATTTTAAAGAACAGTACACAGTCCACACACTCTTAAGTTTAGAAAATAAGCTTAAAGTTGTAGATTCGAGATCTAATATAGATTTAACGCAACAATAAAACTCATTACTGATAAAGCTTACCTACCCCTTAAGGGTCATAAAAAATTTTCAGTTTAAAAAAAAAGTTTTAGACTCTACTCTTCTCTACTTCTTTCTGTCTCTCTCCTGTAGAAATGATTAGTTTAATCACTTTGTTAATTTTTAGATATACTTTTATTTTATCTGTTTCTCTTTATAAAATATAACGCGATATTCGATATATTCAATTTTGTGACTAAAAACCTTAGATTTACACAAATCAATCTTGTTGTTGTTGCTTGTTAAATAAACAAATCAATATATAAATTTTATCACTGACCACATACTTTATAAGGAATTTTCTTGACCAATATTTCTTACATTTAAGTACATCGAAAATGTACTGCGAATGACTCACTCGGCATGAGCAGATGTCCAAACTCCAAACTGTGAAACATTATACTGTGTATTTATGTTGCTTTATGTTTTATTTTAGGAATAGGACATTTTAATTAAGAAGATTTAAATTGAATTCAGATGTCGATTTTAGGTTTCCTTTAGTCAAAAACTAATGTGAACAAACATCCTCTCACCCCAAATTCATATACCGTCTCCGTTCCGTCGTGGGTAAAAAGCGAGTAAGGACGCCCGTAGGCCGAAGTTGCAGCTATCAGGCATGGCGTATAACAAACAAATTTAATTGATGTAATTTAACTATGCTATAAAGCCATAGGTATGATTGTTAAAAATAAAATTAAGTCAACATTTTTGTAAGTCGCCAGGTTCAGGTCAGATACATACGGGTTCAACCACCTAGATATATGCTTCTAAAATTAACATCTGATCATCTTAATAACCTTAAAGCTGGGCAAATTTTTATTTTCTTTTCCGATGTGGACCCGAAGCCAAATAGAAATTGGCCATAAAAAGGTCTTTACCTAAATTGGAGTTTTCGGTAGCTCCAAATAATCTTCAGTTTTAAATTTTACACAATAGAGAGAATTTGTCATTTTCTAATGATTCAGTTTTAGAAATGAAATCCTAATCTTATGTAGAACTGGTAAATATAATCAACAGAACAAGTTATTGTTATTTATATTGTTTAATAATTATAATTTATAATTTTCCACTGTTGGGCACCAGCCTCCTCTCAATGCATAAGGGAACAGCCCAGTCATGTTGGCCTAGGTCAGTGGACATCAGAAGTCTTTTGAGACATGGGGGATGTTTTATTTCATCGTTAGTCAAGTGGTAATTATGTAGGACATTTTTCGCAAATGACAATATCACAGGGTTTTTGAACTGGCTGCACTCGATTCCCGAAGCAAGCACGCTACCCATGGTTTGCCAATGCTTATCTATTGAATATAATAAATACCTATAGGTATTATTTTAAGCTTGCTAATGAGAATTCATAATGTAAGTAAATGCAGTCTAAATTGAATTTTACCTTGAATAGAAGATGAAATAGCGCTTGTTGAAACTTGAAGCCCCGAGCCGGTTGCTGCCGCAGTGCAGTACCTACTCGTATATAATATGGCTTATATAATATAGGCTTTACTAAAAAGCTAAGGTTCGGCCCACTATACCATGAATACGAATTTTGAAAGATTTAATTGAAACAGCTTAGCCGTAAATGTGATAAACAGACCAAAACTTTCATTTATATTATTAGTAAGTATATATACTGGTACTGAGAGAATATACCTAAGTATATTTTGGTCTTTAATATATTACAATTATCTCTGTGGTATGGCAAGCTTTGTATATGGTTGTGTTTAGTTGTATACAGAAAAACGCAGTCAAAACAAAGGAGAAGGGTCAAGGTCCCTCCCTTGCTTCCCTCTTCATCTGATTCCCCATTCATTTCATCCCTTTACTAGGGCGACCATAACTTATGACTTTCGGAAACTCCATACACTATATTCTAAATAATTAGGTTTATATTCTAAATAATTAGGTGTTATTATTTTTTTGACTAGTTCCAGTTTTGAGACTAAGTATTTGTTTATAGTCTTAGAAGTATGCCTCAATCGGTAGCAGTTCACTAGTCACTAGAGACTAGTGAACTGCTACCGATTGACATCTAACCGTTTATTGCACAATTAACAATGTGTGATCATTATAAAATAAGATTTTTACTTAAGCTTGAAAATATATTTGAATCTTTATATATCAGAAAAAGTTTATATATCAGTAATATAAATACTATTCTGTCACGAGATTTCGTGCCTTTACGAGTAATTGGTACTGGCGGCAGAAAAGTGACGAAGATGAGTGAGATTTAAATAAATAAATATTATTTGGGACATTATTGTTCATAATAAAAAAAATTACCTAATTACAAAATATAAGTAATTGAACGCTAACAGTAGGTACATACACATAGATTAATTATTTTCGTTTTTACAAAAAGTGAAGTATTATAAACATTTAATTTACAAAGCATATTACTTTGTCTTTTAGTTTTGTCTTATATTTCGGTTCTGATACATTAAAAATGAGCCTGGACACACTACCGTCTGCTCTCGTGAATCAGCAGTATTATTCTGGATGATATTATTCTCCGTATTAACTTATCTACTCTTACTTATGCAAAAAATAAACTTCTAACTAAGCCAAATCTGTATAAGTATTTCATATTTGAAAATCTTATTGAAATAGACATTATCGATACATAGGCTGGAATTGTTTTTTTTTTAATTTATAAAACTGTATAAGAACAAATCACATGAAAGCCACTGGATATATATTGATGATTTTTTTATAATAATAGCTAGCTAGCTGTTGGGGTTTTATTTTAATACAGGAAAATATCATCTTCATCATATCTATACCTACTTTTCGTTAAAACTAAAGAAAATATAGCCATCATAATCATAGTAATAATAATAATTGCTTGTAGCTTATTTATCTAAATACCTATTTAAGTTATAAAATAAAGGGATGATTTTCATATTTGAAACACGAACACGTGTACAATTTTGGTTGCAATAAGATTTTTTCTATTAAATATACTACGCCATACATGGATACATCATGTTACAATTTTCAAATAAGTAATAATCCTCTGCACCACGAGCAACTATTAGGTACCTACTATATAAAAATCTTTTTGTATTGTAGAAAAATCCTTAATGCTTATTAAAAATATGAATTTACTAAAAATTCATGAGTGCCAAAGAGAATAAAGCAAGTATTTTGTAAAATGTTTATTAATTTCCAAAAAAATCCCTATTATTTTATCAGAAAATGACAAAAGAAAAACTATTGCACATAAGCTAAAGGATAGGAAAAGCCCACCTCAAAATTTCGTGTATCCAGAATAACCGCGCCCACCACGTGTATTTAAGCGATGGAGTCCCCACAGCGCCATCAGTCCGGCCCGGTGCGTTGCCTCGCGAACTCGCCACGCCACTCCTCTCATCCTTCACAAATCGAGTCGACTCTATTAGCCGTCATCATGGTAAGTCCTTTAAACCTCTAAACCGTACACCTCAAACACACCAACATGTTCTCTAAACCATTATAAATGGAACTTTTCGGATTTTATCGCGGATTTATTTGGATTTTTTGGTTCCCGACATTTTTAATGCTTTATAGCAGTCATGGGAGAGACTCTCCCGTGAAGTCCCGTGAAGAAGAAGAAATCCGAAAGCATAGTTTCATTTATAATGTCAAATATTCGCGTAAACCTAAGAAAGTATTCTTTAAAGCTCTTTAAGAAACTTTGTAAATTTTTTGCTTGAGTCGTTTTAATAAATAATCTAATCTGGTTTGTTTGTGGCCATTATTAAAAGTAATAATCTGATGCTCTTATTTTTAATTCTATTAAGTTTTATCCATCCGATCATTTTCAATGTGTAAATAATTATCAATTTCCTTTCTAAGTTAAATACTATTTTATTGTTTCATGACATAACTATTTTTGCAATTTGAAATAAAGTGTAGATAATTTAATTATTTACGATGATCAAGAAGACGAATATTTATTTGACTTTTTGTGATAGGAAAGCGTTCATTCTTAAAATGAAGCTTTTTTAAGCTTTCTTTCAAATAATATTATAAAATGTTTGTTTACCTTAATATAAAATAGTTACTATCTGGGAGCTAGTTGTAAGCTTGGCTTGCGGTATCGGAACAAATTATTAACTTTCTCTGAAAAAGTAATATGTAGTCAAACAATAAAACTTTTAACCCCATCTTTACCACAAATAATTGAAAAGCATTAGTGAATCCTACAAAAGAAGCAAATCTATACTAATATTATAAAGCTGAAGAGTTTGTTTGTTTGGTTGAACGCGCTAATCTCAGGAACTACTGGTCCGAATTGAATTCTTTTTGTAATGGATAGCCCGTTTATCGAGGAAGGCTATAAGCTATATTAAATCACGCAATGACCAATGGGAGCGGAGCATCAATGAAAAATGTTGCAAAAACGGGAGAAAAAATATTTCTTTTGATTTTCAGCCTTTAGCACGCGAGCGAAGCCGCGGGAAAGGCTAGTATATAATATTATTCCTCTATGTGCGGTTGTGGATATCCTGACATTGTATTCACGGAAATCTATTCGATATGCACTACTCTGATATCGTCGACTCGACTTGCTATTGTTTTAAAAAATATAAAATACTATTTTTATATGTAAGCTTATGCATATATAATATGTATAAACGCAAACTAATGTTATTCTTTAGTAAAAAGCTGTAAGTTATTACACAAACAAATACAATATGTGCTTAGTGTGTGCGTACGCAATATTAGTAAGTAATTAGAAAAAGCTTTTATATGTACAACAATCTAATAATGTATTATTCCTTAATTTTGTACTATTTTACCTACTTATTTTTAAGCGTGTTTTTGTCTTCATTGTTTTAAAAAGTATTTTTATTTTTCTAACATTCCATTATAGGACACGATCACATTATAAGTATATACATGTTAAGCTGGTTTAAGTGGTTATATTAGGTATCATCTTGTTTATACCAATAGCAAAAAATTCGGTTAATCTTAGAAAGAGACAAGAAAATATTAAATTTTTTAAAATTATTTTAAAAAATAATTCGCACATAGAAACTAAAACTTTCAATATATTTTTCACGTGAATAATTTACTTCCATGTGGTATTTAAACACTGTCTATAATTTCAAAAGCGATGTATTTCACTATGCATTATATCTCTATAATAAGATATTAATAGGCGACAAATTAAACTGACGCTTTCTGCAAATAATTGAATAGATTAGTCCATGGCGGATGGATTCATCATTCAGTGACACAGACTTGGTATATCAAAATAAAATAAATTCAAATTAAAATTTTGACTTTTGGTAGAGTCATTGCAAGCAATTTACGAGTATAACAACTAAACTTTACACTATAATCTAAATGGTTAAATAACTGAATGTAAATTATTTTATTATTACTATACGTATTACGTAATAATATACTCCTTTGTTAACTTTTATTATTTTGGGTTTAAATCTTTAGTGCAATAAGCTTTCATCTAAGCTTTCAAAGCTAATATTCAAATTAATATTTGAATTAATAATTATTAATATTTGTACTTGCATCAATTTCAAAAAAAGTCCTTCGCTGTGTCTGTCTGTCTGTCTATTCGCGATAAACTCAAAAACTTCTGCATTGATTTTCATGCTGTTTTCACCAATGGATAGAGTGGTTCTCGTGCAAGATTTTAGTATATAACTAGCGGAAACCGCGGCTTCACTCGCGCTAAATTTGTAAGCACACCCAAGCAAAGCGAGGATGAGTCGCTAGTGTATTAACTAGAAAAGAATTGCTGTTGTGTTCTAGTAATAGTATTAAATCTTAAGAATTACTGTAATTAAACAATGTTATATGAAAAGATATTACTGATAAACATTATCAGTAGCTTCTCTTTATTACTTGAGTTGTTATTCACAAGAAAGTTTTCAAGAACTGCAAGTAGGCAGAATCGTGATTACACGCGTCGGGGATCGTTATCGATATGCATCGCGAGTAACGCACGTGTGAAACCTACTCAAAATTAAATCGATTCGCGTTTAAATTAAAAGTACTGGTTTTTATTTATCAACACAAAGTTAAAAAAGAAAATCATTATTTTAATAATTCGCTAAGTTATTATTATATATAACAATTTTTGTATGCTTTTCCGTCTTTCTATGAATGCATCACTAGAAAACCACAGAGGTAAAATTCAGTACGATTATAGTTGGATATTTTTTACTGAACGAAAATAGCTCATCTCTGAGGTTCATCTCGTCTCAAAGGGTTCGTCCCTTCCCCAGCGGAGCGAGGGTGGGTCGCTAGGTTTAAAATAAAATCTATGTACCTAATATAGGATAGCTGTTTAGTATTATAGAAATGGATAGGGGAAATAATAAATAAACAATTAGTACTCTCCCGTAGCGACGAACAATGGCGACAATGCGGCATTGTCAAACTGCATGCAAAATTAATACGCGCTTTGTAAAGCGCTATAATAGCGCTGCATTTTGAAATTCTTGAATTTCAGGGATCTTTTATAAAAATGCGCAAAAAAGCACTCGAATAACACCCGGCAAGTCTACTCATTTGTTTTAGGTTGGCTTGTCATTGTCAAAAAAACGTCCATAGCAAAATTTTTATTAGTAATATTTCGTTTTCATATTTTACTATTATTAAGTAACTACCACCCTCCCTCACCCATACCTACTCACCCTCGCTTCGCTCGAATTCGTCCCTAGGTACGCCCTTTAGGATAAAATTTAATGTTTATATTTAATCTAAAACCAAAAAAATAAGTTTCAAGTTTCTAGCTTTAAAAATAACGTAATTTCCATACAAACTTTCCTCTCTTACAGCCCTTTTTTCGCCTTGAAAAGTAGTTTTTTTTCTTTCTCAGGTTCTAGACTATTTGTGTACCAAATTTCATTTAAATCGGTTCAGTACTTTTGGCATGAAAGCGCGACCGACAGACAGACCAAGTTACTTTCGCATTTAAAATATTAGTAAGGATTATAGTTTTAGACTTACTTCTGTTTTACTTTTAATGACACAAATATAATAAACTCTACTATAAAAGAGCGAGACAATAATGTAGGACTATAAATGATTAGTCATATTGATTTGGGGAAACATCAATAAGCTACATACTTAAAATTATAGATGTCATGTTTAGTTTTGTCCTTGATAAAGTTATTTTGTCTAGACTCTAGGTCATATTATATAATTAATGGTTATTTTACGGTGATTGACGATAGTTAATTTCGATAGGTTTAATTACTAAGCAAATGTAGATTATTCTGAACGATATTTACATAATTTCCTTTCTCATAAAACATATAAATTTTCTAATCATTCTCACTTCAATTCTTCTCACAAATTGATATCGGGAATCAAGCCTGTGATCACACTATATTTATAATATTCACGACGAATATGCAACAACAGATAGCATTTTCTTTAAGACTTGTATATTGATTTAAAGATATAAAATAGCAATAGCATTCATTTCGTGTTTAAAAGATTGCATAGCGATTACCGACCGCATCATCCTCTACTCTTCATTCTTATACAAGTCTGGCGCAAAGCACCGTTAGTCATTTTCTGTAATGGCAAATATCATCAAATCACTTTGTGAATGTTTACCTTGTTGATTCGCGTAACTTTTCTTGTGTTAATTTACTGTAGTAAAACTTAATGTAATAAATGTTTTATTAAATTGATACTAAGACTAAGTTCTTAATAACTTAGCATTTAACTGGTAACTTGTAGCTTTTCTACAAAATAGCTACAATGACATTACAATTAGTTCACGATATAAAAGTGCCTGTTAATTTACTTGCTCATATGATAAGCCTTTAGGTACAAAAGTTTTGTCATTCATATTTTACAAAACGTAGATAAGTACATAAAGACAAATCGATTTTTTAATTTCACTCAGACAGCACTTACGTCATTTTTCATAAGCTTTTCCTTTGTATTACATATTATTTTCGTGGTGTAGAGCTATATTCATTTCACCGATACAGCGCTTACAATGGGGTGGAGGCGGCTCCGCTCGTCGCTTCGATAATATGAATCATGCGAGTTATTAAAGCTATAGCAGATTTCAATCAGTTTAGCTGTTTTTGCTTCAACCTACGATGTAACTATGTATGATAGATAACTTACTTTAACTTTAATAACTTTATTGAACTCTTTTTAAAAAAATAATATTAATACATAAATATGTTGGGACATTATTACACACAGCGCCGTCTAGTTCCGTGGTAAGCTACGAAGGAAGCTTGTGTTACGGATACCAGATAGTAGATATACTACATATATAATATAAGTTTAAATACATACATATTATAAATATTAACATCCATGACTGGAGTACAAACATCTGAGTTTAACAAAAGAATGCCCCCAGCAGGACTCGAACCCGCGACCTCTGGCGCAAGAAAGTACCACCTAAAGTACTAGGGTCACTACCAAGTACCAACTGCGCCAAAAGTATCGTCAAACTTGACAATCTTGTTTGTAAATATAAAGGTTTGTAGTGTGTTATTTGTATAGGTTTTTAAAGCCTATATGCTACAATGATACGGATGAATGATAATATCACACAAATTATAGGCATTCCGCCACTTTTTTCACAAAGCTTGATTTTTTAAATCATTTTTCACAGCTTTCCGAGCCGGTGGTAGTTTCCTCACAAACTTACAGACTGACATTTAATTTTAATTATGTAAAAATGACGATTCAAAAGAGCTTGTAAAAGTCTATTTGAATAAAGAATATTTTGATTTGATTTGTACAGATTCGTCTAAGGTAGAATTTTAAGAAGAATAATTAGGTATATGTATAGATATAGACATAACAAAATAAATGTATTGTACATAAGTAATGTAATTAAAAGAAATGTAATAAAACGGGGCATATTGCGTGACTGTAACTTTACTTCGTACTCTACTAATGAAATTTGAAAGCGTTATTATAACCATATAATTAGCAAGCGAATTAGACAATATAATGTAATATTCGTAGAAAAACCATGTTAAAATGTTAATGATGAAAAGGTACCATCATCAAAAATACAATTAATAGAATACTATAAAAATACGTAAAACTCCAAGCCACTAAACTTACAGTAGAAGTAAAGTAAACAAGTATATAACCCCCTGAGACGTCTAATACTTTAGTCTCTCTCGTAACCATGATTGCTGTAAAGCAATCGAAACGTCGGGAACCAAAAATCATAATAAATCGATAAAATCCGAAAAGATGGTTTCATTTATAGTGTCAAATATTCGCGTAAACCTATGAAAGTGTTACAGTAGAAGTTTTTAAGTATTTGTATCACATAATGTAATTATCAGAATAATCCATGCTTGAAGGAAATATGAAAATCGTTAAAAATTGAAAAGATGTCGTGAAGAAAAAGATAAATAACAGAAAATTTCAAGCAATTTGTAAATTACATGAGTAACTTCTATAAGTATGACTCTCAGACTACTTCTAATAAGGAAAGCAGATAGTTTATTTTTGTCAAAGCAACATAAGGCACGCTTCTTGAAACTCTGAATCACAGCCACAAGAGCATGACTCTGAGATAAATAACAAAAGCAAAATATGTTACTTAAAATATCCAAGATTGTAAAGTTAATATGACTTACAATAATGTACAATACAAATTTTAGTAGTAAACTAACAAATTCTGGTAACCGTAATATTTTCTTAGATTTACGCGAATATTAAAAAAACACTATTTAGTAATCTCCAGTGACTTGATTGTTGTAAAGCATTTGAAAAGTTGTGGATCAAAAATCTAAATGATCCACGAAAAATCAGAAAACAGTTTTCTTTTAAACTTTGATAAATAAAAACATTACAATAATTAATAACTTTTTACATCTACGTATTTATTCATATCATAAATCATAAAGATACTAACACACAGCGTAGAAAGACTTTAAATAATACATAGAGCAAGATAATAAATAAACAACAAATCTTATAAAATTTTATCTATTTCAATTTAATATACTAAAAGGTAATAAAAATCATTATACTATTCTTTGACTCTATAAGGTTTTGAAAGAAAGGAGCGAAAACAGCTTTCTGTAGTACCTACATAGCCTACACTTTATTTTTTTACAGGCAATATTATTACTAGGGGATAAAAAAAGTTATAAAATACCTCTTTGTTTCACTATAAACTGCGCTACCGCATTACACTTTATACTGTATCTCGTGATTAAATAGCTGATGCTATCTAACGCCATATAAGGTTACTCGTGCTAGAACAAACGACCGAAAGTAGAGTGGTTTGTAAACATTCACTTTAAACTATATCCTTGATTGATTCACATTTAGAGTAAAGTTTTTTAATTGTACTTTTGAAATTACTAAGTATTTATTTTATAGGTGGGAAATCTATTTGATAGGTTGAAGGTATGTTTTGCTTTCAAAAAGAAACGACGACAAGGTATTTTATTCTATAGAAATAGTAAAACATTTTTTACATATTATTAATGTAGGTTGTTGATGATACATTTTACTATGAGATTCGAAATAATGCAAATTACCTATATATTATATGTGATGAAAGCCCATTATAAGTACATAATAAAAACCATATTACAATATCACAATGAAATATATACAACTAATATTTTAAATGAAACTCTTTTTTCGGATTTTGTCACGGATTTATTATGATTTTTGGTTACCGACGTTTCGACTGCTTTGCTTTTGCAATCATGGTTACAGGAGAGACTGTCTCTCCCGAGATATCAAAATAAATCCGCGACAAAATCCGAAAAGATAGTTTCATTTATAATGTCAATTATTCGCGTAAACCTAAGAAAGTATCAACTAACATTTGTAACGTATCAATCGTTTATGGTAAGAGAATCCTTTTATAAAAGAGTTCATGTTACATGATGTCATTACATCATCATTACTCTGAACATTATTGTTTGATGTACATATATGTACGAGTAAGGACGAGGTAATACATTACAGTCTCACTAAAAAAAATGAAAGCTACTGTGTATTTTTAAAGAAAATTATACAAAGTCACGAAACTGAAATGTTTTTTATTTTTATTTTTGTTCTTTTGAAATAATATTTTACAATCTATTGTTCTATAGCAGTATCTAGTTGTTTTATATAACTGTAAATCATTGTGGTTATAATTCATAACCCCCGCAAGACTCCCCGCAAAGGTGTTTGTTATTATATTGAAAATTATAAGCTTTCACTCATTATATAAATACAGTGTAAAAAGTGTCGACGAAAGAGTTTTTCCGTTCCTCACTTTGTATGGCTTTTTTGAAATTAATACTTTAGGCACTAGGTTCTTAGAATGTAAGAGCTAACCCTTTAGAAAAAGGCCTTTTTATGCTTCTAATGACGTCCGATCAACCCTCCAGGGGTGACCGTCTGCTGTCTTCCTCAAGGCTTTTTCATTTTTTAGGGCGACGACTACTAAATATTACGAATTTTTTACATGTTATTTTTTCTCACTTATATTTTTTTAAAGTGAAAATTAGTATTTTATATTATTACATGAACTGTATTGGTATGGTGTTTTCGTAGTATAAGAAAAATATCCATCGTAGTTATGAAAATTTACATTTTTATAACCCAATAGCTGCATTACTTTTCTATACAAATAAACTTTCAAAGTTCGCTAGTGCGCTGAAAAATGTCTCCAATATTAAAACTTTTAGCAATTTATCTATAATCTTCCTGATTGATGAAGCCAATCCGCATTTGGCCAGCGTGGTGGACTATGGCCTGATCCTCTCGTATTGAAGGAAGGCTCACGCCAGCCGTTAAAAAAAGGGCTAAATAAAATTTATTATGATTACAATGTACTCAACATTGTAATCATAATAAATTTAAATATTTCTTATTAAGATTTTCATATAAAGTCACCGATTATTACAAACATCAAATTCAATGAGATATAAACTATAAAGCTTAAATCTATAGCCATAGAAAATAACACTAAAATCATTTATCCGACACGTCAGCTTGAACTTATCTTTTTATTTTGCTTTTTGTTGCCGTGAAGAAAATTAGTGAGTACATTGACCTTCACCGTGACCAGTCTACGATCGTATAATAATTACCTACGATTCTAGTTACTAGGAAGCCTACTTCAGACCATTGTTTCAGACACAAACAATAAAAAGTTAGCTATCTATAGTTATTGCTATTATGTCTGTACAATTACACTGGTTGACTGATTCATTAATATCCAAACCAACTGTTTAGGATTAAGGTACAATGTTCATTTATTTTACACTAGCGAGCTACTCAAATATCTAAGTTATTTTATACTAGCTGCACAAACTTAAATTCGTATCTATCCCTCATGTTGATTGCAACTAAACCTTTAATTTAGTTCTAGGCAACCCTTCCGAATTAAGGGATGGTAGGGTGCCTATTGCGTGCAGAGGGTGAAGTTAGCATAGACTCGAGTATTACGAAACCTAAAAATAGTGTTGTTTGTTAACGAAATAGTATTCAGCCCTTTTCAACGTCCCTTCAATACAAGGGGATCAAGTCACAAGTAGTTTACGTTTTTTTGATAACTTGCTAGGTTCTCTCAAACATGTATGTATCCTCACGATGTGTGCAATCATTGGTACCTAGGGAAGATAGGTTATATTTTTTAACGGAATTATAATTTATTATTAATAGTCTATGTTACATTTAATAACAACAGCCAGTGAAATTAATGGTTTCGGAGATTAGCAGGAAAACAGGCAAACAAACAAAAATTTAAAAAAAAATGTTTTTTTTATACGTACAATAGATACTGTATATTACATTCTTACTATGAATTTGGCATAAACTTATAAATTAAACTATCTTTTCGAATTTTGTCGCGGATTTATTATGAAAATCCGAAAAGATAGTTTCATTTATAATGTCAAATATTCGCGTAAACCTGAGAAAGTATTACTGGCATAAAGTTTTTATTTTGCACTGCATTTTTTTATGTTTAAATTAATACAAAGTGTAATAAAACCACATCTTCCTTTATGCTTAAAATCTCAAATTACAGGAATTGCAACATCGAAAGCTCCCCACACCCGGCGGAAGTATACAATCCTACCTACATACATACATAGCTATTAGTTCGTCAGGGACAAGTTTTAATGATATTGAACTTTATTTTTGTAGGTACTAATGCTAGATCTAAAACTATTTAATAGTTTAACGAGTTTTCAAGAGCTTTTATTACTTTAGGTACATCATTTATTAATTTGAAGTTTTCCAATTTCATTATGTAGGAAAGTTTCACTTTTCAATTAATGAAAATTATGAACCTTATAATTATAGGATTTGGTTGATTGTTGTAGCAATATAAAAATAGATTAAATAAAAAATTAAAGAAATATTATAGTGAATTGCAGAATTATTTATATTACTCAAGATTTCACTTAAATATTTATATGTCTACTAAAATATTGTAGTAGGGACTTCAATACAACGTAGGTATGTAACGTGCGAAATAAAAACATATCCGAGTATTTTTTATTACGATACTTAAAAGAAGTATACAAAACAAGGGACGTTTATCCATGGTGCCCTGATTATCGTCAAAATATAAGTAGTAAAACTAAGTGACGAAAGAGCTCTTCTAGAATTTTTATTTGTTAATTACATTTAATAACCTTATTTTAATTTCGCATATTCTTTGGGGATTACTTATTGTAAATTCTGGTTTCCGTCGTTTCGAAAGCTATACATTTCTTAGCAACCAATTTATCCGCAGATTTTCTCCCCGGACCATGATTGCCATTTGCCGTAACACCAAAATTTTTGATAGAATGTTTTATTTAAAATGCTAAATATAAAAGAGAAAAACTAAACTACCATTATCATATTCATTAAAATCGAAGTACATTCGAGTAAATCAAGAATAAAAATCCGAGTCAGGTACGATATGGTACTGGCATCATCAATCACAACTGAAATACTCGTAGGTACATATAAAACATTATTCCTTTGAAAACTACTGTAATGTGTCTATTTGTAAGTTTAATGTTATTCTACAATAGGATATTTATTAGAATATGCTTTTAATCGAACAACTTTTGATTAATTTATACGATAAATACGTAAAAGCTACTTACATTGTTTCACAAACAAAGAAAAAGTATAACTCATATTTCATAATTTGTACGTACATTTTATTTATTAAACTTTACCCTTCATGGAAATATAACGCCATTATATTTTGATTTATTGTGTTCTATATACAAAAAGATGTAGTAAACATTTTATCATTATTTTCAAAGTATACTTCTAATGTTAGTTACCTCTAACTTAATACCAATGAGTTTTTCACAAACTATACAGCCTACCTTAAAATTGTAGGTACTCTAGCCGTTTTTTATACTTCACGCCCGTAGAATAATGATTTCTATACAAAAACTTTTAACTTTCAAAGGTATTGTTGTTAGAATGTATGTACTTCCAGAAATTTAACTTTATATGTAATATTAATATTTATAATTTAGCGATAAATAAATATATAAATGCTTTTGTATTTATAAAAGAAAATGTATAAGGTTCGCTTTAAATTGAATATTTTTCACCATATACATATACGAGTACATCCTGCACAGTAATCGATTCTGCTATATCGCAATCATATAATACGTCTCAAAGTAACTAGAGATATCTAATTAACCTTCAGATTCAACTCAATTAATTAATTGAAGATATATAAAGTAATAAAGTTAAGCAAGTACCTAATGTGGGAGTATTTATCCAATTAGATCCGAGATGGTCAACAATTTCCAATAACACTCCTACGCTATATACTTTTTTGGAAAACGAGTACGTTTATTGGTCGATTACAAATCGATTTCTTAAATTAGATCAAATTACGATGGATGTATATTGCCTATTACCCATATTAAAGACCGAATAGATTAAAGTTTTGTTTTGGTTTGATGACGCAAAGACTTGACCCATCTTTTTTACTGACAATAAAATTAAGTAACTAAATAGAAAAAAGTAAAACCATAATTATAATAATAATGATCTCCGACCGATTCCGACCATGGCGGCCAATCTCATTGAGACTAGTCAACTACGCAGGAGATATTATAGTGTACACGTACGCACAGACACAAGTGCATTCTCAATTCCTATCACTCTCATACTCCGGTGGGACGACTGCTCGACACGACCAGTGAGAGTTAAGGCGCAGGACCGACGGCTTTACGCGCTCTCCGAGGCACGGGGGTGAAACACCACCAACCACCCAACTCCGGGCTGTTACTGAGGCTACTGAACAGAAAGACTCAATAACTAAACTTGGCCCAAGCTGGGACTCGAACCCAGGACCACTCGATGTATAACCGTACATGCTAGTCACGACACCACCGAGGCTTTTATTACGCGCCGCTCTTACATCAAACTAAATTTTGTTCTATCGTAATTTCAACAAGCTATAAAAAACAATTGAATTGAATTTGAATCTCTATCTTTCTCACCATTTGTTCAGTCATTATAAACAAATTGTAAATACAGATTATTATAATTGCTTGTGACAGGTAAGAGCGGACGCAACGCTCGAGATGTCTCAAACAAAAGACAATTCGTTACAACCTACCTTCAGCTACCAATGCAATCTAGTTAAGACTCATTCAAGCATATCTTTGATAATTGGGTACTAAATATCCTAGTACATTAAAAAATCTTTTTTTTTTTCTATATCTTTTAATGGTAAAAAAGTTGCAATAATCACTACATATTATAAAATAAAGTCCTCCGCCGCGTATGTCTGTTTGCGATAAACTCAAAAACTACTGCACCGATTTTCATGCTGTTTTACCAATTGATAGAGTGATTCTCGAAGAAGGTTTCATTATATAATTTGTCAAGTTTTAGTGTACATGTTACTAGCGAAAGTATAGTCGCTACTATCATATAAGAATAAGATTAACATAGAAATAAGTTCCATAGAGGCTTTTTCACTCATTTGTTTTCCCCTACTGTAATTATGGAAACCGGTACACTTTGTCAATAAACCGATACGTATCTATGCGTGCCTGAAGCCATCAAATATCCTGCATACAAATACAGACAGATGGATAATCATAAGGAAAATTATTTTTATTATCATGTTTCCCCTCGAGAAGTACGACAATATTAAATATCATCCACTTTTCAAACACGGTCATAAGGCAATTTTCATTATTAGAGTCTTAAATTAGTAGCATTTATGTGAATTATTTTGTTTTGTTGATGTTTTAAGTCATATATTTAAAACAAAAGTGTTTCTGTTTCGTTTTAGGTTGTGTTTAAAGTTACCATAAAAGCTACAAAAAAGCCTTACCTTGCTTAGCTTTAGATTTTCAACACTTTAATATACTTATACCTAGTAGATATTTTATATGAAGTCTTCTATTATACCACAAATAGTTTTTAAAACACTGCAATACAAACATTTTAATGAAAATGAAGAAATTAGAAATGCATTTAAAAAAAATTAAATAACAAATGCTGCCAGAAATTCAATTGAGAGTATGTACTACTAACTTCCTCTTATAAAGAACTTGTGCCTAATAAAGATATTTTAAGTTTTTTTTTAATAAAACCTTAAACCGATTAACAAGTAACATTAATGAGTAACAAATAGCTTATTTAAACTAAAGTAATACATTTTATTGTCTTCATTAACTGAAGCGTGTCGGGCGAAACTCTTGCGTTGCGAATACACATTTATCATTCCACATGAATAATAACCTATTGAAGCCTATACTCTTAGAATTGATAAGCTCTTGCAGTTGGTAGATTGTATTGGAATGGTAGGTTATAATCAAACTTGATTGCGAGTACCTACTTTGTATATAGATTAAAACATTGCAAATTCCTTCTGTTGATTTCGAAACAACAACTTTATTTCTTTTTAATAAGGTCATTTTGACCATATCATACAATCAAACCATCTCTAAATTTGCTTCTTATTTTAGAAGTACTTTACGCACTATTAATTGACAGGCCTCATATGACTTCTATCAAATATTTTAAATTAATGTATTACGTACAAAATACAGGAAAGAAAAAATATCAAACAATAGCAATTGCAATTTTAATTATTGATAATAAGTAGGACATAAAACACTTATGTATATGTGTAAAAATATTAACAGTTCACTCATCCACCACCAGCTTTCATGGTAAATAGGTAAATAGATTTTGTATTAACTTTAATACTAAAAATATATCCTACAAAGCTTGAGCATCAAAACTACAAGCAAAAACTATGACAAACGAACATACAAAATTTCAGCCAATGTCTGTGAATCACATTTAGTGTCACCGACCTCCACCAGTAACTACTCGGTTCCCGTTTCAGGCACGCATTTTATTTGCTTTTAATATTAATCGATGTCATCGTGTTTTTTCCTGTCTTTTGTCGATTGTAATTAATTTTTGAATATATAAACTCGAATTTAATAATAAGATGAAATGATGAAAATGAAACAAGTAAAAAAATGATTGAGCTGAGAATTGTAGAGCACACTTAAATATTTTGTGGGATTCATTTTTTTTACGAAAAGGAAAGTAGCAAGCTTTATTAAGATAAGTGTAATAATTTAAAAAACAGACGATAGGTGTATGAAAAACTTTACTTAAACAAAGCTTTTGGTTTTAGTCAAAGCTTTAAGCTGAGAACTGATTTTAAAAACATAAGTATAGTTATATAATTAATCAATGAATGAAAAATGAATGAAAATAAAATAAATAAAATTAATCAAATTAATATTATAATCAAATTAATAAAATTAATTAGTTAAAATTAATTTTAAAAAATATAATTCATAGACTTTAACTTGAACTTTTTAGAATACCTATTAGGGTGGACAGGGTGGCAGACCTAATTTAGCTAATGGTTAACTTTTACCTGAAAAAGTGTCAACCAAATACCAATCTACTTAGCTTTCAAATAAAGCCTCGTGTTTTATGATAAATTTACTTCATGTTTTATGAATTTATTCGTTTTTATTCCTAATATTTTCAGAGTAATAACATGAAAGGCCATAAATACGTGACATGTCACTGTAATTTGTATCGTACCTATAATAACCTCAATTTATGCTATTGGTATTGTCGGTTTTTGTTCAGGCAAGTGAACTCTATACAAAATGTTAGGTGTAACAAAAAACTATAAATGATTTTTATTTGTTTCTTTAAACACTATTAAGGCTTATTTTATGTGTGGATCTACAAAGTCTTATCTTTAACATTATACTTTACGGCACTTTGGACACTAGTAACGACATTTTTTTACGTCTTTGGCTCAGTTTGTGGTGACTCTACTGGCTATACCAGCGATTGCGGGTTCGAGTCCCGCTAGGGGCATATATATGTGTGATACACCAATGCTAAGTAAAAACATACTCCTGTCATGGGTATTGGGTGTTTATATTTAAAGTAGATGTATTTTAACTTATATATTATGTTTTGTGTGACGACTACCTGGTATCTGTAATGTCTTATAGAAAACGCTGAAGTCAGGAAGCGGCATTCTTTAGGTAACGTCTTTTTGTGAGTGTATATATATTTTAAGACAAAACTGTCGCGTCCATATCTCTGGACCGTTATCAATTGTATTACATATAAGGAAACAAATTACCAAAGGATGGAGTACATATATTATTTATTCCATATTATTATTTATTCCATATTATTATTGAAACCAGCAAGCCCGGCTACAAGTTATTGTGGAACACTTTAAATATTTTTACCCTAGCCTCGGGGTAGAATTTTAGCTTAGAGAAGCCGTTTCTCAGATTAGCTCTCCGGAATTCTTCTCAAAACGTGAACGTTGTTAATTTTTCCATTAAAAAAAGTAAATAAAAGTTAGGAAATAGAAATAATCACGTATATTTTTAATTCTAAAAATCATTAATTTTTTTATATATATAATTATTCATTTTTTTGAGTCATCCCTTCCATAATAATAGACATGTTACTAGATTCAAAAACTAAATAAAAGGGAGTAAAATAATATACAAAACATAAGATTTACAAAGTGGTTTCTTAAAGCGACTTCAAAATTAAGAAAACATACTAAAAGTGCAGTGAATACAATATCTTTATCTTATCTTACAATATCTTTATATTTATTAAATGAATCTACTTTTTCCATCTCACTTTATTTAAAATCATCATCCACAGAGGGAATGCATCTCAGTCCACATCGGCCAAGCTGGCGTCCAGATCGGCAACGCTTGCTGGGAGCTGTACTGCTTGGAACATGGCATCCAGCCTGATGGCCAGATGCCTTCCGACAAGACCCTGGGAGGAGGAGACGACTCCTTCAACACCTTCTTCAGCGAAACCGGTGCGGGCAAGCACGTGCCCAGGGCTGTTTTTGTCGACCTCGAGCCTACTGTTGTTGGTAAGTTAAGCAACACTAGGTAGTGATACTTTGAAGCAAAATTAGCGGTAGGTTGTCAATATGCGAACCAGTTTCCTTTAACGCTAAATCAGATTGAAAAGAAAGGCTTATTACTTCTTGTCGAACAAATGTTTGTTGTTTGTAATTGGTAGTATGAAATGAAAAAGCTAGATTTTATTTATAAAAATATAAGATAAGAAAGTATGGATTCGATCAACGTAATATTAATATACTTACAACTTTTTTTAACAATAACCTGACATCTTTTTGTTAAGTTGTTTCACTGAATCTCTCAACTTCTATGGCAGGAAATGATAAAAACGCTCAGTCATAGATTTAATTTTAAACTCAAGAGGCATCTGCAGCTTACAATTAATGGCTCGAGAATTAAATCAGACAAAAACTTACGCGCAAATCATCTTCTTAGGCAAGTTTCATAGTTGCAATATAAAATGGATAATTACGCTTTATGCTTAATATGCGTTTCTCGTACATGGTAACAATGGCTTATATACATAGATTTAATATATGAAGAAATTTTAAAATAGAACAGGTATGTTACTACTGTAGGATATACTGTATGCAAATGCGAACTAAAAGAATAACTAGTGAATAATACACATATTATGGACGTAGCTATAAAAATTAATATTATCAGCATCTTTAACATATAAAAACATTTATATATAATTACTAGCTGTACCCGCGGCTTCGCCCGCGTTCATTTTTTTAATTGCTAATCAACCTCATTGGGTTGATCTGTAGGAAAAAAATTGTCTACAAAATAAAATAAAAAAATTTAGGGGTGGACTACCCTTAACATTTAGGGGGGTGAAAAATAGATGTTGGCCGATTCTCAGACCTACTCAATATGCTCACAAAATTTCATGAGAATCGGTCAAGCCGTTTCGGAGGAGTATGGGAACGAAAATTGTGACACGAGAATTTTATACATAAGAAGATATAAATGATTAGTGTGCAATTACCCTTAAAACACAAAATCTTGTAGGTATATCCGGCGGCCATCGAACCCGATGCAAGTTGCAAGTGCCCGTTATTACCGCACCGTGTCATTACACAAGCACTCTCTGCGCTGAAAGCTCAATTTGAAACAAATAGAACTATGATCTATACACAATAGAAAAATATAATGATGGATGAAATATTTGGTTTATTGTTAGTATGTTACATTAGCTTTATGAGTTATGAGGAACTTAAATTAGTTAGTTCAGCAGTTTTACTAAGTATTTCTTGAAAAGATGGGAATACTAAGGTATGAAAGTTTTAAACCATGTAAAAACCTGTAAGGCATACGCCTAGCCTATTTAATAACAAAGATTTTCGTTTATTACATGTAAAATTATCAAATTTACAAAAATTTTTAACTGACACGAGTGCTTATCTGTTAAAAAGCTCGTTACTATTTATTAAAATAAAGCTTTTAATCACATTACAATGAAGTATGATCGTGTTATAAACACGCTATATTAATATTAATCGTATATTCAAATTAGGTTTCAAAGAATTTTTCGCACTTGCAATACCAGTAGGCTATAACATTACGAAGATACAGCGCTGTGTGAAAAATGTTACGGCTAAAGATCTATATAGTTTGAAATTCAAGTCGATACGCTTCGCCACCCGGTCACCTGGTCCGGCCTGATGGTGTTCACACGCGTTATTCGTTCTCCATACTCCATATTCGTTTCTCCATATTGACACTTTAAATCTTATAATTACCTACTTAGTTTTTAAAAATTCCACCATTATTAAAAAGCTAACAATACCAATAAATGATATCCTCCCGACCGATTACGGCCACAGCGGCCAATCTCATTGAAACTATGGCAATATGCGCAGGAGATATTATAGTGCACAAGTGCACTCTCTTTTCCTTATCACTCCCGTATTCCGATGGGACGACTGCACGACACGACCAGTGAGAGTAAAGGCGCAGGACCGACGGCTTTACGTGCTCTCCATGGCTCGGGGATGAAACACCGCCAACTTCCCAACTCCGAACTGTTACTGAGGCTTACAAAACAGAAAGAATCAATAACAAAACTTGACCCGACTCGAGACTCGAACCCAGGGCCTCTCAGTGTGCGACCGTACAAGCTAGCCACTACACCACCGAGGCAGAGATCAATATGAGGCACAGAATAATATTAAAAAGAATAACTAATGTAAAAGCTTTTTACCATTAATTATACCTTACACCAATGGTCTAAGAGCCGGTGGAAGATCGACCTTCACCGATCTGATAACCAGATGAGACATATTTTTTATCAAATATAATTTATAAACAAATATACCTATAATTACTTGCCTATCTGAAAGTGCTCATGGCTATTTTTAATTAAATTAACTTTAATCGATTTTTTTTTCATCACTTTCATTCTTTTGATAACCAAATGAATTTTATTTCACTGTTAGTTTTTAACACACAGAATATGCCTCAGTAGGCTTCCTACTCATTTTTGTGTATAGCTACCTGGCAAGCCGATGTGAACAGGTAAGTCAATATAGGTGACTCCATCGTTCTGCTAACTTATCGAAAGTTATATCAAATTTTAGATCATTTTATTACAAAATCAGTCATATAGAATTGCCTGCAAAAAATCATACTTAAAGCACTGTTGCCTAGCTAAAAATAGCCATGAGCACTTTCAGATAGGCAAGTAATTATAGGCATATTTGTTTATAAATTATATTCGATAAAAAATATGTCTCATCTGGTTATCAGATCGGTGAAGGTCGATCTTCCACGTCTCCTCTACCACAAATAACAGTATTTCGTGTTCCGAATAGACATAATTACTGATTTAATGAACAGTCTTTCATTCAGGCAGGTATTTTTTAACAGGTTGTATTTGAAAACATATTATTGTTCGGTATGCCAGAAGTTTAATGTGTGAGTGTGTAAGTGATATATTATTAATTAATTAAAAATTAATTCTTTCGTGTCTCCGTTATCGCATTATCTCTATGAGTCTGAGCCCAATAGGATTATTAGAATATTGCATGTTTTTATTGATTTGTAAATATTATTTTATATTTAATAGATTTTAATTTTAACTTAACGAATATATGTAAATATTGAGTGTAAATAATCGATAAAAGAAGCGAATAGGCAAATATAAGGTTAAAAATACTTATTTACCTACGCTTAATTACGACTCTATCAAATAATTTAACTTTCAATTACATTATATTTAAAAGATTACATATTTAAAGTACATTTAGAGAAAGAAAAGAAGATTAATTTGTCCCAAAATATAGATTCAGATTCTATGAACTATTTGTATCTAAATGCATACAGTTTCAATCTGTCTGTGGATCAATTGAAGCACTTCAATTTAGCTAACGAATGCAACGCTTTACTTGTTTTGGATTGCGTGTACTGTATGTCGACAAGCAGACGCCCTAACGATACCGTAATGGTTTCCTGCTGCATGAGACGCACTTGACGATATGCCCCTTGTAAATGTTTTCTTATTTTGATACTAGAACTGTGTATTTTTAATTCTAATTCAATTATATTAAAAAAAATTAAGAAAATGGAATAGTAGTTAATTCATATTAGGTATATCGATTACCTACATAATTACATAAATACTTGTAACATTTAAGTTGTCATAATCCCTATATACCATTTTTCTATCACAACTTATCATGTTCTCTATGTACTTAGTATAAATTTATACAAAACACAAGATGTGTTTTGAAGTTATGTTATAGGACCGCCTCCTGGGCAGTTAGACTCTACTCTAAGTAAAATTAAATTGACCCAATTTTAAAACAAAAATATAACAGTTTTATTAATATTTAATTCATATAAATAATATCATAAACCAATTCTAGATGAAGTCCGCACTGGCACATATCGCCAGCTTTTCCACCCGGAACAGCTGATCACGGGCAAGGAGGACGCGGCCAACAACTACGCACGCGGTCACTACACCATAGGGAAGGAGATCGTAGATGTTGTCCTTGACAGGATCAGGAAGCTGGCTGACCAATGCACTGGGCTTCAGGTATGTAGAGCTTAATGTTTAAAGAATAATAAAATACTTTTGTAATCCTTTTTAACAGTTAAAGATTTGTTTTCTTCTAGAAAATAGTTAAGTGTCTATTAAACACTTAACTATTTTCTAGTAGCACGTCCCGTTCCCAACTCTTATAGGATGTGAACCAATGTATCTGCTTGAAATTGCTTTAAGTAACGTTTTCAGATTTGTATGCTTCATGTACCTTTTCATGCAAATCATACAACAACAAAAATTTAACGTTTTATGTAACAGGGTTTTCTGGTGTTCCACTCGTTCGGCGGCGGTACCGGCTCCGGCTTCACTTCGCTGTTGATGGAGCGCCTCTCTGTGGACTATGGCAAGAAGTCCAAGTTAGAATTCTCCATATACCCTGCACCTCAAGTAAGCTCATCTGCCTTGAGTACTTTTAAACATACATACATATATCTTTTCAACACTGATAACACAATAAATTCTTTGATTAAGTAATAGAAAGCTACATATACTTATTATCTGTGACTCCTGACAATAACAATTACTTTGAGATAATATTGCGCTTATGTAGCAATAATTTTTTAAAGAAATATAAAATAATTAAATAAAATTACAATATAGGCCTTAGATACTTTAAAGCTCTTAAAAAACACCGTCGAATAGATCTAGATTCTCGCTTCACTTAACTACTTCCTCTTGGGAGTAGTTAACTTGGAAGAGAATACGCGCTAAACTGAAATCTTTTATCTCGCATCTCTGATATTTTTATGTGCAAATCATTTCTAACATGATTACCTCTTGTCTTAACGGGAAAAGAAACAACGTAAGGAAACTTGCATATCTGAGAGAAATTATTAAGTCTTCAAATGACATGTATAGTCTACTAACCCTTGGCCAGCGTGGTACTTGTATGGCCTGATCCCACTCGTATCAAGACAACAAAAGAGAGGTCTGTGTATAGCAGTGATTTTGACCAAATTGCTAACACTTTTTCCCCACCAGGTGTCAACTGCAGTAGTAGAGCCGTACAACTCCATCCTCACCACGCACACCACGCTAGAGCACTCGGACTGCGCGTTCATGGTCGACAACGAGGCCATTTACGACATTTGCCGCAGGAATCTGGACATCGAACGTCCTACATACACCAACCTTAATAGGCTTATTGGGCAAGTAAGTAAATAAAGGAACTCTTATTTTAATTATACTATAAACTATCGATCTCGGTACGAAACTTTGTAAATTAAATGTTTAGTCATACATTAAAATTACTCATAATAACGTAAGCGGGAAAAACATCCCAAAAACCCTATTTTTCTCCGAAGACAAAGCCTAAAAAGTCCTATACTTTCTAGATTGTATCCTCAATCACCGCATCACTCCGCTTCGACGGCGCCCTGAACGTGGACCTTACAGAGTTCCAGACCAACTTGGTACCGTACCCCCGTATCCACTTCCCGCTCGCCACCTACGCGCCAGTCATCTCCGCGGAGAAGGCGTACCACGAGCAGCTCACTGTTGCTGAGATCACCAACGCTTGCTTCGAGCCAGCCAACCAGGTAACTAATATCACTCTTTTTTTTATAACTTACGCAAAAATATAGCAAACTTATCGTAACAATGTCTTAATTTTACTAACTATTTTGATAATGGTGGCCAATCTCTACAACTTACAAGATTAGTTAACTGCGTAAGAGGCTTTCATTTTTATAATGACTATAGCACAGACACACAGACAAGCTAGGCTGTTTCAGAACCAGTGGCATTATAAAAGTATCGTAAATTCCTATCTGAAATTCAAACTTCGAATCTATAGACTTACCAGCTAAAGAACACAACTATAAAAACAAAAATTAAAATATTATTCGGAAAAAAGTAACTTTGTAAAATTCACAATTCAATCAGCAATATTACATCATTAATACTTAAATTTGATTAACAAAAATAGCTTTTAAATTTGAAATATGCATAATATTATGTATTTGAAAGCGCACTGCGGGAATTGGTTTCATATCACTTAGCGTAAAGTTCTGGCGCGCGGCCAACTTGAAGTTTTGGGCCAAGTTCCATATTGTAGTGTACATTGAAACTGCTGTTAACTCGAGCTTTACTACTGCTTTACGAGACTATTGAAAACAAGACCAAGGGTGTATCAACCTATATGTGTAGCCTAGATTCTAGTATTTTTAACTATGAGTAGGTTTCTAGTCTATAATAAAACATCATAACATTTAATTTAAAATCTTACCAAATATGTATGTATTTTTAGCAACTGATAAGTTCTTTATCCGTCCGACATATTTGTTATTTTCCAGAACGATTGGTATAAAATTTTAATCCTCTTAAAAGATGATAAAGAAAACAAAAAAGAAAATAAACATTTTGTTTTTTTTTTTTACAGATGGTCAAATGTGACCCACGCCATGGTAAATACATGGCTTGCTGCATGTTGTACAGGTAAATATTACGTATATAGTAAGTATATAGCTATTATTCAGCTTTTAATTCACATGAAGGAAACACCTCTCCTCATTTCATTCTACACAAGAATATTATTTATATAAAAAAGTACACTTAAAAAGATGTGAAAGGCTTAAGGCTTTATCAGTTATCACTAACAGCCTTCCGAAACCGAAAATTAAAAAAAATGTGATATTAAATCAATTTCGCAAAGCAATTTCGTTTGAGTTTATCAATTTATAATGTTAAAATTTAAATGCAATTATTGCAGAGGTGACGTAGTCCCTAAGGACGTGAATGCTGCTATCGCAACTATCAAGACGAAGAGAACTATTCAGTTCGTGGACTGGTGCCCCACAGGCTTCAAGGTACACAGAATTTTTATAACTTACATAAATTATAATACAGGAATAAAAACAAATATTGGAACTGAAATTAGATTTATACTAATTTATGAAAATGAGATTTTCAGTTTTAACGTGATATTAATACGAGTATATTTTGAGTATTTCCATACTAATGGTAATACTGAAATATATTTTGTGTTTATTCAGCTTTCTTTAAATAAAATTAATTTCTAGAGCATTTGAGAGGCTTTTCTCGCGACTTTTATATAAACTCAAGTACCACAAACAAATTTATTAAAGTATGGACAGCGACTTTCAGCATAGTCAGATTATGTTTTTGTAACGAAGTTCCTTATGGGACGGTGCGGAGGGGTACCTTAACCGGAAAAAAAATTTCCATAACGTCCGATTTTTATTCATTTAGTATTAAATAAAAATTGATACTTATATAACAGTTTTACTGTTGAGTGTTGCTAGTGATGTAAGATATTTTCTTTCTTTCAATTAAATTCATATTATTTAAAAATGGCAATATTATATATCATATTTTTTATGTTTAGATTTTTATTTTTATCGATAAAAAAAATATAAAAAATGTATACCCGATATTATTTTCTTTATACCGCTAATAGAAGTTAAAATTAATATTTTTATAATAAGGAACTTCGTTCCTATCCGGTGCCCCACGACACCACACGTTATACTTTTTTCGTCTATCCACAGGTGGGCATCAACTACCAGCCCCCCACCGTAGTGCCGGGCGGAGACCTCGCCAAGGTGCAGCGCGCGGTCTGCATGTTGTCCAACACTACTGCCATCGCTGAGGCTTGGGCCAGGTAATACATAAATACATGTCATTTAATACTTTCTTAGGTTTACGCGAATACTTGACATTATAAATGAAACTATCTTTTTGGATTTTGTTGCGGATTTATTATGATTTTTGGGAGAGACTCTTCCGTGACCATGATTGCTGTAAAGCATTCGGAACGTCGGGAACTAGAAATCATAATAAATCCGCGACAAAATCCGAAAAGATAGTTTCATGTACATGTCATTTGCTGATTTTTCCTACATAGTAATTTAATGAAGGCTTGTCCTTATATATTTTATTATTTTGAACCTTTTGTTCAATAGGTACTTTCGAGATAAGCTCTAATAATTTTACAGACAGACATCTCATACAAAGATGAGTAGATTGCATAAATCGGTCAGTTACAAAAATGTACATCTGTTTTGTACAAGATAAGATCTGTTTGATTGGTAGTGACCCTGCCTTCTGTGCCAGCGGTCGCGGGTTTGAGTCCCGCTGGGGGCATTCATTTGTTGAGCACGAATGTTTGTACTCCAGTCATGGATGTTAATATTTATATTATGTATGTATTTAAAAACTTATATATGTAGTATATCAACTATCTGGTATCTGTAATACAAGCCTCGTAGCTTACCACGGAACTAGATGGTGCTGTTGTAAAAATTGTCCCAACATATTTATATATTTTGTGTAAAATATTTAGATTAGATTACCTTCTTGCCTGATTGATTTTGGTCAAACAACATAATAAAATATAAAAAAATACCCATCGAATTGATAACCTCCTCCTCCTTGAGGAAGTCGGTTAATGAGTTAATATGTTATTAATAATAATTGTGCAGTAGTTTAAGTCACGTTGCCATAACGTAAATTTAATAAAACAATATTGTTTACAGACTCGACCACAAATTCGATTTGATGTACGCTAAGCGCGCTTTCGTGCATTGGTACGTGGGAGAGGGAATGGAAGAGGGAGAGTTCTCTGAAGCCCGTGAGGACTTGGCTGCACTAGAAAAGGACTACGAAGAGGTCGGAGTAGACTCCACTGAGGGTGAACTCGACGAGGAAAATGAATATTAGGCCATCAGGGAAAATTCCGAACATGTCAAACATAACCTAGTGTTGCAACTTTTAAACCTACCATTTTGGTAGAATTTGGTAGATTTTTATTATATACCCTGTAATAATCTAATAATATATAATTTTGACTTTCATACAGTAATTTTACACTATCTTTAAGTTAACAAATATGTAGTTTTAAGGAAAATGTGAGCTTGTCTGGATGTTAGATTGCTTATTAACAGAACAAACTTTTGAAATACAATTTCCAGGCGAAATAAAAAGTTTGTAGCTCTGTATCATGAATAATAATTTGCATTTATTAATTATAAAAAACCGTGATAATATGATTTAATATTTAGATATTCGATTTCAGAGTATTGAATTCATATATTTTTTAATTAAGCTAATTTATAAAAAAATATAATTATGCTTCTTAAAGTATTATGTAAGGATGATAATTTATTTTAATGCACAATAAAAATCTTTTACACTTAAACCCTTTATTTATTCAGTAGAAGACATTAGACAGACCTCCAGGAACATTAAGTACAATTTTCAAAATAACAAAATACTCTTTAGATATAAAAGTAAAAGTAAAAAAATATAACAATTTCTATTAAAACAATTAGTTTTACAAAATATGCAAGGCACTAATAAAATAATTTCTTTTATTCAATACAGTAAATAGATATATGAAATACGATTGGTTTGAAAGATTGAGGTTTAAATTATTATTTTATTTTGAGATCGTCATCTTAATCTAGGATTTTTATAAAATGCCTTTACCTTGTACTTATAAAATACTTAAAGTATATTTGTTTTTAATCTGTACCACAGATAATAAATATTGACATATTTTTTTCGTTTAAAAAAATTATACATCAAAAAGCGTCAAATTAACTCATATCATCCCAGTGTTCCATTTTTAAAACGGTTACTTTTTTATTTTTTATTGGAATTTCTGAACGCATCTTTAAATTAATATTTTTATGTTGGTGTTACTAACAATACTAGCTATCAGTTGAATAAATGTCATTTCACTACGCGCGGTTTTTTCTATCCATAAACATAATTTTGTTTTGAAGTTTTTACTGGAAATTATGGCGAACTGAAAAAAGTAAGTAATTATAAAGTTTTATAGTATACTATTGAATATTTATGGTTTATACACATGTTATATCATTGTTATACTGTGTCATAATACGTTTTTACAAATATAGGTAGTTATTTGTGGGTAAGTGTGATGATAATGTACCGTTCCATTATTTGAGCAGTAGAAACATACGCACATGTAATTTTTATACATAGAGATTCATACTTTGTCAGTATTGACTCAAAATTGTGGTATTATTTTATTGCAGATTGAATGTGGATCAAATAATCTCGTATTTAGAAGAAGATGACGATGTGTTTTCGGCTGATATTTTCATCACACCTCCTGATAATTGGCAAAATAGCGACGAAGACAGTGGTGACGAAGAGTTTGCAAGTATAAATAATTTTTCAAGACATCAGTTACTTGCAGAAGCTGAACTTCGGGTTACCAGATCGTCTCAGGCTGAATCTAGGATAGTGAACGAGCTCGTTGGAGATGAAAATAAAGTGGACCCAATATCTTCCATATCGTCAGTGACGTAGCCTCCATAGCCTAGCTCCTCGTCGTCAGTGACAAAACCACCGCCAAAAAGAAGACGCGTTGAAGTCAAACGAAAGTGGAGATTTGTAGATATTCCAGAAAAGGCTGGAAAAGAGCACTGTGAACCAGATTTCTTAGAAAACCTTCAAAATCCTATTCAGTTTTCCGAACTCTTTTATGATGAGAAAATGTGGGTTGTTGAATCGCCATTCGTTTGATGAAATGGCAGTATTGGCAGTTGCTCATGTTTCCACTAAATGTTGCAGTCAATAATGCTTTCTAACTTTACAAAATATCTCCAGCTCCAAAAAAATAGAACATGATCTTTTATCATTTACGAGAGATATTGTTTCTACATACTTTCTAATAAAAGATTCAGCCCCTAATACTTCAACCATCTCAAATCCTAGATCTTCACTAGCAGTAATAAATCGTGTGCCCGATACTATTAGATTGGATGGTAAAGGACATCTAATTGACAAACAAAATAAACAAACGCGATGTGGTTTATGCCATAAAAATACGATGAAATGTATCAAATGTAATGTTGCATTACATAGCAAATGTTCAATTTTTTTCATACTGAATAATATATCTAACTGTTACGTAATAATTATAAGATTTAAAATATATATAAGTTTATCTAATTTTTTACTAATACAATAAATAAAAAATGTGAATAAAATAGTTTTATTTCCAAACGAAATCCATAGCCACTAATAGTATCTTACATGTATATATAAGCCTAGTGTTCCATTATTGGAACGGTTACAAAACTAAAAAACTAAATTTGATATATACTTTTTTTATATGTAGATATCATTACACTTCTATAAACGTGCCCCTATCCGATTTTCATAAAAATTGGACCTATTTTACTATGGTTGAGATGATATGAGTTAAAAAGCAGCAGCATGGGTTAATAAAAATTTACCCATAATTTTAAAGATAGCGCCACGTATCGTTCTGGTGGTTTTTTGAAATGTTATTTACCGTTTACAGATGTAATTTTTCAACTTGTGTCTTATATAAGATAGTCCTCCTTACCTCTACCCTCCACAACATCCATGAAGAATATAGACAAGAAGTCCAATCTACATAAGGCTTAATATAAGAAAACTTTAAAAAAAAATTACGAGTTCATGTAGTTACGGTGATTGAATGAAGTTAGCTGTAAGTCAGAAGGGCGAAGCTTTCCTTTAACTTCTCTTCCCTCTTAGGACATAGCGACTGCGCGCCTACAGTATTACTTTTTCAAGTTTTTGATACAACTTTTATATACTTTATACTCTTTGTCTATATTCTTGATGGTTACATCTAAAACGAATGACGTAAGCAATTTACATTGTAAGTTTTGGCTTAATTAACTAGAAACTTATAATAATTAAGAATGCTTAATAATTAAAAATGCAGAATTCATTATGTAAAGGATAGATTTTTGGCTTCAAAGTGAACATAAGAATAACTTAAATATTGACATTGAAGGTTAGTGGTTATTTACAATATATAACAATATTATAGTTAATAAGCTAACTTTTTACAACATATTTTAACAACTTGGCTTTTAATTCTCGCGATAGAGAATGCATGATTAATGTTAAACAAATATATTTTTTAGTATATTAGTTAACATTAACAATTCCATAATTGAATATGACTAAAATAGAGTATTATTTCGCAGGATAATTACTTAACTGATGATTAGAGTTAATTTATACATAAAATGAGTCATAAGTAAAAATCAAAAATTCTCACTTTCTTAGTGTACTAGTCGGGTTTCTGCTTATTGGTAGCTATGGGTCCATTGGTATATACATGGGGTGAATAGGGTGAATTGGGTGCATATCGTGTGGGTGGGACGGGCTCGACTGCGGCCTCGGGGAACCAGCCACGCTCCCCGCGCTTCCCCTCCCCCGCGCCTGTCACCTTCTCACCAAACAGCCAATGTCTGCGGAATTATTACTTTATAATTATAAATATACGTATTATATACGAAATTATTTTTATTATTATATCCTATACTAGCCTTTCCCGCGGCTTCGCGCGCGTTTTAAAGGCTGGAAATCAAATACCTCCCATTTTTGCAACATTTTTCATTGATGCTCCACTCCTATTGGTCGTAGCGTGATGTAGCCTATAGCTTTCCTCGATAAACGGACTATCCAACACAACAAGAACTTTTCAATTCGGACCAGTAGTTCCTGAGATCAGCGCGTTCAACCAAACAAACTCTTCAGTTTTATAATATTAGTATAGATATACGAAAATTTTTGAGGTAATGAATGAATAAGTCAGTTAGTACTTATGCTTTTCATAACAATTTTCTGAAAAAACGCACAATCAATTCATAACTTAGAATCAACGATTTGGATGTTAACAAAAACTTATATATTGTAAATAAAATTATCTTTTTGGTAATAAATGATACTATCTTTTTGGATTTTGGGATTTTGTCGCAGATTTATTTAGATGATTGCTTCTAGACGTTTATAGCTTTATAGTAATTATGATCAAAGGGAAGAGACTTTTTATTATTTTTTGTAAAAACTCGTACAAAAATTAAAAATTAAAAGTGCGTGTGTACAAAGTACACATGTCAGAAGTAAAACTTCTTTGGCAAACTAATTTTTAAATCTCGTTTATATTTATACTAAATACCCCGACTAAGCTCGTTGAGGGAGATGGCGCTAAGGTCACACCCAAGAGTTAGAAATGTCACTGACTCGCGGTGGGAGAGATCTAACTAAGGCTACCTCTTCCCCGTCTCTGAGCGCCTGGTACTATGGACTTATTTTTGAAGTGAAACTTCTTTCGAATCGTTGTGATTTCAAACTCGATGAAACGAAAAAATAAGTCCATAGTACCAGGCGCTCAGAGACGGGGAAGAGTTAGCCTTATTTTAAATTCAAGTTTTACTTCTGACATGTGTACTTTGTACACACGCACTTTTTTTTCGTTTCATCAAGTTTGAAATCACAACGATTCTAAAGAAGTTTCACTTCAAAACAGCTGTGTGCGTACAAGTCCGCCGGCACACACACACACACACACACACACACACACACACACACACACACACACACATACCGTCGCCGGCGCGTGACGCGCAGCAGGTCGGCGGGCGCGAGCGGCAGGCGCGGCGCGTCCCCGCACGGCGGCGCCAGCGCGGCGCGCGGGAAGCCCGCCGGCACACACACACACACACACACACACACACACACACATACCGTCGCCGGCGCGTGACGCGCAGCAGGTCGGCGGGCGCGAGCGGCAGGCGCGGCGCGTCCCCGCACGGCGGCGCCAGCGCGGCGCGCGGGAAGCCCGCCGGCAGCCAGCGCCCGCTGTACGCACGCACCGCCACGTACGTGCGCGCGCGCACCGCCTTCTGCGCCTTCTGGGCCTTCTGCTCTATCTGCACACACACACACACACACACACGCGTGGATAAAGTATTATTATCAGTCTAGAGGTGGGGCGCAACGGATTTTTATAGCCTATTTTTAAGGGTGCTCGCGCGGCACGCCTTATGCGCCTTCTGTGCCTTCTGCTCTATCTGCACACACACACACACACGTGTGGATAAGGTCTTATTATTAACCCCCGACGCAAAAAGAGGGGGTGTTATTAGTTTGACGTGTCTGTCTATCTGCTCGCGAACGGATGAAGCGATTTCAATTTAGTTTTTTTGTATGAAAGGTGAGTTACAGGCGAGTGTTCTTTGACATGTTTGATGAAAATCGGTTGAGCCGATTAAAAGTTGTGGGGGTTGACAGTGGGGAAGAATAACCGAATGTCTGCAAATATACCCGAGTGGGGTCTCAAATGAAAGCGCACTGAAAGAGAATATTGATCGAGAGTGTTCTTAGCTTTGTTTGATGAGAAAATTGATGGTGGAAAAATTAGGACTAAGAAATCCGATTGTTAGTTTTTCTTCCCAGACAAAGGCAGCGTAAACAAAATTTTAAATAAGATAATATTATTATAAGGAACTGTATTTACAACTTAAACCCCCGACACAAAAACCCTTTAAAAAGTAAAAAAAAAGTGTGTATTAACATCCTCAGCCCTTTTAAACGTCCCACTGCTGGGCACGAGCCTCCCTCAGTACGAAGGGGAATTATTTATTATCTACATTTTTATCACACGTATACCCACGTTTGAATAGAGCTTTATACAAATTTGTGTAACATTGACATGTGAACATGCAAGCGCGCAAGATTCTTAGACACTCGCCTTTATTAGCCGCACCCGACTCGCCATACATACTGTCATACCAGAGATGGAAAACAACTTTTAGGTTAGGTTGTAAATTATCATGACATATTGTATTATGATACTTTAACTTCGAAACTGTTCGCAATGAAATTGACAACTTAAAATCAAAATCGATGAATGGATTTTTTTTTAATTATAAATACTCAATAAGAAAAGACCTACAAATACTGTAATATTCACTCACAGTAAGATCATACTCGCCGCAGCCCTCAGCAATGGGCCACCGTATCCCGTCGTACTCGGAGTCATGGAGGAGGAAGTCCACATTCCTCCTCCAGCCGAGGTCGTACGGGAACACGAAGGCCGGCAGACCCGTCTCCTCCCGCCGGGACACCGCCTTCTCTAATATCCAGTCCTCTATTGTGGTGCGATTCCGTAAAATACTGCGAATCTGAATAAGAAATAACAAAGATCATGCTTAATTTATTCAATCAAAAACTGTTTAAAGGAGACTTTAATAAATAATTATTATAATTTATAAAGCCAAAAATACACATTTTTCGGCAGCAGTATTGTCATATTCATTCAAATGAGACAAAACTTACGAGTATTAGTTCAAGACTTTAAGTAACCATTGAAGTCTTAAAAACTATTCAACTTCTTACTATAGTTAATAAATAATTAGACCAACTCGGTAGAATTATAGTATTAATATGGCAAAACTAAATTAATTTCATAGTTTAATTAATACATATTTAATATTATGAAGCTCAAATATGGTGTTAATAAAAACATGTTATATATTGTAGGTCTGCAGTCACATATTATTATCATGACTTGCAAAAAATGAAGTTACAAAGTAAGTCACAATTATGGCTCATTATCAAGTATTTGTGTTTTAATTATCTACATAAGTAATTGGTTATTGTAACAATAAAAATTCTTGGCGGCACTCCTACTATTAACATTTTCAGACATTTGGCACAATTTGAAAAAACTGCCAAGTGTTTAAAAAAAATAATATGGACAATAAAAAATTATATGAAACTAAAGTGCAATTTTTAATAAAGCTGATAGTTTAAAATATACTGATTTTTTTACTTGTGAGATATAAAAATAATATTGTTTAATTATTACATTATTATTTTTATACCTAATTTATTAAAACAGTATCAGGTAAATTATTTTTGTATACCATTTATACTTTCCCTTACAAAGTTAATAGTAAATTATAGATCAAAAATCAACAAATTAAATAAATTATTAAGTTTCATTTTTAGATTAATATCATTCAAGATAATTTGATAACGGAGCTATAGATACTAAAATTATTCAAAATTATTTTGTCCAGCTTAAAGTTTATTAATAATAATTACTCCACTATTATCATTATATTAATTAATAATAAAATCTCACCAAAATATAATATAATACCCTACCTGGAAATAAAGCAGTGCCCCGACAGCCAACACCACGCCTAGCGCCATGCCAGTGGCGAGCAGCGTGAGCAGCAGCGTCCTCAGCGTGAGGTACACCAGCGGCTCGCGCCCCGTGCCGTGTTGCAGGTACCACACGCGGTTGATGGCGTGGTACAGGCACAGTGATAATACCTGGTACCGTTCAATTATTTCGTTTAATGGCTGCCAAGAGTGTCGGTTAAGCACAATTTACTTTGCCAATGCCGCGGAAGAGAAAGACACGCTATATATAGAAGGCACTGCACATTCACACAGAGAGCAGTCCCTGACTCTGATCTTTGCCAAATCGCGGGTTAGAGTCCCACTGGGAACATGTTGTGTACAAATGTTGATACCCCACTAAGTGTAACAACACCAAATACTCTATTATATTTTCTTTTATAAATATGTATTAATAATATATAATATGTAGGGCTTCCAATCCCGAAATACCGAGATCTCGGTATTGCGGGATCCCGCGTCATTTTCCGATCCCGCGTGATGCGGGATTACGGCCGCGGGATCCGCGGGATTTGCGGGACTGAAAAAAAGCCTGCATGCGACCTCTTAGATACAGTGATACTATAATTAAACATAAAAATGTCAAGTCCAGTGCAATATAGTAACTTTTCGGGTAGTTCTTATGTTTGGGAGCATTTTCTCAAATCTAATGATGGGTTAACGGCAAAATGTAAACTGTGCAATATTATACTTAAAACCACCGCTAGATCAACCAAAGGATTACAAGTGCATTTGAAATCTAAGCATCATATAGAGAATTTAAGCAAAAAAGGGCCCGAAAATGCAGCGTCGACGTCAAGTGCGAGTACCAGTTCATCCTCCCGTCACTCCCGTGTGTTATCTCCAGAATCACAGCCTAATCCGATGGCAAAGCGAATGAAGATCACGGACCATTTTCCAATTCAAAACAGTGCGAATTCAATGGAAGAAAGAGTTGCACGTATGACTGCAAAAGACGGCTTACCCTTCAGTGTATTCGTAACTTCTGAAGTACCTACGAGTATATAATTTTTCAATTGAAAATGTGTTTTTGTTTTTGATTGTTTTTTTTAATTTGTTGGTGTATTATTTGAAGCAGATAGATTTTTTGTTTTTATCAGTATTTGTTACTTTTTTTTTTCTAAAAAATTAAAGGTGAAATTTGATTGATCTCATAATCTCATACAAGTAATAATAATACGTACGTAAATAAATGTGGATTTAGTTGATAAATTCATTATTCTTTTGTGATAAATAAACGGTGTAATTTGATTAATCTTATACTAATAGTAATACTTAAATAAATGTGGAGTTAGTTGATTAATTCATTGTTTTATTTGCCTTATATAAATATGAATATTTTCAATATGCGGGATCCAGCAAATACCGAGATCCCGCGGGATTGAAAATTCGTAGTCCCGCAAATACCGAGATTGAATTCTGGCTGCGGGATTGCAAGCCCTAATGTTGCAGTCATCTGGTTGAATCTGCTATTTGAATGATTAGCGCGTTCATTGAATGACGACATTTAATTGAATGACTAAAGGACAATTGGTCAAGTTGTTTAATGTAACATTCAACATCTTGACTGAACGTCATCTAGCATAGTTGTTGAATAGGATATAGCCGACTTTGTAATGTTTGGTTAGGGTGACCATAAGTTCACAACTAGTCATTCAATTGAATGTGGTCATTCAATGACTAGTCAATGCGCTAGTCATTTCTTCAAACAGCAGATTCAACCAGATGACCACAACACATACATAACTTTACTTGGCCTGATTAGCTTTGGTCTAGCTTAATTAGTTATGAATTCTTATTTCTAGGAATATATTTATAAATCTAAATTAAACCTCCATTAAATCAGTAAAATTAAATTTTAAATATTAATAACACTTACAATTGAAGCATGCAAACATCCCAGTACAGCTGCCATAAGAAACTTAGTGAAGTAGCTGTGGTTTGCGTGTCCCACACAGCAGTTTATCCACGGACAATGATGATCCATCTTTTTTACACAGTACCCACCTGTTGACATGTTTATTGACATAAATATAAAATAAAAAGTATTAATAAATTGAAAAATAAAGATATTTCAATGTTTTAATATTAAAAAAATCAAAATATATTTCTTTTTTAATATTATTCTTATTCATCACTACATAGTATAAAATAAAATGGCTTTCCACTATCTGTCCGTTTGTATGCTTTGATCTTAAAAGCTATGCAACAGAGTTATATTTATAAAAGTAGATTAAAGTTTAAAATGATTAAGTAGTATATTATGCAAAAACTTATAAATATTATTCACATTTTCTACAATGGTGAGATCTGGGTGCTTTAAATCCATTACATACTGAGCAATATTGAAGATACTCTGTGTCAGCCTCATTTTCCTGGAATGATATTATAAAGCAATTAAATTCCTATAAAATTAGTCATGTTGTAAATTCTTATAGACACTTCTTGTTCAAAATATACAATACAAACAAACAATATTTATTAAGGTAAAGATAATAATATATTATCCTTAATAACCAGTATAAGAGTTCATACATCAAAAATTGCTGTTGTTATAGATGTGTTTGTAAAAATAAGTGAGTTATGGTTAAATTACTATTTTACATAGTATATATTTAAGTTCAATAATATTGATGATATAATTTAAACTGAAATAAAAAAATTAAAGAAATAAAAATGATAATGAAATCCATAAAAGAAACCTGTTGCTATACCATTGTTTCTCAAAATAACTATAAATTGAATACTGTTTTGTTTAAATTAATATCTATTTATATATTTTAAGCTCTTTGTATGTAAGGTTTTTATTTGATAATATAATAGGCAATGGTTTTTGCAAGCACTTACAGGTTTCCATCCCAAAGGAACAAATCCTGGTCCTTCAAATAGTGCTTGAAGAAAGTAATATAAGGTAGAAGCAGCCAAAACTAAAAATGATAAAGCATGTAAAGCTGCTCCCATGCTTTCATGAGGTGGCCACCACATCCCCATGAGATGTATCATCGACCATGTTATTAATTTTATAATACCTGATGAAAATAATACTTGAGTTGTAGACATTAACAGGTAAATATTTGCTCACAAATACAAGATATTAGTTAAAACATTATTTAAAAAATTAAATAAAAACAATATTTTTTGTCAATAATTATTTTTTAAGAAATAGAACGAAGTGTTTACCTAAGACTGCGATTGGACCCCAGTGACATAATCGACGTAACGGTGAAGACATTATATGTCTTTGTTCATATAACTTATTTATATTTAGATATTATAAACACTTGTTATATTATTGTTTTAGTACACACGTAAAAACAAATTGATCGAAGATATAACTTAAAAATGTTATCAAATTAGACTGCGTTGTCATTTAATTCTTCAATTACTAGTCTACTAATTTTGTTCCACTAGTCCACAAAATTAAATATGTACCTATTTAAAATTTAATTATGTATTTATCCAAAACCCGGCAGCTGACTAACGGAGCCGATGACCGATCTACATCATTCTGTCAGATCACAGATGTCAAATGTTTTGTCAAAAACAACTGTCAAAGCCTAAGGCCAAAGCACAGAATATGTATATATACACTTTTTTCATTTAAAGAGTTTAGCCGTACAATAGTTAACGGTAGCAATTTCTCCATGTTTATTGTTAGACGTTAGTACTTATATTATTCATCCATGGCTACTACGTCAAGCTTTGCTAAATATATATCCAAATACCACATAATTAATTGTATTATATACATAGCTGGGCATTAACTCGTTAATCCGTTAATCGTTAATTAACGAAGTTAACATTTAGATTAACGATTAACTTTTAAGTTAACTTAAAAAAATGTTAACGGAATCGTTAACTTCCGTTACATTTACTCAAGTCCGTTAATCGTTAATACAGTACCCACTATTTACCAAGCGTCGTACCGCGCCACACCGCCACGAACGTGAAAAACGCGTTCTGACATGTAAGTTCGGTCAAGTCGACAAATTTTCCAGCTTTTCAGTTGCAAAACCCAAACAAACAGATTTATAAATAGGTAGGTCATAAGCGCGATGATGTATAAAATGCAATTTTAATCACGTGTTAACGGATTAGCGATTAACGTTAACTTACGTTAACTCTTCCGAAATGTAACGCTTTAACGTTTAACGAAGTTAACTTTTTTAAGTAACGGATTAGCGATTAACGAGTTAATTATTCGTTTAACGGTGCCCAGCTATGATTATATATATATATTGTATTTTGTATATTTTTTTATTACAAGAAAAGTGGAAGAAAGTGAGTCTAATATCGTGTAAAAAAATTTTACACAATATTATTAAAAGGATATTACGATTTATTATAAGAAAATTCAATTCACTAAATAACAATTTTTTCCAGAACATAAACTAAAAATTAATTAATAAATTCATTATTGCCATATATATTTTTGATAGTTTCTGTTGCGAAATATGGTATATTTTGTGTGATAGCATAGAGTAACACTGTTTACCACGTCACGCAGTCACTTGTCACATCACATCGTGATATTTTTGTGGCTCTTTTGGGTGTGTGCTTTCTTCATGTGTGTTGTGCTACTTATGTGGATTATTAGGTGATATTCTTCTTTTTATTGGGTAAGTTTAGTGCCTGTGATCAGATTATATTCAATACTTTTCTGGTTTGAACATTTTATTGTGTGATGTCGTATAATACCGTAACTCCCTGAGTCCCCGCCGGTGACTACATCATTATTTACTGTCGCCGCCCGTATAAGAATATTTTATGAGAAAACATGGTGTATCATCTGTTAAAAAAAAGAAAACATACTTTTTACTCACGTTTAATATTTGATTATCTCACAACTTCCTAAATCAAGTTGACGCGGCACAAAATACATGTCAACCGCTTTCCATAATCACAAATTTTTGTGATAATGTCACTTACATAGTGCTTTTCGTTACAGATTGTGATCCTAAACCGCAAACATGCCTAAATCGGTAAGTCTTATTATTATATTGTATTGAAAGCTAATATTTAGTATTTTTAGTTTACGAACATCAACACACAGAATGTTGATGCGTGATTTTCTTGATTTCACCATTGCAATGTGATCAAGCAGCATATTAAATCATTGAACGAACATTATTTGGTTCTTACTTAAATGAATGGAACTCAATGGATGAATGGTGTAAAAAAAAATATAATAAAGAGTTGTTTATCTAAAAGACACCAAAAGTAAAAGTGTTTGCCAAGCAGTGATCATATTCAATCATTAGTTATAGTCAACTCATATGTTGACTATGCATTTGAATTGTACAAATAAAATATTTTAAACTTTTATCTTTCTTGTTTTATATTATATTCTATGAATAATATGTTCTCCAAAATATGTGTTTCATCTATGATTTGGTGGAGTAATTAACTTAATGTATAATTAGTTAATGCTTCATTAATTTATTGATCAACTTAATTTAAAGAATCATCAATAATTAAAGGTCCAATGTAAAGACTTTGTTAGTTTTTATATTGAAAAGAATATGAACAAAAACAATATTGAAAACAAAACAATAAAATAAAAACATAAATAACATAGTTATATTTTTTAAATAGTAGGTATGCATAAATATTTTATAGTTTTGACATCTACATGTGCACACTACAAGCAAATATAATTTTAAATATATATTAATACTGGATGCTTTCAACTTATCTAAATACAATTAAAATAAATTATTTCACATAAGCTGATATAAGGTTGTTAACCATTGATAATTTCTCATTTTTAAATAAACAAGTTCATTATACTTGTGTATCAAACATTTTATATAAAATTTGATTATATAGAATGTTTAAAAAATATATTATTTATATATTAATTTTATAACTTTCCTTTATGCTGATTCTTATATTATAATGAAGGCTTTATGCAACTGCTTAACTTATTTTAATTTAACACAACTGCCTAACTTACTATACTTACTATGTATTTATTTTTCAGATACTTGAGTATATTACTAAAATAATAGTTCCCAGTGGGAATGACATATTGGTTAGTCATGCTTTGCAAATTTAAGTTTTTGTTTAACTGATTGGAGTTTTATCCCTTCTTTAAATTGTATGCTCTGTTTTGCTAAATTTAACTTTAAGTGTTAACTTTTAATGTTTGTTGTATAAAGAATATGAATATTATATTTGGAAGCCAATTTAATTCAAATTGCTAATCTACATGCTTGAATTACCTAGTTTGTTTTGAGTGTTAGTTGTGAAATTTATAGTATAAGATATGTATATACATGGTTAAAAAGTAAATAAACAGTTTAAAGCATGAATGGTAATTCTTATAATACTTAATTCACATATAAAATAAAACTTATAGTTTTAAATTATATAATTGTAAACAGTGGACAACAAATGCTGTATCTCATCTTGTGTTCAGCAAATAAGTTGTTTTTATTGCATGAAGATGTTATTGCTCAAAAGAACTGAAGAGAAAAATAAAAATCATAATTCAAATATGAGCACACCTATAACAATGGTCGTAGGGAATATAATGTTCTGGACGCATAATCACTAATAAAATGTTTTATTTGCATGTCCAACCTTGAGATTTATGTCCCTCTACTAACAATTCTAACGAAATTACATATTTAATGGTTCTTTGAATTTGTATTTAAAAATTGTTGGGTGTAGAATTGACAAGGGAAAATATGCATATGCGTTTTTTTTGTTCTTAATTGAACTCAAAGGCAAGGTTTTAGAGACTTCAAAAATTTACATTTATACATTGTTAACTATTTTTAATTTTGCAAATTCCAAAAATACTTCTAATAGATATATTTCCTCGAAGTTATGGGGCTTATTTATATATATGTTTAAATTTTTCTTAATGTCGCGTCGTAACGTTATTGAGCGCTTTATGAGGTATTTTCTTAGTCTAATGTGAAGCGCATAGGAAGGAAGCTAGAAAGTGGGACACGCGTTATCTAGTTAGTGGGCGCTGCACCCATACGCCGCGCCAACACCATACACATCATAATGCATTACATAGAGAGATGAAAGGTTTTTATTTCATCTTTCCCATTCACTTTCGTACGAGCAAGCTTGGTTAATATATTGCACATACCATACACTTTGCTTATATATTTTTTTCGAATTCAAACCAGAAGGATGATTTCTTTGAGTCAATGTGATTTTTCGACTTTTTTTTAATTAGCCTAAATAGTTTGATGTATTCTAGTGTGAGGTGCTGTTATTTTTTTCCTTATTATTTCATTGATATAGGATATAACTTTGGAGGCTAGGGGGGTTTTTGCGATTACGTACCATACATGACACGTAAATCTCGATATCTTTGTTGAACCATATAGCATTCTACGGAGTGATAATTGAGAATTAATACTCAAACGGCAAACCTAGTCCATCTTAATTTAAGCCAGAAAAGATAGCTACTAGATTGCCGAGATAGTTAATTTTTAAATCAATATAAATAAAAGCGCATGCATTATTGAAGTGAAACTTCTTTAGAATCGTTGTGATTTCAAACTCGGTGAAACGAAAAAATAAGTCCATGGCACTCAGAGACGGGGAAGAGTTATCCTTAATTTAAATTTAAGTTTTACTTCTTTTTTTCTATTTTATTCTATGTAATATTCGAATTTTATACTTATGTATATAAAGCTTATCCTATCCCTAGTACATTAAATACGTCAGAGCGAAATCTATGAGAAAGGAACAAACATATAAACATGCATGTATATTAGTTAAATACTGTCGCTTAAAAATTTTGTTACTGGCTCGGACGCACATATCCCAATTATGACGTTCTGACCAATTATATCTATTGTTAGATGCAAAAGTACTAGCGTTCTTCCTCTGTCTGGCAATACATTGTCATTTATTAGGAAAAGGACTTCTGTTCTATCAATCATTGTTCATATAAATTTTCGTTTGTAATTAAGTGCAAGTATAAAACTACAACCTATTCCATTCTTTAGGGAGATTTTTTCTTTAAATATTAAATATAATATATAAACTAACGTAGTTTATTCAGTAAAAGACAGTAAAAACAATGACAGACAGACAAAACAAGTAAATGAATATACTGTCACACAAACTTCCTTTTTTTGAATTCGGTTAAAAATAAATAGGAGTTGTAAAATCAAGTCATGTTCCTAGTTAAATATAATGCTCAGTCAGTCAGTTTTAAGTCTGTATTCTGTACAGCGAGATAGAGCAACTGTAGAGTCTTAATTATCGTCCCGTCAACCGCCTCTTTTTCATATTGTAATTGTCATGTATGTAATGTTCGTTTATGTTGCCTTTTAGTATCTTAACCATCTTCAATCGATCCTCTTGTCAATGACTAGAAACCTGCCGAACTTAATCATTTTATACAGAGAATGTTAACATGGAAATTATAGGCTGTCAATTATTAGACTATTTAAAGTTTTCCTATTGCAACATTTTAGTAAATAATCTTTATACAATGTATGTAATAATATTACCAATTAAATTTATTTTTATATAAACACATTTAAATTCATTACACTCATTACTGCTAATTATTGTAATTTTTCGTATTCTTATATTAAAATGAATTTAAACAATAGAAATTTGATCATTCATAATTTTACCAAAAATAAGCTGATTAAAATTTCTAATAATATTTAAATTTTAATATAAAGCTAATATATAAAATAAGCTTACGTCTTTAGTCATCGATTGGATCATGATTCCATTTAGAAATGAAAAAGAAAAAGATCTGTAGGCACAGGCAGTCGTCCATAGCATCAATGTGAATCAAAACCTACGTCACTAATACACAGAAAGCTACCTGCCTATGTGCAAAGTAAAGTTGCACTGAGCGTTCTATGTACTTCGATATAAGTAAAACTGTATGCGTACTGATATTACATTGGATTATAACCTGTATCAATTGCTAATATAAAGGTTAAATTAGCTTGAGGTTATGCAATTTCAATATCAGGTAAGCCTTCATCCTGCGCAGGCGCATCACGACCGTTCAGTTCAAACTCTACCGCCGCGTCCGGCAGACGCGGCTTCGATCGAATTACCTTATATTTTAACCCTCTATTGTGTGAGTGTGTGTGTGACCGTGACTTTTGTACCTGTGTTATATTAAAACCAGCAAAATGGTTGCCGGCGGAAAACAGGTACGTCTTATATAATGTACAAAGGACGATACCATGAAATATGGATATGTATAACCCCATGGTTACATAACATTTATGGTCTTCACAGGAAAATTTTGTATATCCATAATTCAAAAGTATTCAAAGAAATGTATTTCTAATGCATGTCATTTTATGATCCACCATTACATTGTTTTAATTGAGCGTGCACTTTTCACGTTAAAAATCCTCACATAGCAACAGTCAAACATAATATTTTCAATGTGATACTTGTAGACACAATTCATAAGTAACGCTGATGTCATCACGACGTCACGCAAGTTGGGTCGGTTAAGATTTTATTATTTATTTTACCACAAACGGTTTTAACCGTCTTTTTCTCCCTGTCCCTATCGTAACCGGCGGATAAAGAGGGACAAAAGGTTTCCTGTTTCGCTAATGCGCCCTCGCTCTTGATTTCATTCGTCCAAATTTAAAAAAAATAATAGCAGGATATCATTTAATAATAATATGTAATAGCGGGAACAACTTTGACCAGCCTTCCCTAAAACCGCTTACAATTAGTGTAAGTGCATCTAGATACTTTTTTAACTTATTACCTGCTAATTTTTATATCGTTAGAATATCATTACACGGTTTGCTCATTTTTTTTCTATTTCTTAATACTATATATAGTGTTAATACTAAATATAATTAGCTAATAAGCGAATAATGCGAAGCGTAATGACCGGTGAGGCCCCTTACTTTACAGAATTGCGACCGATATCTATCGCTATCATTGCTAATGGTATTTGTGTATATTACGTATGTCGCGTGTAATAGCCGTAAAACATTATAAATGTTATCTAATCGACTTAAGACATTGTCCGGTTCAACCGTCCCTAATGCTGAAAAACCAATTTTGTACTATTCTATAAAAATGTAGTGTAATTTGTAATTAATTATGATTTAAATCTATCGCAATAAGTTCTAGAACAAGTTAAAAGGTAGTGTTGTAGATTGCTATCCTGCTTGATTGTTAACTAAGGCCCGAACCTCACTATAATGCTATTCACAGCTCGTTCTCGGTTAGATTTCAGTCTGATAAATTATTATCAAGTAAGAAATGTATTGTGCATATTGTATTATCGGTGACAATCGAGTTTCGTTCCGTCCCATTCCAGTCACGATCAATCTCGTAGAAATTATACTCCAATCCATTTACTCTACTGTAAGAAGTTTTCTTCTTCATTAATGAATCGTGAATTGTTAGATTGTGTAATGAAAACTTGATATGACTTTGCCAGACCGAGATTGGACCGATAACGAACTGCATTATAGTGACGATAGGCCCTTATTATACAACTGATTTTGACAAAAAATCACGCTGTATAACGACGACAATGAGCCGTAAGTCATAGATTCTTCAAGGATCTTCCTCGTTTAAAGATCGTCTTATTTGACAAAAACTTAAGCAAAAACCTACTTATACGTGTTTCTTCTCCATTGTAACTCATTTGATATCACAATAGCCTTGTGCGGCTGAAACGTAATTACTATTTATAATTATTAAATTCTCATTCAAATTTTAGTATAATTAAGTCTTTTTTATAATATATTTAAAATCTTAAACGGCTAGATGTTGAATCTCTAACGCTGGTACTGGTAATGCTCTCCATTGAGACATCAAGTGAAGCTGGTTTAAATCTCATGTGCGAATCATTTCAAACATAATTATTACTTGTCATATGGTGAAGAAAAACACCGTCAGGAAACCCACTTGTACTTGGGAACTTTGTAAGTCTTAGAAAGGCTGATTCCGTGTAGTCCGCCAACTCGCATGATCCCCTGATCCCCCTCATATTGAAGGGTGAGGGAAGTAAAAAATAAATGAATATATTATGTTTATGATGAATCTAAAATAAAAAAATTTATATCTTCTTTGAAAAACTATGAAAGAGATCTCATTCGTACTTAGTTCAATTTTTGTTTTAACGGCAAAAACATTATTGACCTACAAATGCTTTAAAGAAGTAGTGACCCCAGACTACTTTTAATTTCATTTCACTTCACCGTTACATATAAGCTTGTCTATAAACTTGTAACAGTTCTGAATAATGTATTATTATATAGTTACTAGTTAGCCATATTGGCATTAAGATTTAATACTTTTACCATGAGATCACTGTTTTATGATAATTACAGACTGATAATACTTCCCTCATATAGTTTTTACGTGTAATGTAAATAAGAATTTATAAAAGTTAGTAGTCATGGTCTCAGTCGTTTTATATCGCAATATGTAATGTAATTTTCCGCTACATTATGGAGAGTTTTATTTATTCATGAAAGTATTTGTATCGTTTCTAAGCCGAAGTATATGAGACAGTATAGTCATTCAACACAATCGTCTAAGAACGATCACGAGAGAACACGTAATTTAGCCATCTAAGTAGCTTTCATAGAATTATTAATAAAACTAACAACTAATTTTAATAATGACTAATGTGTTAGTAATTCACACATATTTCGATAAAATGCAAGGACAAATTTTGGAAAAAGGCTATCCTTCAATTTCGTCCCGCTTTTATTTAGTTTTATCTTTAGCAGATATCATTCTCAGCTAGTTCTCTAATTTAAGAGACCTTTGTCAAGAGATTTTTGCCATGTAGAAGATTTTTAGAACAAAAAAAAGACCATTACTTCACCTATAACCATATATAATATCTAATCGCTAATACAATCATTGGCAATACAAACAACAGTGGTGTGGCAGGCACTGGCCTTGGATTGTCCTTCTTAATGTTTTTGGTAATGATGGTCTGTGGCATTCGACTTGCGGGTTTTCGTTTGCACAACGAATTATCCTTTTAGGAACAGCTATAAATAAAACGGATTTTTCTATATTTTGAATCTTAATTTGTACTACTGACACTATGACAAAAGTCAATAATCAATGAACATTTTATTTTTGTGTAGGTTATTAAAGATTCGATGTTTCAAGACCTTCTGAATCTACCTGCTGATATTACAAATACGACCTATAGGTTAAAAATGCTTATGATCCGTATATATGTATGTGGGATTTGTAAAAGAAGTATGCATGTAAGAATAAAATGTATGAATGGAAGGATTTTAAGAATAGGATGCGTGAGAAGTACTATAAAAGGAAGAAAGGAGGATGTCTTGTCATTATGGCGACACACAACGTAACGTGAAAATGTTGTGTCTTATATTTTAAAATATAAATAGTCTGTGAGTTCTAAAAAAAGTGCTTTTATTTATCATCTGTACGATCCTACGTGTATATTTATCAATTTTTATATTCAATTTCTAAGAAAATTGAAAATTATATATTAATAAATTAAATATTTGCCGCTGTTGCGTTGTGTGTTACAGTACATAAGTAAAACTTATTAATTCAGTGTCTTTGATATTTATAATATCATGTAATACTATTATTAACTACTACTAATATACAGCGGCATTTTTTTATTACTGACAATAGTAAGTGTTATTAGACCAGTCTATGTGTGGGATATGAACATTTAAATTCGTCTAGACGTTCTAGTATGATGGGCAACTATACATACACAACAACACACAAGCACGCACGCACACACGAACGCGCACAAGTTCACATACACAGAGAGACTTTGGAATTTATAATAGTGGTGTCTTTGAAATCAAAGAGTGGTGTGATCTGAATTATACATAAGTATTATCCATATAACACACAAATTTTTTTTCAATATTTACAATCAAGTATTCATTATTTTACTTATTTTGTAAACATATTTATTACCGAACATAGCAGAGCAGATTAGCGCACCCCATTCATGACTAGTTGTACTTGAAAATTAATTTGATGGTCGATATGCTTCGTGACCATAACGTTTCACATCGCTTCACTTGCACTTCTTCGATATCATCAACACTCAGTTGACTAGAATTTCTCATACCCCTATTATACTAGCTATTCACCCTCGCTCCGCTCGATTCGTTCGTCACTACGTACATTTTAACGAGTAGAGTACATTTCTCAGAAATTAGATATTTTTCCGCAGTAAAAAGTATCCTATTATGTGGACCCGAATAACCAACCTGAATATCATCAAACCGAATTTAATCAAAATCTGTCCAGTATTTATCTCGTGATACGGTCGCAGGCAGACCAAAATTCGAAAAACTATAAATTCAGCGTCTGTATACATAAAAATTACTAAGAGTTTTCAAAAAATATTATATGTGAAGTTTCAACTGAGAATTTTATTTTAACATGCTAATCTCTAGAGCTACCAAAGGTTATGGGCTATCTACCTTCAAAGAAGAACGCTTTTATTAAAATTAAGATAATTCATTACGATTAATTTATGACTTTAAACTTAGATACTTAATAATATATCGTAATGAAAGCGATCGTTACGTGGAATCTTTCAATTTAATTGTGTCAAACATATGACAGACACACCTGCTTACTCACCTGCCTGGAACAGGGGACGCCGTATGCTTTGTTTTTTTTTTTTTAAAAATGCACCAGCTTGCAAGTTACCCCTTAGCATAGGCTCAGTTTATTAAAAATCCAAAATGTTGGTAGAGAATTACAGAAACTTTAAAAATATACATAAATATATATGATGGGACATTAAAAATATATTTAAGTTTAATTATATACATGTAGATATTATAATTTTGTATTTGCAATAAAAATAATGTATAATTATAGACATTCAACGTTGCGTTCCATCGCCACTTCCTTTACAAATGGCATGGAGAGTCATTTGCCGTAATATCCATGGAAAATCGTTGTCATTCTCATGGCCAGTAATTCATCATTACACACGTCTGCTGTTAGATAGCAATAACAAATCTTATTTTGCACTTATACAATATCCTATTTATTTTTCTGCAGAAAATATATAGATAGACGCGTACATAACTACATACATGCATTATATGATTGGCAACCTTGATTAAATAAAGTTAATGCTGGTTTGTACTTTATTTATTTAATTTATTATTTAATTTAAATTTAATTATTAAAATTTATCATTGTTTTATGTTATTCATTATAAGAAAAAAAAATCGCATGTTAATAACAAAAAGAACAAGTACAAAGTTACAAACAAAAAGTATCTAATTATTATAGAATTCATTGATACTCGACTGGAGTTACAAATTACAATACATTGGAATGAACTTAACGTGACTAACTTCGTTAATTAAACATGTATTGGCTTTCTTCGGTTTAAACATGACCGATACGAAATATCAAACCTGTCTGTTTAATATTTTGGGCGCTCTTTATTTGAAATCAATATTCGCATTCGAATCGAATGTAAAAAGTCGAATACACGTTACAACACTAAATCATTATTCATTTATACATTAGCTGATTGTTTTAAAAATATGTACATGAATACCTTAATCTCATGTAACTAGGTAACGATAAAATTAATATCGATAAAACTAGTATTTGTGGGTTTTCAGATGTGTACGTAACGTATTATATAAAATTAAGCTTTTTGATAAAATGTTACATTAAACAGTTAACTGTATCTACGGCATCACGGTGGTAGACTTTGGAATGTTGACATCCCACGTATTAAATGGAGGAGACCCAAGCCTAATATCTACATGACATACACTAACTTAACAATGACAAGTAATACATGCTTGATGTTTGATGTCTAGCATTCGAAACGTTTGGAACAGAGTATCAAAATAAAACCGAAATAATCATAGATTAATTCTATATATACTTAACTAAACTAATACAAACATATACGCGTTTTAAGACTACAATAACTAAACTTAAAAGAAGTATTATACCTTAATATTTTTGTTAATATCTTACAAGAAACTGTAAAAAAATCTCAAGCTTGTTTAAGAATGAAGCTGAAGAAAGAACAATGAAGTTTACTCATTAAGATCAGCGATATTATAACTCATTACACAATCCCGCGAAAGGCGTTATTCTCAAGTCGATACTTTAATTAAATTATAATATAATACATAATATATCGAAGCGTAAAGTGCATAGATGCAGACTTAATTATGCATAGTCCCGTACTAAAAATTATACTGACTTAACTAACGTTGTTATCTCTATGAAAATTATATTTATTAATTGGTCAACTTCAGAAAATACTTCTCGTTTTTCACAACTGCGTATCCTTTATTTGAGTGATTTTGAATAATAATAATTATTAGAGCTATATCTAGTAATGTCTAGAAAATACGCTATTTACTTACATGATCTTTACTATATTTTACTTTTTTGGACATAGTAAATATATTCAAAATAGGAGATCACATATCAACTGGCAGCGATTGAAAACAGACCACAATAATAGTTTATGTATACATAAAAAAAATTATGTACATAAAAAATAAAATGTTCTTTTCAACTGTACGTTGAAAAAAAAGATCTAGAATATAAATCGTTCAAAAATTTTGAAATTAATGTACTATTGTTTTTAATAAATTGAATCATATTTATGAAATTATTGGATAAACCAGATAACGTTTCTTATGTACCAAAGCAGGCAAACATGATGTCATCCTCATATCTTAATTGTTTGCAAAGACTTGCTATATGCAGTACTCAAACACGCTGACGATGTTCGTACCAAGTTAATATTGTAAATCACTGGGGAGATTTTTATGCGAGCAGCTTATAACTTTGAGTCACGAACCTCGAAAGTAGGATGCCCTGATAACATATTTGAACCACCGCTCTTAGATTCTACACGTATTTTTCATTCTAGTATCGGCGTGAATTTTAATTACCTTTTTTTCGAATCAATTTAATTATAATGAGACTTTTAGAATTTCTATTCCGAAGGGATCGTAAATCGAAATTGTCAAAAACTAAAGAAAGTGCAAAAATAGAAGAGGTAAGTTGTTAATATCTATAATATTAGTGTTACTATCTTATGAAAAGCATTTAGGTAAATCAATACTGTCTGTATACTATAGTTAAAGTGCTTTTTAATATCATAAATTGACTCGTATGTCAAGGCGAATCTCTATGTGCGAACCCTGTTGGATTAGAAAAAGTATCTGTGACATCCATTATTATTAGTAATCACAGTTATTTTGAAAATTATTAATTAAAGATTTAGTAGGTTATTACATTTACCGCGCAGGTGTAATTGTGTAGCAAAACGCTAGCCTTGTATAAACATTCGTTTACTTTGATAAGGCCCAGATTGTCGCTTATCTCCTGCTTGCATTAAACGAAGCTGATTCATCGCGCTCGAGATCAACTGGCTCGGTCACTTTAACTTCTAAAGGTAGCTTTTAATCAAGATAATTAAGAATATTAAACTGAGAAACTTAAAAAAGAACAACTAATCTAGGTAAAGCGATCTATTAAAACACTTATTAGTACGTAATATGTTAATTTAAAATACTAAACAATTAGATAGAAGTAACAAAAGCCCGTACTCTATAAACTGTAAAGTCAACGAAGTACAAATAGATGTATTTATAATCGGTAATCCATTCATATAAGATGAAGATATTTATGAATATATTGCAGTGTCATATCTTGCATTCTTTTCTCTAATTCTTATGAAGTATCACATAAATATTTATTTCGAAATTTCCAATAATAGCGATGCGGGTTATAAGTTGCAGCTATAGGGGAGGAATCAAGGCTCATCGGCGACCTCGGAGCTATTGAATCGCAAACACATTGTTACCAGCCACCGATAATATCGCACACGAGACCATTGTTCATAGATTTACGATCGCATGATAAACTACTACTTGGAACTTTAAACAGTCAGTCATTATTCTAGACTGGTGTATTTAATGCCTTTTTGTATCAACATGACGTATAAAGTATAACAATTGAAGAGAAATTTATTGTAGGTTTTATTCTAAAGAGAGTATCTGTAATAAAACTTGTGAACCTGCAATCTGTTTAGATTAGATTGACAACTTTTGTCCAAAATATTGATATTTGGTTCAAAATCAGCATAAAAAACTAAATGTTACAATTTCTACGTAGATACAAGTCTAATTCGTTTATCATTCAGAACGAGGTGAACATCTAGGTATTAGGTAATGACGTATCCGAAACTGGTAACATTGCACTGGAGCCTGCCAAATACGATAAGATAATGTATCGCGCGCAAACTGACGCACTCGTTTTGGTAGCAGTTGTTTTATTTTTAGTATTCTTTTCATTTTAAAACAATAGCAGATGTCTCGAAATACATCAACTACGGAATAATATGTACTTACTTATTTTTATATCATAATTGACTGCGCAAGTTTCCGATAAATACTATTTTATCCAGTTTAAAAGCAACTTATTCCATGAAATCGAGAGAGTAAATTCAATAAATATGATCAATTGATATTCGAAAGATTTGAAAAACATACGTTTCAAAATATTTTTAATCAAAACAAATGCTAGTCGCTCTCAAATGCCGCTTCTTTCTAGTCTTAGTGGCGTATAACAGCTTGTAAATACGGATGACACAATCGCCCCGGAAGATCACATCCGTTTGGCACCGGCTCAGAACTACGTGTAAATATAGATGCAAAACAAATGCAACAAATTCTATTTTGGTTTTAAACTTTTTTATGCTTTTTTGAACACGAAGTTGATAAAATTTATTTTGATAATGTTCCTTGCTCATTCATTGGGCAATTATTATCCTTTTTTTTTTAAATCGGGTTTTCTGGCACTCTCTCTTGAAGTGTTTGCTATTTGGCCACAACTTGGTGTTGACTTTTGGTCTTGTCTTTCTTGTCCTTCCAGGACGCCCTAGAAACTTAATTTCATCAAATTTGTTCAGGGTATATTCAGCAAATTTAGATAACGTTATAGGTTATAAAATATTGTATTTACTGTTTGATTACTTGTGTTAAGCTTTCATTTAATCTCATTAATCATAATAATGTTTGATAAAAACGGCTTGATAAAATTTTCCCAAAAAACACCTTTTTTTATAATAAACAAAACTTTACTATATGAAAATAAACTATAAATTATGTTTTCAACACAGAGATATACTCTATTATCTGACTCTACATTAGCAGATGTGCAACAATAATGATTTTTAGTAGAATTTCTACTAGTTTAACATGTCTTTTAAATAGCTCTAATTAGCTATTACGTAACCAAGCTATAATACTCGTATAGCCCTAAATTAGAGGTGTTAATTGTTGCTTTGTAGAATTTCTCTGCTCATTAGTTTGTTTTGTTTTTTATATTATTATTAATCTGCTTTTATTTTTAACAATATCTTTTAAATACTGCTTTACCATAAAAAGGCATCTCTGTTCTCATAAGTATCTCTGTTTTCCCAAGTATTGCAACAGTTATTTTTTTTAATACTTATATAACGAGTGTGCACTTGGATTGCGTGTGTTCTAATTAAAATTGACTTAATAACCATTTTTATAAATCAATGTAAGGTTCTAAGTAAATACTTTGCGAGTACATAATACATATATACTAATATTTTTAACGATTCTAGATGAACGTCCGGGTGACGACGATGGACGCGGAGTTGGAGTTCGCGATCCAGCAGACGACCACTGGAAAGCAGCTCTTCGACCAGGTGGTCAAGACCATCGGCCTCCGCGAGGTCTGGTTCTTCGGCCTCCAATACACTGACTCTAAGGGCGACCTCACGTGGATCAAGCTCTACAAGAAGGTTAGCTTTGCTTTATCAGTAAAATAAGTTAATCTGAATGTCATACAAATTCAAATGTGTAAATCGAATAATAATGAACAAAAATCGTCTATAATTATTATAAAAATGTAAATCTCACGCTAGAAATCATAGCGTGAGTAGTATAATTAGTCTTTTGCAGTCAACTGAAATATTATTTCTGCAATACAATGCTTTAATGATATTTCACATTTACGTACTTTGCATATACACGAGTATATGTCTTGTACATTTGTTGTAGAGATGCCAAGAGACGTGTAAGAATTTATTTTAAGCGAAAACCATCAAGTTCAAGTTTATGTACGTCGAAATTATTATTCTTGAAAGCATAATGTACTCTCGAATTTATTTGCGAGATTGCTTTTACGATCGTTTGCCAAATGGGTTTACACTTACTAATAAGTCTGATAAAATATACAGAATGGTGAGCGAAATTTAGCTTTTTAACACCGCGCCATACGTGTTTATAGCAAACACGATATATCAAATAATACTTCTTAAACTTGTCTTTATAATTTGAATAAATGATCAAGTCCTACCAATATGAACCGGATATTCTAAATGCCCATAAATCCAACAAATAGTCAATTGTAATTCACAACGACGCGTATTTCCGTCATTTTGTTTTCACTTATACCTTTTGCAGCATTGACTTGCCTGTATTTATTTTCAGTTGACATTGACCCACTAACCAATGCCATCACGTACTACACACCGAAACCCTCGACAATGAGGACACCCAGTTTTTGATTAAAATTGGTTTTAATGCCATTACGAATATTTAATTAAGTGATTCTACGCTAGTTACTTTCAAGTCATTTTCGCAAATTACATAAATATTAAACACTAATATGTATGTATTTAATCTTATATATGTAGTCTATCAACTATCTGGCAACCGTAACACAAGCTTTCTTCGTAGCTTACAACTAGATGGTGCTGTGTGCAATATTGTACCAGCCCCATATTTATTTATTTACTAAAAAGTTAATTTCCTTTCGATCACCTAATAAAAGGTTTCTCATTAAATTATTTTTCCAACGTGTTGCATTGTCTTATAGTTTATAAACTACTGTAGTACGTAACTACGATACTGTTTTTGTCCACAAAGACTGTTTCTAGGACAATTGAGTCGCTGATTTCTGTATTTCTATTCGCTAGTGTTGTCCCAGTGAATGGGTAAACAGGTGTAATGTTACCAAACCAGTTCTTAATAGTGGGTTACGGTACATTCCTATTGGTTATGCATATTCAATTTCGAATGGAATTTATCAAAATAAATGTGATTTCAAAATCAACTAAATATGATAAAAATATACAATGTAGACAATGGGCAGAGATTCTTGTAACAAATTCTTAAGTAAATAATTTTGTAACCGGATTTAGGAGTGTCCGCTATCATTATCATTAACAAATATAACGATGATAAGTATAAAAAAACAAATGATGAAGTCGGTCCTTTGATATAGAATTTAGAAATACGAACGGCACTAAAAATGTATTTTGCTAAATCTTCATTGTGATCTATATTGTGAGATTTTGCTCCTAGTTCCTAGCTCCTCACGTTATCCTTATTGAATTCCTAAATGTACAATATGCGATGTCTAAAAATTAATAAATATAATATTTTGTTTTATTTTATCACAATCAAAGCTGAATAAGACTGGGCTGCTTACGTGCCTTTTAGGTATTTTGAGACTCTATATCTGTCGTCTCTATTGCTATAACTCGGTAATTACGACGTGCAAACGGAAAAAAAGACGTGCCTTTTAGTAAAAGCCTTTACAAATAGTCAAAATATTATTATTAATCATCAGATTTTTTAACTATTTTAAATTCTTTTAAGTTCTTTAATTACTCGAAACAATAAAAAATGGAATATCATTTCAATGTTATTTTTTTTTGTTTCATCTAACGATAAATATTATAATATACTTATATAAATTACTTCAGTACGCTGCAAATGATGTCATTACAATCAAATTCTGAATGCACTATACAGTATACATTAGGTAACAAAGGCATCCTTAGATCATTCGTAAATAATATGAAGATTACTCATATGAGCCAGGTCCGTATTATCTTTATTCGGGGCTCTGCCCACATCGGTATGTTTTTGCATTCAGTTCATTCACGAAGTCAAAGACACGACGAACGAGTGAGTCATACCATTTAAAGCGGTCATCTTTATAAATGACAGTTTAGCTCGTCATTGTTTTTGCTAATTTTGAATGATATCCTCTAACGACTGGTTTTAAACCCAATTTATCATCTTAATAAATAAAATTTCCCTGTAAAGATGAGCCGGGACAAGGGATGAACCCCGAAACTACTTATCTTACATAATGGTCTTTTTCTTTGTCTTTTTTACTTATGAGAAACTAAGTTTATATATCACTACTAGAATAATATGTAATATGTATCACTCCATAAATACATTTCGTGGAAAATCCTAAATCTGTTGTTAAATGCATCACTTTTACTCGTCTGTGTAAGCGATTATATAAATTTGCATGTGTTTCCAATAAAAATGTAAATCAAGTACATACTAAACAAGTGTAAACCCCGAATGTAAAAGCAAAGTTGGCAGTCATTTTTTGATTCAATACTTTCACAATTTATAATAACAGATGTTATTCTGCATGATTTCGATTGAACGAATTCAAGCTTCGATCGAATGCACGCAAAAACTTAGTCAATCTTTTCAATTGTTCTTTTTATGAAATAAATTACAAGTCTAAAAACGCATGGCAACTACAAGAATTTATAAATGTTGTGCCACATTTCGAACATAATTTTAGGTTTGCTCATTCAAAGTTATAACGATCCCTATTCAAAGGCAGTCGGGCAGCCGGCCGCGTACGCTACGTTGAACGTTCAAACGTTAACGGTCAAATTTTAATTACCCGCATGGCGGCGTCTACGTCGGTCGGCCTCTTTAGAACAGCTTTGGTTATACAACTCTTTATAACCTAGTTATATCTATTATATTTCAACTGAAAGAATCATAGCACTCGTAATCTTATATAGTTTTTGCCAACTTTATATAAAAAATACTGTCTTAGATTGACGATTATTTGATATTTTAAACTTTAAGAAACTTTTTCGGTAATTTATTTTATTTACGAAATTGTAGTTAATCGAAAACCAAAAATCAAAATAAATCCGCGAATAAATCATAAAATATAGTTTAAATTAAAATATTCGCATTGCGATGTCTAAGCCATTTCTGAACCGACCATCATCAAATTCATCGTATTTTTTTTCATTTGTACTCATAATGTGGAGAGCAATTTTTGCACAAGTTTATTTATTTTACTACATTTATTGTGTTGCAGGAAGTAATTACAGCTTAGTTTATTCTCAATTAAAACAATGTCGCAATTAGGCGTTAATGTTTGGAAATAGAAAAAAAAACTTATTTTAATAAAAAGCATGCAGATAATAGAATTCTGGAAATCATTACATATTTATGAAGCATGTGGTACCAGTATGCGCGAGCCAAGGCTCGGTACAAGGTAAACGGTTATTACCGCAAAATTGCCTGAATACATGCTTACATGAAATATAGTATTGTTGTCTTGTAAATATCTATTCCTATACTTACTGATATTATTGTGTATAATAACAATAATTTAATATTCTTATTTAAGGCTTACGGTTAGCAATATATTTCTTAGACATATTTTACCACAGTATCAAATCAGTCCAGTGATTACAGACAGACTAAAAGTCTTATAACTATAGGTACATTTGTTCTCTGAATTGATAATCTATTACAATAAAAAAAAAGATTCAAGATCGATAAAATATAAAATGTAGAGAATATTCGACTCAGTCATATTATAATATGAAAAGATTATTATAATATTATTATTCAAATATTTTAAAATCGTATATATATTTTTTTATACATTTATACATTTCATAAGTCATAATAATACAAAATAATTAATAATAAAATAAAATAAGATTATCTGTAATACGTTCAAGTTATTTTCCTTTGCGGAAACATTTAAAGATCGAATTCCTCACCACAATTTTATAGGTAACTAGGTATATATGAACATATATACATAAATATGTTTGTTGATAGTTAGTACATCTATTGTAATGACTGTTTCATTTATCTGGTAGCTGCGAATTTCTGTCATCACTACATAGTATAAAACAAAGTCGCCTTTTCTGTCCCTATATCCCTATATCCCTATGTGCGCTTATATCTTTAAAACTACGCAACGGATTTTGATGCGGTTTTTTCCAATAGATAGAGTGATTCAAGAGGAAGGTTTATATGCATAACTAGGCGATCCCGCGGCTTTGCCTGTGCTAAATCTAGGGAAGAGCCCGAGCGAAGCGAGGGCGAGTCGCTAGTACATAGATAAAGTACCTATTATGAAGACATTTTATGTTATAAGGTATAATGTTATTCTTGTTAGTATTTAGTAATCTTAATACGATTGGCTTGTAAGTTGTAATATATTGTGTACACATGTTACAATGTACACACATCTATAATTTTACACCGGTTTGCCATAAAATTCTAGGTACATACATATCTATATTACGTAAAAACTGTGTTTAATTATAGTGAGTAATTTTATATAAAGCAGCGGCGAATGTTAAAGCATTCCTTATACCATAATCGCTAAATTATGTAATCATATAGAAAGCGATGAAAAAGGACGATAGATAGTTGTCATTCGATAAGACATTACAAGCTACCAGCACTTGACTACATAATTTATTGCGTCTTCATTGGCACTTACACACCATACCGTATATGGGTTTCCGACATATTAAATGGACATACACATTACACATAGACAGCACGATGATTAGAATAGCTACGCCATGGCTATGAAATGTAAATTAAATTTACTATGAATGTTTAATGATGGAGGATTTCCGTTTTTTAGGTAGGTACCTATTTAATGAACGAAATATTCAATTCAATTATCTTTAAAGCGTGCCAGCGAATGCGTATTTCAAGTACAGTGGAAAAGACAAGAAGAGAGAAAAAATATCCTTATACCAGAAGTTTTAAATTGCCATTTTTATCAAAGGTAAATCGACTGAAAAGAAAATTGAGTGATTTTGATAACATGTTTTGATTGATGATTTTTAAGTTATTTAATTCATTACGTGGTTTTTTTTAAATTGTTTGGTTAATCTATATATATTTTTAAATTTAACCACGACGAGCTAGAAATAGGTTGAAATTTAATCTAGAAATACATTGAAAATAGATTCATAATCGGCTAAGATATCGCGTAACAAACACAAAAATTACAGCTGAATTGACACTTAACGGTTTTGGCGAGTTTTTGTCACTATTTGCAGTATAACAGATAAGCAGCTTTAGATTATTGATAGGTTGCCCATAGCCGATGTTTACTTAGCGCGCCGTCTTACCTTTTATTGACGTTAAGTTACTAAATCGTAATGACATCATTTTCATTTTTTAATGTTTATACTCATATCTCCGTCTAATTCCAAAAAGTCTCATGCAATGTAAATTTTTAGATAACGCTATTTTTGAAAATTAGTTTTTATTAATAAATTCTTCGTTAAAACTTGGCTAGTTTTCCATGATTCGTTTGGCATTTTGAGAGCTTTCGCCATTGTAATCGGTTTATGTGTAAATAGTATTAAAAATACTTCATCCAATAATTAATTTTAAATATCATTCAAAACTAATTTACATGTTACGTTTCGCTAAAACTTTCAAATAGCGATAATCAGGAAGCTCTCGTCTAAAGACTGAGCAATATATGAGAATATGTTTATAAGTCTTTAATACATATTGTATAGCACTTACGTAATCGTCGCCCAGAGGCCTCGCGACTAATCAGGTATAATTTGTCAGTGTGTACCTTGTTATCGCTTCTTATAAGCATAATATAATATTATTTCATTAATAAAATTTTCCGATGCCTGTATGAGAAGTTTTGATCCGTGTTACGGATATATAGTCAAATTCAAAGAATGTTATAATCTTAATCTTATCTGTATCATATTATTATCTTATCTACAACTAGTTATTACAATTATTTTTCTTACGTGCCTTTATAAATGTAGAGTTTTCTTATGGTGAAAAAATAAATTATTTATATATTAATAATAATAATTAAACAGTAGCGATTAGCGATTCATCCTTGCTCCGCTCGGGTTTTTCTTAGTGATAGGTAGGAACAGTTAGTGTGGGTTTCTTTGAGATGAGAGATTTTCAACCAAATAAAGAGTATTCTATAAGATCCGGATGGTCAGCTATCATCATAATAAATTTTATCAAAATCTGTCCAATAATCACAAATATTAAAAACAAAATTCGACGTCTGCATTGATAAGAATTAACATTAAAATAAGATTTTTTAAATTTTTTTAATACAGATTCGACTTGAAATTTACAGTGTCAACGTAATATAACGTTTATAACATTAAACGCTTGGATAAATTATTTTCTACTATATGGTGGACTTACGTCATACCCCTTTTTAATACAATATAGGATGGGTCATTGTTTAAATTATACTTAGGTACTACAACATATGAAAACAGTTGATTCATCTGGTAGGTTCCGCTATGACTAAACGAGGTGACGTTTGTGATAAGCGAGTTATAGAGAAATCAATATAATTAACTTGTCAAATTCCAAACTATTTAATCATTCTAAGCAACCTGTTATATTAATTCTTAGTTTTTTTCTGATTTAAAAATGCACTTTTCTAACAAATCGGTTGTTTTTAAGAACTGGCAACACTAGTCGCAACGGGAAAGTTGACCGAGACGTCCCAACACGAGTTTATTTACGATTTCTCCGCTGGTGTGTCTTGCGATCGTTATTCAAACTCTATCCACGCGTGCTATGCGTTTAACGTGTGCCACAAATAGAATGCCCAAATTTCTTTTTTGTAAATGTCACATGCACTTAAAAACGAGTCGGCTAAGTTTACGAATGTAACTTGATTATTGTATTCATAATCATAAAAGTTACGTATTTCGTACATATTATTCATAAATCTATACATATTATAAAATTCTAAGACTAATCTATAGATTAAATATTTTTTGAAAACCGACACCACCAACTTTCCAACTCCGGGCTGTTACAGAGGCCTACTAAATAGAAATACTCAATAACTAAACTTGGCCCAGCATATAGAATACGTTTTATTGTAATAAAATAACTCACCTCTCAGGAATCGAGTAGCCGTAGGTAGGAAAGTTGTTTTTTATAAATTCTAAATTGTATCTGTGGTCAAACCCAAGCGAAACAAGAGTCGCCACAATTATATGTAAAATACTCTAATATTAATGAGGAACCCTCAATTCAATCTATTTAGAATGTGGTCAACTAAAAAAGCTCTGGTCGTCCAGAGGTCGAAAGTGTAAGTATTTGGTGATTTGAAAAAGTTTACGTAGATTTGAAAAGAAACATATTTTTTTCACGTTCATAATACGTTTTAAGTGGTCTCTAAAAGTATATAAAACAATTACTTTGAATGAAACGCCTCGAGCCCGCGCCGGCCGGTATTTATCTAGTCATCACGTAATTATTAACCTTGTATCATTATTCATTTAGATGTTATGAGATACCGGTTTAAGTTTTAAGAATACCAAATCGAATAGATTTGAGTTTTGCGACCATATTTATTTTTATACGGTTGATTTAAAAGAGATTGAAAAATAGAGTTAAAATATGATTCTCATTTTTATAACACATAAGTTTTACAAAACAACTTAAACATGTAATAACAAATTTTTAAATATAAATTTCCAAATGCATACATAAAATCAATAAGCAAAACGCTTATCGTTCATGTTAAGATAAACCATGTATTTTTGTCTACATTTCGCATTTGCACAATCCTCAATGCAATCCCTCAATCCTCATGCAATTATTGTTTGAAATGAGCTTCAGGCGGCTTCAACGCGTAGGTAAATAATGGTCCAGACGTTATTTAACAGCACTAGACGAATCCCAGCGGACCTGAATCACTATGCCATTCATTATACAGACGATGAACTGTCTCAATGGTAGCACATAATCTTGTATAAAATGATAACACTATGGACGCCAAAGAGCAATGAACTGACTGAAAAAATATGGAGTGTTGCTTATTATAATTTCATTTTAATTAGTTTTTTCTGACTATACTATCTTAACATTGTTAAAAACTTTAAACATATCTTTAGAAAATACGTTCCTAGAGTGAAGTAAATATTTTAATTTCCATGGCACTTTTAATGTGTCTTTTTATTCTATCTTCGCCTAGACAACCTAGAATTAAATTTCATTCAGCCAGCGCTTTATAAACATGATTACATAACATATTACCTTTATAAACTTACTATACTTATTGTACATTACTTATTGATCTAAGAGTTTAATATTATTATTTATTATTGAGCTGATCGGATATTTGAGTAGTTTGAACGCTGGTAAGGACTAGTTGTGACACTTGTGATGTAGATTAGGTTCCATGCAAGTAGATCTCAAGCACGCGATCTCGTTCCAACGCTCACGGAATGCTGCTTTTTGTCATTGGCGATAATTATGATTATCGTAGCATATGAAATACGGCCTCAATACAGCTCTGTAGAGTCGCGTTGCGTCACGGAGGTGCGTGTTATCTGCAAGTGTCGATAAGATCACGAAAATCAACTATTAAGGGCTTGATAGTAAATATTTAAGTTACACATTAGAATGACCTTTTTATTCAATAAAAAATCGAAGCCTCATCGTTGTTAATTAATTGAAAAATACACTTTTGTTTCATTTGCTCACTTCCTAAATAAAAGATTAGGTGCCTAAAGCTATGGCACAGTGTTCTAGTCATGACAACACGCGTTTGTGTGGCTTCGCCAAATCGGCACATTCGATGCGCGGTGAGCAGTCAGCCAAGCGAGACTGCGCCCGCCTGACCCCGTTCCCACGACTCTTCATGACCAGGTGGCAGGTGACCCCTGATACTGAGTACTAACGTCCTTGATAATTCATTAAGCAAACTATACATTGATGATCGGTAATACTTTGAACTATACAACTTTCTCCCCCACTCCTTCGTTGTAAGCGTAAATGATTTAAACCGACGATTTTCCTAATGTCAAGCAAGGTCAATGAAACAAGTTACTTTTATATTGGATTATAGTATCTTGTTAATTAAAAGTTTTATTGGAACATGATTTTACCGAGTTGACGTCTTTGACGTCTTCTCAGTAAAATATTTTATTAAGTTTGCAATAAGTATAAGCGAATTGCAGACGAGTGAAAGTGCTGCGACGTGCACAGAGACGACCTTGCTGCCACGCACACGCGTAACGAACCTCATTTGCCCCTATACACGGTACCTGACAACTTGTACGACGTACGTACACACAGCATACTAGTCCGGCCAGTTAATCTCTGGCAAACTTTACAAGACGGACACATAATTAACAGTGCCGTTTAAAGCCAATTTTTATAAACTCCATCTTAATTAAGATAAATTATGTCTAATTCACCGTCGTGCGAAGTGCTCGAAACAGGTTAAAGACGAGTAGGATGAAACGATGTCGCCTTCGCACGACATGGCCGAGATGCGACGCGCTAACGTATCAATGGTGAAAAGAAATGTCTCACACGTTCGCGAGTTTCTCTAAATCAAATCTTTCCAATCACATACGTGCCTGAATTGACACGCTTGCTTGTTACAATTGATAAATTTCTTTATAACGTGCCCAAGGCGTAGGTTGAACGAAAATATAACATGACGAATATAATGCTTCGATGGGAACTAACTTGCCTCGGCATTGCAAGAATGTTTGCAAGAACAGCTGATACAGTGATCGCGGACACGAGGTTGTTGACCATACTTTCGCTCCCGCTGCTCGATGCATTAAACTTCTTAAACTACCAGGAGTTAAATCTAAATATAAGTTTCTATTGATGCCCACTTAACTCTGTCGCTTTACACTTTTGTACTTTGAACTATCACACTGCAAATTACAATAGGTCGTGATCTAAGTAGGTCATTTAGGATTTATCCACTTGACTTTGTCATTACTTACAGACAGAGTTTTATTTAATTAACAAGTTTAATACCTTTTAAAAACTTATTTACTGCAATATGACGAAAATTATCGTACTGTTATCGAAATGGAAATGTACCGTGTATATATTGATAAGAGATGAAATGTAACAGCCGGAATCTGTGGTGGAGAAAACAGCGAGATGCGTCACCACGGCTGTCAGGAAAATGGTCTCCGAGGACGATGAGGAGGCGGCGTATGATAGGGCAGATGATATGGTAACAATGTAGAAACGCTAGTTGATAATACATGCTAATCGATTAATTATCCGTTCTATTATAAGATTATTACGTAATATTTAAAAGGTTTTTTATCAAAACCGCTAGAATTTTATCACTTCCTAAATTTTATAAGGTTTACTCGTGTTACTTGTAATTAAAATATGTACGTGTTTTTTAGATATCAAGATTACCATCGTGTTGTGTAATTTTGTGTTACTCGGCCATACAGTAAAGTTCCATGCTCATGTTTTCCTCATTTTAGTCTGTTTTTCCCCGTTTTACTAGTTATTTACTAATTTACCTTATACTTTATAACATCTTCGGTTATTATTAAGTACTATTAGCTACAAGGTATTTTTACAAGGTTTATTCCTCAAAATATAACCCTATTATAAAAGTCAAGGACGTTATTTTTAATTTAATCTACGAATAAAAATAATTAAAATATTAATAAAGTAGATTATTCAATAAATTAATCTTAGTTCGGCGTGTAGTAGATACTAGATAGCGTAGCTTGACTATCACTTCATACGTGGATCGCATCACATTATCTTATCGAATTCTGTAGTCTGAAATATTTGGAGATATTACTGAAAAGATATACATATACTACTGTATAGTTTAAATTCTATTTGTTATCTCACAAATATTTTATATTACGTATACTTTCAAAGAAACTTTTTTGAATACATTTAACGTTAAAAATGGTTGCTCATTAAATGTAATGGAGTCATTCTCGTTATTTATAATTACGTAATTATTCTCCCTAAACACCAACTTTCCTCTGTGAGACGACGTTGATAGCAACCGTGCCTATGTACCTATATAATACAGCAAACCCATTGGTTTTAATGGCTATCAATATTAAATAATAACTATTTATTATTATGTATATATTTTTGATATCAAAAGTGTAAAATAGGAGTTTAGCATATATTTATCACGCCACGTTCAATGACGTGAACGCTCGTTAGAAATTTAAGTTTTATTATTTTTATGATGCCAGCGGATGTATTTTCTCTTGTTAAATACATATTCATTTGTGAAATTGCCACTTTTTTGGAATCTTGATGAACGCTCGCGAATTATCGATATTTGAAAGATTTTTTAAACCTAAATCAACGTTAAGCAGCGGTCGTGGGTTCGAGTCCCGCTAGGGGCTTTCATTTGTGTGAACAGCATGAATGTTTGGACTTTGGACGAAACAAAATGTTGTTGCAACACATGTTTGTTATATTTATGCAGTTCGATTTCATATAATGTGCACTCGTTAGTATTCTGACTCGTGTCGTATGTACCCTTGATTGTTGTTTGCCAAAAACTGACGCTGAATTGTAATTAATTGTTGCCTTTTTAACGCTTTCCCTGGACACCTGGGCACGCAACGAAGTCAGGGTCGCTACCGTTCTCCAGATGGGTAAGATATGATGTGTACATATAGATTCTATTTTACAGGTTTTTCTGCAGAATCATAAGATATATGATTCGATTTTAGATATACCAATACATTTATACTTGGTCTATTTCTTATAATATTGCCATAAATGCTTAGAACTTGAAACAGATTATAACTATATAAAGTTGAAGTAGACTAAATGTCGTCCAATCAGATTATAATGAATAATCCTCCTGTCGATTTTTAACATATCCTATTACAAGATTAAAAGTTTAAGCAATTAATACTCAATGTTTTTTCGCCATTGGAACAGTATATAATAACAAGTTTATTGAAGGCTGTACGCATATAATCATTGCCCATTTATCTTAAAAACCTTGTGATGGCATGTTGTCATCGGAACGTTATAGGCCGCGACAGAGGTTAAAGAGGTTTCCTCGTAAATTTCAATAAACACATACGATGACTAAGTTTTTACCCAACAGATGGTTCAGCGCAATAAACATGATACGTTATACATAAGTATATTGATGACGCCAACACAACTCTTAGACAGATCTACCCGTGGGAATCAGTTATTTCATAATAGTTTTTAATATTTATTAAAACCTAAACTTAATGAACACTTTATTAGCTATTGTGTACTTTTAAGGACCAAATTATGGCAATATATAACAATAAGACAAGAATAAGTAAATATGAAATAATGCTAGTATATAAGGATTTCTACAATTTCATATTATGTTCATTAAATATTGTAGTATATAACCTACATTTAAATGTACTTGCTGTTTCTAGGTAATGCAACAAGATGTCAAGAAGGAGAATCCTCTACAGTTCAAGTTCCGAGCCAAATTCTATCCCGAAGATGTTGCCGACGAGCTCATTCAGGAGATCACGCTCAAACTCTTCTACTTACAAGTATGTATATTATAATTTATGCTCATATAATCTATTTATACAATAGTTCGTAAATATATATTTAGTTAATAAAATGAGATAGAAAGAAAGAGCTACGAAGCTTTATTTTTAAGCTTTATCAGGGCTGATGCTAGGTCTTTAGTTTATATCAGATGGACTTTTGCAAAACTAGAAACTTTGATCAATGACGACCAAAGTTCTGCCATAGTTATATGTGTTAAGAATCTCTAAGTTTTTCTTAGAGATCCAAATAATCGAACAATACATGTCACAAATCTATTTCTTCCAACTCAAAACTTTGTCTAAGAAATAGACAGATAGTCAGTTCTTCTCAGGTCAGAGGTTTTTTCTTTCCGAACTGGTGGTAGACTCTTCTCATGACGTTTAGCAAGAAATTGTAACAATTTTTATGCTGAATAAAATATTTTGATTTGATTTGATAAAGGGAGGAAAAAAAATCTTAATAAAATTAACCCTTAAAACCCTACAATCCTCCAATCAGGTGAAGAACGCGATCCTCTCGGACGAGATCTACTGCCCGCCGGAGACGTCGGTGCTGCTCGCGTCGTACGCCGTGCAGGCGCGCCACGGCGACCACAACACGACCATACACGGGCCCGGCTTCCTCGCCAACGACCGCCTGCTGCCGCAGCGTGTTACCGATCAACACAAGGTTTGTGGCAATACTTCGTCACTACTAAAATCTCCCATTTTGTGTTTGTTTGGGCTAATAAAGCGGGTGTACCTATTTTTATATGGTTTTTGGCAACAGAATAAGGAAGATTGAAGACTATCATACATGCAAATACCGATTAGCAGTAGTAGTAGATAGTACTGGGAAAAATCGTCTTTTCCGATAAGTTTTGTAATATTAAGTGAGAAGGGCATTAAAGGGCAAAATCAAATTAAAACGGAATTGATCACAAGTTGGAATAATTGAAACAAAAAAATATTTAAAAGACATTTGCAAATGCAATTCGCACTTGGCTTACTTATTTTTCTTCATTGTCATTATATACAGTTATCAATAAAGATATATGTATTAACATATTATATTAAATGAGAGGTTATTATTTTGTATTGTAGAACTTTTCCATTATATGGCGTAATTGTGTAGCTTATTTCATATCAAAAATCTGAAAATATGAAGTTTGTCGAAAAACTCGTACTCAAACGTACGCCTCCCCCCGCCAGATGTCGCGCGAGGAGTGGGAGCAGAGCATCACGAACTGGTGGCAGGAGCACCGCGGCATGCTGCGCGAGGACGCCATGATGGAGTACCTGAAGATCGCGCAGGACCTGGAGATGTACGGCGTCAACTACTTCGAGATACGCAACAAGAAGAACACCGAGCTGTGGCTCGGCGTCGACGCTCTCGGCCTCAACATATACGAGAAGGATGACAAGTAAGCACATGTTCTATACGTTTTATACACCGTTTTTTTTTATTTTTATTTATTTACTAGCGATTCATCCACGGTTCGCTCAGGTTCGTCCCTAGATGCTTTTTAAAGCTTCATCATCATCATCAGCCGTTTTTAACGTCCCACTGCTGGACACGGGCCTCCCTCAGTACGAGGGGGATCAGGCCATAGTCAACCGCGCTGGCCTAGTGCAAGTTGGCGGACTTCACATGCCCTTCGAAAACTTGTTAGGTTTTCTCAGACATGCAGGTTTCCTCTCGATGTTTTCCTTCACCGTAAGACATGAGGTAATCATGATATAAATAATTCGCACATGAAAATATCAGAGTTGCGAGACCCGGATTTGGACCCGCATCACTCGGTTATCCAAGCGACGCGTTACCGCTGGGCTACCACTGTCTACGCTAAAGCTTAATGTAGGTATTTTAGAAATGACATATTTTCCCACGGTAAAGAGTATTTTATATGTTGAACAGAAGCTATCATTATACCAAATATTACCAACCAGCCCTATAATGAATCTATAAATATAAATATGTTGATTGTTGAGACATTATTACACACAGCGCCACCTAGTTCCGTGGTAAGTTAAGAAGAAAGCTTGTGTTACAGAAACCAGATAGTTGATATACTACATACATAAATTTCAATACATACATATTATACATAGAGACACCCATGACTGGAGTACAAATATCCGAGTTTAACAAATGAATCCCTCCAGCGGGACTTGAATCCGCAATCGCTGGCGCAAGAAAGTAGAGTCACTACAAACTGCGCCAAACATACTATGTGTCGTCATACTAGGTCGCGAGTGTAATATATTTGGTCCGCAGACTGACCCCCAAGATCGGGTTCCCGTGGTCGGAGATCCGCAACATCTCGTTCAACGACCGCAAGTTCATCATCAAGCCGATCGACAAGAAGGCGCCGGACTTCGTGTTCTTCGCGCCCCGCGTGCGCGTCAACAAGCGCATCCTGGCGCTGTGCATGGGCAACCACGAGCTGTACATGCGCCGCCGCAAGCCCGACACCATCGACGTGCAGCAGATGAAGGCGCAGGCGCGCGAGGAGAAGCTGGCCAAGCAGGCGCAGAGGTACGTACACTCCGCTCTCATACTAGGGGTGTGCGAATTATTCGTTCCGAATCGAATATTAATATTCCAGTTTCGAATCGAATAATTCGAAGATGTTCCAATAATTTGATTTTTTCCGAATTATTGGTAAACTATCATGTTATTAGCGAATTTTCGAGTGTTTTGAATTCAGGGTTTATTATTTTCAATATTCAAATATAAATGTAACAGTCAATATATACATTTTATTCAAACCATGAAATACAGTTACACAAATAGAAGAATTAGTATAGTGTTTTTTTGAAAGATAATGAAATAACAGAAATTGCATCGTACCTAGGAGTGAGGCGTATTTATCGTAACAGATACAAATCACAGGTATTCATAAATACTAGATAACAGTAAGTTCTTGTAATATCATATATCTGTGAAAAAATAACAGGTCATCTGTGAATTCTGTTATTTTTTCTTTCGTGTATCAATCTGTCTCGCTTGATTGAGTATTGCTAAAAAGGGAAGCACCTAGTATTTCTTCTTTCGTGTCGTGTATCAATGTGTCTCGCTCACACCCGCTTGATTGAGTCTTGCTAAAACGAGAAGCACCTAGTATTTCTAGTCGTATTATCTGTTCCTAACTTTCAATTCGAAAACGCTGCAAGAATAATGCTAACATACCATTCTACGTGACATTGGCGAAATAATCTGTGCTTAACTGGCACGCTATGAAGTCATTAACAAGAGAATTGAATTGAATGCTAACATACGGAGGTCTGTATATTATTTTAGAAAGTTGAAGTATTACTTCTTTATATCTAGTAATTGTATAATATAAAAAGATCAAATATATAAAGACCTAATAATGGTAAAGTAGTTTTTGCTTTATAATAAAATTACTACAGAAATTATTTGGAACACAACATTAAAAATAATAGCGCGTATCCGAACGTGTTAGTAAACATTGACGGCATTGGTCACAAAATGTTCAAGGTAACTACGACTTTAAAGCGTTAACATAAAAGTGATATTGAAATATTGAATTAAAATCTTGCCGTGTCGTTTCTTTTGTTTGTTTTAATTTTTTTTCGTTTAATTTTCCTTCGATTCAAACTTGAGCGAAAACAAGAAAATTACGTAAAAGTAAAATACTCAATGTTCATATTGTTTATGCATATATAATAAGTTCTACTAGATATAGCTGATAGGTTTAAGTAATTTAGGTTTAATTTAAAATATTAGTTTTAGTTTTATATTTGTATTTCTTTATTTTCATTTCAATGCCTCTTGGTAATAATTATAAATATTTTTTTCAACTATAAACAATAACGTTATTATCGAAATAAGGATATCAAAGTTGAGATACATTCCGAGCACATAATTTAAATGAAATAAATTTGTTAATTTTTATTTGTGCCTAGCCTGATCTACATCTACTAAGGCTATAAAGTATCATATTATGATTACCGGGCTTCATCTAAAGGAAATCTCAACTTAAATATCCTTTTTTCATGATTCGAACGACTTGCTCGATTTTCACAAATTTCACAAGTAGGTATTATACTGTCTTTTCGGTGGCATTTTGATTCAAAGTATACCTCTGACGTCACTAATTTAAAATTTTGATGAGAAATTGCACTATAAACAATTAAAATCCACAATCAAACTAGCATTTACATTCAAAACACAAGGCACGAGCCACGAAATTAAGTTTTAATTTTTAAGTTTAACAAACTGCAAACAACATGGCTGACTATAATATTAAAAATAACAGGCTGTTATTTAATAACAGATATTGACACCTGTTAATATAACATAACAGTAACAGGAATAACAGATATCGAGTTTGACCTGTTATAACCCACGACTAATCGTACCAAATACAGTATTATAAAAAATATGACATTTGAATTTGCCAGAAATTTTTGTTCAAAAATAATAAATACGATACTGAATCGGGGTGATAATGAATTTTGATACACGATTTAAAGGAATTTAAATGGAAACAATTGAAAATCCAGAGATATTTCATTCATTTGCGAATTATTCGAAAAATTTCGAATAATTCGAAAATCCGAATCGAATATTATTAATCGATTCTATTCGATTCGAACGATATTCGCACACCCATAAGATATACCTGTTTTTTTTTTTTTGTTTTTGGAAATTGCACTTATGCATATCACCTGTGAATACACATGTGGTTATGTGGAGCTCACCAGCTTAAAAGAAGGCAGTAATACCCATTTAACAAACAGGCCTCCCCCGTTTTGATGGGGTATCACAGGATCGCTTATGCATTCTATAACGATTCCCCCGTATGGCTGGTCTACCGAAGCAGATGATACAGCCAAGGGGTTGCTTCACAATCCACTCTGTTATCAGAGAAATACCTGGAGCAACCCGAAAACACCGCTACCATACATTTGTTAATGGACATTATAACAGCTTACATATTAATTTTATATGATGTGTTAGGGAGAAGCTGCAGCTCGAGATCGCAGCTCGCGAGCGCGCCGAGAAGAAGCAGCAGGAGTACGAGGACCGTCTGCGTCAGATGCAGGAGGAGATGGAGCGCTCGCAGGTTACTTGGCTATGATTATATTATTATACTAGCGACTCGCCCTCGCTTCGATCGGGCTCTTCCCTAGATTTATCACAGACAACGCCGTGGGATCTGCTAGTTACGCATATAAACCTTCCTTTTGAATCACTCTATCTATTAATAAAACCGCATCAAAATCCGTTGCGTAGTTTTAAAGATTTAAGCGTACATAGGGATATAGGGACAGAGAAAGCGACTTTGTTTTATACTATGTAGTGATACTATTACATTTTATCAGTTTAATATACATTTCTCAGGGATATTTTCCTGCATTGAAAATTATACTATATATCTGATAACCAGCTATCATCATACCATATTACATTTCATTATTTTTATTACAGTCTTAGACAGACAAATATTCTAAAAAGTATAAATAAAATAAAGTTTTTCAAAAAAATTGTAATATTTGGTTGAACAAAAATCGAAAGAACGTGAATTTTGAATTAATACGAAAAATAGTAGTTACATTTTTTTATTACTTTTACTCTTAATAAAACAGTTTTTGTGCGTATCATAACAATAATTTGGTTGGTACCAGGCGAACCTGGTGGAGGCGCAGGAGATGATCCGCCGGCTGGAGGAGCAGCTGCGCCAGCTGCAGGCCGCCAAGGAGGAGCTGGAGCAACGCCAGAACGAGCTGCAGGCCATGATGCAACGCCTTGAGGAGACCAAGGTGATGTACACACATGAATATATTATTTGGTTACAATTATTTATGAATCAAAATGTTTAATTTTTGAAACTTATCAATCTTTCAATTAATCCAGTGTTATTAATTTAAATTAAATAAATTATAAAAAAAAATGCAATAAATGAAACCAAAACAAAATTCTTCAAATGTTATGTATGTATATAGTGTGGCGCAGTTTGTAGTGAGCCTACTTGCTGCGCAAGCGGTCGCGGGTTCGAGTCCCGTTGGTGGCATTCATTTGTTAAACTCGAATGTTTGTACTCCAGTCATGGATGTTTATATTTATAATATGTATGTATTTAAACTTATATTATATGTGTAGTATGTCAACCATCTGGTATTCATAACACAAGGCTTGTACCTTACAATGGAACTCGATAGTGTTGTGTGTAAATGTCCCAACATATTTATTTATTTATCATAAAGTATCCTAAATGTATGTGTATGTCAATGCTTGTACAATAGGCAAAAAGGCAATTTAAATCAAAAATTAAAAAAATACGTTAATGAATAAAGCTTATTACACTATAGCGGAATACCTGGTAGATGTAAATGCGTAGGATTAGTGACTGGTTGTGTCTCACGTAGGATAAATAGATAAATTGTAATACAATATTGTTACCAAATATTTTTTTGAAAAGAGCAACTGTTGAGTTTCTCGCCGGTTCTTCTCAGCAGAACAGCTTTCCGAGCCGGTGGTAGTTTACTCACAGACTTACAGACTGACTTTTAATTTTGATAATGTAAAAATGACGATTCAAAAGAGCTTGTAAAAGTCTATTTGAATAAAGAATAATTTGATTTGATGTACAGAACATGGAGGCGGCCGAGCGTCTCAAGCTTGAAGAAGAGATAGCTGCGAAGCAAGAAGAGGTGTCTCGCATCCAGCAAGAAGTGGAGCTGAAGGACTCCGAAACACGGCGGCTGCAGGACGAGGTGGAGGAGGCTCGCCGCAAGCAGGACGAGGCGGCGGCGCTGCTGGCGGCGGCGACCACGCCCACGCACCACCACGTGCACGAGCGGGACGAGGGCGAGGGCTCGGGCTCCGACGGCGGCTCGGACGCGGGCGGCGGCGAGCTGGCCCGCGGACCCGATGACCTGGTGGACCCGCTGGAGGAGCGCCGCACGCTCGCTGAGCGGTCCGAGCGTCTGCATAACCAGCTCAAGGTATGTGACAGATTCAGTCTTTGGGTTTTAACTGACTTAGAAGTTAGAGGTACACAACAGTCAGTCTTCAGGTTTTAACTGACTTAGAAGTAGAGGTGGGCTCAACGGCTATATATTGATAAAGAGTAGGAATACGCTATTTTTAAAATGTCTATTATTTTTTACGGTATAATATATTTATACGTTATATATTTTCGCTACGTAGAAAGACGTGTTTTGATTACCATGCGTTGTTAAACGTTACATTGCCTATAAGTTAAAAAACAGATCATATTTGTTAAAGTTATATTCATTTCATTACTATTTCAATATAGTTTGCCTCTGGAAATAAATAACAATCGATTTGGTTATTTATAAATAACAGGTTATTTTTTCAGCTATCTAGTATAACGAACACCCCTAATTTATATCTATACATAGCCGTTACGCCCCACTTCTAATAGAAGTAGGTAGGATTTGGTTATATGGTTCACTGTATATGTCCTGATATTGACTTGCTTAAAATTGTAACTGTAAATTTTGCTCAATTGTCATAGATGACATTGACAGAAGACGAGTCTAAGTAGATTCTTCAGTCAGTCGTTAATTGCATTTATTCTCTGTATTCAGCTCTTTTTTTTTCTTTCTCTTTTATTTCCTACTGCTGAGTATAGGACGGCCATTAAATATGGAAATAGTCCATAGTAGTTCAAATGACAGTATGTACTAAAATTTTATATCTTGTAAATGATCTGACAATTTAGTCAGAAGATAGAACAGTGAGACTCTTCAATAGTTACTGGTAACTGTTCTGGACTAACGAATGTGTTTTAAACAGTGCTCCCGTGAGACACCAGACTGGTTATACTTTTTATAAGGGTTTCAGGGATACAGATTTAGGTCTCATGGTATAACTTGGCATGAGCATTTCAAATAAAAGTGGATTGAAAAATACTTAAAAAGCTCATACTTACCAAATATAAAAAAAACTAAAATTAGAAACGAAATAATTATTATATTTTTTTTTCACTTCATTAAAAACCATGTATAATACGTTCCAGGCTCTCAAGCAAGACCTGGCACAGTCCCGGGACGAGACCAAGGAGACGGCCATGGACAAGATCCACCGCGAGAACGTGCGCCAGGGACGCGACAAGTACAAGACATTGCGCGAGATACGCAAGGGCAACACCAAGCGCCGCGTCGACCAGTTCGAGAACATGTAACTGGCAACACCACACAGCATTCGTACGAACCTCGCTTTGCACTACTCGATTCAATATTGATTACTACCAATTAATACTTGATTCAATATCGATTCAGTACCAATCAAAACTTGATTCAATATCGATTCAGTATGAATCAATACTCGATTATCGGCAATCTCAGTTTTGTATCGATTTACACTCTCGAGTACGACTCACAATAAGTTAGCGTTTTTCAACTGTGACATATAATCGATTTGCATTAGCGCAAACCGAGGTTCCGCATTCGACCATTTTTGGAAAATTTGTACACAATTTATATTAGATACGTATGGGAAATGTTTTGTATGTATGTACGTGAGCTCGGCCACGGAACGGTGCTGTCTGGATCCGTCGGGCGTAGTCGGGACTAAGTGTAAATATTGATAATTATTACTTAATAGTAATTTTATTTTAGTATATAATGTGCTATAATGGAATATAATATACTTTGAAGTATCGAAGATTCGAGGGCGTTTGTGGACTGTCTGTCTGTACGTTGAAGGGGTTTCTGTTGACGGGTTTTTATTATTTATATAAAATGTTTTTTTTAGAATTTGTATTTGTTCAAATGTCTCATTGTTAGTCGATTTTCGTAAATGCTGCAACATGAAGGTATAACTTATATAGCGATAGTACTCGATACTTCGTCAAAGTCAGCGGTCGCGTCCCGCGGGCAATGGCTGCAGTAAGATCCAGTAAACTTATTCAATTATAACTGAAAATGTATTTGAATGGATGAAGGCGATGTCGTATTTTCGAAGATTTACTGTTTTATACATAGATGTCGGTGTTATGGCTATATAAACAGTTTTAAACTTTAAATCCGCCAAATTCATGACTATAGTTGACAGCCATTTTATAAGTGCATTTAGTACATCACACAAACTTTGAACACAATTTTCTCGAAATGATTTTTGCGATATCACCTTCATCCATGTCTTCAATTAATAATTAATAATATTAATAAAATCGTTTATTGCCATGAAAAACAATAAAAAAAAGTTTCCATATACAAGTTGGCTTAAAGAAATCAATGGCAAAGGGTAATAACTCAGCTGATGCTACTGAGGCCAGAGTCTCAGACATCGCTAATTTTCAGTAATACCCAGCTCCCTAAGGTGTAGAGCGGGAGCATGGCAGTAATTAATTATTAAATAATTATCGTCCACCATTTTGATTCTATTGAGTATCTATTGTCGATGAGAGGAGGAACGTGTCGGAGGACTGTTGAGATATTACTAAGGCAAAGCAACACAAAGTGTCAAACAAAATGTTTTGGAGGATGTTTACAGCTAGTTTTGCTCAAATGTCCGCGCGGTGAGAGGGAGGGGGCGACAGCCCTTATTTATTTTTATAATCATTTATATTCTAGTAGTAATATTAGCTTCGAGTGTAATTATTATCGTTTCAATCGGTCTGTTCCCTGTTAATTGTTGCTTCTAATTCGTATCAAAAATTCTGACATGGAATTTTTGATGTGAATTCGATTTCGTTACCCATCCAAGAGTAGGTCATAAGTCATAAGGTATTCCGTTGATATTACCGGTTTCGACTGAAGTCGGCCCACACCCGTTCATTCTATACTGAACAAAATTCAAAAACTAAATATTTTATTTTATGCTTATAGGATGTGTATAATTATTTTTAAGTGTAATAAAGGCATTCCATGAGTGACGATGCGGTGGCGTGTACTTGGTTCTGAGAAGTTGATTAGTTTTTGTACGTTGTTAACAATAAGTGCCATCCGTCGCCGGCTGTCTCGTCCCACTGCCCACTGTCCATAAACTGCAGTATTGAAAGATATATGTCGTCATAATTTCTAAAAATATACAATACCACGTTGCCTTTCAATATAGGATGAAATCTTTTTCCAATAAAATGTTTAAGTAAATTAATTGACTTTTATTTTAATGTCACTTTTTATTTATTTATGTATACAGGTAACACTAATCTAAATTTAATTAAAAAATGAGAATGATATAAACAATTAAATTAAAGTCAAATGTCAAAGTAATAATAATAAATATATATTTTTATAATTAATAATTATTTGAAAAATATACTTTTAATATATTTGTTTCATTATTAACAATAAATTATACTGTTATTTCTGCAACATTCATTTTACTAACTTAATTTTTAAACTTACATGCTTAAAGAAGTTTGACTTAAAAAATATAAAAAATTACATAGATATTATAGAGTATTAAATAAAACTAAAAAATATTCCACTTGAGATATTATATTATAACATAGAACATCAAATATACATTACTGACTATTTTTATATACATAGCTCAGACTTATTGAATTACAAATACATACAATTTATAAATTTCAGGAGTAATAAAATACATATCCTCGTATCTTATAACACTACTGCTAGCCACCGGACAATTTGGTTCTGTGGCCAAACTTTAAAACAGAAAGTACAGTAAAACTGCTTGATAAATATGAAATAAATAAACTTTTTATTCATAAATAGAGAGATTGGACAAAGATTAAATTTAGTAATTACTTTATATAAAATTTCATATCACGTTTGTCCACAATGAACTCTGAAACTGCTCATCCTGTTTAATTTTCAAGTTTATTTGAATGAGTGATTAGTTCCAACTTATAAGCATTTATATAGGATAGTTTTAAGCCCATTTATTTCGTCTTTTATTGCAAGTTAATGAAGTTGTGTAAGTAAATAAAAAAAATCTATTTAAAAACACTAAACATCACTGAAACAGTCAGAATGAGATAGAAGAGATTATTCATACATTAATTTTATTATTTACATTATATGCTTACAACATATAATAATAATGTTCTCCGACCGATTCCGGCCATGGCGGCCAATCTCATTGAGACTGGCCAACTGCGCAGGAGATATAGTGCAGCGCGTGTACGCGCAGACACAAGTGCACTCTTTATTCCTATCACTCCCATACTCCGGTGGGACGACTACTCGACACGACCAGTGAGAGCTAAGGCGCAGGACCGACGGCTTTACGTGCTCTCCGAGGCACGGGGGTGACTCACCGCCAACTTCCCAACTCCGGGCTATTACTGAGGCTTACTAAACAGAAAGACCAGGACCTCTCGATGTATGACCGTACATGCTAGCCACTACACCACCGAGGCAGATACAATATATAATACCTAGCTTATAGCTATTTCATAAAAGTTACATCAGTAGAAAAGAATGTTGTTTTTTATAACTATACAACTACTATAAATACATGTCTTAAGTTCAATAATACATGTCTTACAACTTACTTTACCAATTTTGAAGTACACACCCGCAAAAAAAATGTCTGTATACTAATAATATGCAGAATGAAGTTTCTACTCCAAAATATTCTATATGGCTGTGATCTGTGGCCAAATAAAGCTGGTTATTTAATTAAGGATCATAAAATTATCGTAACTTAAAAAAAACAGATGCTTGTTGTGTTTAGGTTAAATCTGAATATAAGTCACTTTTACAGTAAATCGTTGCTGTTGTATTTGATTCTTTATATATATTAATGAATAACGTTAATTTCATAGACACTATCAAAAGTGGAACTTTTACAACTGTAAAGCCATACAAATGCTACAAAAAAATTCATAAAACTATAATTGCCTTGATCAGTCTCACATCTACATCAGGCGTTCCTTACCACTACCGCTTCTGTTTCTGGGGGAGCCCCAGTGGCGGGGGATGCTGCAGCGGGGGCGGGGGATGCTGCAGCGGGGGCGGGGGATGCTGCAGCGGGGGCGGGGGATGCTGCAGCGGGGTTGGGGGGTGCCACAGCGGCGTTGGGGGGTGCCACAGCTGCGTTGGGGGGTGCCACAGCGGCGTTGGGGGGTGCCACAGCGGCGTTGGGGGGTGCTACAGCGGGGGCGTCGGTTCGGTGCTGCATGCGCAGGTGGCGCAGCAGCGCGCTGTGGTCGTTGAAGCGCCGGTGGCACGCGCTGCACGCGAACACGCGCCCGTTGTGCTGCTGCGTGTGTCGACTGAGACCTGGAGGCACATACATAACATAATTACACTATTGGAACATTCTTTGTTGCACTATAAAAACAAATACAGTAAACAATTTGTGTTTGCAACGGTGGACTTATCTCTAGAAGAGATCTCTTCCAGACAACCTTTTTTCGTGAGAGATAGTGTTATAGAGCAACAGAGCTATTATAAGTATATAATTATTTATATGTAAAAAAATTAAGTTGTTTTGATATAGCCAGTGAAGCGTCTCTACCTCAAGTGAGTCCACCATATTGGATTAATATTGATGATGATGATGATGATGATGACTTTGTATAACTCATCAATCGTCAAAAGTGTACTTTCAATAACAAAAATAAAAACCGACTTCAAAACGCTACAAATCGAAACTAAAAAAAAAAACAAAAAAATTTAATTACTTAGTTATTGTTGGAGTCGGTGCCAGCCAAGAAGGACAGTTTTATCCTGCCTTTGCAATGAACTTTCGAACGGATATTTTGATTATATTTACAAATTGATACATTAATTAAATTGTATTAAGATTATTTTGCTTTGGCTGGCACCGACTCCAACAATAACTAAGTAATTAAAATTTTTTTTTTCTTTTTAGTTTCGATTTGTAGCGTTTTGAAGTCGGTTTTCATTTTTGTTAAAAAATAATTTATTTTAAATTTTTTTGTGGCAATTATTATGTTTAAATAAAATATTGGAAGGCTAACTAAACTACTGCTCCAATAAGTCAGCGAAGTTTTGAAATGAACGACAATAGTCAATCGAGATTTGTCCACGTCTATTTTTCCACGTAACTCGTAGACGTTAATAAGATTTACCTTCTATTATCAATCCACCTAATATCCTGAAGGAATACGACTATCAGTTCATAAGTACGTATAATATTAAAAGAATTTTCTTTCAACTCCTAACCGTTGAAGATATATACCTTACATCATCACAAATTCTTGAACAGCTTTAGAAAATATACGAAAAAGGTAATCAGTGCCGATAAAATTTAAGGGTTGCCCTCGATTTCTCTAGGATCCCATCATCAGATGCTGACTTGGTGACAATGAGAACATCTTGAATGTATACCCTACCGAACAACAAAGAAATTTTTAAAATCGGCCCACAATTCACGGAGAAATCGGTGAAAACACATAAAAAACAACTGTTGAGGAATTTTACCTTCCATCATCAGCTCATCCACATGAGATGATGATTTTCATACGTAAAAGCTTTATCGGGTTTAGAAAATATATCAAAAACATAATAGGTGCCTGTAAATTTTGAGAGTTGCCTTCGATTTCCCTGGGATCCCATCATCAGATCCTGACTTGGAGACAATGGGACCACCTCGGAACTATACCCTACCAATCAAAAGAAACATTTTTGAAATCGGCCCACAGACGGCGGAGTAATCGGTGAACATACATAAAAAAAATACATACAACGGAACATATAACCTCCTCCTTTTTTGAAGTCGGTTAAAAAATAGTGACTATTTTACTTGTGTCATTATTAATATATAATACTATGATGGGACATTATTACACACAGCGCCATCTAGTTTCGTCGTAAGCTACGAAGGAAGCTTGTGTTACAGATATCAGATAGTTGATACATCTGCTACACATATAAGTTTAAATACATACATATAATATTAATATATTTCGTTTTCCGTTTCGTCCGGTGAATGAGAATCCGGGAGGCCCTTCTCCCTCCCTCTTACCTCCCCCCTCCCTCACTTTCCTAAAAGGCCGGCAATGCATCTGCTAGCCCTGCAGTGTTGCAAATGTCCATGGGCGGAGGTGATCACTTCCCATCAGGTGAGCCTCCTGCCCGTTTGCCCCCTTTGTACCATAAAAAAAAACATATTATTTGAGTACAGACCGGAAGCGTGCAGGAAGACCTTGGGACAGCGCGTGCATGCGTGTAGCGCGAGCGCGCGCGCGGCGGGCGCGGCGTGCGAGCGCGCGTGCGCCGCCAGCGCGCCGCGCTGCGTGAAGCTCTTCGGGCACTCGCTGCACTTGTGCGGGCGCTCCTCTGTGACAACGACAAACTCACTTGTTAATAGAGGTGGGCGAAACTGATACCTGTTGATAACGTGTTATAACTGTAGCGGTGGGCGAAACGGCTAAGAGTTACAAAAATACGCTATTTTTAAAATGCCTATTATTTTTTACGCTATAATATATTTATACGTTATATAATTTCGCATAATTTAGCGCACACGACTCGTGACAAAAATATTATACGGCTAGCACGAAGTGTCAAACGCGCCAGTTGTCGTCCATAGTGATTAAATTCTCTTTGTTATGATCACTCAATGGTTTGGAAAAAGCACCCGTTCCTTATTTAGAGCCGCGGCATCAAAGGTTCAAATTGCCTTAATGATCGCCGACCTTCGAAAGAAGATGGCACTTTAAGAAGAACAAGTTAATACGGTACAGCGTACAGGTAAGTACATTTTCTCATGAATTATTTGGGCAACATTTCCAAAACTTGCATCAAGTACTGGAAATGCGGCCTCTAGATAATATTCATTTAAATTCCGTAGCCAAAAGGCGGAAATTAAATACTCATTTTGTCCGTCCGTCCATATGTCATAGTAAATTTAAAACGTGTGGTGTCGTGGGACACCGGATAAGAACGAAGTTCCTTATTATAAAAATATTAATTTTAACTTCTATTAGTGGTAAGTATAAAAAAAAATTGTTCGGGTATACATTTTTTATGATTTTTTATCGATAAAAATCAAAAAAATACTTTATAAAATTATCTTAACACCTGTATTTTATTTACCATGATTAATTAAAACTATGAGAGAGAGAGTGAAAAAGACAAGACAGAGAAACACGCGCACGCCGCACGACTTACAATCATAGCAAAAAGTGTGGTTACAACTTTTGGTCTTAATTTTTTCCGTTTAGCTCCCTTTTGTAACGCGCGATAAGGAACTTCGTTCCAATAATATTGCAATTGAAATTGTTGCACATGTCGTAAAATTACTAAACAAAAGGGGTTCTTTCGAACAATTTGACTTCTACTACAGTTCTCGAGGCATAAGCTCAGCTTTGCATTTGTGTGAGTGATAGCTAAAAGCCAATAGCCGCGCATCAAAAACTAGTTAAAACGGGTTTAAACCAATCACGCAACGTCTATCCGTACACTGCACTCACACAAATGCAAAGCTGAGCTTATGCCTCGAGAACTGGGCCTCAAGTCTGCTACTTTACATGAATTGTCATTATAGAACAATGCAATTTTAATTCAATTACCATTAGTCAAAAATTTCGTAGCCTATTAAATTTACAATGGTCGATCAATGGTCTTGTCATTTTAACAATTTTGTCAATTGTAAAAGCGTTCGTAAAACGTTTATTTAGGCTAAGTTCGATTATATATGTTATCAATATATGTTTTAAAGACTAAGCATTATGTAAAATGATCATACAAAGCCAAAAAGATAGATTAACAGACTACGCAATACGTTTGATCATTGACTTGTCATTACGTACGGGATTACCAATTATTTGCAAAGTGTCATTGAAGTGTCAGTGATACACCATCGGAAGACTATTGAATTAGTAGACTACCAAAATTGCAAAAAGTAGCAATTACGATGTCATTGATAGACAATTGTAACACCATTGCAATAGCAGACTTGGGGCACTGTACGTTGGTTCGCAGTAGTAGGAGTGCGCGTACCTCTGTGCACGAGCTCGTGGCGGCGCAGCACGTCGCGCTGCGCGAAGGCGCGGCCGCACTGCGCGCAGGCGTGCGGGCGCTCGCCGGAGTGCACGTGCGCGTGCCGCCGCAGCGCGCCGCGCGACGCGAACGCGCGCCCGCACTGCGCGCACCGCGGACGCGTACTGCCGAGTGTCACAGCTAGTCAGTGTCGCCAACATTTCACACTTTATACCCCTAAGAGTAAATTCAAAACCCCCTAACTGATAATTTGATAAATGTAGGTTCCTATCTAATACTAAAACGTTTAATTTTTAATATTTTTTTTTTATTTTAAACGAGCTGACCCGTGCCCACTTCGTTGGGCATAATTTAAATAATCGTTTTTAGTACATAGTTTTTTTAAGTTAGACATATGCTGTCGTTGACTTTTTTGTAGGCATTTTCAAGCTCCACATCTTTTCTCTAGAACTCAAAAATATATCTTTCATAGTTAAGGCAGCGTTCGTAGAAACGCTTTCATTCGACCGTTTTTTCTCCGATTCACTTTGCAAAACGGACGTAAAAGCCTTTTTATTTTTCGGTTTTTTATATAACCTATGACACTCAGCAATAATGTGCCTTTCTATTGGTGAAAGAATTTTTAAAATCGGTTCAGTAGATCCCGAGATTACCCCTTACAATTTAACAAATAAACAAACTTTACTTCTTTATAATATTATATTAGTATTAGTATTAGTATAGATAATTACAAGTAGCGTAAAAAACTTATTTATAGTTATTATCATAAGAATTACAATTATTTATAACCATTTAATAATAATAACAATATTAATAATGATAACAATATCTTTTTGTAAATCAAGTTGTGGTACTCACGATACAGGCTTTGCCTAGTGTGTGTACCTTTAGATATAAAATATATTGTAAACTGTACTTTTTTTTTGACAATAAAGATTATTATTATTATTTTTATTCAAAAGATATTTATCTTCTCTTCTTCCTTTCAAAAGAAGGTATTTGACTACCTCACGGGCCTTAACCAAGTGCGATAGGATTAAAAATGAGTGTGAGTGGAAGTACTAGAAATCGTTGAGGATGTTAAAAATTTCCGTGTTATTCGACAAGTGTTTAGTATAGCGGCTTTTTGTAAAGTGTAAATTATATATACTGGGATATTTAATAATTTTAGGCTGTTTTCTAACGATTTAGGTATTACACCAGTGGATGACATTGGGTTTTGATTTCTATAGCAAGGTCTTGATATTTCGAAAGTTTATCGGAGATAGTGGCTTGAATATTGTGGGTGTTAGGTATCGCAATATCTATTAGAAATACTGTTTTGTTTTTCTTGTTATAAAATGTAATGTCGGGTCTATTATAATGCACTGTCTTATCTGTTAATATAGTCCTGTCCCAGTACAGCTTGTAATCGTTGGTTTCTAAAACGCAGTCGGGTTTATATTTATAATATGGTTGTTTCTTTTTAATAAAATTTAAATCAAATGCAAGGTGTTGGTGAATAATTGACGCTAATTGATCGTGTCTGTGCTTGTAATCGGTTTGGACAATACTTCTACAAGCTCCGGTTATATGTTGAATAGTTTCGGGGGCACTATTACAATGTCTACATAAGTCATTAAGCTGTTTGGAATCTTTTAATATATATTTTGTGTAGTTACGAGTAGCAATCACTTCATCCTGTATTGCAAGCATGTAGCCTTCGGTCTCAGGAAACAATTCACCCCTCTTTATCCAAGCGTTCGACCTATCTTTATCGACATGAGACTGACACAAGTGCGATCGGTGTCTTCCGTGTAAGGATTTCTTGGCCCATGACGCTAACTTCTGACTTACATCTGTAATGTTTTCATTAATCTGCTTTTCTCTATCGTGTAAATTGAGCGGTGTAAGTTTTATGTCTGTTTCTATTGCATGTTTGTGTATTACTGAATGGTCTGATTTTGAATAAAAATAATTTTTATAAGTTGTTATTAATTTATTATGAAGTATTATTATTATAATATTAATAGTAATGATAAAATATCACTGATCTCGAGTAAATATAAATTTAATAAAAATCCATATTTAATAGTATTTCCTTAATTATGACAGAATCTTTTTCAGCTTCGCTATTATTTTTAAAATCATACATTTTATAATTAAATTGTTTAATCATTTTTTCCCCCTAAAAAACCCCTAAACATTTTCTCCCCCTAAAAAACCCCAGTGCAATTTTTTTACCCCTAAATTTGGGGGGAAACCCCTAAGTTGGCTACACTGCAGCTAGTAAATAGTGAAAATACTCAAGGAGTGTGTGTGCGTGTTTGTATTGGTGAGAAATGAAAATGTGTGCGTGTATGTGAGTGATTTTCTTGTTTTAGACCAGATTTACTTATTCACTGGAATTACTCAGCGAATTCGGATGAAAGTTTTAGTTTTAAAAGAAGTTATTCACAAAATCCCTAACACAATATACACTACTAGCAATACCCGTGGCTTCAGCCGCGCTCAAACTTTCGATGGCTACCAAACTTCACAGAGTCATCTGCTGGGGTAATCTGAATATTTCATGAACATTTTATCAATATTGGTTCAGCCATTTTAGAGTCTATAGGGAACATACATACACACATATTATACATACATACATACATATATATTTACAATACTATAATAGAAGCAAATGGTAGTCATGGGCCACGGGATTTCAGGGAGTGATACCACACAAAAATGGCTAACTAATGAAAACTCACTCTTCAATAACTTCAGAATGTATTAGCTCAGGCTGCGCGTTCTCGTTAGTCACGTGTCGCACGATGACACTTTTCTTTAGCACTGGCTCTACAATTGGTTCGTCCTGAAATATTATATAAAATTACTACTTTCTTAGATTTACACAAATATTTGTCACTTTAAATAGAAATATATTAGATCATTTTTTAAAATTTTTAGTTGGAGAATTAGTTAGAAATTAAATGAATAAGTTTTATATAATGTCTGTAAACAAACATCAAAATAAATAAGTGTAAAAATCAGAAAAGCAAAAGAATAAATTGATCCAGATAACCAACATTCCAAATTTCTGTCTTGACAGACTATATAAATATATTTAATATGGTTAATCATAATAATGTCTATTTTAATTAGATTTTCCAATAAATATATAATATACAGATAAATCTATGTTAGAATTTTATTAACCGTTCTAATATACATCATTTGAACATTTTTGACGTTTTTCTGCTTTCTATATTAATTTTAATTGCAACATTTTGTCATGATATAAAAAACAATGGTAAAAAAAAAATTAATCCAAAGGTACTTTTTTATAAATTTGATGAGCATGATTGCAAATACTTCATTATATCTACAACTTTCTAGAATCTAGGTAAACTCTATGGTCTGCACTATGTAATGTTCTTTCAACATAGACCTAAATAAATGAAAAATTTGAAAATAGTTTTATTTGTATAGATGTTGCCTCACCTCTTCTATCTCCAGCATGTTAAAAGTTATAACTGTTTCATCTTCTGCTGCTATTTCAACAGTCCTCAGACTAGGATCTTGCAGGACAATATCATCCCCAATTTTCTTTAATATGCGTAATTCTAATAATAAAGTGGAAAGAAATTCCGATATGTCTGGTGGTGATGAACTTGAATTATCTTCAGTATTATCAACCTATAATTTTAATTTAGATAATAAGGGCAAATATAATACTAGCATTTCCCGCGGCTTCACACGAGGTCTAAAGACCGGAAACCAAATTCGTTCAATATGGTACCAGAACTCGCAGAACAAGCGCCCGTCCTTCCCGTTTTTGTAACTTTTTCATTGATAGCACTAGCACTAGCACTAGCACTCCTATTGGCCATTATATAGCCTATAGCCTTCCTTGATAAACGGGCTACCCAACAAAAAAAGAATTTTACAATTCAGACCAGTAGTTCCTGAGATTTAATGTGTTCAATCAAACAAACAAACAAACAAACAAACTCGCTTTATAATATTAGTATAGATTAAAATGTACATATGATATAGACTACAGGCCCGTGTTGAAAAAATTATGGGTCATTTGAACCACCAGGTGACCTATCTAGAACGATATAAGAGCATAAAATAATAAGATTGAGCAGTATGCCGTCACTTGTAAGCTGTCCAACTGAGTGCAGGTGAGAATTCAAAAGTACAGGTAGAGTGAGTACATTTTGGTCATATATTTTTGTACGGCATTCTTACCATCGATAGATCCATGAAAAATAATAAGAAAACGCGTAGTGCCGTAAAAAAATGGTGCGCCACAAAGTCGGAATTCTTTTTTATTTTCCGACAATTTCCAGGGTAAATTTGGTCATTTGATTTTGTACGGCATCAGTTTCATACTATTTCAATACTGCTTCTAATCCATTATTCCGCAACGCCGTACAAAAATCATGCGACAAGGGGAAATAATCGAGGGTTGCAACCCCCTCTCTTTCCGTGGTCCAGGTGGTGATTTGAAAAAGTACGGCTTCGGTTCCAAAACATTATATAGCACTCAAAAGTACTATTAAAAATAATGCCGTCAAAAAATGATTGTTCATTTGAATGCATACCAATAATTATCTTAATTTCATTGTATCCTTGATTTTTAAAGGCTAAAGTCATTTGATCCTGTACGGGAACTTTTTTTTTAACATGATATTGTAAAATACAATTGTTATATAGTATTGCCGTTCAAAAGAAACTGTTCTAAAAAAAGTTATATAGAAATACAAAAACTGAAATTTTGCAAATTATTGCAAAAGTTTAAATATCATAGATTAATGAAATATAGCAGTTTTCTACATTTTATCTCTTGTTTTAAATAGTATTAACATTAATAAATTAGGAAAAAATAATGCCGTACATTTTAATGCAGACTATATCTTTTAGGCTGATGAAAATGACGCTACCATTTTAAGGGTACTTTATGGTCATCTGATACAGTACGGCATTAACATATTTTTGAAGAGAACAATTGATTATATCATAAAATCACTACGACGTCTAACTGAACTGAAATGGTGTGTATATTATATCCAAGAATTGAAACTGTTAATCTTCAGTATCAACAGTTTTGTATACTTTTTGGTTTAATATATACTTCAAACATTATTGATACATATATATAATTGATTTGTTTCATTGTAATGATGTGAATAAATTAAACAATCATTTTTTAGAAAAAAGCGATGTATTTAATGATAATAAAAAATATGGTTTTTCTTTAAATTATTCAGTATCGGAATCAGCCGCTGAGTTGGTAACGGAATCAACGTCTTCATCGAGGTCCGAATTATTTTCTCTATCATTTTCTGAAACATAAATATGTTTTTGTCAAAATCAAAGTCTTACGTACAGATTAAAGATGTAAAGATTTATTTATTTACCTATGACGTCATCATCTTCTTCGCCTGATTCCTCATCCGGTTCCGTTATGTCACAGACTTTTTGGGGGCATTCCTCGCCGTGGAACCAGTCGAAATCGTACCGACCGTCATTGAGAATCCATCCATAGCTTATTGGTAACAAGGTCGACGGTATTTGTTTGTAGGCATTACACCAAATCTGTAGGTACTTCTCTTCATATGTTGTTTTAACTCCCGGAAACAAGGGGGAAACGACGTTGCTTCCAATTTCATAGTTGTCTTTTTGAAAGCTTCATTACTGCTTTTCGGCGTATAAATCCTTTCGAATATGATACACCTTGCTTCGTTGACTATTTTTCTTGCTTTTACGTTGTATAAAACGCATACGAATCACGAAAAGAGTATGAAAATTAGTATAAATAAACTATCTAAATGCCGTATAAAAAATATCGTGATGAATTTCACCTTACATTTCGTTATATGGATTTTTTCTTTTTGATTTTTTCTTTTTCAGTTTTTTTCCCCTTTGGACCAACGAAAATGTACGGTATATGAAAAAATATTATCTATGCATAAAATAATTTCAAAATAAATTAATTTTATGTTGTGTCAAATCACCCCCTGGACCACGGTAAATGAGGGGGTTGCAGCCCTCGATTTTTTCCCCTTGTCGCATGATTTTTGTACGGCGTTGCGGAATAATGGATACGAAGCAGTATTGAAATAGTATGAAACTGATGCCGTACAAAATCAAATGACCAAATTTACCCTGGAAATTGTCGGAAAATAAAAAAAGAGTTCCGACTTTGTGGCGCACCATTTTTTTACGGCACTACGCGTTTTCTTATTATTTTTCATGGATCTATCGATGGTAAGAATGCCGTACAAAAATATATGACCAAAATGTACTCACTCTACCTGTACTTTTGAATTCTCACCTGCACTCAGTTGGACAGCTTACAAGTGACGGCATACCGCTCAATCTTATTATTTTATGCTCTTATATCGTTCTAGATAGGTCACCTGGTGGTTCAAATGACCCATAATTTTTTCAACACGGGCCTGTAGTCTAATATAGATAAGTATAATAAATTACTGTGTTTTGTATTATAATATGTATTCACATGGAAATTAGATAATCTCCCTAATTCAGAAGTAGCCTTTGTCATTCTTTCACTATCTCACATAAAGTTACACCAATTTTTATTATTAAAATATGACAGATACATTCCACATCACACAGAATGAAGCATTACATAAACAAAATGAATATTGTTGTTTCAACTCTAATATTAGTTAATTTAAAAAAAACAATTTAAATTGAGTTATTAAAAGATTTCAGTTCAAATAAAAAGTTTATTTTTTTCTATAAATTATGAAATAATTGTTAAATATTACTTACATAAGTAATTAAATTTCTTATTTTTATACATCTAAAAATAAATATTTCATGGCTTGTACTTCAAATAAATTTACCTGCTTAGGTAAGCTTTCTGTTACTTGGTTTTCTTCTATTACATCTTCTCTAAGAGCCTCATTGGTTATATTATCCAAATCAATTTGTAGTGGTTGAGTTGCAATAACTGCTACTGTGACCTGTTCTTCATAGTTACCTAAATTTTCTATAGATACAAGCTGCTGATTGTTTTCCATCATTTTTACTTCTGCTGTTTTTTGTGTTTCCATTTGTTTCACAGCAAGCATATGGGACTTAAGTTTTTGGCAGGTGAGAGAACATTTCTTCTTAAATTCATAATAATTATTTAATTCTTCATAACAATTTGTACAAATAATGTTTGGAAGACACTCTTCACGGGTTATCTATTATTAAAAAAAACTTGAATGTTATGTTGTGTTTTTATTGTTTTGTTATTTTATTTAATAAGCATTTATTATATTTTGTTTTTTAGATAAATAAAGAAATAAATAAAAATGGCTTTGATTTGTTTTTATTGTAATCGCAGGAACTCACACACAGTCGTACCTCTAAGCCGACACACATCATGATCCTCATAACGAGGGAAACACACACGTTATTAGTATCAGTGAATATTGGAATTGATTTATTTGCTTTCTCCAAACACAGTCTACATAGTTCGTGAACACCCTCGATTAACTGATATTGCGATCGTCTTCTGGTGTAAGTTCGCATTATTCCTTCAAAACTAAAATGGTAAAATAAAAACACTTGATATAATATAAAAACCGCAATTTACATTCCTTTAAAATTGGTACTTTTTAATAATAAGTATTATTCATCGTAATAAATTTTAAAATATGTATTGATAATATTTTATTCAGTAAAGTTTACCAAAAAATAAAAATAAATAATTTTGTATATTGACTTGATGACATTGACAATGACACTGACCAGTGACCCATGTATCAATATACTCTATGCACTGACCATAGATGACTAATAAAGTGAACAGACTCAGACTCAGTATTCAGCATAGATGACTAAAGTCTATGGTGTGTAGATCGGTCATCGACTACTAAGCCCAATAGTAGACATGCGCAAAACAGTGCTTTATGAAGTAATGAAATATGGCATTACATTACGCACCGAGTAATATCACATCACTTCATTACTCGAAACATTACTTGTAGACATGCGCAAAACAGTGCTTTATGAAGTAATGAAATATGGCATTACATTACGCACCGAGTAATATCACATCACTTCATTACTCGAAACATTACTTGCCATGTGTGATGCTAAGAAGTAATATTACCCGCGTACTGTCGTAATAGTAGTACTGATCTATCTCATGTAATAATATGATGAATATCACACACGTTTTTATTGATTTTAATTTAAAACTAAAATGTTAACTTTTTGTGAGTAAGATTATTGTTATATTTTTATTACTTTTTATATTTAAATATTGTATTTAAAAATTTACCGTCGTAACCTAATTTACTTAAATTATTTTCATATAGCTATGTTTACAATAATGTATGCAGCAAAAACTAACAACGTATACTAGTAGTACCCGCGGCTCCGTCCACATTCTAAGACCGGACGGCACGGCTTTGTTATATTTGAATACAATTAATTTTTAAATTTAAAATGTTAACTTTTTATTTGATATGATTAAGATTATTATTTATGTATAGAATTTTTTAAATATTGTATTTATAATTTTACTGTCGTAAGTTAACCAATATAAATTATTATTATTTTTTCGTCGAAAAAGAAACAAAAACTAATTTACAACATACTTTTATACTAGCAGTATCCGCGGTTCCGACCGCGTTCTAAGGACTGCGACTTTGGGTCTACTGTATTATATACATTATACATATATACTTGATAAAGTTCATTATAATATTAAAATATATAATGAATAATTAAAGTTTTTATTTTTAATTTTGAATTAATTATTATTTACTATGAATACGTGAATTAGTATTTTTAAAAGCCTGAAAAAGTTTTTTTTATTATTCTTTATTTATAAAGCCATACACCTATATAAGGTTAAGTCAGCGACTGAAAAAGTTGGTCTTAAAGAATTTTATACCAATTTTTATACTCATTAAACATCCGATACGAATAATTTAAAGTGGAGTTTACAAATTGGATAAGGATTAATATCATGATACCAATATCACCACTATTCAACACGTATTTGAACTTAATAATTTAAAAAAAAAATGTTATAATAAAGGCATGTGCCATCGCAGAATTTTTTGTGAGTAATCATAAGTAAGTATTGTAATATAAAATTTTAATATATAAAATAGTGCTTGATATTATGTATTTCGTCAACAGTTTTCGTTTTATATGCAGCATTTTGATACCTTGGGGATACATTTAAGGTAGGGATCCCTAAAATGGGATATTTTTGAAAATACAATATAGCCAATAATACACTTCTCACAATCACTCCTGAATAGTGTAGCTGTCTGTTAGTGAAAGAGTTTTCATGATCAGATCAGTTTTTCCGAAAATAACCCCCCTAAAAACGAACAGACAGATACACAAAGTTCGAAACTTTAACTCATAATGTAAGTAAAGAATATTTTAGAATAGATTGCAATTTTGCATTTCAGTCCTAGTCAAATGATTTCTATTCACTTGCGGCATGTTTGCGTACTTAGCGGCATACATTTCATGGCATAGTAAAATATATTGTAGAACTAGCGGAACCCGCAGCTTCGCTCGCGCTAAATCGCTAGTATATTATAGATATTAAATATTTTAGCAAAATACAATTAACACTTACTAAAATTAAATTATAAAAATATTAATAACGCCATCTATGAGAAATCATTACGCATCATTTGATAATTGAAAGTACGGAAATATGATTTAAGAGTTTAGAACACATTATTCTATTATTCTTTTTTAATAGTATTTTAGGAATTAAATATTCTTTTTTATGTAAATTGTGGGTATTCACTGTCTGTAATAAGTATATAAACCTTACAGTCCTTTGCCTTTCCCTATTAGGGATAAATTTTAATCATGGTTCATGATTGCTGTAAAGCATTCAAATTGCAGGAACCAAAAATCAAAATAAATCTGCAATATAATCCAAAAACCAAGTTGAATTTATAAAATATTTGATTAAGACTTGTACTTTTAGCGCAAGCTAAACTGCGGGACCCACTATTTTCAATAAATCAATATTTTTAATGTGTACTATTGTTTTTATTTAAAACTCCCAAATGTACAACTTTTTTACAGGTGGTATACTATTATCTTATTTTTTTATCTGACAGCACTGCGCTCGCGTCATGCTCATGACTAAAGTAATGAAGGCTGTATGGACTATAGTCCTTTGCCTTTCCCTATTGGGGATAAATTTTAAAAACAACAACTAAAGTAATGACTTGAGTAATGTTTGAACTTTGAACTTTGAAGTGATGCGTAATGTTTCGTTCGGTCGAGTGTTGCTACAGTACAATTCTCTAAACACCACCTTGCCATGCGTGAGACATTACGGATCTATCTCGGAATATAACACGCGTTATCATTGTATTTTAATACAATTAATTTTATAATGTTGACTTTTATTTGATACGATTTAGATTTTTATTATATATTGCAATTTTGCATTTTGTCATACTCAAATAATTATTTTAAACTTGCGGCATTTGTACGTAAATAGCACAGACATATAATAAATAGTTATATGTCTGTGGTAAATAGCGATATACCTTTTATGACTTGGTTTTGTTCTTTAGGATCCCTATTCCCTTATATTGTAAAACTCTTTTTACAAACACCAGTTGCGAAATTTCTGAGCATCTTGCAAAATAATTAATAAGTAAAACAAAATTGTATTGTTTAGCTAAAGGTTGTAAATATGAATGACCCTTTGTGAAGACCAGGCGCAGCTTAGGACCTAGTAATGAAAACCTTATATCGTTGGCCTAACTTATAATATTGGCGTATTTAAAAATCATTTTTCTAGCAATTATAACTTTTTTTGCTTATAACTAAATATTAAACTAAAACTAAACTAAATATATTTTGTGTTAATTATTGCTTTTTAAAATAAATACATTTCGAATTGCTTTGCTATTTCAAAATTCGTAAAACGGAGTGATGCCAAGTTAACCCGAACGATGGAATATCACGCTCGCGTCATGTTTGACGTAATAAGTAATGTTTGGTTCGGTCGAGTAATGAGTGATGATACAGTACTCGCTCGGGTAATATTACGCGTAATGCATTACTCGCATTACTTACACATGTCTACCCAATAGACACCTCACGCAAGGCGAACACTTTTAGTCAACACGTTAGACAAATACGTCTGACTTAAGAAAACGATCGCGCGAGTTACTTTAGTAGCGACCACATCCGTGACCCGAGAACATATTGCTTGCGACTCGTGAATTTCCGACAAAATAAAATACAACAGTCGCGCAACATGGCTCCCTGTACAATAAAATGGTGTGGAAATAGTAGCCAAACATGTAACTTAAAAAAAAATGGCATCTCTTTTCATAGGTAAGTGAATTTTAATTTCCAAAATCATTAAATATGATTAAATCAGAGCTCAAGCTATATTGGTCGCAACGCAACTCGCGATGATGTATTTGACATCTTCGGACATTCTCGGAAAATGCATCCCTTTCTTTTCGATACAGATCATTATTGCTATACTTTTCTTTAATTACCGGCACGAGTAACTAGTGCTGTACCAGTTTGCTGTACCAGTTAAACTATAAAATTGGTACAAGTAAATATTATGCATTTTTTCTTAAATGTTTTACAGACGACATATATACTATATATATATATATATATATTTCAGTTCGGACATTTTGACATTTGACGACACGTTCCGAAAACTTTAAACATGTGTAAACATGTAAATAAAGATAAGTATTCTATTATTTATTCCTTGTAGTAAAGAAAGCTTGTTTTAATAAAAATATTCTTACCTACGATAAGATATAAAACTTATTTTGTAATTTTTTTCTCTTGTACTAATTTATAGTAGAATATAATTCTGGTACTAATTAAGTAGACTTGGTACAAAAAATTTACTACCCAAATTAATTACCCATCACTATTTGTCTATAAGCAAGTGTCGCGACCTTGAATTAACCAATCAGCGTGCATTTCAACCCGCCTCCCCCGTATCGCTTACCTCAGAGTTTTGACTGACAAGTTTGGACGCAGAAGTACATACATTAGGCGCCTATCGGGCTTAGTAGTCGATGGATATGGTCTTGATATATTATCCACCTGTGACTGGTAAATAAAAGTTCAAAAACCCCACGAATAGCGTATCAAAACGGAATAATATGAATCTAGCAGTTGGATGCGGAGTGAAGTGTACCAAGTTGATGCGATTAAAGCGCCACCCAAATTTAATGCACTTCGACTGACACTTTCATAAACAGAGATAGTCCTCCTTACCTCTACTCTCCATAATCCATGATTCTTATCAATTTTGCTTAAAGTTTACAATACTAATTCATACCACTAGTTTAAAATTAACTATAATTCGCGTCACGTAAAAAGAACGCTGGCTGTCAAGTTGCGTAGAAGCGATTTATCGGCCAATTTGGTGGTAAGACGCGGGGCGCGGGACGTCAAGGCACGCGCCGCATGCTTTCCGGCTCGCTATTGGTTTGTCAGTTCAAAATACCATCGTGCACATAAAAGTTATTAATTACGAAATGGTTTTATATAAAAAATATAGAAAAATATTTTTGACGTATATTGTTTTATGAAGAGAGAGAGTCTGTTAATCATGCAGTTAAAATATATATTAACCGAATTAATTTAATTTTTTGTAATTAGATTAAACATTCTACATTGAATCTTACATATGTTATGATTAATAGAATTCTATTTAATAACGTTCTATCTCATATATTTTTCAATGTACCTAACAATGCGAAAGGCTAGTTCAAAAATAAAAGAATAGGCTTAGTAATTTTGTGTGCGAATGTACCCATGCGCAAACACACCCCCCACCACTTTCCTCCAGCGTTCTTTTTACGTGACGCGAACTGTATAAAAATATGGAGGTGGCCATAGGGAAGGACAAAATTGGGAAAAAGTATTCGAGCGCATCCATCGATCGAAAAGTACTAGAATTGTAGTTGAAATAACTTATTTTATTCAATGTGAGTTTTAACAAAAATCCTATGCTATATCATTAAATTTTTACAAAGCTTTGTAAACAAGCAAAAAAAAACGACCAAGACTCGCTGCTCAAAATTACATCAAAGCAATTTAACCTTGCACGGATCGAAATGTAACACCGCCTAATTTAGAACTACGGGCTGTTCCTTAGACTTGCTAACCAGAAATGGTCTTTTTCTAAGCTTCACCTGACTCGGAAGTCGGAACTCGAACTCAGGACCTCCGAATGTGCAGCCATACATGCTTGAACCAAATATTAAGTTAATAAATACCTACCGGCTACCACTTGTCAAGTGACGCTTTGCATTATATTTATTTATTCATAAGCATAATTGACTTGAAATAACATGATTATAACAATCCTTACTATTAATTTAAAGTAGGTATTCTCATAATTATTAGCAATTTTCATTAAATGGATAGGCATATAATAAATATAGTATACTATAATAATATGTTATTATGTCATGAGTTGGTTCCAAAACAGGGAAGTATTCAGAATACTATTTTTTGTTATCCTTGGGAAATGCATTGACGCATACCACCTGTAGGAAACAGGTGGTTATGTGGGACTCACCGGCAAGCCAGTACTACCCACTAAAACCCAAGCACCCATCACGTCTTAATGGGGCGTCGCAGGATCGCTTGCGCAGTCTACTACAACGCCCCGATGATCCGGCTGGTCTGCCGAAGCAGACCACACAGCCAAGAGGGTTGCTCCATAGTTCACCCTGCCATCCAGAGAAGTACCAGGAGCAACCCGCAAGACAAATCGCCCACCGAAGTGGACGATGCAGGGAGAGTTCTTCGCGCACGACTTGTCAGACGCGACTAAGCCAGACGCTACAAAACTGTAACCTGTCTCAACATACTATATTCAACTGCCTCGGTGGTGTATTGGTTAGCATGTATAGTCGCACATCCGGAGTAGCTGAGTTCGAATCCCAGGTCGAGCCAAGTTTAGTTATTGAATATTTCTATTTAGTAAGCCTTACTAACAGCCCGGAATCGGTAAGTTAGCGGTATGTCACCCTCGTGCCTCGGAGAGCACGTAGAGCCTGTCCTGCGCCTAATGGAGATGTGAAATAATTAAACAATCTTAGAAACTTAAATGTATCCATTTTTTTATTAAGAGTAATACCTCCGTGTAATAAAGTATGGAAAAAATAAAAACAAAATAATTATTCTCTTCAATAATCATAGAAAAACACAAAATAGAACACTCGTTGAAATACCCGTTTTAAACTTTTGAGGTCCAAATCAGTTCTAATTTTAAAAAAATTAAAGGATGTTTGGTTAATATTTTATTGTACTAATATTAAACAGTTATTATATTATGATTGATTTCGTAGTTATGTGATATGTCTGATAAATGAAAACAAGCATTTAATTAATTACTATTTAAAAAAAAAATATTTTCTATGCGCGATCCCACTTCGGTCCTGCTGCTTCTAAATAAACGAAGCTCTATATAAGGTTGCGTGTTCATCAATCATCAATTAAAGCTTAAGAATTTGAAGTGTTTAGTGTCTAATTGTATAAAAATGACGGAAATAGACAATACAGCAAATAAAACAACTAAATTTATATCTAAAATAAACCACGTGTGGAGTCTCTTTGGTGTGCAAAATTTATGGATCAAAAATGTTTACGATACTAAATTTATTAATTATATTAACGTAATTGGTACATTTTGTATATTTATAATGATTGGTTTGGAAGTATCGGCGATTTTCACCCAGACAAACCTAAATGAAAAACAAAGGACCGACATTTTAATACTAATGTCTTCTCACAGCCTTATTTCTAGCAGTTTCATAGCGCCACAGTACTACAAGGAGGAAATAAAACAATTACTAATAACTCTTTGCCTTACACTAAAAAAGGAATATAATGATGAAGAGATTGAACAAAGAATGTTAAAACGGGCAGCCTTTTTTTTTGTAGCATTTATGATCACTATCTTTGCGGCTCTAGTCTCTTACGCTATTGAAGGCTTACTGCAAGTCATATCAGGTTTGTATCTTACTAGATACATTTAGTGGAGTGTGCATACTAAAAACTAGCAACACAGTTCCAGCCGTCTATAAAAAGGTGATAACTAAATCACCGCTAGTTACATTCTCTATTTAGGACTACGACTAGGACTAAGCCCATTATAGGGACCAATTGTTATACACATGCTGTTGAAAAATAAGTACTTAGGAGTACGCCTCAAGAGAAAACTGACTTTAACAATATTTAGTACCTATCAACTCATTTGGTTCGAGAGCGACTCAAAGAACGTTTTAAAAATTTAGATACCTAATGAAAGTTATTGCTGATTGTCTACTTTTAACTAGTCTAAATAAGTCGAATTTTTACATTAAATAGTTAAAAGTCCTAACCCTGACCTAAAGTATTTATACGTTGACGGTTGACCCGTAGTTTAACGTATAGGATACATTTTTACCACGGGAAAATATCACACCTCAGAGAAATCTATTCCAACCGTTAAAACGTACCTACCTACGAAAAAGGGCCAAATCTGAATGAAGCAAGTATCACTAGTACAGAATACTTATGTAAATAAACGTATTATACTAATATGTAAGTTTATTCTTTGAAGTTTTTTGTCTAAAATATAAAAAGGTCAATTAATTTTATGTTACAAATTATAAAATACACTAAAATAAGGTTACAATCGCACATAGGTGATAAATTGTTTTTACAGATGGGACATTCACTACCATCATCGTAGGCTGGCCTGACATCAACGACACAAGTATACACTCAAATCTGTTCCGGTTTATCGTTTATATATTTGTGTGGATTTATATGGCGAAAATATCAGTTGGTTACACTTTAGCCATATTCACGACTGTAGCTCTTAGCCACCAGTTTAAAAATTTACAAAGTTATTTCTACAAGCTTAACGATATATTTGAGGACCAAAATGGAGAATCGCTTTGTCAAAAGGAAATCAAATATGAACAATCACTAAAAGTTGGGATAAAATTGCATTCTCAGACTTTATGGTAAGTAATAAGTATTTACACACAATGATAAGCATTATGTTTCTCAAACGACGGTAAATAGTTTTTCCGTAAAATAGTGTTTTTTAGTTAAGCTCCAGCAATAACAGAGTTATTTAGTACCTATTTGCATTTTCATGAAGTCTATCACTCTATAAACTGGGTTCCTAGCTCATTTCCTGCACATTCTTTTCATATGGTATCATTTCTCGGTTAAAGAGTTGATTATAAAGACCATGAATTGAACCATAAAATTCCCAGATTTTGTCATAAAATCGTTTTTTTTTTTCGGAAAAGCCAAACCTAATCTCCTCCCTCGCTCTTATGGATATGGATCTGTTTGCCTAAATAGAGTAAGAGCTTGTACCTGCACCCGCCGCTCCTGCGGCTGTTTCTAACTAACTGTCATCATCTTCGTTCTTTGTATAACCAACTATCAACATAATATATGATATCTTATATTATTACGTTTAAGGTGTACGAAGCAGTGCCAGCACACCTGCAGTATTATTATAAGTGCGCAAATATTGCTTTATAGTTACATTTTTGCAATATTAATAGTACAAATGGTGGTAAGTAAATTCTTTTATATAACAATTAACAGATATATTTTGCAGTATCTATAAATCTATTACATGTAATCGAGAGTGCACTTGATTTTGTGCGCTGCTCTATAATATCTTGCGCAGTTGTCCTAAAATTGGTTGAGTCTCAATGAGATTGACCGCCGTGTCTGGAATCAGTAGAAGATCATTATTATTACTTATTATTTGTATTATATCTGATAGACTATAAAGTACGTAGTTTACCATGAAACAAGATGGTGTTGTGTGTGAATATCGTAACATATTATTATTTATCTATATATTAAACAATTTATTAAACTTCTTCACGTCATGATTTTTAGCTCTGTTACATTTATTTATTACGTACGTGTTAAATGACTAATATATACATATTTTGAAAATAATATTTATTTCAGAAAACCGAGCGTTCGCTTGTCACTATTTTGGTAAACGTCAGTATTGCTTTTAATGTTCTTACAACCTTAGGCTTATTAATGTGGAATGCAGGCGACATCACCTCTGAGGTACTCGAAGCTTTATTGTAAATCACAATTTTATAAAAATTCTAGAAGATCTCCCTCTCGCTGCTTGAGTCACGTCCATAGATTCGTTTCAATGGTTATTATAGATATCTCAGAAAGTATATTTCCCCGCAGTAAATGTTATCCAGTTATATCATACCAAATTTCATCATAATCTAACCAGTGGTTTTCTCGTGATGCGGTTATATTCAATAATATAAAAAAAAATATTAAACTCAGTTAGAATAATTTTGAAACCTTTTGTTAAATATTTAACTTAATATGTTTTTAAGGCAGGCCAGTGGTAAAGCTTTCGTTTGAGAAATCAAATCTCGCAACTCTGATATTTTAATGTACAAATCATGTCCAAAAAGATTATCACTCTTTTTTTTTTTTTTTTATTACGCTTGGAAAATGCATTTACGCACCACAACCCAGGCCTGGCCAAAGGCCTGCCCGGGTAGGGTCTGGGACTAACCCGGCCGGGGTGTGCAAGAGCCGGTCCTACCCACTAAAAACCAAGCAGCCCTCATCCGCCATAGTGGGACGCCACGGGATCGCTTAAAGCACTCAACCGCGACGCCCCGGCGGCAGGCATGGCCCATCAGGTGAGGGGACTGCTGAGAAACAGCCCCCTCTGTCCACCGAAGTGAACCCCTTCAGAAAAGTGAGGCTGCTCGCAAGTCCACTCTGCTGATCAGAGAAGTACCCGGAGCAGCCCCACACAACACTTACACCGCCCACCGAAGTGGGCCACCTGCAAAAAATAAGGGGTATATGCGTATATAAGTCTATACGCATATACCCAAAAACCTCCCACCCAATCGAATTGGGCACACCTAAAAAACGCCCGAAGGCCCGCCCACTACGCCCGAAGGCCCCCCCCACTAACGGCCGCAGGAGAAGAGGATGCGACAACGCCGACACTCCCCTTCCCCTGCCGCCCCCTCACGTGCCGCCATCAGCGGTGACGGCCCCGCTGGGACCGCGGAAGGCGGGGAGAAATATTTTGTTCTTCGCGCCCCCCGCGGAACCCCCCAACCCACCCAAAACGGCTGCAGAGGATAGGGAGTACGGCGAATACCAGCACTCCTCCTCCCCTGCAGCCCCACCACGCCACCAACTGACGGTGGCGACCTCCGTTAGTCCGCGGAGGGTAGGGAGAGCCGCGTTTGCCGGCAGTCCTCCCCCCCCCGCGGCCCTCCCCTCTGCCCGCCGAGGGCCTGCAATGCAGTCCCAAGGCCGGCACCCCCAAGGCCGGCACCCCCCCATGTCCGGTTGCGAAACCCCCGAAGGGGTCGCGCAACCGGTGGCCGCTAGGCGGCCCCTAGTGGCACCTCTTAGCTGTGACGGCAGCCAGAGGTGCCACCCCGGTCGGCAGTCACGGGACCTCCTGTCCCGCCGCCTATGGCTTTTGGTCCGCGCCAGGTAAACTGGTACCACCCGCTCGACTGGTTAGGAAGAGCAGGTGGCGTTCCCCCATCCGCCACCTGGGGACGCGCCCGGTAGGGGTACAGCCTCCCCCCCGGGAAAAAAAAAAAAAAAAAAAAAAAAATTATCACTCGTCTTATGGTGAAAAAAAAACTTCATGAGGGGAAACGAAACCTGCAAGTCTGAGAGGACCTGCACTTAGCCAGTTTAGTGGACTGTATCCTGATCCCCCTTGTTTAAGGCTCGGCTAACAAGGGAGGCACAGCCTAGTTTAATTTGTTTAATATTATATGGATTAAATATACTTATTAAATATTTTAATTTTAAATACTTACGTAAAAAATCGTGTAAATTAAACATTATTAACCGAACAGGCCGCCCAACTACCAAACGCAATGTATTCGTCTGGCTGGCAGCATTGCAGAGGTGAAGCTTCTAAACGAGCCAGAACATTACTTACCTTAGCAATGGTTCAGGGGCAGGTAAAATTTTATCAATAGATAGTAGCTAAAAAGCGATGTAGTTAGCCATAGTTATAAACGCATTAAATTCCTTACGCTCTCCGAAAGATACTATGGTATGGGATGCCAACAATAAAAAAAAATTAAAATGCAATGAGATGTATCGTTATTCGTTAGCAATTTTATTGTTAGCAATATTTCAACATATGTTTCAAGGCTATAGTCTGTGTACTTAGAATAATAAATGGAAATTGGTTTTCTGCTAACCTTATTTATAACAACCTAGTGACTCTCCCTTTCTCCGCTAGAGTTTGTTCACTTGTTTTTCAAATATTAAATTTATAGATAAAATATTTACTGTACAGATTTTACTCAGTACCTAACAATTGTATTACTTATATCAATGTAAAAATAAATAAATATGTTGGGACGGGGCATATATCTAGGTAACGTTAATAACGTTAACGTTAAGAAAAAGTAATTTAAGACAAAAACATAATATACCAAAACCTGAAGTTATGGAACAAATTATAAGATCTTACTAGCACTTGGATTTTTAATTTTTACAGAGCCATGTTGTAATGCGAAGCTTCTACGTGATAGATATATCATATGAATCGTTTTTAACCGTAAGTGTTCTTTTACAAATTACAATATAAAAAAATGAGAGAGATTTGCAATCTCTAAGACAAGAACTGCCTTAGAGATTGCATTGGTATGACTTTGCGAACTATGCAGAGCACCTGGCGCGACTACTTTTGGTGTGATTCCAAGCATTGATTAGCTAAGTTATTGTTTTTAATTTGTATAGGGGAGACCGGGGCCACAATTAACAGAGGTAAGTATTAACAAGCAAAATTCTCTAAAACTATACCTACTACACCTCCAGTGCGTGTCTTAGTTTGTCAATTAGATCGAGCCGTATGGCATGGTATTAGTCAGTTGCGCTCCGCGCATCATTTGAGTATGTTGTATGCAGGTCGATATTTTGAAGCAGATCATCATTTTATAGTTTACGATTTTTTGATTTGTACAAGAATGATAAAGTGTTATAATTACGTTTTTTATTTTCCTAGTAGCATATTTCATACTGAACACTTCTACGTTTCATTTGTGACATAAATATTGACCAATATTTTATTACGTTATTTAATAATAAAAATGTACCTTTGGGGCTATAATTAACACATTGGGGGGGCTTGTTTTAACACCTACCCCAGATATAGGGGCTAGTATAAACAGGGTAGCTGAATGTTTGTGAATTATTATTTAATACTTTTTTTATGACAGCATGAGAACTTATAAACGGAAAACTACACGTGGTACCACATCATTAGAGCTCTACGAGCTAGCTGCGCTAGAGAACATTGAGAAGAAAAGAAATTACAGGGATGTAACTAAAGAATTTGACCTCTGTTATGATTTATAATTTTGTGAAAAAGAAAAAACCGGGTAGCAAAGTAAGAGAAATCGAGGGCAACCCTTAAATTTTTTCGGCATTGATTACCGTTTTCATATATTTTCTAAAGTTGTTCAAGAATTTGTGATGATGTAAGGTATATCTCCTCAACGGTTAGGAGTTGAAAGAAAATTCTTTTAATATATGAACTGATAGTCGTATTCCTTCAGGATATTAGGTGGATTGATAATAGAAGGTAAATCTTATTAACGTCTACGTGTTACGTGGAAAAATAGACGTGGACAAATCTCGATTGACTATTGTCGTTCATTTCAAAACTTCGCTGACTAACTTGAAACTTCTTAAGTACTTGATTAAAATTATTTTTTTTCTTTTTAGTTTCGATTTGTAACGTTTTGAAGTCGGTTTTCATTTTTGTTAAAAAATAATTTATGATTTTGTTATCATCAGTTTATAAGAAAACGTGTTCTATGCAAGGCTGTATTAATTTCACTTTCATTAATAAAAAAATATGACTTACATATATTTATTTTTCTTTACATCAGTCTGCATAATGTCAGCATAACATATGTTAATTTTTACCCCTTCAGTTAATGCCTGCCCCACACCTGTTAATTCTAACCCCAAACGTGAGGTAACAATTAACAACTGCCATTTTTAAGAAAAAGCGTTCTATTTACGGCATCGTTTCCATTATGTTTGTTTTGAGATAATTACGTAAAACCTGAATAATTAAAGCATCACGTATTCTAAAAATCAAGTCTAAATGTTGAATAATTTTTAAGCTACAACTAAAAGTACATTTTTTGTTAATTGTGGCCCCGGTCTCCCCTATACATAAAAGTAGCTTAATAAGGATGTTTTTAATTTCCTGTGGAAATGAAATATTTTTCTGCAATCAAAAGTATCCTCAGTATTGATTCGAATAATAATTTAAAATCATATCAAATAAAAATTAAATTTTAATATCGGTCCAGTACTGTGTTAAACAATAACATACAACGCGATAAAATTTCATGTAATCAAGCCTTCGATCAGCGCAAGCCGCAAAGAGTTAAGAATGTAAAAATTACGAAATACCTTCGAAAATAGGATGTAAACATTTAATTTAAAATAATATTTCGTTTAATTTCAGATTGTGAAATCATCTTATTCTGCCTTTTCTTTACTTTATTGAAGAATTATCATCTTATCATAAGCACTTTCTAGTTATCACTTACATAGTTAGGTACGTATCTACATAAAAAAACATTCGTTAGAAAAGTATGTTCCAATAAATATATAAATATTAGTAAAAAACTACGTATTTATAAACAATATGGACAATATCTTCTATCTATATAAATAAAAATGAATGTTGGTAAGCGCATAACTCAAGAATGGCTGGACCAATTCGACTAATTTATTTTTTTGTATGTTCCTTAAAGTCCACGGAAGGTTTTAACTTAAGACTATAAAAAAATTCAAAGTTTGTAAAAAAATATACAAAAGGGGGTACTTATCTAGTTATGAATATTTGTTTCCAGAGGCAGTTTGTAGAGGCACGTAAATAGCAGTTTGCATGCGTCTTTGAGCTCGACTCAATAGATACGCTTTGTATCTACTTTACTTATATAAATACATAATGTGTTTTAATAAAATGTTAAAAACATGTTGTAAAGAATAAATAAATAATTTAAGTATAATATTGGTTTTAATTTTCTTTTAGTTTTTATTTCCCATAAAATACTTACAAACCAACAAAGAGAAAAAGATTTAACATTTTATAGGTATAGACTACAATTAAACGTATAGTATTTAGATTTCTCAGAGATCAGAGATTTTCCCGAAATAACTCGGTATCCTCTATGTTGACCTATCTATCATAATATCAAATTTCATGATAATCGGTCCAGCCCCTCTAGACAAATGGCAAACGCTCAGTGCCGATTCTATTTCGATAAACGCATTTAGCGTTCGACGAGTGCCGTACGCTAACAGCAGAATTCGTTTGTCAAAAGTGTCACTTGGCTTCAATCTGTATGGGGAATTATGTACTAATAGTCTAGTCGACAAGTTGAAAATGGTACAAAATAGAGATACTGCTCTTAAAATTATGTGCGATAGCTCATTGGATCCGGAATGACGTCTACTTAGAAAAATGTGCCAAAAGCGTGTATTAGCACTTAAAAAATTGCAAAAGTTATAAACAATAATTTAGAGATGAAAAGAAAATGGCATTTCGTTTTTTGCCAATATTTAATAAACTATTAATATTTAAGAAATTTCAAAAAAAGATTCTGAAAGAGGAGGAAATTACCAATAAAAAACTTCTAACTCCCGGAACTCTATCTCCATTATTTATAATTTTAATTTAACGCTGAAAATAGGTCTGCGCGGGACATTTTTAGGATGCGCGCGTGGCATCAAAAGATTTTTCATCGAATAGATTATATCAGGCTGATCATTTTCACCTGCGTTATTCATTGATCACTTATGATATGGATCTATCCAGTCTAATGCATCGAGTTGATCCTTGGCAGGGTCATCCCAGAAGTGACAGCAGTACTCCATGGCTGAGCGCACCCGAGCCTGATAGAGAGTCAGTCAATCTCAGGCGTGAAGATCGTGATCGCTTCACCTTGTTCAGGATACCAAGATTTTTGGCTACTGTTTTAGCTTTTGACTGCATGCATTTCCCGAAATTAGTATTGGGTGAGATGTTTCTGCCCAAGAGATCAATATTGCCACTTATCGAGATGAAAACACTTTGCGGTGAATAAACACGCTTGTGAACTAGGTGTACCGTGTTCTATCGTTCTTAATACAAAATAAGCAGTTTTTAACTTTTCGTTTTTCCAGTTGTTTTTTGGGGTTTTTACATGACTGTCCAGAAAAGGAGTGTAATGTTTTCAGGGTTAATGTATGTATGTTTGTAAGTTTCTGTATCATATTGTTTCATATTTAATATCAGAACTGACACACCCCCAACAAAAGTTAAAGTAACGACTGATTTAAAAGTGTACTTAAAAGCTGATTAGGATATTTGATAATATCAAGTCATTGTCATTAAGCTAGGTATTAGTTAATATTTAATTTTATTCATAATACCTAAAAATTTTTAACGTAACATAACGTTAGAATTTATTGTTAATATTATTTTAATGGTATGTATCTGATAATTACCTACTAGCAATTCCAATTACTTAGGCATAGTGCTTATTAATTTATTATAGTAATATACGTTATTATGTTATGAATGCATTATGCACTGGTTGTGGTCACAGGGAAGCATTGCAAGGATTCAGTGAGTGGATATATCGTTTTTAATAGGTGTTATTATTGTTATTATTATTGTGCTTATTGCTTAAATGAATGTCCCCAACGGAATTCGAACTAACGACCGCTGGCACAGCAAGGGTCTCTACAAACTAAACCATTTATAATCATTCACCTCCGATACCAGCGCGGTGGTAGGTACCTACTAGGTATGCGTAAATGCATGTAAATATTCTCAATTAGATATTTATCGATTAATGTATTATAAAATTAATAAAAGGCTCCGGAGTACCCGCTGGCTTGGATTACCGAGTAAAGCGGGGTTAAATGCTGATTTTTATGCGATGCATTTCTATCCTAAATACCACTTTTCATATACCACCATTACCACAGTATTTATTTATTATTTTCAAACTAAATCTCTTTTCCTTTAACATTTTTTCACGGGTACTTTTTCATACAAAGGTGGTACCTACTCCTTAGTCCTTATCACTCATGTCTACTATCTATGGGTATAACATTGCCACGCACTTACACTGTACACACATCTCCCAAAACATCGTCCAAACTATATTAAAATATAGCTAATTTTCCATACCACCTCCTAATTCGGCCCTGCTAATTCCTTATGAAACACTACACCTTTTAGATAGGTATATATATTAAATATACAGTCGCGTGTTTACCAATCCTAGCTTTAGATTTTGTAACGACATTTAGTTGTTAATACCATTATGGCGAATACAAAGAATACAACAATTACACCGACTGAATATTTATCTAAAATAAGCCACATGTGGAGTCTCTTCGGTGTACAACACTTGTGGATGGAAAATATTTATGACACTAAATTTGTTAAATATATGAATCGATTTGGTATGCTTTGTATGCTTACAATGGTCGCTTTGGAAATATCGGCAATTTTCACTCAGACGAAGCTTAATGAAAAACAAAGCACTGACCTTACAATTTTTGTTTCGTCTCACATCATCCTCGCCGTCAGTAATATAGCGCCAGAGTACTACAGGAAGGAAATAAGACATTTACTAATAACTCTATGCATTACACTCAAGAATGTTTATAATGATAAAGAGGTTGAACAAAGAATGATTAAAAGAGCAGCTTTTTATTCATTGGGATTTTTAACAACTGTTAGTGTATCTTTGATTTGTTATGGTATTAACGCCTTGATACAAGTCGCATTTGCAGGTTTGAATTTTACTTACAAGAAATCTTATAATCTATACATGTATATACTACATATAAATCAGTCTTGGATTTATAAATAGGCCGTATAGGCCGCGGCCTAGGGGCGGCAGCGTCCTAGGGGCGGCAGATTGACGGTCACTTGATAAATACATCATATAATGAATACCATAAACTATGATGATATTATAGATGATTTTGCTATTGATTCTTTTTTACGCTCTCTTTCTTAATGACTAATTCATTCGTTTATTTAAATAATAATTTTCCATTTGTAGTAAAGGAGGCCCCTTTACTACGAATCTAGTAACTAATACTTAATCTGTGCTACGAATGGAAAATTATTATTTTATAAAGGTATGTACATGGGGCGGCAGAAATACAGTGGCCTACGCTCATGGTATGGTATGGTATGGTAAACGGGGGCTTTTATCCGCAACTCGACGACTTTGCGCCTATTTTGCGTGTGTGGGAATATTCCTTATCTATTCCTGCCACCCCAGCTCTTCGAGGAACTTCAGAAGCCTCTTTGGCTTCTTGAATACCTCTGGAAGTGCCCTTGGCGTGCCAAGATGTTTTACCCGGTATGCCGCTACACCTGGACAGTTCAAAAGTACGTGTGCAGCCGTTTCCTCTGTTCCCATGCAGGCTCTGCACAGGGGACTGTCAGTAATACCTAAATTAAATAGATGTTTATTATATGGCCCATGACCGGTCAAGGCCGCCGTTATTAGTCTGAGTTGCCGTCTGTCCAGGTTTATTAGACTGTTAGCCATTTTGGCGTCGATATACGGTAGCGCTTCTTTGGCTTGTCTACAGTCTTCAAGTTCGGACCATAGATTGTTATGTTGTATTTTTGTGCGATTACGAATTTCGCGTTTGAGCCAGCAAGAAGGTAGTGGTAGTATTGGCTCGGCGCCTATGGCCGTCATGTTTGACCCCCTTCTTGCAAGCTCATCCGCTATGTCGTTACCGCGTGTGTTGCTGTGACCCTTGACCCATTGTAGTGTGATGTTGTTTTTTGCACCTACCTGCGTCAAGGCGTTGTGGCATTCATAGATTATACCTGAAGTGGTTGTGTTACTATTCAATGCCTGTAGGACTGACATACTGTCTGATAGAATGCGAATGGAAAAATCCTTTACGTCTTTTGTCGCAATTGTTCTGGCTGCCTCTAGGATACCTAGACACTCCGCTTGAAACACCGTGTTGTAGGTACCTATGGGTAGTGATATTTTAACGTTGAGGTCTTCGGAGAAAATTCCGCTGCCCGTCCCCGTTTCCGTTTTTGAGCCGTCCGTGAAGAATTTTAGGTCTTTATTACAAGATCCTGTATGTGCGTCCTCCTCCAGCTGTATTTTGTATTTTTTATCAAAAATATATCTGATCTCTGTTCCGTCATTGGGTGCTCCCATGAGCGGAATGTCTTTGGCTATGATTGACAGGATTTTTGTGTGTGGGGTGCCTGTTGTACACAGTAGTTTGTGGTTCTTTAATCTTGCTGCAGTCGTGGCAGCCTCCTGTTGGATGTGAAGATGTAGCGGGAGAATGTTCATCATGGCTTCAATTGCCGCGGTCGGTTGGCCTACGCTCATAAAAAATATAAATCCGGCACTGATGTAAATAAAATTGGAGTGACTGTTTTTTATTTCAAATTAGCAGTTTTTAACTAAATGCATATGAAAGAATTTACGATATTAGCGAAAAAAAACCAATTTGTTAAATTTTTGTTTGTCTGTGTATTTCTTCCAGCTAATCTCTGTAACGGCTGGACCTAATTTAACGGGACTTTCACTCACAGATAGCTAATGTTATAAGGCGTAACTACTTACTTTCCGTAACTCTGCTCATGCTTGTCCCTAAAAACTGAAAACTAATTTCAGATAAACATAAAAATTCTAAAACCTATGGATTTGGCCTTTAAATCGATAATTTCAATAAAGTTTTAAAAATAATGTTTAAAAATATTTATCAGCCACATACTCCTAACTCTTACTGGTCATGTTTATATTTTAACAGGTGGGACGTTTACTACCATTGTAATAGGTTGGCCTGACATTGAAGACACCAGTATCCAGGCAAATCTGTTCCGGTTTATCTTTTATATAATTTGGTGGATTTTTGTAGCTAGAATGACAATTGGCTTTACGTTAGCCATATTCACAACAGTAGCCATTAGCCACCAGTTCAAAAATATACAAAGTTATTTTTACAAACTGAATGACATATTTGAAAATGAAAATGGAGAAACGCATGACCAAAGAGAAATTAAATATGAACAATCACTAAAAGTTGGGATAAAATTGCATTCTGAGACAATTCGGTAAGTAAGAAAGGGCTTAAATATAACTACATAGTACTATCATAAAACAAAGTCGCTTCTCGCTGTCTGTCTGTCCCTACTCCCTACTCCCTAAGTATTATACAATATATAAAACTATGCAACGGGTTTTGATGAGGTTTTTTTAATAGAGTGATTCAAGAGGAAGATTTATATGTATAACTAGCGGAATCCGCGGTTTCGCACGCACTAAAGCTAGGGACCAGCCCGAGCGATGCGAGGACGAGTCGCTAGTGCCTAGTACCTACATTATATTTTAATATGTGTCCGATGTCTACCGCGTATACCGTATTCATTTGATTTCATAATATCTGTTTCTATGGAAAGTCTGCCCACGCTTTGTCTTTTACCAGTGGAAAACTATTCGTATACAATAATCCTCTGTTCTGCGAGTTGTCTATTCTTATTTTACTTGTTTGATCTTGTTTTAGTTCGCACATCAGGTATTGTGCTAAGCTAAGTTCCTTTATGTTCTCACTTCTCAGCTATAATCTCTATAATCCGTGAGGAACTGGCATTCGAGGCCATCTCGGAGGCCAGTTCTGCTGATAACAGCCGGAGAGAAGCTCAGGAGTTACTCAGCTGCTGCTTGTTGAATACAATAATTATGCTCTTATCCAACTAATAGTAAGAACTAATAAAGCTCACATTTACACATTATTCCACCGGCTAGCTTATCCGCCGGATTTGTTCAATAATATTAACACTTTCACGCGAACAGCGTCATTAAACGTCAAATTTTGGTCGATGTGATACCGCACAGCGTGTTATCACGTTCAGCAAAAACTGGTTTTATTAAGTACAACGTTATAGTACCGGCTCTGGCCATACTAATGTTTAAAAGTTGGGTTTCTGTGCTACAACATATCGAATTCTTAAAATTGTAGTGCTACACCGCACCGGATTTTTTTGCCTTCTTTGTTGGCATTCCATCCTGGTACAAAGTACCTACTTTGTTAGCGCACAACGTCACTAGACGTCATTTCGCCTAAGAAGTTTTATGACGTCAGCCGACATGTGCGCGTCGCGAGGGTAGCGCGTGCATCGATTCTGTGTTCACGTGGAATATTGAAACGTAGTTAGTTTATGATCACATAATTAGGTTCGTTCCTAAATTTTTTAATGATTTTTATTAGTTTCTATAAGTCTAAGTTGTAAGCATGGAATATTAAGTCCACAATAAGTTTATTTTAATTATTTTTCGCTTGTTATAGTTGACTTGATCTTAATAATAGGTGATAAATGAGTCTGAAAAATTTATTGCACTTGTGTATTTCATAAGACTGATTAAATCATTATAGTAAATAATTTATTTATAATAATAACAATATGTTGGGACATTTTTTTTAATAAAAAATAGACCATTTCATATAATTAGCCTTTCATTTCATGTTTTTTGTTATTGTTATAATTTATGTTAAACATTTCTAGATCATTTTTATACTAAATACTTCTTATAATTCTTATACGTTAACGTTATAAGTTTTATGGCACAGTCGACGTTGACGTTATTTAACGTACCGTGTTCGCTATTGCACCTTTTTATATATATGCGTTGTGGCACAACGTCATTAGACGTCGTTCTAATTTAAATGAAAATTATGTGCTGTATCGCATAGACCTAAAATATTGATATGTTCGCGTGAAAGTGTTAAACATATTATTAAGCAATAATATGATCAAATAATAAATAGAAACTGTGTAAAATGGACAAAAAATTATTAATCGTCATTCTAGATTCATTATTCAATGATAGAATTGTATGGGATTCAAAATATTATGTATACCTACATACTTAGTTAAACTCACCTTCATTATACTTTGTTCAAGGTGTACAGAGAAGTGCCAGCAAACTTGCAGTATTATAATAAGTGCAGTAATATTGCTTAACATTTGTGTACTTTCATTTCTAATGTTACAAATGGTGGTAAGTAATACTTTGCGTATTTTGTACCATCCTCGCGCCTAGAATTCAGCTTTGCATTTGTGCGCGTTTAATAACGTTTACACTGGATTGTGAAGCGCAGCTATTGGCGTTTGGCTATTACTCTCACAAATGCAGAGCTGAGCTTACGCCAAAGCTTACGCTTATGAAAGCTGTAGCCTCGCTCAGCCGCCAACACTGAGCAAAACACCTACCCCTTACCTTGGTCCAAATAAAACGATAAACATAAATAATTGTGTATGTGTTAACTGTGGAAGTATATACTAAAGGTAATAAGATAAATACTAAAGGTAACACCTTCTGTTCTAGAAAGCTCTCATAGGGTCGTATATACAGTGCGTTATTAGGTGTAGGTACCTATATTATTATTAATATATTTTGCAGTTTTTATAACAAAAAATGTAATTGTGCAGTCAAATACTATATTTTGATTTTTTTGGCATTAAAAATGATGAATTTTCAGAAATCAGAGCGAACACTATTAAATGTTTTAGCAACTGTCACTACTGCTGCTTGTATTCTTTCAACCACGGGTTTTCTTATGTGGAATGCTGGAGATATTACCATTGAGGTAGACTATATTATTTCATAAAATATCACCCTAGTGTCATTAAAGGTTTAAAATAAATAAGTTTTTAACCAAACAGGCAGCCTCCGTACCTACTGCGATGTATTTGTCAGGATGGCAGCATTGCGGGGGTGATGCATCGAAACGAGTCAGAACTTTACTTACATTAGCAATGTCTCAGGGACAGGTAAATATTTAAGTACAAAAAGGCGATATCTAGCTACATTAATATTATTAATTAAGCTAAAAATAATCTAAAAGTGCTTTCGTAGCTAAAACTTTTACTTTCCGAAAGTCTTGTACCTAATAGGTATGTACATAATGGCATCATAAAAAATCTTCTGTATAGAATATCTTTTTTGTATTTAAGTTTGTCTGAAAACGGAAATTGTCATCTAATATACAATACCATGCTAATCCTAGTTGATATAATTATTAATTTGTTTTAATATCTCAAGTTTCCGTTCCATATGTCCATAGATTTTATATTCGAAAATTACAATATCAATATGTAATTCTCACGGAATTGACTGGTAATTCTATTATGTGGCGAACCTGCAACGCCCTAGAACTTAGAATGGCTCTTTCGATTTGACGGGCCGCTGCCGTACGTTTGCCTCCTTCCTACAGCTGCTACTGCGGGACGTTAGCTCGACACCTAAATTATAGGTATATGTAGCAATATACTCTATGCCTAAATTGAAAGCGCATTAGTGTGCACTGTGCAGAGCGTTCATAAATCAGTGTTGCCTATAGTACCTATAGTGAATCACGTACGATAATTATTGTGAATGTATTAGTCACCGCACGAGTGGATAACGAAATTAAACACTAAAAATCGTCTTGAGGCAGCTGTTGTGCTTCTCTGCACCGCTGCTGGACCGCGCGTTTTGTATGAAAAAGCGCGGTCCGAGCGCAAAACGATACGTAACGATCAAATTGAAAGAGCCTTCAAGACGGGGGAGTTTTGTTTGGTTTTAGTGGGTAGTAATAGCTTTTATAGCTGGTGGGTCTCATATACGTAATCACCTGTTATGTACAGGTGATATGCATAAATGCAGTTCCCAATATTAAAAAAACAGGTTCTAAAACTGAAAGAGTACAGCACGAGTTTTTTACAGAACCATGTTGCAATGCGAAGCTTCTACATGATTGATATTTCATATGAATCCTATTTAACGGTAAGTAGGTTAGGCACATATAGGTATGTTATATTAAAAATATATATTTTATAACGCTTTTAAGAAATCATGAAGATTGTTATATTTTCAGATTGTAAAGTCATCGTATTCAGCTTTTTCTTTATTATATTAAAAAGTAAAAACTAATTTCACAAGCACCTAATAAGTATGCGCGTAATGTAAGTATTACATTTATGTAACTAAAATTTTATACTAAAAGGGCATTTCAGGTAGGCATAATACATTTTTTGTTTGTTTCAGAATTCAGAAGCATATAATTGAACACGCATAAACTAAGTAGAAATTAGAATAATTAACCTGCGTCTTTGCGCATTGTAGATTAATCTTATATGCCTACTTATTTGTATTTCCCTATATTTTATATTTATGCAATTTATCTATCTGTATTTCTATCTATATATGTATTGCTTATAAAATTAATTAAAAAAACGTTTTACAACTGCTTTTTTTAAATACTCTGATTAGAAGAAAATAAACGTTTTTATTATTCTAAAGACTAAACGCTTCTGCTTGTTACTTACATTACATATATTTTCTATGATATTAAAACTTGTCGTGAGATTTATTAACCTAATTTAAATACGATATATTTTTTTATCAACATAGATACTTTAAAGATAGGCGCTATATAATTCAGTTGCAGACCTATCGACTAGATCGTCGGAGCTAAAAACTAAGCACTTTGGCCGTCTCTTCTGTTATAAGTAGTCATTAATTAAACAAGATTTAAAGTAATTTGTGAAATATTTATAGACAACTAGCTGTACCCGTGGCTTCGCCCTCGTTCATTTTTTTAATTGCTAATCAACCTCATTGGGTTGATCTGTGGGATGCCTGATAATTTCTTCAAAATTACTCTAGCTATTTCAGAACCCATCGTTAATACACTCCTGAGCCGCACGGCTACCTATTTTTGTCAAACAATTTATTAATTTTTCGTAAAAAAATATTTTTTTTTATAATAAAAAGTATCCTGTTACTTCTAATACCTCCACAGACAATTCAACAACTGTCTGTGAATCCCTCCAAGAATATGTGTACAAAGTTTCATGATGATCGATTGAGTAGTTTTCGCGTGAAAGCGTAACAAACAAACTTACATTCACATTTATAAATATTAAGTAGGGACTAGTGGGACCCGCGGCTTCGCACACGCTAAAAGTGCATGAGTCGGTTAAAAAGTATGTTTGGCTTTATGCCATTACTTATAATGTACTATACCAACGATTGGTTTCCCAAATCCCATTTAGTTTAAGTTTAATTCCACCAGTCTTTCATGAGAACTGCTATAGAACCAGTTACTATTAATTCCTGTGACTTGTGAGATTAAAATATTTTCCTGAAATAAAGGGTATTCTAAATATTGAGCCCTCAGACCAATAAATATTGGTCTGAGATTGAGCCTAGTAATATTCTATCACTGCACAAAGTTTAATTAAAATGAGTTCAGTACTTTTTGCTTGAAAGGCACACATCGATTCGCTAAGTCACTTTTTTATACGGTATTGCAATTGATAGATGTAGATGATGTAGTGAAGATAAGATATCGTAGACTTTTCTGTAGGAGTTTTTAAGACATATAATTTCTTCTGAAGTTTAAGCCATCGCTAGATTTCCAAGAAAGTTTTTTTGCTAACCTTTGCGTTTGACATATTGCCATTAATATGGCAACCCTAATGAATTTCCCCAATTCAGAAATATACGTAATTTGATAAAATATAATTTTCGTCCGGTTATCAGATGAGTGAAGGTCACTCTTAGGTGGGATCTTTGATTAAAACAATTATCATTATAGCTGCTTTTTAATATAAAAATAATATTACATACATATCCTTGTAACATGATTGTTGCTTTTGCCAAGTTATCTAACATTTATATTCTTATAAACAATGTGTGTAACACATAATATCATAATACAGAAACATATTTTTTAATAAAAAGTACATAATATTATATAGTCATCTATAAAAAGGCAGTTAACATTGATTTATATAACATTTAATATAAAATAACTAATTGAGGTTCAGAGCTTGGAGTCAAAGAATTTCAGTTCTTTATCATCTGGAAGTTTCTTAAAAAATTCCTCCACATAGTCATCATCTACTTCCTCTAAGGTTTTATGTTTCCATTGTGGATTGTTGTCTTTATCTATTAGAAGGGCTCGGACTCCTGGAAAAAGATATTTTTTAAATTAGTAAAAAAACATTAATCATACCTATTTTTCAAATAAATAAATAATAGTTAAAAAAAAATTAAAACATATTGGCCAATTACGAAATTAGTTGAAATGATTTATTTCTATCTATATTTTTAAACAACATTCAAACCTTCAGGAAAGTCATGATTAAGAGTGGAATGACATGCTATCCGGTACTCCATCTTTAGGCACTGTGGTAGCTCTAATTGAGCTCCTCTTTGCAGCGCTCTCATGGTGATCTTGAGGGAGCCTGGGCACATTTGACTAAGAGTCTGGAATATTTATTGATAAGATTATTCTATTGATGAATTGAAAGTTATAAATAATTATCATAAGAAAATTCTCATAATTTAAAAATATACTTGTTACAGCAAAACCCACCTTTAATGTCTTAGCAGACCAATCATTCTGAACCTTCTCTAGTCGTTCAATAATTTCCTCCACAGTGGAAGCGGCAAAACAATAGTTTATATGTTTAATATTTTGTGCTAACGAAAACTCCTCAGGCGGTTCATTGAACTTGTTAAGCAAGGCTTGTACTTCTCCATCACTAGTACATCTGGATAGTAGCATCTCTAACTCATACAGACGCTGGCTAGATACAAAATGAGTGGCTATGCCTGACTTAACAACATCCTTGCCTTTTAGCCTATCACCTGATTTTAAAAATTTAGAATAACATTATTGTTGCAAAAAAGACAATTATAATTAATTATACCATTCTATTTTAAGAGTCATGCATAAGGACTTATAAAAGTTAAATATTTCAATTAAATTCTCTTATTAATACCTACAAAGTGTGTCAAAGTCAAAGTTAAAAAGGTTTGTTTTATATCCTATTTTAGCTAGAATAATAATTTGCATACAGACCTGTCAATCCTAAATAAAACCCAAAGTTAACGGGTAGCCTTGGTAAGAAATAAGAGCCACCCACATCTGGGAACAACCCTATTTTTGTCTCGGGCATGGCAATCATTGTTTTCTCCGTTGCTACTCTGTACCTCCCATGAACTGATACACCAAGCCCTCCCCCCATTGTGATTCCATTCATTAATGCTACATAAGGTATTTTATATTTTCCAATAAGATAATTCACATTGTATTCAGTGTAAAAAAACCTTGGCCCTTCTACTTTATCTATTGCTACTTTAACATCACCGCCTGCGCAAAATGCTTTGTCTCCAGTTCCTTTAATAATTACTAAATTTTTGCTATTCTCCCATTCACGTAACTGTGGCAAAAGTTTAGACACCATGGATATATTCAAAGAGTTTAAAGCTTTAGGTCTATTTAAAGTAATAATGCCAGCATTGTTAATTGTTTCAAATATTACATCTGATTCCTTTGTGGACATTGTTCTTTTTAATAAGTAAGATATTCTTTGTGGTACTGTCCTTAATTTAAACATCTGTAAAACAAATATTTTGAATTTATGTACTGTAGAAAATCCTAAATCCTAAAAAGTTAAATATATTATTTTATCAATTTTAATAAACAACATACAATGTTTAGCATGCAAGTAATGACTATTTAACTGAAACTTGAAAGTTACTTGCATCACTTATTAAATTTTGTTTAATTTAATTGGTTATTAAATAAGAAATACTTACTTTAGCTTGAACTTGGACCCTGATTATTAAAACAGCCTTATCGTTTCCGTTACTAAGTTAAAATTCATAAAATCAAAATATAAAACTTTTAAGAAAAGTTACGAACATTTTATTAAAAGCGCATGTAGATACAGGTATTTGCAGACAACACACAATGAGTATATTTTTGATAAAAGGATCGTAAAGTTTTATTTATTAAAGTTCATTATACAGAAGTATTCGTTTGTTATCTTATCTATTGTGAATTGTCAAACTTGAAACTATATCGTATTGCGATTTGCGAGACAAAACTATGTACAATTTTCGTAGGTACCACGTTTCTGAACTAAGAATTAATTTAGTCACTAAAATTTATTGTTAACATTTTTTTGATACTTTATTTTTATGTTAAAAATAATATTTATATAAGAAATGCTTTGGAATTTGAAATATTATGATATTTATATTCGTGCAAGTATTTTAATGAATATTATTATTTCTCGATGGGCGTAAATTAATTAAAGTAAGAAATGTACGAAATGGCAACACTAAATTATTACCCTATAATTTAAATAATCATAAATATTTCATATTCGTTATCATTACATATTTATCATTATAATTTATGTATAGTTTAGAATGAACATGTACATACTTTATATAATATTATTTACTGATTTAAACACTAATCTATTTGTATACCTATACTAAATATTATAAATCTGAAGAGTTTGTTTGTTTGTTTGTTTGGTGTAACGCGCTTATCTCAGGAACTGGGATGGCTCTGCTAAGTACTTGTTAGCAGTCTCGATAGATTGCAACGCAGTGCTGTTCGCATAATTAATATAGCTGAGGCTACTCAAAATCTTCGCAATTTCACTAGCCGCTTTTTAACGTCCTTGTTACGGCGAGTGATGCGAAGAGCTCTTCCATCTTATATCCTCCTCTCCTTTCCTCTCCAAGACTACACTGGTCGGAAATTCCACGCGTCTACAGTTTACCGATACCATCTCGTACCAAAAGGTTTGGCAGCTCCTACCTGTACCGCAGTATTAGGAAATAGAATTTATTACCGTCTCATGTGTTTCCCTCCTCCTATAATCACATGTGCTTGCCGATTAGAAATTGAAAGATTAATAGAGTATGTATGTAGGTTATTTTACGTTGGTCGCAATCGTTTGGCGCAGAAATTTCATACGACAAATTGCTACAGTATTGTCAACAACATTACTACTTATTTCATAGTTATTATAATTTTAAGATTATTGCAGTTTTAGTATGTATTTTTCTGTTTCGAATCAAAGAATTTAAGTTCTCTATCCTCTGGAAGTTTCTCGAAGAAGCTCTCTACATATTTGTCGTCGACTTCTGCTAATGTTCTTGGCTTCCATTGCGGTTTGTTATCTTTGTCTATTAAAAGAGCTCGTACACCTGTGGATACAAAGAATAAAATAATATTTTCTTAAGGAGCTAAAAGTTCGCTTAGAACATGACCTAGGATATTTTAATATACATAGCTTGAGCCAAAGAAGAGATTTGTTAGATTTGATGTTTCTATATAAAAGTCTTAACAATATCTATGTTAACCAAGATTTAGTATCTAAGATTAAGTTTAATGTCTCCCTCTCGATATCTAAGCAAAACAATTACTCCTCTTACAAGACCTCATCGGAAAACTGTTTTGGGCAATAACTCACCAATTTCCAGGATGTCTAAAATACTAAATGATAGTTGCAAACACCTTTTGTGGACTCACTCAAAACTTTTCGTACTATTTTTTTTACAGGGATAAATTAAATAATTTTAATATAAATAAAATATAATTAACTAATTTTAATACAACAAACTACTTGCAACCTAGAACGATTCCATTTTGATAATTTTCGCTAATAAGTTTATACCTTTTTAATGTAGTGTAATAGTTAAATAATATTTTATAAACCTCCTAATATTTGCATTCTGTATCTGCCTTAAAAGATAATGCATTTAGAATTAAGCTACACTGTATTTCTTTTTACTCAAAATTGTATTAATGTTATTATCACTGGTGGATTTCAAATAAATAAATAAATAAAAAATATACTTGCTCAATAATTTTCTGAGTGTAATAATTAGTAGGTTCACTTAAAGCAGCATTACTACACATCATCACCACACACACACACACACACACACACACACACACACACGCACGCACGCACGCACGCACGTACACACACACACACACACACACACTGTTCCATCGCCCTCGTACGCATTATCAAAAAAAAAACAAAACCTTCAGGAAAATTATGATTTTCTATTGAATGACACGTAAGACGGTACTCCATCTTTAGGCACTCAGGTAGTTCCATCGTAGCACCCCTTCGCAATGCTTTTAGTGCGATTTTTAGAGCAGAAGGGCATACTTCATGCAATGTCTGAAATGTTTTACAATAGAAAAATATAAAATAGAATCGATATAATAGAAACTAGAAAGGATTCTTATCTTAGTGGAATTAACGCACTATCCAAAAATATTAACAGCACTGCCTAGGTAGTGGCTAACTAAACAGTTCCATATCTGGATGTCCTGGTATTGAGTTCCAGCTTAACTTAATTTCAGAAGAATTTTCGTTTAGGTATTTTCTTTTATAACGTTACCAGGAGTTAAAAATGTTACCAGGAGTTAGAAAGTTAGTGTTCGTTCGTAGCACTCCCATGAGAGATCGCATTTGAAGCTCTCGGTCCTGTCACTGATAGAGCCCGTATATAGATCCATCGGACTTGAGAGTAACAGAAGGGAGTAGGAGGAGTATAGATTGCTGTACACACACGCACTATACAATAATATCTCATGCGCAGTAAGGACTCAGTGAGATTGGATGCTATGGCCAAAACCGGCCACGAGAATCATTTTTATTTGTACCTTTTCAGCCCGTTAATTTGGAAGGCTCGCATAGGTCCAACCAATTAGTATTTTTCCACTATTAAAATGGAATCACTTTTATTATTACTACTAGCGACTCGCCCTCGCTTCGCTCGGGCTCTTCCCTAGATTTAGCACAGGTAAAGCCGCGGGATCTGCTAGTTATGCATATAAACCTTCCTCTTGAATCACTCTATCTATTAAAAAAAACCGCATCAAAATCCGTTGCGTAGTTTTAAAGATTTAAGCGCACATAGGGATATAGGGATATAGGGACAGAAAAGGCGACTTTGTTTTATACTATGTAGTGATGATGTTAGCAAAATACACATACATTTAACCCTGTATACACATTACATATTTTTTGTATTCGTAAAAGTAGGTATTTAAATGAAAAACAAACTAAGCAACCAGCACGTTTTGTACATATGGTAGAGGAGACCGTGGGAGATCGACCTTCACCAATCTGATAACCAGATGATACATATTTTTTATCGAATATAATTTATAAACAAATATGCCTATAATTACTTGCCTATCTGAAAGTGCTCATAGCTATTTTTTTCATTTTATTACAAAATCAGTCATATAGACTTGCCTGCAAAAAATCTTAAAGATTAAAGTTAATTTAATTAAAAATAGCCATGAGCACTTTCAGATAGGCAAGTAATTATAGGCATATTTGTTTATAAATTATATTCGATAAAAAATATGTCTCATCTGGTTATCAGATCGGTGAAGGTCGATCTCCCACCGGCTCTTAGACCAATATTTTCGTTCAAAAACATATTTTTAAATTAATTTTGACTCACCTTTAGTGTCTTAATAGACCAATCACTCTGAACTTTCTTGAGTCTCTCGATAATTTCCTCAACAGTGGAAGCGGCAAAACAGTATTTTATATCTTTAATGTTGGGTGTCAATGAGAACTCTCCTACAGACTCACCATACATATCCAGCAAATTTTGTATTTCTCGATCATTGGTACATTTATATAATGCTTTCTCTAGTTCAGGGAGTCTGTGACTGGAAACAAAGTGAGTGGCGACGCCAACATTAACAACATCCTGCCCTTTTAGTTTATCACCTGTAAAGTTGCCAAAGAAGTAACTATTACGTGCTTTTAGTTTTAGAAGTGAAAAAAAAATATTTTATATTTTTATTCATACCAGTCAGTCCCAAATAAATGCCCAATTTATCGTGTAACCTTGGTAAGAAGTATGAAGCACTAGAATCTGGGGGAAATCCAACTTTAATCTCAGGTATAGCGATTATAGTTTTTTCAGTTGCCACTCTGTATTTTCCATTAACTGAGAGACCTATTCCACCACCCATAGTAATACCATGTATTAATGCTACAAATGGTATCTTATACTTTTTAATATAATTAATAACATTGTATCCAACAGCAAACACAATTGGACCCTGGATTGTATCAGTTCCTTGTTTAATATCTCCACCGGAGCAGAATGACTTGTCGCCGGCCCCTTTCAAAACTATCAAAGATTTGGTATTCTCCCATGCGTGCATCTGATGCAGTATTTGAGACAAGACAGATTTGTTTAGACAGTTCAGAACTCTTGGCCTATTTAAAGTAATAATGCCAGTACTGTTTATTGTTTCAAAGATCACTTCAGGTTCTTGAGTGGATAACGATCGTTTAAAAAAGGAAGCTGCTTGTGGTAATATTCTCATCATTGTCTTAACAGTCTGTAAAAATATTCACCTTAACTTAACATTTAAGAATAGAATTAACAATAATAATTATTATTTCGGTATATATGTACCTACCTAAACATATTTTTAAAATTATTTCACTTAGAAAGTATAATACTTAAATTTAATAGATAAAATTATTTGGACGTGATTTAATTATTATTCTGCTAAAAAATACCAAAAAAACATTCGCAACTAAAATACTCCACATTTTTTATTTTAAGTCATAATTTAACCGACAGTGTCTGTTTTGGGGAAAATTATACTGTGGAGAATTTAAGCAGTTACCTTAAAATTTAAGCCGACAGTGCAATTTAATTGAATCAACCTTAATGTCTCCGTATTTCGCCCGTCGCCGTATTTTTACTTACCTACTAAGAAAATGAAGATGTACTAAAACTTATAGATGTTGTCAGTTTGTTTATATATTCAGGCTACAAATCGTCTAAGTGATAATTTTAAGCAAGTTTTTAGTTGGCAAGTTTGAGTTAACAAGCGGCTTCACCTCGCTTTACTCGAGAATGTTTAAGGTGCGATTTAAAACCTAGATATTATGTTTTTCGTAGGTTTATGCGAATATTTGACATCATAAATGGATTTTTTTTTGGTTTTTGTCGCGGATTTATTTTGATTTTTGGTTTCTTATGTATTGAATGCTTTACAGCAATCATGGTCACGAGAAAGACTAGAAAGGTATTTGATGTCTCAGGGGCTTATATACATACTTGCTACAGACAGTGCCTACCCACAATTTACAAAAAATCCAAAATGGCACAACACAAAATGTATAATTTTAAAGTAAGTACTTGGGTTTCGTTGAACCGTTTTGCGTGGACTTACTTTGTAAATTCACGCGAAAATGCCTAGTTAATTTTTAAATAACATAATATTGCACATGCATATAGTGAAATTTTATTCTAAATTTTGGTGAAAAATATTTTTAAACCAAATCAACAGTTTCAAAGATTACCTTCTATTATCCAAAATTATAAACTAACAAACTTCATCTATTTACATTATTTTTAAGCATTTAGTTTATTTATATCATTCTTATATCAGTTAATTTATGTTAAATTATGTTAATAAGTAGGTAGTACCGGTAATTAATACAACATGTAGGTGCTATATTAAACGTTATCTAATGTATGCTTTACGTCACTATGTAAGAAGTAAGTAGATTATATTTTTTAAATTAAGTAGTTTATCTTTTTATTGGTTTCAAATGCTTCGCCTTTACACGCCGTGGCTCGACTAGTTTCTTAATTCTTAGGTCTCCAATTCAAGAAAATGGAAGCTTTTTCCGATTACCGATTCCGATTATATGCCGAAATTAAGGTCAATTTTTCAAAGAAGGTTTTTTTTAATTTCTTTAAGGGCCGTCCTCGAAAGAATGTTAAATGCATTGTAGTCTCCATTGTTTTACGACCCACTCTGGCCTCCTTGACATAAATATGACATAATATTTATGAAACTCATATCTATTTAAAATTTAGACATTTGGCAAGCTTCGTCTTTATTTTACTGTATATGTCGTGATCGGTTTTTATAAATATGAATTCTCATAGATATTTTACATCTGCCGTTTCGTGGCGTAGGAGTTAGTATAATACGTGCCACGAAAGATGAGACTTGACGAGCGTCAGTAGCGGGGCATTTTCGCACTTAAGTCGTGCTAGTAAGAGTTATGTATAATTAATTTCAAGTCTCATCTTTCGTGGTACGGTCTGTACAGTGTTTTGCTTTCCTTTATTCAGACTCTTATTACTCCCACTCGGCACTGCTCCAGAGGCCGAGTTCCTCTATAAGTTGAGCCTATTAGATTAACAGTTTGATTGATCATACCAAATACAGGTGTGTAGCAATATTTATCCCATCGTAACTGATACATGATGCATTCGTTTTTGAACTTTAACTAATGACTTTGACATAACATAAATTTGACAATGTGACTTTGACATAACATACCCTCAGGGTGTTATAATGATAATATTGAGAGATTTTACAAAATTACCAATTTTATGAAATAACAATCAATAAAGTTGCTATGAAATGGGTTTAATCAGGAAAACAATTAACTGGTATGCAAGATTAGCTCCTAGTCATGGACGTACAAAGCCGCCTTACAAACATGTCGTTCAAATCGGTGATCCGACATTACGTAAAATTTCTGAGCCGGTGCCGCTCGACAAAATAAAATCTAAAGAGGTTCAGGAAGTGATACAAAAATTAAAGTATGTCCTGGTAAAATATGGCAGTGTTGGAATGGCTGCACCTCAAGTTGGTGTCAACCTAAGAATATTTGTTATAAGACAGACTCCTAAACAGGTCGCTTCAATTCCTCCAGAAATAATTAAGCATAAAGATATAGACGTTATACCGTTAACTGTGAGTAAGTAAGTAATTATTTTTATATATATCAGGCCTATAAATTGTAATTTAGTTAATATAAATTCTTTGTAGGTTTTCATAAATCCCAAACTTAAAGTGGTAGATTATCAAAAAGTCCTACATCCTGAGGGATGTGAAAGTGTGAGATCATTTTCAGCAGATGTTGCAAGATATAAGGAAGTTCAAGTTACAGGTGAAAAAATACTTAAAATTTTTTTTTAAATATCCTCCAGGTTTTTATTCATCTATGGCATTTTCAGGCTATGATTCAGAAGGAGATGAAATATTGAAAGTGTTTAGAGGTTGGGCGGCAAGAATAGCTCAGCATGAAATAGACCACTTAGATGGAAAACTCTATACAGATATTATGGATCGCAAAAGTTTACACTGCACTTGCTGGGAGGAAGTAAATCTGTCAAAAGGAAAAGTTGTTATACCTTTTACACCAGATTAGTTTATTAAATTGTTTTAGGTATTATGTGTATAAGAATAAAATATTTTATTTCAATTTTTTAGTTATATTTTCCACCAGGGACTCACTCTCCGTAAGGTATGTATATTTTTTTAACCCTTATTCTATTACTTTATTAAAAAGTAGGTTATGTTACTCCTTATGGTCTAAGATCCCATTGCATGATTCTGCAGGTATGTGTTTTTTGATTAAAAAAATTTTAAAAGAATGTTTAGGAAGTATTCAGTGGATTAGCGATAGGTTGCTTATAAAAAATTGGCCGCAATTACCTGTAATTATTTCTTGTATAGTTTATTTGCTAATGTAAATTGCAGCTATATGTTTTTTTAATCAATTTTACGTCATTTTGAAGAAAATGGTGTAAACAATAGAAAAAAAATTGGTTGCTTGCTCTCAGTCAGCCGCAACATCAGGTTACCAGGTGTTTTAAAATTTATATAATTGGTTATTATTTAAAAATGAATTATTATTCTACTTATCGTTGGTGTGCTGTTCCTGAATGCAAGAATACTAGTGTAAAATATAAATATGACTTAGTTCAAACTTGCGAAAAGGGATCCCGAAATATGTATTATGTAATTTGCGGACCATCAAAGAGCTTATTCTTGGCAAATTTGTGTTGTCTCCCTTTACAAAACCATCTTCTATGGTATTAAATAATAAAAATGACGTTGTGTACGAAAATAATAAAACTACCTACTAAAGTAAATACACTGATCAGTAATTAACACAGACACTTTTTTGGACTTCGCTTGCGTTAGCTTTGGTTAACACATGTGTTTGTATTTCGTGCGTGGTTTTTCAGTAGTAAATCGCGAATATTGTTGTGATTTTTGTTAAATAAGATATTACTAACTTGGTGTTGGGTATTGGTAAGTAGTGTGTGTTGTATTTGTCTCTGTATATAGTGTTTTTAGTGTAAAATGGAACCTGATCCTCCGCCCGATCCACCCGATCCTGGTGGATCGACGGTGCCTGCAAATTTAACACGAAAGCGTCAAGGTGATGAAGTAATAACAGAGCAAACAAAAAAAACTATAGTTGATCCAGCGTCAGCTACACCATCCATTCAACATGTGTATGTTCACCCTTCCCTCTCCGGCCCTAAATTCTATTCAGAAAAGGATAATGGACCTTTCATTGTTTATGTTTCTCGTGAGACCCCAGACCCTGCGGCAGGTACTACTATTCGAGCGATAAAATTCGGCCAATTTCTGTATACTCATAACATCACTGCTCAATAACCTTAACAAATAGGAGCATTACGTATGGCCACATGGAACCCGAATGGTCTAGCTCCAAACAAAGATGACGTAAACTTCCTATTAAATGAACATAAACTCGATGTTATGCTCATCTCGGAGGCACACTGCACCACCTCATCCAATGTTAAGTTTAGAGGATATAAAACATACACGACAAACCATCCAGACGGAACAGGACATGCCGGCACAGCAATAATAGTCCGAGACAACATCAAACACGACATCTTACCAGAATTTAAGACCGCGTATATCCAAGCTACTACGATAGCGGTTAGGGATGGTTGTGGTTACTGCAACGTTTCGGCTGTGTACTGCCCGCCCAAACACACTATATCTGAGAATATGTTTAGTAATTACTTTAACACCTTGGGGGGCCGATTCATATCTGGCGGCGACTGGAATGCTAAACACACATTTTGGGGCTCCAGGTTAACCTCAACTAGAGGCAGACAGTTGCAAGCTAGCGTGACAACATTGGACCTGCGCACAATATCGACAGGTGAACCCACAAACTGGCCCACAGATCCGAACAAGATCCCTGACCTCTTGGACTTTTTCATTACTAAGGGCTTATGTAGTTCTTATTTCCGAGCTGAATCCTGCCTAGATGGTTCCTCAGACCACACACCTGTACTACTTACTGTGAGCACTATGGTGATTGAAGTTGAGAGACCACTTACATTATGTAACAATCACACCGATTGGGAGTCATTTCGTGAATATCTAGAGGATAATATAAACTTAAAAATAGCTCTTGTGTGTCCTGAAGATATTGAAGAGGCAACTAAAAATATTACCATGCTCATACAAGAGGCTTGCTGGAAAACTACGCCACTACAAACACAAAAACGCAGTATTACCTCAAATTGGCCGCTAGAAATTAAAAACCGAATCCTCGAAAAACGGCGACTACGACGTGTTTGGCAACTTAGCAGAAATTCGGCAGATAAACGCGCATTTAATAAAGCCATACAAGATCTAAGAATTTTCCTCAGAGAATGGCATGATGCCACACTAGAAGCCAAACTAGAGTCACTTACGCCCTCAACATCAAGTAATTATTCATTGTGGAAATTCATTAAGTCATGTAACAAACCCCAGGTAGCAAAACCACCTATAAGAAATAGCAATAACAGCTGGGCTAAAACCGCTCAAGAAAAAGCTAACGTGTTCGCCAACCATCTTGCTGCTGTTTTCTTACCTAACGAAACAGTCGATTTTGAGGCGCAAAGAGATGTAAGAGAACTTTTAGATCAACCGTATCAGATGGCGTTACCACCACACCCAATAAAAGTAACTGAAGTGTGGCGAACGATCAATGGCCTAAAAGACCGAAAAGCCCCAGGATACGACCTAGTAACTAAGGAAATACTAAAACAATTGCCGAAAAAAGCAGTAGTTTACTTGACCATCCTCTATAACGGAATTCTGAGAGTGCAATACTTTCCTGCCCTATGGAAAGTCTCAAAAATAATAATGATCCACAAGGCAGGTAAACCACCAAACGAAGTCGAATCTTATCGACCGATCAGTCTCCTACCAATTCTCTCCAAGGTCTTCGAAAAAATTATATTACATAGAATATTGCCTATCCTAACTGAGCACAAAATACTACCTGATCATCAATTTGGGTTCCGGCAATCCCACACAACAATCGAACAAGTCCATCGAGTAACCTATACAATAAGAGAATCCCTAGAAAATAAGGAGTATTGTTCTTCGGCATTCCTCGACATACAGCAAGCCTTTGACAAAGTATGGCACGAAGGCCTTCTTTTTAAGATCAAAAAATATCTACCACATAGTTACCACATGTTGATGAAATCTTATCTATCGGACAGGATTTTCCAAGTTCAGGAATCAGGAGAAACATCAGACTTCCATGATGCTAAAGCAGGTGTCCCGCAGGGGTCAGTTTTAGGTCCAGTGTTGTATACAATCTTCACAGCAGATCTGCCAGTGGTAGAGGGAGTCACCACAGCCACTTTCGCCGATGATACAGCCCTATTAGCAAGGAACAAAAATCCGGCCATTGCTTCCCATACGCTACAAAACGGGCTAAACGAAATAAATAAGTGGTTGAATAAATGGAAAATTAAAGCAAGTGCATCCAAATCAATCCACGTAACACTTACATTGAAAAAAGGAGTATGCCCCCCAGTACGTCTTGGAGATAACATATTACCCCACTGTCACAGAGTTAAATATCTTGGACTCCACCTAGACCGTAGACTAACCTGGAAATATCATGTTAAATCTAAAAGAGATGAGGTAAATATAAAATATAAAACTATGCTCTGGCTGCTACGTCGAAACAGCAAATTGTCAATCGACAATAAACTCCTTATCTACAAAATGCTCTTGAAACCAGTGTGGATGTATGGGATACAGCTCTGGGGAAGCGCCAGTAACTCAAATATTGCCATCATACAAAGATTACAAAATATCATTTTGCGCACCATTTCCAATGTACCTTGGTTTGTTACTAACAATGAAATCCATGCCAACCTAAAAATGACCACAGTGAAGGAAGAAATTAGAGCAGCTTCACAAATCTACCAACAACGGCTTGCCCTACACCCCAATCAATTGGCAGCCCAACTTAAAAGTCAAAAACATCCTAGACGCCTAAAGAGGCATGATGTTTTACAACTGCACGAGAGGGTGTAGCACCCTCATAACAAGAGAAGTGCCCTCGTTGGAGGTCACACTCATCACGCCATCTATCGCACCACCTATCCGCTTATAGTCCAGGGACTGATTGCAGATATAAACACAGAAAAAAAAAAAAAAATTTCTGTATCATAACAAGATTCAGAATATTATTAATGATGGCGTTAAAAATGTAGGACGTAATAAAATTGAAGTCCAATTCTCGTCAGCTGTAGCTGCCAACAACTTTTTATCGAACCCTATTTTGAATTTGTCCAAATTCGTCGCAAGCATACCAACATTTAATGTCACCCGAATGGGCCTAGTGAAAGGAGTCCCTGTAGATTGGGCAATGGAAGAGTTTGTATCCTCTCTTGAATTACCTTCTAGTTGTGGTCAGGTGTTGAAGGCGAGGAGGTTAAACCGTAAAACTGTGAATGAAGGCAATGTTACCTGGGTTCCAACGCAGTCAGTAGTATTAACTTTCCGTGGTCAAGTACTGCCACCCAAAGTATACTCCTACCACACCTCTCTTCCTGTACTTACATATAACCTGCCAACAATTCAGTGTTTGAATTGTTGTCGTTTTGGCCACATTAAAACTCAATGTAGATCGAAGCCAAGATGTTACAGGTGTTCCCAACCTCACACTGGGGACTCATGTAACATTTTAAAGGAGAATTCCACCTGTATTTACTGTTCTGCAAATCACTTTGCTACAAATAAAGACTGCCCTGAGTTTGTCAGGCAGCAAAACATCAAAACTTTAATGTCTCAGGATAACATTTCCTATATGGAAGCATCCTCCAAATTTCCTCCAGTTAGGCGCTCCTATGCCGATATGGCAAAAGAAATGTTCTCCCCTCCTCCTCCTACAACTTTCTCTCAGCCTATCCCTGGTAAATCTCAGAATCCTATGAGAAAGTCCTATACCAAAACGGTTGTCCGCTCCCCACGCCCCCGAGCTCCCCTTGCCAAAGGATTTGATAGACAAGCTCACGAAGCTATTACTAGCAATTGCCCCTCTTCCTTACCTAATGGCTGTGCCTTGGGTATTAATAATGATGCTCCCTATGACTTTTCTAAATCTAACCTCTTATTAAGTTTGACTGAAACCTTAATATCAATTATATCCGCTGGTGATGAAATTCCCCTACCGTCCAACGTTGCCCAAAACTTCCTCCACATTTTTAACATTCTTAAAAATGGCCCCACTCAACTTTCTTCAGTGGAATAGTAAAAGTGTACGCTCTAAAAAACATGAACTGCTTTCTATTATTGCCCTTCATAAGCCTGTCATTATTGCCATCTCTGAGACTTGGTTAATTCCTGGTTCCCGTTTTAGGGTCTCTGGTTTTGCCTGTTTAAGGGATGACAGAAGTGACGGGTATGGGGGTAGTGCCATTCTCGTTAGGCACTCCACTCCATATTCTCTAATCACTCTTCCCTCTTATAGTTCACACATTAATGCTGTGGCTGTAAGAGCTTTTAATATTTCATTTCTATCTCTCTATATTCCTAATCCTTCTTCTTCTGTCTTCCTTGAGCTACAGTCTATCATCTCTTCCCTTCCGAGTCCTGTGTTAGTTATGGGTGATTTTAACACTCACCACACTTTGTGGGGGTGTTACTTTTGCGATAGATTTTCGACTTTTTTGGTGGATATGATTGACGATCTAAATCTGTGTATCTTAAATAATGGTTCACCAACCCGTAGAGTATATCCTAACCAAAATCCTAAAACTGCAGTAGACTTATCCCTAGCTTCCCCATCTGTGTCTTCCTTAATTTCTTGGAATACCCTATCATCCTCTTATGGTAGTGACCACTTCCCCATCTTACTTTCTTTAAATAACAGATGTACTCCTCCGCTTTCCTCCACTCCCTTGCTTCCATATAATCTAAAAAAAGCGAATTGGTTAGACTATGCTTGCTCAGTTGATAGCATGATGGACTCCCTTCCCGAGTCTGTAAGTGATGAGAATGTCACGGTTTGCTATGATCAATTCCTTTTAACTATTTTTTTAAATGCTGACCTCTATATCCCCAAAAAACATCCCACACAAAATCAACTGCCTTCCAATCCCTGGTGGGATCAGGAATGCAGCGATTTTGTTAACCGGCGAACACTTGCCGAACTATCATATGCAGCCTCCATGACTATGGAGAATTTTCTTGAATATCAGCGCAGTAATGCAAAATTTCGGAGAATGGTTTATAAAAAGAAAAAACTTGGTTGGATCAAATTCTGTGAGTCCCTTGAACCTCGATCCTCGTCTCGTCTTGTTTGGAGACAAGTTAAAAGATTTCGTCGGGCTCTTGATGATGTCCCTCATCATGGCTCTAACAATCCATCAGAATGGCTTAATGACTTTGCTGACAAGCTATCCCCTCCATTTGTTCCCTCGCACAATTTGTTTCCTAATTCTGCTCAGATCTGTTCATTGGATGATATGGATGCCCCTTTTACTTTGGAAGAACTTGAAAACTGCTTAACGGGTTTAAAGGACACAACTCCAGGTGAAGATGGTATACCATACTCTTTTATCGGGAAATTGCACGAGAAAACCAAGGCATATTTTCTCAAAATTATTAATGCAATATTTAAATCAGGCATTACACCAGCAGCATGGAAATCACAGATCATCATCCCAATCCTAAAACCCGGTAAAAATCCCTCTGACCCGAATTCTTATAGACCTATAGCGTTATCATCAACATTAGCTAAAATTACTGAACGGATTTTAAAAAAACCGACTGGAATGGATAGTGGAAAGCAGAAATATCTTAGCTCCCTCTCAGTTTGGCTTTAGAAAGGGTCTAAGTACTATAGATAGTCTCAGCATACTAACAACAGATATTCGACTAGCCTATGCAAAAGGAGAGTATTTGGTGGGTGTCTTTTTAGATATCGCTTCTGCATATGACAATGTTCATCTTCCGTTGCTCAGGCAGAAAATGCAACAGCTGAGTTTACCGCCGAGGTTGACACATTTCATATGTAATCTGCTGACCGGGAGAACTATTTCTATAAGACATCGACTTCTTACTGTCCCTCCAAGGCTTGTCTGGAAAGGCTTGCCTCAAGGCTCGGTCCTCAGCCCGTTGCTATATAGCATATACACACACGACCTCGAACTATCTGTTAATAGTTTTTGCAACACCCTTCAATATGCTGACGATATCGTTCTCTACTGCAGCTCAAAATCGGTGGAGGACATTAGTTTTCGTTTGAACTCTGCTTTGCATTATCTAGGCCAGTGGCTCTCTGAACACGGCTTATCTTTATCAGTTACTAAATGTCAGGCAGTTGTTTTTACAAGAAAAAGAAATGTTCCAAATTTTGATCTTCGTTATGAGGACCAAATTATTAATTTGACTGATAATGTAAAATTTTTAGGCGTAATTATCGATAAACGACTGAACGGAATTGCCCACGCAGAGTATATCAGCAGAAAATGCGAAAAAGGCATCAATGCTCTTCGAGCGGTGTCTGGAGTGTGGTGGGGTGCACACCCTTATACTCAAAAGCTACTGTACAATTCTATAATACGTAGTCACATGGATTACGCCATGTTTGTACTAGACCCCTTTAACAAAGCACCTTCTGAAAAGCTGAACAAAATACAATATAAATGCCTCAGAATAATATTAGGTGCTATGAGATCCTCTCCTACCAATGCCATGCAAGTTGAATGTGTCGACCCTCCGTTTCCTATCCGCCGCCAGTACCTATCCGATCGGTTTGTTGGCAAGGCATTACAGCTGTCTTCTCATCCTCTATGGCCTAGACTTCGACAGCTAGCAGAGCTTAGCCCTGCGAACAAGACATTATCCTTTTTACTAGATAGCTTCCTTAAATTTACTAAACTACCACATCCCATGTCTTGTTTTCCCTCTAATCCTATCTTCTGCACTCCCTACAATGCCCTAGTTATGTCTCCTTCTATAATTACAGAAATTGGTCTGACTAAGGGAGCACCTGACACCAACACGAAGTTCAAGTCACTTATTCATCAAAATTGGTTGGATCACCTCTTTATCTTTACGGATGCTTCGAAGCTATCCAAGGATGGCTGTGTTGGTGCAGCTTGCTGGATTCCAAAATTCAAAATTATACTACAATTTAAGTGCCCCCCCGAGTCATCGGTATTTACAGGCGAGGCTGTTGCTTTGCTAGAAGCAATCTTGTTTACTCTCTCCCACAATTTTAAACAAACAGTTATTTTTACCGACTCTTTAAGCTGCTTATTGGCTATTAAGGAAAACCCATTTCGTAGTAGATTGAGATATTCCATAACTTTGAAGATTCGCGAAGCTTTGTACTCATGCTATCAAAAGGGTTTAGCGGTTTTACTAGTTTGGATTCCAGGTCATTCTGGGATTCCTGGAAATGAAACAGCTGACTCCTGTGCCAAAGCTGCTGTGCAGTGCGGTTCACTGGAGTATTTTTCTAATTCTGCGCAGGATCTTTTATCCATTGCTAAATCTCGCTTAGATAAATCGTGGGAAATCTACTGGAACTCATCAAAATCTTTTAAAGGTAAACATTATGCTGCAATCCAGCCTGAGATCCCGAGGCGTCCTTGGTTTTCGCGTTGCAAAAAGGCGGAACGTTGGGTTATTTCTACCATTTGTCGTCTTCGTCTAGGACACGCAAGTACTCCTGTGCACTTGGCAAAAATCAGAGTCAGGGACCATTCCTTGTGTGAATGTGGCCTTGACGAAGGTTCCCCTTCCCATATCCTTTTCAACTGTCCCAAACTCTTGTATCCTGTCTATGACATCCTTCCCTGTAAAGTACCCCGTCCTATTAATGTTAATTGCTTGTTGATGTTTGTGTTTAGTCCATTATGTAGATTTCTATGTATATATATTAAAAATAATAAAATTAAATTATAGATATGTTGTAAATATGCTACTTCACCTTCTAACAATTATATATTTTTTTATAGTATATAGTTTTATATATATTGTGTTGTCTGTTGTAGGTTATGATTTCACAACAAACCGCTCCGCCTCTACATTGATATGATCAGTCTTAATGTCTGTTTTTTTTCATATTCACCGATCAGTCTATATATAACGTGTATTCTCCATTCTACGCGACATTGGCGAAGTCAACTGTGCCCAACTGGCGCTTATGAAAGCCATTAAAGGAAATAATTGAATCAGACACTTTTTTGTGTACAGGACAGTATGACGTCATAATGCGGCGGCTACTATTTCGTGGTGTTCAAAAACAGATTAAAAATACTGAAAATTTTGAATTTAATTTTAAAATTTATTTTGTTATTTTATGAAATAAAACTAACATTACCTGACTGCTTTTTGCCTAAGCTATCTCAATATTAGGTTTTTAGATTGTTTTTCATATGGAGTAAAATACCCTATTGTTTTAAGTCCTAAGACAGACAGACATTCCCAGTAGTAGTCTGAAATTTGTGTGGACAATGACTGTTGTTGTATGCAGCGTGGGAATACTTAGGTATTAACGAATACTAATAACACCGTGATGGTTTGGTTAATTATGTTTTTATTTACTTCACATGCTAAGCTATTATTGTTATGAGTAAAGGAAAACACTATAAATATTAGTAGGCGCTGATTTTGCCGTCCGAGTATCAATCTCCTCTCTGTCAAGTCTAGTGACAATTTTTTAGGCGCGCTTGTCTGTCAAAATGACAGAAGCGCTCTAAAATATTTACGCTACCTCCCTACGGAGAAGGAGAATCCGTACAAAAGAAAGGGAATTCACAGGTCGAAAGGCTTGGAGAAATGGACTCTACGGCCAGATCGAGTGGTATACTGTGGTGTAGGTGGGAAAGAAGAAACAGGCATATGTGCAGATGGCACAGGAGGGGAAGGCAGGGAGGGAGCAAAATTCGTTTGCGCAGGTTGAGACACAGCAACACGTGGTACTGGTGCCGGAACTGGATAATCTGAAGTGCTTGTATGCTCGACGAAAGCTGGCTTGAGTCTGTCGACGCTTACCGTTGTCGGCTTGCCTTTGACCTCTATTGACATCGTCTTACCGCCCTTAGCTCTAGAAAGCACTTTATGAGGGCCGGAGTAGGGAGGTTGTAAAGCACGTCGAACAGTATTATCCCTAAGCATGACGTGTGATGCGGTGGCGACCTCCTTGAAAACGAAGGGAGATAACTTTGAATGTTGAGAAGCCGGAGTGGGTCTCAAGCTGGACATATGCTGTCGTAATTTGTAGACCAGGTGTGATGGGTCGTCAAAACCTGATTCTCCGGAAGATACTAATAGTTCCCCAGGGAGCGCCAAAGATTCTCCATAGAGCCAGTTCCGCTGCAGTTGCCTTAATATCCTCTTTGTAAGCCGAGCGCATCCCAAGCAAGACCAAGGGTAATGCACTCAGCCAAGAATTGCCGTGGCACATTAGAGCAGCCTTAAGCTGCCTATGCATGCGCTCAACGAGCCCATTTCACTAATAAACGTATATGCAAATTACATCTAAATCGGTTGAAGATATCTGCTTTTCAATTCATTTGCAAGATAATAACAAGAAAATAGACATTACAGTTAACATTAACAAAACATTACAGTTAAATAAATACACATTTTAAAAAGTTTGTAAACTTCTGGCTTACGGCGAAGTGCGCCACATAAGAAGTCAGTATGGCGCGTTTCCCAACTAGACAAATTTGAGGTAAAAATATTTAACTTCCAAAAATATATAAATTTTATTAGATAGGAGTGATATAAGGTCAGAATCTTAAAGCAAAATATTTAAATTGTGCACTTACCTCACTAGTATATTGGTAAACTCTAGATTTCTTGAGATTTACGACAGTGATAGTCATCTCTCCTAACCACTTTGAATATCAGTGAAAATAAATTGGGCGCGTGTCTCAAGCTCACATGGCTAGAGCCAATGTGACTATCACCAAGAACAATGTTTTAGGTTGTAGCATCGACATAAGGTATAACTAATAGTATATAATCCGTAGTTTTCGAGATATTCGTGGTAGGTGCACTTGCCCGGTAGGCGCACTTTGCCCCCTTCACCCTATTAACACACAATAAAATAAAGTAATAAGACAGAATACACAAAATAAAGAAATAAGACCAAACATTACAAGTTACAACACAAGACACACAAAAGCAGAAATAAAATTGTTAAATTCAGCGGCCCACACAAAATGTTAAGTTAGCAAACCAAATAAAAGAAATATTTTTTTTAAGCATGCAATGCAATTTGTTAAAATAAGGAAATGCCAGTCATCACAAAAGTTAGATATTAAAGTAAGGTATAAACTATAGGTAACAAAAATTAGGTATAAACTAAGAGACTATGCACTAAATTTACACACACAAACTATATATTTCATATATAATGAACTATAAGTAATAGAATAAATTAATGCAGCAGTCAAGGCTTGCAATATACAAGTTATTAAATTATTTTTTGAACAACAAATCACCAAGTAAGTTTAAAAAAAATGTTAAAAATTTACGTGTTACCATCAATCACCGAGTAAAAGTTCATGTTTTTTGCTCAGACCAATAAAAAAGTATGACAGACCATTGCGCACATAAAGTGAAGCACGTAATATGAAGACGATTCAACCATATGAAGACGGACGCTCGGTAGTCGACAGAACAATAATACTCTGCGCCCTGCGAGAATAATATTAACCTCGTAGAAAAAAAATGGAATATAGTTTGACTTTACTGCCATCTATGGGGTGCCCCAGTACAACATTTTAGGCGGGAGATTCGAATCAGATTAAGTGACATTTAAATATATTATATATTTCAGCACTTCCAAATTACTTTGGAAAAGCCAGAGTAGTTTTGTTATATAAAGGCCGTTCCAAAGTAACTCGGAAATTACTGAATTGTTTTAGGTTCACAATTTCTTCAATATGTGAGGTTTAAAAAAAAACTTGTGGGTATTTTTATAATTTTATTAAATCAGCTAATTGTATGTTACAATCCAATCTACAACTAAGTAACGATCTTGTATCACATAGAAAACTAACATTTCATCATTTTTTTTACAAAATATACATTTTGCTCATGAATACAAAAATGATGCGACGAAAATTACTGTTCTGTTACAAACCTACTGTTATAATTCATTTTGTAACTAATTTAAAATTAAACACTGTAGAGTTTCATACATTTAAATAGCACAATCAATGATAAAAAGAAAAATCATAATTCTGAACAGATCATTTCAGATTTTTAACAAAACATTTTATATATTGGAAAGCTATAGATTTTTTATATAGGAATATATGCATGCACAGGTCCCCAAGATGCTGTTACGTGTTGCTTCAGGATGAGGAATGATGTGCTGGACCAATGCAAGACGCCTGCTTGGCGAGGTGCAAGTGTTAGTATGAAGCTTGCCCAGTAAAAAAGCTTGTCCTTGGTGGTCAGAACGCAGGTTGTAAATGCATGATATGAATGTAGCCAATGTCGTGAAGTGCTGTAGAGCTGACAATGTCACTATCGAAGTGTCCTAATGATCTCGAAGTTCGAAGGCGCTAATTCACGACCACGGGAGGCGTCGAAGGAGTGACAATGTCTCTCGAATAGTCGACGACTCTGCCTCGATGATGGCACGTACTTTGCGGTGATTGGAGTAGTGTGATGGTCACATCACATCACAAAAACTCAGAGACTCGTAGGTTGCATGTAGAGTCGGGGGTCACCATTATAGTGGGAATGCTTAGGTATTAACGAATACTAATAACACCGTGATGGTTTGGTTAATTATGTTTTTATTTACTTCACATGATAAGCTATTATTGTTGTGAGTAAAGGAAAACACTATAAAATATAAATATTAGTAGGCGCTGATTTTGCCGTCCGAGTATCAATCTCCTCTCTGTCAAGTCAAGTGATAACTTTTTTTAGGCGCGCTTGTCTGTCAAAATGACAAGCGCTCTAAAATATTTACGCTACAGACTACAAAGTGAAACAAAATTAGTTTAAATTACTTTACTGACAAGAGCTAGTCACAACCCCCATGACATATACAAGTTACTAATATAATTTTACTTTGCCCTTTTCATAACTTTATTTTGTAATTTATTTTTTATTATATTATTAGACAATAGTTTTATAAAAAAAGATTCAGTGCTTAAATGAAGAAAACAAACAATTTAAAGCAATATATTTATTTTATATGATTTCAATGCATACTAATAAGTACCTTTAACTTTTTATTTTAGAAATAGGTTTTTTAATAAATATTCCTAGAGTTAAAAACACATAGAGAAAGTAACAATAATTACATCTTGATATTAACTAAATAATTTTTATTTATTTTACTAGTAATTTCAAAGTATAGCTGCTTTATATTATAATGAAAATGGATAATGTTAATTTTTTATTTAAATATACATGTGAGTTTTTTTCATATAAGAAATACATTAAAAGATATTTGATACACAAATGTTGATTATATATGACTTAGTACATGTAGTAAAGACTATGTTGATAGCTTTTCTAGGCATTCAGTATAGGTTACAGTTCTCGAGGCATAAGCTCAGCTTTGCATTTGTGCGAGTTCAGCGTACTTTGCATTTGTGTGAGTGCAGTGTACGGATAGGCACGACGATACGGATAGACGTTGCGTGTTGGTTTAAACCTGTTTTAACTGGTTTTTGATGCGCGGCTATTGGCTATTAGCCACACAAATACAAAGCTGAGCTTATGCCTCAAGAACTGTACTTTATTGTAAAACTACTTTAAAAATTATTTGAATTTTGTTCTCTCTACATAGCTTTTATATATTGGCCTCATCAAGTTAAAAGTGCTTTTTAATAAGATTGTGCCAGATTTGGTTAATTCGCAACGGGAAGTTCCTCTTATATTAAATGCTTCAGTAAAAATTTTATAATGTTTCTGCAGTGGACTAAAGGAAATGTAGCCAAAAGACCATCTTTGTTATCTCTACCATACCATCTAACCGCACATCAACTATAGGTAAAATTCAAGACCATGTCAATATACAAAAATGAATTATTTTTCTGAATCCTTTTTTGTAATCTGAAAATTAAAAAATATTTTAGTAAGTTATAAATTATTTAAGTATGATATATTCTTGAATTACCACCCATAGTTAAATGGTCCATCTTGCAACAATAATATTCGCGACCTACAATCAATTATGCACCACAATTCCTTCAGTCAATCCTAGCCATACCCTACAGCTTCCATCCGCAGCAAACATTCCAGTGCATCAGTTATCTGGAAAAAAAAATCTTTAAATAACGATAAAACAAATATATACCTATAATTAAAAATGTATTATTTTGACATGAACTTTATTTCTATGAATATAAATATCAATCCATATATTCCTCGATATTTCGTTTTGTTATTGCTATTTCGTTTTTTGTTGTTTGTTATTGTCAGGAGCCTTCTTATGAAATTAATTGGAAAATTTGAAAATTTAAGGAAACTTAATAAAATTTACGTTCAATGCATGAGGTGGTCGACCATGTCTTATGTTCTCTTACAAGGGGGTGGGATAGATAGTCTCGATAGTTCTTACGTAAGATCAAAAGCGCCGGCAACCGAGCGAAAGGTACTGTACCTTTAAAATTACGAATAAACATTTCAAAAAAATGTTACTTTGAAAAATAAACATTAAAATAAATTAGACGTATTATTTTTTTCTTTTAGACTCTTACGTAATAAATAATAAACGTGGGGGGAGGGCGTCGGCTTATTTTTATTTTTTCTTATAATAGGGGGGGAGGGGGTCAAAAACTAGCGAAAATAGTCTTACGTAATAAATGAATGGCCCCATACTTAGTAAGTCAAGGAGTGGGTGGGGGTTGTACCTGAGGGTGGTGTACCTAAGGGGGGTGTACCTGAGGGCGGTGTACCTGAGGGGGGTGTACCTGAGGGTGGTGTACCTGAGGGGTGTGTACCTGAGGGGGTTGGAGGCGAGCGAGGTGAGGCTGGTGAGGCTGGGCGGGCCGCTGGCGAGGCTGAGGCGGTCGGTCTCGTCGTCGGCCTGGTTGTTGCGCAGCTCCTGCAGCGTGTACACGAACTTGCTCCACTCGTCGTGGCGCGGCTGCGCTACGTTCTAAAATACCAATCGTTTTTTATATCCACAGAATCCAGATTCATATCCACAGAACCATACATTGAATTAAAATAATTAGGCTATATCAGCAATCTCATGCATGTCATAACACTAACATAAATGGTTGGAAATTAGAGGAAGAGGAAGAATTTTTGTAAATTGATCAAAATATCACTTACTCCTACTATTATCACCTTAGTAGGTACTATCTCAGGTCTCATTTCTAACATGATTACTACTTGTGAAGTGAAGGAAAACATTGTGAGGAAACCTCTGAGAGACCATTACTATGTTCGAAGTTCGAATTTTTTGAAAGACATGGCAGTGTTTCCCAAACATTGTTCTGCCATGGTCCGGTAATTTTCCCACTGCCTCTTCGTAACCCATTTTACATTTGAAACCCAAGCTAATACACTTTATTAATACTAAAAATGGTTCATTAATACAATGCGATGCGTTGATCAATAGTAGGTTATATTTTTTAAAACAAAGCTACCGCCTTCGTTGCGACCTGGTATTTATTTTGATGGCCCGGTAACGCGAGCCGGCAAATGGGAAACACTGACATATGACATGAGTCTATCTTTCTTATTTCTTGATAGTAGGCCTCAATAACTTCACAAGCCTGTCCCAGAACTCGAACTTAGGACTTTCGGAACTGCAACGAGTCATGGTTTTCACAATTATGGTGTACCTCAGCGAGCTCGTAGACCCATATCTTGCCGTTGTCGTCTCCGGCCGTGAGGTGCGTGCCGCTAGGGCTCCACGACACGCGGTTGAAGGCCACGCCGCCCTCCGACATCACCGACGCGATTGGCACCTACAAATATTCATATTATTAGTAAATACCCTGCACACGGGTATGTTGTTTGTGTTATTATGGTAAATAAACAGTGGTAGCAGTAATGAGCTACGACTACTCTTTATTTATTTTTCAGTATACTTTTGATTTTCTTAATGGTCCATAATAATTATGCCAGTTGAGTACAGATTACTTCGCCTTCCAATCACTCTAAGAAGTCGTGTTAGTTACACCATTTATAACTGAAAAACGGCTGAACCGATTTAGCTGAAAGGGGAGGTAGCTTAGAACAAGGAGACGGACATAGGATACTTTTATCCCGTGTGACGTGACATAAAACGTCAAAGAGAATAAAAGTCACTATAAAACGTGGTATAACAAAAACGTATTTGACATGGAATAACAAAACGCAAATGACAGTCAAACGTAATTTTGTCTATGGTTAAGTATGGTTGAAAATTTGATAATTATAAATTTTGTCAGAAATCAATAGTCAGTAATAATAATCAGTAATTTGTATTCTTGCGGAACAGAGTTCGCCGGGTCAGCTAATATGCTATAAAATTCATACACACATTTTGACTAGGAGAGATCCTCTAGAAATAAAGTCCACCTTTGCCCATGTCACAGTTTCGTGCAATAAAGAATGTACAGTTCTCGAGGCGTAAGTTCAGCTTTGCATTTGTGTGAGTGATATCTAAAAACCAGTTAAAACAGGTTTAAATCAATGCCTTCGTCGTGCCTATCCGTACACTGCACTCACATAAATGTAAAGCTGAGCTTATGCCTCGAGAACTGTAAGTAATGGGGTACCTCGGTGTCGCGGTTGAGGTTCCACAGGTCGAGGCGTCCCGCGGCGTCGGCGGCGGCGAACAGCGCGGGGTGCGCCGGCGACCAGCGGACGTCCGCTACATAGTCGCCGCTGTCCTCGAACGAGTACAGCGCCTTGTTCTCCTGCAACCAACCAACAAACACGGCATAGTTATGTGCACATCTAATAATAATAATGTTCTCCGACCGATTCCGGCCAATCTCATTGAGGCTGGCCAACTGCGCAACAGATATTATAGTGCACAAGTGTACGCGCAGACACAAGTGCACTCTCTATTCCTATCACTCTCATACTCCGGTGAGACGACTACTCGACACGACCAGTGAGAGTTAAGGCGCAGGACCGACGGCTTTACGTGCTTTCCGAGGCACGGGGGTGACTCACCGCCAACTTCCCAACTCCGCTCCGGGCTATTACTGAGCTTACTAAACAGAAAGACTCAATAATCAAGGAGGGCTATATTCCATCACGCTACGACCAACAGGAGCGGAGCATCAATAAAAATTTTGCAAGAACGGGAAGGGCGGGCGTTAGTTCTGCGAGCTATCATACCGCGCGACTCAGAAAGAATTTGGTTTCCGGTCTTTAGAACGCGTGCGAATCCGCGAGAAATGCTAGTTCTTTATATTGAAACGATCGGGTGAAATTGAATGAAACATCAACAGTACACTATGATCCTAAATGTATGGGTAGTGAAAAATAGTAAAAAACACATCCCTTGAGGTTCAGAATGTCTATCAGCTGCAGTCAATATTAATAATTGGGTTTAATCATAAAAAAAATATTCATATTATAAATATAACACTATAATATACTTGCAACTAATTTTAAAATTTAAAACTTTAATGTAATATGAAAAATAAACCTGTATAGGTAAAAAAAATCTAAGATATACAATTTAATTTTTTTACGTTTTGAACAAGAAGCACAAACATAAAATCTGGTGCGAGTAATTTAATTACTACTTCAGTCTACATACCTTAGTACTCCAGAGCTTAACGCTCCAGTCCATTGAGGCAGTCAGGTAGAGATGGGACAGGTCCAACGCAGCTGGGGCTTGATGACAGGCCACGGCTGTGACTGGCCCTGCATGAGCTTCTACACTGTCTGTCACACCAGCTCGCTGACCATGCCGACACCCACAATACACATGCCCATCTTCACCACCCAGTACAAAATTGTTGACATCACCGTGAGGGAAGTCCATGGAGGTGACTGCTACAGCCTTGCTCTGACGATGCTGAAGTTCCAAGGTTTCCTGGGGCTGAGACAGCATGTCCAGGGACCAGGAGCACATACGGCCGTCGGTGGAGACTGAGATGAGGTTGTGTGCGTTCTGGCTGCCCACCACGGATAGGCAGTACACGGGGTGCGTGTGCGCTAGTGAGGATAACGGCGTGCGTTGTACCGGCGTGCGCTTTTGTACGCGGTTGTCCCACAGAACTATCTGGCCGGAGTACGTGCCGCCCAGGATCAGGTTCGGGTGAAATCTGTCAGTATTGTTCCGTTTAAATTATCTTTTAAGAATGGATTATGGTGATATGCCACAAAATTCTAATTTTTAGAATATTTCGGTAATCATTAACAAGATAATTGAATTGAAAATTAAATTCTATAACATATTGAATGCATGAATAAAATAGCTGTCAAGTGATGTAAACTGAACTATTATAGTCATAAAGACGGCTGTTTTAGGAATCATAACAGCTGTACATACACATACCAACATTTTTGTATAAAACATGAAAAATGCAAAAAATGTAACATATCACCTTCACCTATATACATCTTCAATTACTTCAAAAATGAACATAATTTTAAAACGATATTATAAATATGTGTGACCTGGCGAACGTAGCGCTCATGACGGGCGACTGGCAGTGGAAGACATCCTCGGGGGTGGTCTTGCGGAACTTGCAGTTCCACACGAGGCACACGCCGTCGGGGTCGTGCGGCGCGTCGTCGCTGTTGTGGTACGCCGCCAGCAGCAGCTCGGGGTGCGCCGCCGACCAGTCCAGGCACGTCACGCAGCGCGCGCGAGACCAGCGCTCGTCTGCGAACGTGCGGACTAGGGATAGTCGCGCGTCTGGACGGTCGTCCCTGATGACATAGCGACAGGTAAATCACTTTTGAGGTGAAACTTCTTTAGAATCGTTGTGATTTCAAACTCGATGAAACGAAAAAATAAGCCCATAGTACCAGGCACTCAGAGACGGGGAAGAGCCTTAATTTAAATTCAAGTTTTACTTCTGACATGTGTACTACTTTGTACACACGCACTTTTTTTTACGTTACATTTACTTAATTATTATGAACTGCATAAATTATTTTAATAATATAACATTTCAGCACTCCCATTTACAGCTGCTAGATTCATGTTATACGCTCTTGCTACGCTAGCACCATTCTTAGCCCAGTCATTTTTGGTAAAAAAGGGGTCAACTTCGGAATGAAAGATAATAAGCTCTAAATTGGTATAAACCTTTATTTTGTCGTTCTAAATGTAAAATGATAACCGTAATTCACGCTTGACCTTGCATTACGCCATATATATACTACTATACTAATAAGCTCGGGGTGCGAGGCGGACCAGTCCAGACACGTCACGCAGCGTGCGCGAGACCAGCGCTCGTCCGCGAACGTGCGCACGAGCGACAGGCGCGTCTGGACGGTCGTCCCTGATGACACAGCGACAGGTAAATCATATATGGACATAAGTATGCAAACCAGAACCAACCCACAGAATGAAAAAAGTCATTCTATGATCTGATATAATCGATTTTCATAAAAACTGTATACAAAGTTTGTATAAACCTCTTTCCCAAAAATACCTTTATAATATTATAGAATATGTAGATAGCTTTGATCTTTTTAGCATATATAAATCACGCAATTTTGGACCTATCTGTGTACTTAATTCAATTTAACCGCCATTGTGGGTTGGTTCTGGTTTGCATAACTATGTCCATATAATAAAGAGGTAATAGAGAGGAACTGCACTGCAGCGGAGCGACGCGACGCGGCACTGCCAAATATTCTTTTTATGAAATAGTATGAGACATAATGCACTACGCGACATCGTAACCACCCGACGGCACTGCAAGACAGCCGTCATGACATGACGCCGCGATAACAATTGGGCACATTTTGCAAAAAGTTAACAGAACATTTTTAAAAGTTAACGTTATTTACGTTCTATTTCTTTATATCACCATTGTTCAACTTTGAACGTTTGTGCCCACCACGATTTAGAATACGAAGAATTTTGAACGATTCACGTTGAACTGCATACATTATTTTAATAAATACTGAAGTTACCCAAAACACAACCCTTTTCAAGACTATCCAATCCACTTACAGCTGCTAGATTCATATTATCCCCTCTTGCTACTCTAACGCCATTCTGATGAGGTTTAAACTGTTTTTTACCGTATAAACACTCTTAACTCCCATATAAGCTAGTTCTCCCCATTATATTCCATAGAAAAGACAATGGCAACACTAACTGCGCGTTCTCGTTGTCTCCGCCGCCGGTGTAGTCGGTGTAGATGTCGACGGACTCGGCCAGCGCGCGCTCGATCACGCGCCCGGCGCGGCTGATGAACTTCTGGAACTCCGACGATAGCAGGATCGTTTGCTTCTCGTCGTTGCTCAGCTCTCGAACTGTCGAGATACATGTGGAACAATAGATGTTTTCATTAAGACTTTATAATTTATAGATTGAAGAAGATTTGTCTTACATAAAATCATTTATATATTTATTTATTTATTAGGATAACCAACAAAAGTTACGTTAATTTATTGCGTTGTAAATAAAATTCATAACAATAAATATTAATCATACAGTCTCTTGTCTATTTCAGTCTAGCTTGTAGGCTGCGAATCGTGAAGTTAAGAGTTCGAGCCCAAAGTTAACCAGACCCACATAAATCTTGAGAAATTTCAGGAACAAATTCTCAAGAACATTCTTGAGTATAGTTAAGACTCACTGTCTTGAAGTGTAGCGTTGGTTCTGTAGCTAACCTCTCGCGTCAACTTTATGATCCCACAAGACATTAATTATAAGAGTGAAACGGGTAATAAGTGCAATTGTTTACTACACACTTAAATATAATCTGTGCAAATGCCTATAATCTTGTTTTATTATTTTAAAAAGAAATTGGGGAAAATCATACAATATGCCGTATGCCTTGAATATTTTTACCTCACATACCCGAAGTAACTTCAGAAAAAAACCATCACTCACCTTTCTTCTCCTTCTCCTCCTCCTTCTTCTCCACCGGCGCCTCGGTGACGGCCGGCTGCACCTCCTTGACGGTGGGCAGGCCGTGGGGCAGGATGCCCGGCGGGAGCTTCCCGTGGAACGCGGCCTCCTCGTCATCGCCTTGTCGAACGCCGTCCCCGTCGAATGTAAGCACTGGACGGTGAATAAGAATGGCCCTTTGTGGCCGACGACTACACGAGCGCGACTGACTTATGTATTGGTGGTTCGAGTTAGAGAAATTGATTCTTTTTTAAAATATATTTTCTGTCTTTTTATTATAAGTCTGTCGCACCCTTCTTGCGTTCTATGAAGTTATTTTTGTTTTATTATAAGCAAAACTAGTATTATATGAATTAAAAGAAAGTGTAAGAACAAATTTAATTTTTTAACTTTAAAATAACTTCATAAAGACATGAAATGTTTACGTGATGTGTGAAAGGAAGTATGTGTTCGCACTAATTCATCTACCAGCGAAACGGTTATAGGTGATCTAATAGAACTACACTAAACGAAGACAGGATTCATGTAAGATATAAAAATATGGAAACAGAGTTGAAATAGAATGTTGCTGTCTAAAAATAATAAATAAGCAAACAATGACTTTACATCTTACATGCTTCATGAATTTTCAAGCAATAATGGGTTTCGCGGAAAAATTTCGTGATATAAAGTACTAACTACTTTTCAAAATGAAATAGTAGATCAGATTTCCCAATGATAATGCCAATTTATTAAATCTGGCCGAAAAAAGTGATATTAATCTCTTATAGGAAGATACTTTAAATAGAAAGTATATTTATATGACGAATTTAACTCATGATTTAAAAAACTAGGCCAGATTTTAAACTATCGTATATCAGAAGCATGATAATGTTTGGTTATGATAGTTAATGTTAATCATAACTTTAGTCCTTCTTAAAGTTATCAAGCCTTATGTTTCAAAATTTGCAAGAAATTGACATTTGGGAATTGTTTTTGTAATATGGACTATAGTTACAGTACATAGAATAGTCATAATGAGATCTTTCACATCAATCATAGAAATTAAAAGAACTCAGAGTTTTACTTTGTTGCGTTAACAGGATCAAATATTTTGGGCTATGACTACAAAACCAACTTAAACTACTCTGGAATATCAGAAATTCGTGAACCACGCATTATGTTTAACATACAATGATTTAAAGATACAATTCTCTTGTTAATGGCTTCAAAGCGTTCCAGTTGAGCACAGCATTTGTTGCATCACAAAGTTTGAATTGGTCATAAGATTTTACATAAGATTTTGGTCACGAGATTGTAATGATGATTCTTCGAATACATACATAGAATTTTTATTTTTTTCGTCAAATCGTTAATAGGACCTATTATACTGTATCTATAATCCATATATTTCCATTGTATTATAACTAAATATTGATAATATTGTCAAAAATGGCGCCATGTTACAGTTTCTACAGTTCAGAGAGTATGAAACTGTACCACGTGCTACAAGACAAACACACACTAGAAGTTACTAAGCGTTTTTACGTGAGTGACAGAAAGCTGTAATTAACAAAATTATGCAAAAAAAAAACTTCCCGAGCTCTCCACTAGAGAGAAATCTTATATAAAATATATACGAAATATAATCTAAATGATAATATTATGATGACTCTTAAGTCATGCATACACACGATATTTTCTGTCACATGCAAAATGTTCCACAAAAAGTACAGAAGGCCACATATTCTTAGCTTATGTATATATCATAAAATATATATTTTTTTTAAATAACTACATATCATATAATCAAATTGTCTTGAAACGTAAACTAATACAGAATTAATAAAGCAGTTGCTACCATCTGTATGAATTTACGCGTTATGAATCTCATGTGCCATGTTAGATGGTATTGTTAGCTTCTATACTGATAAATAGCGTTAAATATATGAAGAGATAGATAAGGAGCAAACATGCTTAGTGACAGTGGCACAGGCTCTACCAAGGGCAAGTTTAGTCGATGACTTATGATTCGGAGTTGAAACCTACCTGTGAACTCGTCCTCCCACTCTAAACCCGGGTTTAGATTGTACTCGTCTTGAAAAAGGGAGGAAAACAAAAACAATGTCAGTATCTTTCGACCATTATAAATTATAAAATCAAACTATACATATTATAGCGAATCGATTGATAATTTACAGCATGATTGGTGACGCCATTTAATTTAACTGTAAGACTGTTTGGAAATATTTGTACCAGACAAATTCTGACATTAGGTCATTTTGGCCAATCAAATGATAGATTTTGGAAATCGCCCCACAAAAATCTACGTGTACGTACATAATGGCAAATTATTAATAAACATTATAAGTAGCACTACGATATTAGATTGTTACTGCATAAACACCGCGTTTAGTCATAAGTTTGTAGGACCAGATCCAATTTTGACAAACGGCCAAAGAACCAGTCCTAGAGTTCAATGAAATGGGTCTATTGTGTTAAGACCTGTGCAGTGTTTGTTAGTCGAATCGAAAGGGTAAGTGGGCGTGAGATGATATGGCGATCCTCATACCACCACCATAATTGATATACACATATTATTATAATGAATAATCTTTATATTTGTATGTGCTAATATAATATTTGCGGCCTCGATAGTGGCTAGGAAGCCACGTGGAGAACTCTGGAAGGCCACATTTTAATACTTTTTTTTGGTAATGGAATGTATAACCACATCATACGGCGATGCATTAATCCCGAGCATTGTTCATCCCCTAGTCGTAGAAAATACCAGATTTCTAGATAATGATGATGCTCGAAAGGAAAATGTAAGATCTAGTGAGTAATTATCGAGTAATCTGGTCGAACCGCATCTATGAAATGTTAGTAGAAACTTCTAGAAGCGTGACAGAGAGGATACTCTATATATACAGATATAATGAACCTAATACAACCGGCACCAGTTATTAACCGAAGGTATAGAGGGAGGTAATGTTAGAGAATGATAGAAAGCGATCAGGAGGAATAATGACTTACCGTAGTAGTCAGTTGCGTGTGCTATATAAGGACAAAAATGAGAATAAACACATTGTTCAATAAATAAAATATTATCGATATTAATAATAATTGTTTAACGAACGTTGCAATTTCTGAAATTTTATTCACTGGCAACATTTTAAACATAAAACCTAATGTTATAGACTATAGTGTTGTAAAAGGAACGGATTTAAATTGAAAATAAAATAATTTGAATAAATTTTCAGTGTATTTAATAGAATAATTTGATTTCTAATAATAACAATTAGCTTTAATGTGTATTGTACTTAAATAAAAAAATGGTATTCACAATGCTAGTATAGTTGTTATTAAAGCATGCCTTGTCTTAGACTATCGTCTGGTAATATAATGTATCATGCGGACACATTTTTAATGTTATTTTTTATTATATCATGTAAAATCACATTTATCATGCACCAAAATACGTGAATTACGAATATCACATACACATACATACACACAAAATCAATGGTCGTTAAGAATTATATTTTTTAATTTACTAAAAGACTAATAATTTAAATTTTGACTTTGAAAATGAATGTTGCATTAAAAATATATAACTTAATAGCCCATGATAAAATTACTGAGTAATCTATCAATATTACCAAAGTGATGAAAAATTGTAATCAATATTACCATAGTAATAATAATAATAATATAATAATAACATGACCAAGCCGAGTGAGTAGTGTTAATAAATTTTGTTTACCTTTTCGCGGCCGCCACCAGTCCTCCATGTATCCTGCAAGCGGTGATGCATTGGAAGAGCAGCCTTTATATGGTAGCACAAACACAAACATTGCACCTAACTCAATACAGTATTTACTTTTGCGCTTCCTTTTTATATATTATTATTTAATTATTTATTTACATCAATTTTATAACATCACAGTGTGGGATTTAATTTTTTATTATTATCATAAAAAATAAAATTACCATTTGGTAATATACGGGACACCGGTCAAATAATTAATATATTATATCATTTCTATTAGTGAAAATGGAGACTTATCTAAATATTAGTTCGTTTTTGCCTTAGTATCGTAACAGATAAAAGCATGAACTAATAGATCTATTAGGCATTATAATAATTGTTTTCTTTAATAATGATGTATAAAAAATTATAACTAACTTAGTTAGTTAGGACCTTTTATGGTCAAGCATGATTAATATGAAATCTATTTGTAGAAACAATTGTTTAAAAATAATCCCAAATTGTGACAAATTTTAATATCCAATAAAAAAACAACAATAAAGTTGGGTATTAGATGGCATATAAAGCTAGTAGAAATAAAATTTTGCGTGAAAATATGTAGTCCGAATTTATAATTAAATAAAAAAATAAAAATGTATGTTTGTTTAACAAAATGTAAACGATAAAGCCTCACATATGTTGTAAATGGCAACATTTATTACACTAAAGACTATTTAGTAGGAATTTTACTAATAACATAATTTGTACTACAGAGTACTTTAAACTAAGTATCAGTTGATCTAAATACTGATTGATTGAAATAAATTCAGACTACCGATTAGGCCACAACAAAAATGATATGAGAAAAGTAAATACTGTTTCGTAACTACAGATGTCGTTGGTTATCACAGATGTGGTCTCATTTGCAAATATTTAATCTACACAAAATGAATTTCCCCTATTGTAACCAAAAAAACTAAAAAAAGCTAAAATCAAAATGCAATTGTAATTAGTAGCAAAAAATGAACTATGAACTAAAACATAAGGTTCATATTTGCAAATGACCGTGTTAGAACCGTCACCCAGACATCACAGTTAAATTATTAATATATTAATAGTTATTGACACAAATTCCCAAATAATATTTAAAGTAATATAACAATTAGGTTAAGTTAAAATATTTAATTATTGTTACAATAATAAATATTAGGAAAATTATTAAAATGAAGTATTTGAGAATTTGAATGCCGACTCTGCAGTCAAATGAAATTTGACGTTCAAGGGCAATTGTCATATAGTCACATATCAAAACCACAAGTTTCGGAATTGCATTAACTAAAATATTTTCAATTTAAATTTTAAATGACTGCAACAAAGATTCAATTCCATTATTGACATTAAACCAACCAACATTTAACACACTGTTAAACATATTGGACATTTTATCACAATTAATAAAACGTAAATGATCAAAATGCAGGATTAGACCAAAGTTAAACTTTTTTTAACATAGAACACAATTTGCTCTTGTTTGGTAAATAATCAAACTAATATGCTTTGGTTCATAACTGTTAATAGTAGAGGAAAAATATAGTAGAAAGTTCACAATGACTTACCATCACGCAACTCGGTAACTCCAGATGCTGTGGTTTGTGTTTGTTTAGCATATGTGACGTTTTCCTTTGGTGGAATGTCTGTAGATTGAACTGATACTACTTGCAACTGTGGAGGCTTCTTAGCACCACTGTGAAGTAATGTTAAATTAAAGAAAAAGTTAATTTAAGTATATAATAAGTAAAAATTTTTTTTCAGTAATTTAATTCCTAAGTTACACAATGCAGAAAAATGTAGTTTCTTAAAAAATAATGTTACTTTAAAAAAATCTTAAATACCCGTGAGGAGGTAGGCTGGATTTATCTGTATGTGGCAGACTTGCATCAGGTGATGCAGTCTGTGGTGGTGTTAGTGATGTCATTGAGGACAATGATGAGAGAACATCTTTAACTGGAGCCACTCCTAGAGATGACAGCATCTCATCTAAATCCCTGCGGCTGTCCAGACTTGACGCTGTGCTTGCTCTTTGCTATAACAAAAAAAAAATTATAAAGAGTAATAAAAAGATAAACTACTAACAAAATTTATCCTTATTATAATGAAAACTTAATATATTTAGAAAATTATAACAATTTATGCTTACCAAAGCTTCCTCTGCATCTTTCTGCTCTTTCTCTCTCCGGCGTCTATCTTTCTCTTCTCTCAGTGCCTGGAGCTTAGCTTTTTTACGCTCCAGCTCTGCCTTTCTATCTGACATGCTTGACATGGCTGCTTCTAAAAAGTTATTATAATATTATATACCAAACCTCATCTGGTATTTCATAATCTAATTTAAAAAAAACACTTAAAAAATGACTTAAATGAGCAAATTTCTAACAGAATGATATTGGTTTAGATTTTATACATTCTTAATTCATAATATAAATATGTATATAAAATGTCCTCAACTATTAATAGCTTTATTCTGACAATGTTATTATTTTAGATTGGATATTTAAACGTGGTCAAATGTCATGTATCTTCAAATTAAGGTATATTTGGCTAAATATTTTATCTGTAGAAAGTTAAAGATAATATTGTCTGATTCAGGCCTAGGCTCCTGCTGAGATTTCACAGTGCACAAGGGTTTGCACTGGCAAAAGTGCATACTCTATTCCTATCACTCTGGTGAGACAACCACTTAAATTAACCAGTGCGAATTAAAGTGCAGGACTGACGGCTTTACACTTTCTGAGGCAAGGAAGTAAAACATGGACAACTTTCCAACTCCGGGCTGTTACTGAGGCTTACTCAACGGTAACTACCAACAACCCTAATTAAAACTTAGGAATACTATTTAATCCAACTCGGAATTCAAACCTGGGCTCTCTGAATTTGTTGCTATTCATACTAACCACTACACCACCGAGACGGGTAAAGATATACTGTATCTTGATTACCGATCGGTAAATTTTTGTAGACATGTCTGAGATCATATTTTGAATAATAATTACTATGAGTCATAACAGGCTAATTCAACTCACCCCTTTGGCAAAGACTCTTTTAAAGATATATTACATCCCTTTGAAAATGTTAAAAGCAAATGCCGCAAGAACGTGGCAAAAACAAAATATTGATTTTAATGCAGGTAACGGGAAAGTAATGAATTGTGGCCTTATAAAGGGCACATCACACAGGTGATAGGCGAAGCTTTAGTTAACACTTTTATGATTTGTTATATTAAGATAACTAGAAAAATACCAATGAATTTGGTTTAACACATTAAGGAAACTGATAATCTAGCATACAGAAAACTTTGTAATTTATAACAAATAAATCGACATTCGACAATCAATTAGAAGATCCTAACACTAATGTTGCTAGATATAAAAATTAAAACTTCTATTCTATTAGTTTAGTTTTTATGAAAATCTAATTAGAATATTTATTAGTAATTTATTATTTGTTAGTAATCATACAAAGAGAAATAGTATCAAATCATTAAACTAAAAAAGTATCAGTTTCAAAAATATACGTGCAAAGTGATCAACATCAAACGATCATATTTTAGAACGAAAATAAGTTTGTTCTATATTTCAAAATTCAAATTTCAATAAAAATAAGTAGGTTCGAAAGGTTGTGGACCAATCACATGAGTTTAAATTTCACTTTTTTGACATAGACAACGCACTTGGGTGTTGTCCAGCTTGACGAATGTGTAGTGTGACAACGCCGACCGTAATGATCAAACAGTTTAATTTGATTTTGTGACTGATTTCTTTAGTATAAATTTTATCATCAGAAAGAATCAAGTATGAAATTATGATGAGCTGGTCAATATTATACTATCCTTTGTTACTTTTATGTAGCATAACATATACTAATGCAGGTAAGTTGAGTTGGAAATTAATTTATATTGTAAACATTAAACGACGTTATCGTTAACTGAATCGCATGTTTTTGAATAATTTACTTACTGGCTTTACAATTTAAATTTGACCTTAGTTCATGGTGGTTAAATCCTATATGATTTTCAGATTCAGCCAGATATTATTACGACTATGAATGTAACGAGCCTCTAGTAGAAGGCGCTCATCTTAGTGCAACCTCTAGTCTAAGGGAAAGAGGGCCCAGTAATGCTAAATTATATGGTAAGATAAAGATATATTTATTTAATATTCGAAGTAATCGCTGGCATAAATATATCTTATAAGAATCTGAACATTTATAATTTTGTTTTGCAAGTATCCACTTCTTTTTTATGCTATTTCAGTTTATTGTAGTGTGATTATATAGTTTAGGTTTTGAGGTAAATTTGAAGCGTTTTTTTATGTACATGTGCATGTTTTTATGTCTTTTTAATTTACCAAATCATTTCTATCACTTTTTGAAATGTGGTTTGAGATAGCAAGTATAATATATTAAAAATGATTAAGGAACCTTGAATTAGGATTAATTCTCAACAGGTCAACATTAATAGAATTAAATCCACTATAAGAAACAATATAAATTTGGACAAAATCCAAGGGAAACGCTATATTAAAAACATGGAGAATCTAAATGTCAGATGGGCATTTAATACTAAGACATGGAAACCAACCTTAGATCAGATAGTAGCTGCTTCAAGCTACATACAGACTGAGGAAAAAATAAGAATCTCAAGATATATCTTTCAAGATGATGCAAAATCTTCATTGATTGGACGGCTTATCTTAAGAAAGTTTGCTCATATTTCAAACCCAATAAAATATGAGGATATTTGTTTTGGTCGTGATGGACATGGAAAACCATACTTAATAGGTATTGGTGATAAATTTGTCAACTTTAATGTGTCTCATCAAGGGGACTATGTAGTACTCGCTGGGAATACTAAAAAGAACATTGGTATTGATGTAATGAAAATTGAGCCACCAGCTAATAAAAATATACAAGAGTTCTTCAGGATCATGAATAGACAATTTTCCTCATTTGAATGGGCAAAAATAAGAAGTTATACCAGTGAACTAGAACAAGTTGCAAGTTTTTATAGAATGTGGTGTTTAAAAGAGAGCTATGTTAAGAATATTGGTTTGGGTATTACAATTCCATTAGTGGACATAAGTTTTCATGTTAAATCTGAGTTGAAAGTTGGTGAGCTAGTCACAGACACAAAATTATATGTGAAGAATGTTCTTAAAGAAGATTGGATATTTGAGGAGACCTTATTGGATGATAAACATGCCGTTGCCGTGGCAATACAAGTGGATAGAGATGAGAAGATGACTCCAGTGCAATATGATTTTTTAACATTTGATGATGTAGTAAAGGAAGCAAAGCCCTTAGTAGAGCCTGATATGGCTTTTGCAAAAAACTTTCTCATGAAAGAAAAAAAGAATTTTTAATGTAATCTTAGCTTAGAATTATTATTATTATTATTTATTTCTATATGTTTTATATGTTTTTCAATTTTTTTTGTTATTTTATTTCAGTTTTAAGATTTGTTGTTTTAAATATCTTTTAAATTCATCTATTTAGTTAAGAGTTTATTGAATTATTGGTGTTTTATTTAAGTTGCTATAGTTTTTATTTAGTAGGAAAATGTGTTATTGAAAGAACTTTGGGTGTTACTTTGGGAAATATAAAACATGGAATTGTAAAATATTTTATTTATTATACTAACTGACCACCATCTACTAACAAGAAGACAGTTGACACTTAAAAAATAGAATTTTAAACGAAAGGTTTGAACGCGTGGACGGCGTCTGAAAGTGATTTCGATCAACAACTTGTGATAGACCTTGGAACTGTGAAGAATATAACCAGAGTAGCGACTCAGGGAAGAGCTCATTCTCAAGAGTTTGTGCAGGAATATCACATCAGCTATGGTACCAATGGACTTGATTATGTCCGATATAAAGCCCCTGGTGGTGAAGTTAAGGTAAATATAGAGAAAAATGGTGTATTAACAAAGTATAATGACTAATTATTTTATATAGGCATGTTTTAGTTAGATGCTTGTTCTGCACTGCCATGGGTTTATAATTTATAATATGTAGTATTTTATTTAGTTAGGCAATAATATATTTAGATTTTTTTAGATATGAACTAGATTATATTATGTGTATGATATACAATACATGTTTCTGTAGCTCTATTGAGTTTTTATAATCTATACAATCTTTCATAATTTATTTGACATCTTAGCTGGAATTATCAGATATTTTTTACTTCTACATAATGTAAATTAAAGTTAACACTTATGATTTCAATTTTGTATAAGTATTAAGTGTTAAGGTCTATAAGGAAAAGGTATTTGTCAAAGAAATGTGTATGAAAATTTAATGACACAAACAAACAGACAGACGGACTTCCTAACTTTCAAAATTTATAATATATTGGAATCGACCTCGTGAAATTTCCGGCTAAGATATCACCCACTTAACTAACCAAGCACTAACATTGGTGAAGGCACATCCGCTTGGACGGCCAAGGAGAGTTCCTACTACCAACATTTGACGGTAAATCTTGGGAAACGTAAGGAACTTCGAGCTATAGCCACTAGAGGACGGTTCGCCACAGACGAGTATGTGACCGAGTACATGATACAGTACTCGGATGATGGAGAAAGTTGGAGGGCGGTGGGCGATAAAGATGGATATACACAGGTGATGTGCTGTCATGGTATTTGGGCACTTGCTAACTTTCGTTTTCCTTTTCTAATGTACATATATAAATATTTCTATGGTTCTGTATATACTTATTTTTATCTAAAATCTTGTACAAAATTATTTACTATATAAATGTTTTTAAAGTTTAACTTACCTATATGAAAGTTTGACTGATGAGTCTTGATGATCAACCAGTTTTGGGGGCAGTTATTTTTATAGATTGCTTTTCGATTCGAAATGGATTTATAGAAAATATTGGCTTTGTCATAAAACTTTATTGAATTCTCTAGTAAACTACCATTTGTTTGTATGGAGAATGCCAACAAATTCATTGTTATGTTGCAATTAAATGTCATTAAAATGTTAAGTATCAAACAAAGTTGTTAAAGTATAAAGTAGTTTAACAAGACGTCATAGTATATGAATATGTTATAGTCTTTACGAAGAAGTTTAATTAAGTTTTACTAGCTTTCTAGAGTATATTGCAACTGATCTCGGTTCTAGATGTTCGGAGGTAACCATGATGGTAACACGGTGGTTAAAAACGAATTCGAAGTTCCCATCATTGCGCAGTACATCCGTATCAACCCCATGAGATGGCGGGACAAGATATCTATGAGGGTCGAAGTTTATGGATGCGATTACGGTATGTGTTTTCATTGCATTACAGGATTTTTTATTGTCTTTTGTCCTATTAAGTATTAGGATGTTTCTATAAATTTTATGGAGATAGTAACGCGCTTCAGGCGTGTTGCTTGTTGCCTTTTTTTTTTTAAAGGATATGCCAGCAAAATAACCTTTAGGTAGGATTTTAATGCTAACTAAGCCTTTGTGTTGCGTCAGTCCCCTGGTAAAATATTTTTTTAAATTTGAAATTTCATCTGAATCCATCAACCCAAAGTAGATACGAAAAGAGGTAAACGATTAATACTGCATACCTTCTTTATAATTATGATTATAATAGCAGTATGATTTTAATCAAATCTTAGTGATGAAAAAGATTTCAGAATTCAAAATTATCCATATACAAAGAAAGTCTAGGAACTCTTGATGAGTAAAAATATCATTTTTTTTGACATTATTACACACAACGCTATCTAGTGCCGTGGTAAGCTACGTCACGGGTGTTAATATTTATACTATGTATTTAAAATTTATATGTGTAGTATGTCTGGTATCCGTAATACAAGCCTCGTAGCTTACCACGTAACTAGATGGCGCTGTTGTAAAAAATGTCCCAACATATTATAAATATCAATTTCCCAACAACCTCCCACAGTGGCGGACACGCTATACTTCAACGGCACGTCGCTGGTGAAGGTGGACCTGCTGCGGGACCCGGTGTCGGCGCTGCGAGAGACCGTGCGTTTCCGGTTCAAGACGAGCGCGGCTTCCGGCGCGCTCATGTACTCGCGCGGCACGCAGGGAGACTACTTCGCGCTGCAGCTGCGCGACAACAGGCTGGTCCTCAATATAGACCTGGGTGAGGAAATACAGGAGAAAGTCTTGAGGCTCTGCTCTTCACACTTGAGTAGATAAACGTCCAATTATATCTACAAAACCATACTTTATTAGATGTCATTTTAAATGGCAGATAAGGTACCTACTTTGGTGCCATTCCTATGCCTAAGACGGAATCTCTAAGACGTCAAATACCTTAGTCTCTCCCGTGACTATGATAGCTGTAAAGCATATGAAACGTCGGGAACTAAAAATCTAAATAAATCCGCGACAAAATCCAAAAAAATAGTTACATTTAAAATGATACAATATTTACGTGTATGACTAACGTTATATCAAAATAACAGCTTTTCACTAAATGCATATGAAAGTATACACGATACTAGCAACAAAAAACCAATGACCTGTTGATATTCCATAAGTTCAAAACTGATGGATATGTTAAGGAAATTTAATAATTGTTGTCTGTTTATTCTGTCTATCTGTCTGTTTGTTCCGCGTATCTCTGAAACGACTGGACCGATTTTGACTTTCACTCGCAAAAAGCTAATGTTATAAGGCATTACTTTTTAGCCGACTTCAAAGAAAGAGGAGGTAGAAATTTCATTAATTTTATTCAGCGGAATCAGTGTCTTCGCTGACGCTAAACCAAGGGACGAACCCGAGCAAAGCAAGCGCGAGTCGCTAGTTATATATAAAAATACAATTTCGAATAAAGCATTTTCTTTCGACCTGATTTTGCTCCAGAGCAAAAAGAATCAATAAGGAAGAGGGGAAAAACTTTTTAGGATATGAGCCAATTTTGGTGACATTGCAAGGCACCATTACCCTTGTAATTTGATCTAGGGGAAATTTGGGCAAAATGCCACTAAAATTATCCTTCCTTTGTTTGTGCCAAAAGTTGGACGGTCAAGTCAAGGACTTTTATGATAAAATATAAGATGCCTATATTAGAATTAAGAAACTAATACAATACAACAAGTAATTTCTTCTAGAGTTCAACGATTTATTTCAGAGACTAGCATTTCTCGCGGCTCTGCCCACGTTCTAAAGACCGGAAACTTAATTTGTAGATTTTATATAATTTATTTACTGGAAAATAAACTTTTAACTGTTAAAATACATTTCTCAGAAATGGGATATTTTTCTTCAGTAAAATGTATGCTATATGTGACCAGTTAAACAAAATTTCCCCAAAATCAGTCTGTACTTATAATTTCTAAAACTCTTCAAAAAAAAAAAAAACGCTTTTTTTGAAGCCGTTGTATATTTATTTCAAGGTTTAGTTTAATAATTAAAATATGTGTAGGGTCCGGAACATCGACTTCCCTATCAGTGGGCAGCTTGTTGGACGACAACATCTGGCACGATGTAGTGATCTCGCGGAACAGGAGGGACATCGTGTTCTCGGTGGATCGAGTCGTGGTACAAGGACGGATTAAGGGAGAATTCTCGAGGCTTAATCTGAATAGAGCTGTAAGACATTTTAAAATAAAATATAATATATATGCATTAACTTAACTAAATTAGGTAGCTACGAACCCAGGCGTTTGCTCGGGAAAAGGAGTGGGTGGGTCGTCGTAATACTTCATCATGTGTGAATCATTTCAGTTTGATTACCATTCGTTTTACCCTTTACAGAATATAGTGAGGAAATCAGCATGTCTGAGAGAACCTAGGAATTTTTCGAAAGACATGCCAATTCCACTAATCGACCAGCTTGCTGTACTTGTCCGATCCCTTAGTCATTGGAAAGCAAAATGATATAATTAATATTGATCTGAGGTTAGCTTACAACTTATTCAAATGTTATATTATATAATTAAAAAGGTTACATTTTTCCTTATAGTTATACATTGGCGGCGTCCCCAACGCTCAGGAAGGTTTGGTCGTCACTCAGAATTTCACAGGATGTGTGGAGAATATGTATCTGAATAATACCAATGTGATCCAAGACTTGAAGCAGGGCTATGAAACTGGGGAGGCCTTTAAATTTCAAAAAGTCAACACTCTATACTCATGTCCGGTTAGTTTGCTACAATGATGGTATAAGATTTCAATAATAATTAATCGATTTCGCTTTATTCTTCATTTAATTCGAATGAATCTAGAATAATTAACATGCAAAATCAATTCATTGATTTAATTCATTTTTATGAATAGCTTATACTAGCAATAAGTTTTGTAATCATTTGAAAAATATTTGTTATTCTTTTAAGTTGTTTATCAGAATAGGTAATATAATAATAACTATTTCAGTATGATTTTCTAAGAATATTTAATGTACAAATTGAACCTAGTTAGAGTTTTATTATGTCTTCTTCTATTTCAGGAACCACCTGTAGTGCCAGTAACATTTTTGAAAGAAGGTTCTTATGCAAAACTAAGAGGTTACTCTGGCAGCAACACACTCAACATATCATTGGAGTTCCGCACATACGAGCACCATGGTCTGTTGATATTCCATAAGTTCAAAACTGACGGATATGTCAAGGTAACTCTTGTTTTGTTTTTACCTTTATAATTTTTACTTATATTTACGCAAATATTTGATTATTAAAATAAAACCATGTTTTTAGATTTTACATCAAGTTTTAAGTTACTTTACATCAATTATAAAGAGAGAATAACATTTGTGATCGTGATTGCAACTAAAAATCTTACAAAATCCAACAAGATTGTTTTTTTCTTTTATAAACTTAACTTTTTTGCATTATATTCCTTCGCACATTCATCTCCAACTTTGCAAAACTGATTTTAAGATTTATCGTTGCTTACAATATGTTCTACAATAACCTCCTCCTCCTTGCGGAAGTCGGTTAAAAATATCAAAATTCCAGGTATTCCTAGAAGAAGGCAGAGTGAAAGTGGAGCTGTTCACGGACAGCGGTTCGCCCAAGGTGAAGCTGGACAACTACGAGCAGGAGTACAACGACGGGCGCTGGCACGAGCTGGTGCTGACGATGGCGGTCGACGCGCTGGCGCTAGCGTTGGACCGCCGGACTGTGCGCACCACCAAGCGCCTGCGGTTCTTCACCGGCGAGCTGTATTACATAGCAGGTGGGAGGGGAGTTGGGAAATTGGTGGAAAGTGGAAATGGGAGCTGGGAAATTGGTGGAACTGGGAAATGGGAGCGGGGAAATAGGTAGTGGGAGCGGGGAAATGGGAAATGGGAGTGGGGAAACAATGAGGAGAAAATTTTAATGTAATTCTTTGATTCAACACGTTTGGGGCAGTTTGTAGTGACCCTACTTTCTTGCGCCAGCGGTCGCGGGTTCGAGTTCATTTGTTTTATAACTGTACAGATGTTTGTACTCCAGTCATGAGTGTTTATATTTATAATATATATGTATTTAAACTTATATATGTAGTATATCAACTATCTGGTATCCGTAACACAAGCTTCGTAGCTTACCACGGAACTAGATGGCGCTGTATGTAATAATGTTCCAATATATTTATTTTAAAAAAGAGATATTTGTTAGGAAATGTGTAATTGTGTTTTATAATTCAAATAATAATGAATAATTCGTGGCAGGCGGCAAAGCGCCCCCGCGCGGGTTCATCGGGTGCATGCGCAAGATAGCGGTGGACGGCAACTACCGGCTGCCCACAGACTGGAAGAAGGAGGAGTACTGCTGCCCCAACGAGGTCGTGTTTGACGCCTGCCACATGATCGATAGGTGACACATATTTATATTGATGTACTTATATATTATTGTAACTAAAAATTTGCTTATGGATTTGGGAACAAATAAAAAATAAGTTTAGGAATTATCATTTTAATTTAATTTTATTTTAGATATCTGTCACACTTTAATTAATTTTTGCTTCAAATGTTACAGATGCAACCCCAACCCGTGCGAGCACGGCGGTGCGTGCGAGCAGAGTGCGGAGGAGTTCAGCTGTGACTGTACCGGCACCGGATACGCGGGCGCCGTCTGCCACACATGTAATACTGACTCTATTCATTTTCAAATCAAATCAAATCAAAATATTTTATTCAGCATAAAAATTGTTACAATTTCTTCCTGAACGTCATGAGTTTACCACTAGTTCGGAAAGAAACCTCTGACTTGAGAAGAACTGGCGAAAGAAACTTAAGGGACTAATTTTTACATTTAAAACATTTTATCAAATTAAAACGATACCGTCGAATTAGAAAATGGCATAGGATAAAATGCACCTTGCGCAATGATTTTCGATAGATATAACTTTTTAAACTTTCACGTTGCATAACTATATCAATTATCGTATATCGTATAACAGGACTTAACGCGTGTATTAGTTAAAGATACCTTATTCCCGACGTCACGGGGAGACTGGTGGGGTTTCGATAGTTTACAATCTCACGGGATATATTATAACGGTAATCACAATTTAACGGTGAAATGTATTTAATTTTGTATCTGATCTTTACTGACTGTTGAAAGAATCTAAAAATATATGTGTGCGTACCAGAGTACACAGGTAAGAAGTGAAACTTCTTTACGACATATCATTTTTCTACTATTTGCAACTTCACGAAAATGGGGTAGATAGGGCTTAAGCCTTAAGAAAAACAATTTTTGCCGTATTAAATTAAAGCTATTTTATTATTATAGACATGCATACAATTAATGAGTAATTTATTTTATCATTGTTCTTATTATAATATCATTGCTCTTGTTGTATTTTTACATTGCTACAAAATTTCTCCCATACGTCGATAAAGAAGTTTCATCAAAAAGCAACATGGCGCGTAACCGAAAAAGTGACGATTTTTCTACAAATTTTCTCCCATATGTCGATAAAGAAGTTTCAATTCAACAATGTCTGTTTTAGCGGTGCACCCGATCTCGTGCACGGCGCACCAGCAGGCGGGCGCGGTGCTGCTGGACGTGGACGGCTCAGGCCCGCTGCCGCCCTTCCCCGCCACCTGCCACTTCTACTGTGAGTGCCCTTCACTGATTACACTAAACCTTTATTACAATATTCCTTAAAACTTATGTTCATCACCTGGTACTTTGGTCATCAGTACTAGTGGTATGAAGTGAATCACAAACCTTAATGAAATTGCCATTATATATAAAACCTTTCATTACTCTTTAACACTTAATATGATCGTCTAGTATTTTTGGATGACGTCACACAATTCTTAGTGTGATGATAAAAAGTCTCGTGTGTGTCGAGTGTAACACGCGACAAGGAACGACGTTCGAATAAAATAAATGACCTGAACAATGTGAAAGGGATCAAGCCATAATACTTATCTGCTTAAGCTTAGTCTTAAATTAGATAAGAGGATCCTATGGAAGGTTAAACGTACGCGACACGGTATCCTAGTGCGTCCGTCTCAGCTCTACATTTGCCTATGTTTTGTTACATTAAAATTGTTATTATTTTAAGGAGTATGTTTGTATTTTTTTCTGATTACGAATTATATAAATAAATAAAATGAAATAAATAATTCACCATACTGCAATAGAATAATAAAAAGAGCATAATAAATGTATTTTCTTGGTATACCCCAGCGGACGGGCGCATCATCACGGCGGTGCATCACTCTGCCATGGCCAGCACCACAGTGGACGGGTACCAGGAGGCGGGCAGCTTCCGGCAGGACGTGACGTACGACGCGTCGCGCGCGCAGCTCGAAGCGTTGCTCAACCGCAGTCGCGCCTGCTCGCAGCGACTCGAGTACATGTGTCGACACTCCCGCCTCATGAACTCCAGGAGTATGTGATCTTTTGTCTCTTTTTTCATTCCCGCCTCATGAACTCCAGGAGTAAGTCCACTTTTGTCTCTTTTTTCACTCTTGCCTGATGAACTCCAGAAGTAAGTGATCTTTTGTCTCTTTTTTCTCTCCCGCTTTATGAACTCCAGGAGTATGTCTACTTTTGTCTCTTTTTTCACTCTAGGTGACATGTGATATGCTTTAAAGCCATCAACGAGAAGATTGTACTTTATATGAATACAGACTGATTTTATAAGTTTTTAGATGTTCAAGTCTGTTTTTATAAAATTACTTACTTGTTTTTATAATCAGATATGAGCTTTTAAGTTCTGTTTATATTTGAATAAAATAACTTTTTTGATTAGATTTATTTATAATATGAATACAAATAACTAAAAAAACATCGGAAATATATATAAACAAATATTGATTACACAAATTTGATTAGAAAATAAAAATATTATGAAAAATAAATATAATACCGCCATGCCTTTTAATATATATCATACAAATGTGTTTTGTTAAAGAAAGGATAATCACTTCATCACTTCATCATCACTACATTATAAAACAAAGTCGCTTTCTCTGTCCCTATATCCCTATGTATGCTTAAATCTTCAACACTACGCAACGGATTTTGATGCGGTTTTTTTTAAAAGAAAGAGTGATTCAAGAGGAAGGTTTATATGCATAATAAGCGAAACCTAGGGAAGAGCCCGAGTGAAGCGAGGGCGAGTCGCTAGTTGTTGTATAAGAGTTTTTCGTGAAAAAAATAATATTTTTATGCTATTCCTTTAAATATATGGCAAAACAATTGCGTCTGCTTAGTGCATATATAGTAATAAAGAATACCATCCCAGGCGAGGAGTCGGACTTCCACCCGTTCGCGTGGTGGGTGTCGCGCAGCGGGCAGCGCATGGACTACTGGGCGGGCGCGCAGCCGGGCTCGCGCATGTGCGCGTGCGGCGTGGCCGGCGCCTGCCTCGACCCCACCAAGTGGTGCAACTGCGACGCCGAGCACGGCCCGCTAGCCACCAACGGTGAGTTGACACTCTCCTACACACTCTTATACACTCATGCGCCCCTAGTACTGCTCGCCACTCACTCTTTCACATTCGTGCGACTTTGGTGTCCTCCCTAGTGAGTCAATTCCTTTACCCTCTTACTCACTTATGCGCCCCTGGTATCCTCTCCACCGACAATGGTTCATCAAATCCACCTTTATTATAGCTATAGATAGCTCCTGCTATCCTTTTCACAACCATGAGTTCGCCTCCAGCTTACTCATACGCTTTAATTCACCCTCTTACACACTCATGCGCTCCTGCTATCCTTTTCACAACCACGGGTTCACCAGCTCGTACGTTTTAAGCGTCACTTTCTGCACACTCTCATACTCATGCACTCCGCACTTAAATGCCTCGATCACTGACGTATGGTTGCCAACCTTTGTGTATTCTATAGGTTGCATTTCGGAGAGTGTGCGCAGGATTTACACGACTTAATTCCCTTTCCATCATCGGACGACTCGACGAACGGCTGGTCTCCATTCTTATGTCGTGGACATTCCACCCGTCCGGACGAAGCGTTTCGCTTCGTCATTTATTATACGTGCGGCTAAGGATTGGAACAACCTGCCTGCGTCAGTGTTTCCGTCCGATTACAATATGGGTGTCTTTAAGGCAAGAGTGAATAGGTGGCTACTGAATTAGTGCGACTTACCATCTCCGACTGCGTTTCCACTTACCATCAGGTGGAACGCAGTCAAGCACTAATTCAGAATAAAATAAAAAAAAAAAAATCGACGTTGGGTTGCCTCCTGCTCACTCATACCCTCTAGATGTCCTCTATACCGACGGTGACACATCCTGCATACTCAAATACATGCGCTTCTGGTAAACTCTCTGCCGCTGTGTTCAGATGGCAGCTAGTAAAGCACCGTATATCCATATAACTAATATGTGGAGGCCCAGAGCTATACGTAACAGCTGCTACTTTAGTTTACTTTGAAACCGTAAATAATAATAATAATAATATATTCTTTATTCAAGTGACCAGTGACTCATTATGGTTAGTAAACAATATTTCTTAGAGGCTAGGTTAGTTGTATTATTACATTTAAAAAAAAAAAAGTTATACAATACACACGAATCATCGCTGCACAATTCCGTTAGCAACGGCACAGCAACGATTCAAGTATATGCAATCCATTCTATTAGCTAACATGCTCAGAATATTTAAAGTAAAGAATATTTTTAATATGTATACATATTATGTTATTTACGGAAAATGTGTTTTATAGAATTCCAAGTGGACGGTGGTGAAATAACAGAGAAGGAATACTTGCCGGTGAAGCAACTACGATTTGGCGACACGGGCAGCCATCTCGACGAGAAAGAAGGCCGTTACACACTTGGTCCTCTGATGTGCGAAGGAGATGGTATGATATGTTATTTTTCTGAAGCACAATGTTAGTTGACCTCACAACTGAAATCCCACCAAACTATATAAATATAAACAGATATATTTTATTAGCACGAGCGAAGCCGCGGGATCCGCTAGTTATATACTATAACATTTCTCGAGAACTACTTTATCCATTTGTGAAAACAGCACGGTGCAGTAATTTTTTAGTTTATCGCGAACAGACAGACAGACGCGGCAGAGGATTTTGTTTTATAATATGTACTGTCAGTTGATCAATTTAAAAAAGTTTCTGTTTAAAGATTTTAAAGCTTCTTTGCGTTTTGAATACTTTTTTTTACTTTGATTAACTGATAACTACATAATATATCATAAACCAGAATAATTGCTAAATATTTTATAAGCCTTTCTAAATGTCACGTTATAATTTTTATAGATATGTATGTTTATTTGGTGTTTCTGTTTAAAATCTTCTTTTCGTTTCGAATACTTTTTTTTTACTTTGATTGGCTGATTACTATATCATAAACCTGCATAATTGCTAAATATTTTAAAAGTCTTTCTAAATGTCACGTTATATTTTTGAAGTGAAACTTCATTAGAATCGTAGTGATTTCAAACTCAATGAAACGAAAAAATAAGTCTATAGTACCAGGCGCTCAGAGACAGGGAAGAGTTAGCCTTATTTTAAATTCAAGTTTTACTTCTGACATGTGTACTTTGGACACACGCACTTTTTTTTTATAAATATAAATGTTTATTTGGTGTAATTAAAGCTATGTCATATAACGTAGATCTGTTCAACAACGCGGTGACGTTCCGCGTGGCAGACGCGGTCATCACGCTGCCCACCTTCGACCTCGGCCACAGCGGTGACATCTACTTCGAGTTCAAGACCACCAAGGAGAACGCTGTGCTATTGCACTCTAAGGTTATATATTTTTTTAATATATGAGTATGTGTTATGTAACAGACAATAACTTAAAATTATTTCCTATGTTAATAATAAATGTTCAAAAAGGATAAAGAGAGAAAATGTTCAAAAAAAATAAAGAAGAGTTTTTTAAAATTATTGTATTAATATCAGAAATTAGATATTTTCTTGACTTTTTTATAATATAATATGTATATATTACGTATATAAATCTTCCTCTTGAATAACTTTTTCTATTAATTAAAACCGCATTAGAATCTGTTGCGTAGTTTAAGAGATCTACAGACGGCGGGAAGCTTTATATTATAATAATGTTGAAAATTTATTGCTTGTATTGTTACATATTTTACGTTTTATTTTTCTACTATTTAGGGTCCACAAGACTACATAAAGCTATCGATAATCGGAGGCAAACAGCTTCAGTTCCAATTCCAAGTGGGGGACACTCCGTTAGGCGTGTCAGTGGAAACTAGCAACCGTCTCGCTGATAATAACTGGCATTCTGTTTCTATTGAGAGGAATAGGTAAGCATTATTATTATACTAAAATCTAACTAAAGGAAAACTAACTACTACTACTAAACTGAGGAAAATCTGTGAAGAGACATTTTTTAAAATTCTAATATTTGTAAAAGTAAAATGCAAAGCTGAGCTTAAGTCTCGAGAACTGTAATTATTATTCATTACTAGCGACTCGCCCTCGCTTCACTTGGGCTTTTTCCTAGATTTAGCACAGGAAAAGCCGCGGGATCCGCAAGTTATGCATATAAACCTTCCTCTTGAATCACTCTACCTATTAAAAAAACCGCATCAAAATCCGTTGCGTGGTTTTAAAGATTTAAGCGTACAAAGGGATATAGGGACAGAAAGCGACATTGTTTTATACTATGTAGTGATTCTCTAACATGTTAACAGAAAAGAAGCACGCGTGGTAGTGGACGGAGCCCTCAAGAACCAGATCCGCACAGCCAAGGAGCCGGTGCGCGCGCTACAGCTCAGCACGGCGCTGGTGCTGGGCGCGTCGCTCGACCGCAAGGACGGCTTCGTGGGCTGCATCCGCGCCTTGCTGCTGGACGGCAGCGCGGTCGACCTCCGCCAGTACGCCAGGCGTGGTATGTACTCGATCTTCATGGACTTTTTGAAGTTATACTTCTTTAGGCGCGTTATGAAAAATTGATGAGAGTGAAATTTTATGATTTCAAAATTCTCACGGGAGAAGTTAGCTAACAGTCAACAGTTTAGAGGACTTGCAACTATATTCACGATATTTATTTTCAACAATGACATGGGAGTCATTTTAGAGATTTCTCGGGGTGCTAATTGCGAAAATGAGTATGTATTATTTAATGATGCCAAAGAAGTATAACTTCTACCAAGTGTACATAAGTACACACACACATTTTTTTTTATGGTATAATGGGAAGTGATTACCTCCGCCCATGGACATCTGTAAGACTGGACTTGCAGATGCGTTGGCGGCCTTTCAGGGAGGGAGGGAAGATGGAGGGAGGGGGGAGGGCAGAGGGAGGTAGGAAGGAGGGAGGAGGGATGGGGAGTGGGCCTCCCGGACTCTCAGTTACCGGACGAAACGCGACAGCATAGCTGCCACTTCACGCCGGTCTTCTGTGAAAGAGTGGTACTATACGGGGCGTGCCGGCCCATTCGGCTGCTACCCGAAGGTAACAAGCATGGCACTACCACTTAAAGACTCCTAATGTCTACCTGTATCTTTGCATATAATAAAGTGGCTGCATACGGGCCTTGTCACTGGACGGTAGCGGGTGGACTTCCAGTACGCCAGGCGTGGTGTGTACTCCTCGACCTTCATGGACTCCTAGTATCTATCTGTATCTATGCATATAATAAGGTGGCTGCATATGGACGTTACGGACTCCTAGTACATATTCCATGGTACTCTGCTGTTCCAATCGCTTGAATAAAACCTCCTCCTGAACTTCGAGTACCTATGCAACTTCTTATGTATTTCTGCGACGGTTAGATGTGATATCTGCTATCGTACATTATACTCCTCTATGTTCATGGACTCCTAGCACTTAACATTGTTTTTTGTACATAGCACTTTAGTTCCATTCACATTTTTGTACTTAAGACCTTCATAATACGACATGTTTGGCTCAGTTTGTAGTTAGCTCTACTTGCTGTGTCAGTGGTCGCGGGCTCGAGTCCCGCTGGGGGCATTCATTTGTGGGATGAGCACAGTGTATGTACTCCAGTCATAATTTATGTATTTAAAGTTATGTATGTGTAGTGTATCAATTATCTGGTGTCCGTAACACAAGCCTCGTAGCTTACCACTGAACTAGATGATGATATGTATAAGCAGTGGTGTGCACCGGCAGGTATGTACGGCGTGTCGGAGGGCTGCGTGGGCAAGTGCGAGTCGTCGCCGTGCCTCAACAACGGCACGTGCCTGGAGGGCTACGACTCCTACTCCTGCGACTGCCGCTGGACTGCCTTCAAGGGGCCCATCTGTGCTGATGGTACGTATATTAATATGACTAGTCTTGATATCTTTAGTACCTTTTGACGGTTAGTATGGAATAGATATGTTATATTATATACACTTACTAGTAGGTATGGTGAGTTGTTAAGTCTTATACACAAATAAAATATAGTAACACAAAGCTCTGTAAATAAAATCGGCCAGACCCGGGACTCTAACCCAGAACCTAGTTCAGCATCTTTGCATGCTATCCACAACAACCAAGGCAGTATACTAATAATAATAATAATGATCTCCGACCGGTTCCGGCCACGGCGACCAATTGATTGAGACGGGCCAATTGCGCAGGATATATTATAGTGCAGACACAAGTGCAATCTCTATTCCTATCACTCTCACATTCCGGTGGGACGACTGCTCGACACAACCAGTGAGAGCTAAGGCGCAGGACCGACGCGATACGTGCTCTCCGAGGCACAGGGGTGCCACACCGCCAATTTCCTTAGTCCGGGCCGGTTACTAAGGCTTACTAAACAGAAAGACTGAACTTGGCCCGACCTGACTCGAACCCAGGACCTCTCGATGTATGACCGTACATGCTAGCCACTGCACCACCGAGGCAGTATACTATAGATATAATGAATGTGTAATATTGTAATGCCTGTCACCCAGAAATCGGCGTGAACCTGCGTCCCAACTCAATGGTGAAGTACGACTTCCTGGGCTCCTGGCGCTCCACCATCAACGAGAAGATCCGCGTGGGCTTCACCACCACTCACCCCAAGGGCTTCCTGCTCGGCTTCTACTCCAACATGTCCGCCGAGTACCTCACGCTCATGGTTTCTAACTCAGGTCAGTTTCGCACTTTTATATATTGTATTGAATTATATATTTTTTTATATTTATGTCATTTTTGCATTGTGTGGCGGTTTTTTTAAATTAATGTATGTTTAAAACTATATGGAAAGTCATTAAAAAAAAATTATAATTGACGGAGCCATTGCGTCACATATGAGTTTAAGAACATAATATGTATATTATACACAAATCGGGTACCTCTTCTTTTGAAGTCAGTTAAAAATTATATCGAAAAAGGTCCTCAGTCTCTATTTTGGGGCAACTAAGGATTTTTACTGTATTAAATAATCCAATTTACTTTTAAAACGCTCTGCTGATTATTATTCTTAGGTTCCCTTCGAGTTGTTTTCGACTTCGGCTTCGAGCGGCAGGAGATAATCTTCCAAGGGAAGCACTTCGGCCTCGGCCAGTACCACGATGTGAGGTTGTCGAGGAAGAACGGTGGCGCTACCATGGTGTTGCAGGTCAGATACATACTTTTCATTTACTTTATACATGAAAATGAACATATAAAATAGTCTTTTCGCTTATGAGCTTTATGGTTATTTTGTGTTAAAGTTAATATTGACATATATTAACCAAGTCAGGATTCAAAATTAATATGATAATAATATATAGAAAATGAATATTTGAGGCTAAATTGCTGAATAATTATTAAATAATTAATATCTCCCTAATTAATCCGTAAGAGACACAATTTCAAATAGAAAAGCCTAAAATAATAAAATCAGAAGTGATACAATAAGTATGTATATTGTATAGGGTGAATCTATTTATTTATTTATTTATTTAATTTTTTTTTTTTATTTATTTAGAGTTCTTCGCTTAGCCCTGTTGCTTTCAGGAACTTACAGATTTTCTGAGCGGAGAGCTTCTGTACATACAGAACTTCTGTACGTACATAGCATGTATATTGTATAGTATATAATGAAAGATCCAATATATCTTCGAGAAGCTAACCGGCACTGTGTACCCTTTAGGTGGACAACTACGAGACTCAGGAATACAACTTCAACATCCGCGAGTCCGCCGACGCGCAGTTCAACAACATCCAGTACATGTACATCGGCCGCAACGAGTCCATGACGGAGGGCTTCGCGGGCTGCGTCAGCCGCGTCGAGTTCGACGACATCTACCCGCTCAAGCTGCTCTTCCAGCAGGACCCGCCGCCCAACGTGCGATCCATCGGAGGTATGCCACCACGCTCCAATACACTCACCACCACACTCCGTTACACTCACCACCACACTCTCCATCATACTCACCACTGCACTCACCGCCGCACTTACCATCACAATCACCATCACACTTACCACCACCACGCTCACCACTACCACCACGCTCATCATTACGCTCACTACCACGTTCACCACTACGCTCACCATCACACACCATCACAATCACTACCGCACTTTCCATCACACTCACCACCGCAGTCATTACCGCCCTCACCACAATACTCATCAGTCATCATCACAATCATCGCCGCACTGTACATCGCTCTCACCACCACACTTAAAACCGCAGTCATACATATCATACATTTTATTAAAATAGGTTCAGAATATTTTTAATATCCACTACAAACAAATTCAAAAATAATGTTTATCTATACTTAATATTATAAAGCTGAAGAGTTTGTTTGTTTGGTTGAACGCGATAATCTCAGAAACTACTGGCCCGAATTTGAAATTCTTTTTGTCTTTAATAGTCCCTTTATAGAGAAAGGCAATAGACTATTTTGCATCACGCTTCAACAAATAGTATAGTAGCAGAGCATCTATAAAAAATGTTGCGAAAACTTTAAGGAGGGGCGTTAATTCTGCGACATACCATACCGCGTGACTTAGAATGAATTTGGTTTCCGGTCTTTAGAAAACGTGCGAAGCCGCTGGAAATGCTAGTAATAAATTTATGTTTTGTCTTGTGTCATACAAATGTTGTGTTTACCTTTAATTGGTGTATAATTTTTTTAACTACTATTTTTTAAACATTACTTTTATAACACTGTTGGTAATCCTATCTAAATAAATCACTACATAGTATAAAACAAAGTCGCCTTTTCTGTCCCTATATCCCTATGTGCGCTTAAATCTTTAAAACTACGCAACGGATTTTGATGCGGTTTTTTTTAATAGATAGAGTGATTCAAGAGGAAGGTTTATATGCACAACTAGCGGATCCCGCGGCTTTGCCTGTGCTAAATCTAGGGAAGAGCCCGAGCGAAGCGAGGGCGAGTCGCTAGTGTATTATAAAGTTGAAGAGCTTGGTCCGGACTGCTGGTCCGAATTAAAAAATTCTTTGTGTCGAATAGTCCGTTTATCGAGGAAGGCTATTATAGGCTACATTACGCTACGACCAATAGGAGTGGAGCATTTATGAAAAATGTTGCAAAAACTATTTGTAGTATAAAACCAAATTAGTATTTAATAAACATTATAAGTGTTACTAATAATAGACTTCCATTTATCAATTTTTCGAACAAATTCCAAGTAACATTAATAAAAAAATCAAACAAAACGCAGTCCTATATATGGTATGATGAAAAGTTTTATATAGTTGAAATATATCTATCGACATATAAATGAAAGTCGTGAAGTTACACCATTTATAACTCAAGAACGGCTGAACCGATTTGACTGAAAATTGAGAGGTAGCTTAGAACCAGGGGATGGACATAGGATATTATTTTTCATCGCGTTCGACCGCGTTCCCTTGTGACGTGACATAAAACGTCAAAGAGAATCCAAGTCATTATAAAACGTGGTATAACAAAAACGCATCTGACATGGAATAACAAAACGAAAATGACAGCTAAACGTTATTTTGTCTATGGTTAAGAATGAAAATTTGATAATCAAAAAAATTGTCAGAAATTAATAATAAGTAATTTGTATTCTGGCGGAACAGAGTTCGCCGGGTCAGCTAGTAAATAAATAAATAAATAAATACTATACAGTATACCTGAAAGCTAACGTTGTATACAGACGTGCTGCACGAGGACTTCTGCGGCGTGGAGCCGGTGACGCACCCGCCCGAGCGCGCGGAGACACGCCCGCCGCCGCCCGCCGACCTCGGCGCCGGCCTCGACCACCACCGCGCGGACGAGGCCATCCTCGGCAGTGAGTAGCCTCCTATACGCTTCTGTCGTCCTAGTACATTTGGCTCTGCCTCACTGCCTCAGTGGTGATGGCTAGTATGTACGGTCACTTGAGTGGTCGTTAAATTTCATGTATTGACTGTTGACGATAATACGAAATATTTGAATTTAGATTTTTATTTATTTATCTAAAGTAATTTAATTAATAATCGCATGAAAAATATCAATAATTGCCAATACCTACTGCCAATAATTACTAGAAGTTTTATAAAACAAATTATATTCAAAATATAAAAGTCATAGATTAGTTAAGTAGTTAAACGTTATTGCTAGTTTGATTGATGGTTGAATGTCATTCATAGAATGATGCCATTTAGATACAGAGACTAGGCTGTTAATTACATGTCTAATTAAGCTATTTGACTATATCATATACAAGAGTTATATAATAATAATAATTACAGCGGTATTGGCATTCATCTTCCTGCTGCTGATCATCGTGGCTATCGTGCTTGTACGATCTCTGTCCAGGCACAAGGGAGAATATCTCACTCAGGTACTGTTTTACTATTTTGTTTTGTTGGATTTAGTTAAGTTGACTATGTAGTATATACCTAGAAAAAATTGTAAATAAAAGGACACTTACATGAACTTGTACTTTCTGTTGTCAAAATAATCTATAGATAGAAAAGTTATTGTGAAAAATATTTTTTACCTAGCAAGTGTATTTAATTTTTATTTTTTATTTAACCAAGATTGCTATAAAGCGTATAAAACGTCGTGAACTAGAAATCAAAATAACTTTGTAAATAAATCCCACAAGAGTTTTATTTAAAATATTAATTAAATATTCGTGTAAACCTATAAAAGTATAATATTCTCAATTTAATATTCTTTGTAATTAGCGCTGTCCAACATCTTTGTATGGTATGAGACATCTGTTTTGTATGTAATCTGTGGTGTATGTAGTTTTAAAGATTTTGTTTTATATGTAAGTAACTACAATTTGTACTATAAATAAGCTTTTCCCGCGGCTTCGCTCGCGTTCTAAAGGCTGAAAATCAAAAGAAATATTTGTTTTTCGTTTTTGCTACATTTTTCATTGATGCTCCGCTCTTATTGATCATACCGTGGTGTTGTATAGCCTATACCCTATAGCCTTCCTCGATAAACGGACTATCCGACACAAAAAGATTTTTTTAATTAGGACCAGTATTTACTGCGATTAGCGCGATCAACCAAACAAACAAACAAACTCTTCAGTTTTATAATATTAGTATATATCACTACATAGTATAAAACAAAGTCGCTTTTTATGTCCCAATATCCCTATGTATGCTTAAATCTTTAAAACTACGCAACGGATTTTGATGCGGTTATTTTTAATAGATAAAGTGATTCAAGAGGAAGGTATATGCATAACTAGCGGATCCCGCGGCTTTACCTGTGCTAAATCTAGGGAAGATTCCGAGCGAAGCGCGGGCGAGTCGCTAGTATTTAATAAAACAAATTCGTACGTACACAGGAGGAGCGCGGCGCAGACGGAGCCGCCGACCAGGACGCGGCAGCCCTAGCCGCGGCTACCGGCGCGCGCGTCACCAAGCGCCGCGAGTTCTTCATATAGACCTGACTCCTGCACGCACATGCTGCCCTGGTAGCTGCAGTCCACATCACCAGGGAGACAGATAACATAATATTATTTTCACAGCTGTCAGTGAGTTCACTAAGTGTTTACATAGTAAAAGCAATAATATTTTACCTTAAAATGGGCAAATCCCAAGCTATAATATATAGTGACAGAATGTTGGTTTATAAAAAAAGGCATATATTTTACCTTAAAATGGGCAAATCCCTGCGGCTACGGGCGCGCGAGTCACCAAACGCCGCGAGTTCTTCATATAGACCTGACATACTCCTGCACGTACATGCTGCCCTGGTAGCTGCAGTCCACGTCACCAGGGAGACAGATAACATAGTATTATTTTCACAACTGTCAGTGAGTTCACTAAGTGTTTACATCGTAAAAGCAATAATATATAGTGAGAGAATCTTGGTGTGTAACAAAAGGCATATATTTTACCTTAAAATGGGCAAATGAATAGAAATATCCACTTTGGTAAAGGATTTTTAACGTAATATTTATACAAGTTTGAAGTAAATTCTGTTAAAATTTAATCATAGTAACACTAACAGTCTAAAAGATGTGTGTATTATGATATTTAGGTTATCTGTCTAAATAGAATTAAATAACTTGCAATACTATAAAATAAAATGCAAAAATCTTACTAAGTTATCTTAATGAGTATAACACGCGTAAAGATATTTTTTCTTTAATATGTTATATCACGTCATAATTGGTAATTTAACAGTCAAACGTGGCCTTACTGTATCAAAGGCAAGTAATTTCTATCTTACAACTTCTACTTATCTATGAATCTCTTAATGCGTCTAAAAATATTATTCCTGTATTGATTATATATTACAATAAATTACTTAATAATATATGTCTTTATCACACAACCATTTATTTGAAAAAGAAAAAATAAAAGTTTTGAAATTCATTTTGAATGTCCATATTAATATTAGAATGACTTTTTCTCAAATTATTTTTAAAAATTATTTCATATTACTATTTCTCCCATAAAGTGCCATTTGGCTACTTTTATAATCTGTAACTTTGAATCTCTTTAAATGTTGCCAGGTTATTGCGATTTTCAAAAATAATGCATTAAATGTCCTGGCAACACCACTTTGCTATTGCTACTTATTCGCTTTTAGAGCACTCAAAATTCTAGTTTTATGCAAACGGAATATTGGAATTTGACAAGAAAAATATTATAAGGAAATTAACGCACGATTTGTAGCACATTATTAAGATTGTTAAAAATAAAACATAATTTTGATAAACTACTGTAATGGTAGATTTTTTATATAATTATTTAAAAACGTACATTTATACAAAAATTGTTTTAATGGCCTGATATTTATTATCTATATAATATTTCAACCAACATTTAATTAGATTTAGATTTTCGGGTCAAAATACATTTCTTATTTTATTAACTTTTTTATGTGCACTTTTTTGTATATTTTTGGTTTAATGCAATACATGTTTATTATTTAATGAAATATAAAGACTTGAATTTTTATAAAATGAACGCATTGTATTGTTTAGCCTTTAAACTGAGTTTAAATATAATGTGTATGAATATTTCCATACTAATGTGTTCTTAGAATTAGTTTTTCACTGCATTCTAGCATTTTATATATTTTTATTCCTTTATTTTTGGGATTTCTATTTTAATTAATTGCAAATTACTAAAGTAGTTTTGCATGAAGTATTATATAAATTTGAGGCATTGATTCACTTTAGATCATTCCTTTCTAAAAAAAATCTCACATAACTAGCTCACAAAGGTCACAGGTAATGTTCCTCTCGAAAATTGTAATATGGAGACGACAGGAATAGTATTTTGTTTGTACACTATTTGAAAAAAAAATGGCTTAACTTTTTTTAGAACTTTTTACTCTTTTATTATGAGAATAAGCAAGTATAGTAAGCAGTTTAGAATCTCTAATCCAAGCCTTTCCGTACAATAATAAGGTAAAATTAAAATATCCAAGTATTTATTGTAATGAAAGATACAAATTAGACATAAGGTTAGTGTAAGCCAATTTTTTTGGTATTATTTGAATCTCCATGTTTTGTTAGATAATTTGGTGTCTTTATCTCTTTAACTACATATATATTTGATTTTATCGGCTTTTCGATTTATTTTATTTTAAAGCAATAATAGGGAATATGCGTGATTTTATTTCATTTTTTATACAAAAGAGTTTCGACGCTTGCCATTGCGTGCAGTGATTTCAAAGTATATCAGAATTGGAGTGACCTCGAAGTATATTAGAACAAAAAACTACGAGTTTTCCTTTAAAGCAATTTCTAACTACAAAATCACTAAATTGGCAACACTGGCTCTGTTTAATATAGTTTGGCGTTCAAATTGGTTTGACCAATTTGATTTAGTTAGGATTTACTGCCTACAGTTATAATTTAATATATTTATTGACTATGTTAGCAACCAATATCCTTTGTTTCTTCTTCATTCTACGTGACATTAGCAAAATGATTTGTACTCAATGCATGCGTGAAAGCCAACAAACCAAAAAATTAAATTGAATTGAAAATAAAAAAAATAGATCAGTAAAAATAAAATCTTTTGATTTTATTTATTCAATCAAATATATATGTAGTTGTAAGAAGCTGAGCTTTTTATTTTCCGTCCAAAATTGTACAATTCTTGAGTTAAGCCCACCATGTTAGGACATTGAATGTACTATTTTATTTATTGAACATATACCAAGTCAGCAGCAGCAGTCTGAAAATTGAGTTGAATCTGAATTCATGAGAATATTGTATTTGAATACTTGATAATAGTTTTAGAATTTTTCTTTGATAATTAAAAAGGTATTTTTTTCTACAATTCAAATAAAAATTCGATAAAAAAGGCATTTTTTTCTACAATTACTTGTGTTTTTCTTAGAATAGTATTGCTGTAACATTTATATTTGTCCTAACATGTGTTTATTTTTATTTGAATATGTATGTACAGCATGTGGTTAGATGTAGGGATGATTGGTGACTATCAATGGGAAATGCTCCTGTGACACCTTTGAGCGCACATATATAATAAGGACTGTATATTTTATTCATGTTCAAGTCCACTGAGGTGATAGTAGCGGGTTCTGTTCCCGCGCGAGCTAATTAGCGATGTCAGTTAAAATTTTCAGTTCTTTTTTTTGTGACAGTTCATAAATGAGAAAAATACAATGTTGTATTTTCAATCTTTAATCTGGTGATAAATATATTCTGTGACAGTTGAATGGTGTTATTTTGAATGACATCAATATTTTTTTGTATACTGCTAGTATAATGATACACTCATGCACAATAATTTACATTTTTATAAATTTTTGTACCTTTTATACCAATGCTAGAAACGTCCGCGATAAGTAGTATGTATAGTAAAGGCTCTATACACACGATGCTAAGTGTAATACATCAATATAACTATAGCCGTTAGCGGAAAAATTGGGAATTCATAATATACCAGTTTTTTTACATTGATCAGTAGATATACGTATAAGTAACTTTAGTTCCTCTTGCAAAGACTTCTTCGATTAAAACATTGATGGACAGATAAACTTAAAATGTATGTAATATTTCCGTTAACGGTTTTTGTTATATTATAATAGTATCTGTGAGATGCTTTTAATGTGAATTTAGCCTTATAATATCAATATGTATTTTTTTTATTATTTACACTAGTGTCACAGGAAATGTATACAGTTGGCTAAATTAAATATATCTTATTATATTTATGTACTGTTTAGTTTGAATGACTTTAATTTTCGAAAGCTTTATTTATTTCATTTTAACATTCTTAATAATATGTAAATTTTGACAATTATTTTCACTTTATTTACTTGTCTTTTAATATTCGTCAATATTATGATTTTATATAAGTTTTATTACATACATATAAGAATATGTTTAATTTAGTTAGTGAGTAAGTAATGCTAGTATGTACCGTGCCTTATCCGCGGCGGCACACGTAGCGCGTTGAGAGTAGTTTTTATTTTACTACAATTGAAATCACGAAATAATTTTTTCAAAATATCAATGGCTTTTATTTATTTAAACCCTTTTACAACCCTTTTAAAAATGGCTTTATTACTGAACAATCACTTATCATTTTTAACTAGAAAACTTACTGAGTTTCGTTTCAATTCAACACTATGAATATCAGATACAGTTTAAGTTAAATAGGATTTTGGCATTATAAGAAAAGGAGGCCATTTGTTGCTAACATGTCATATTACATGTGAAATTATTGTGTTTGTATACATATAACCTTTTCAAGTTTCAGTAAAATACAGGAGTAACTAAGTGAACTTTAAAAAAAAGGTAGCAAATACATACTATATGTAAAATAGTAATAATATAATAATAATATTATTAAAGTAGTATACCTAGTTGCTCTTTCGTAATAAGTATTTTGTTTCTTTGCTTATTATATTTGGATGTAGGTTCGAGACCCGCTTGGATGATCCGTATCATCCATCATATGTATTTTTTTAGTTCTTACTCTATTGAGGGACTTTTTAAGCATAATGCTAAAATGTCAGCCCCATCGTTCCCTAAAAATATATCCCACATCAACTTATATAACTACTTCTATCATATGTAGTAGCTGAATGTTTCAAACACTCATCATTATACCTGTGATAACTCGATAAGTGATAATCCAACGATATTACCTATGTCCAAGAGCTTTATTATTCTAAGTTCAAGAGAATACAACTATTTACGTAGTTTCCACATAATATGTTAGGTGATAAATAGTTTAAAATATATTAAAAAGCCATAATACAATTTTCAAGAGCTGCTTTTCATTCAAGATCGAAGACTGAAAAAACAAATAGCAAGGACGCCACCTGCCCCAGTGACCCACTGAGTGCTGCTCGAGAGCGAGCGGAGGTAGCGCGTGCTCGATGGGCATACATCGACTCACGACCACTTACACTCGATACTTGCTAGGGATTGATATTTTTTACAGTAGAAATTATGATAAAATATAATAATAATAATCTTTAATTCAGGCAAGGACCCATAATAATACTAAAACATGAAAAACATGAATTAATGTAGAAAAAAAAAGATTTTGTAGGAAGATTCCGTAATGTTTTTAACAGTAAATTTTAATTTAAATAGCGCAGTATTATTCTGTTGAAAATAATGCGTAATATTGTGAAGTTATTAAATAAAAAAATTACATAATAAAAAAATAAGGATGAGATTAAGAAAATAAAAAAAATATCTTAACAGTAAGTTATATCTATCATTATAGACTTTATATCGAAAAAATGACATAATATAGTTGAGTCACTCAAGAAGTGTTAGCCCAGGCCCCCCGAAATTCCCCTGAAAAAAAGTTAACGATCCGCCCCTGAAACCGCAGATGCATTCAGTTGCATTTATGATTTATGCTAGTTCACCAAAAATTGATTATACATCAGTCACATTGTTTTCATACGCTTGTTAATAAGTCTCAAAGAAAACATTACAAGGAAGTCTGATTGTTCAAGAGAACCTAAATATTTTTTAAATACATGTCCTTCAAACAGCTTTTGAACAGCGTGATGACCTAATCGACCTTGCATTGAGAGAACGCCCGTGTCCAGCGAGGACTTGTAACATCGCTGAGTCATTGTTGTATCATTATTTTCGTCATTTTCGTAGAAATACAAAAAAATCATCTTCAAAAATTCTCTTTTTATTAACTGTCAAGCTTCAATAAATGAAAGTCATCGAAACGTTTGGCGCAGTTTGTAGTGACCCTACATTCTTGCGCTAGCCGTCACGGGTTCGAGTCCCGCTGGAGGCATTCGTTTGCTAAACTCGGATGTTTGTACTCCAGTCATGGGTGTTTATATTTATAATATGTATGTATTTAAACTTATATATGTAGTATATCAACTATCTGGTATCCGTAACACAAGCTTAGTAGCTTATCACGGAACTGGATGTCGCTGTGTGTAATAATGTCCCAACAACATATCGATATATACATATCTACATCCCTATTTGACTTCCTCACGTAAAAGAGTCCGACGTAGCTCGTGGCAGTCAGCGCTTTGCAAACGGGTTAAGTGCCACGAGCCAGGTGCTTAGCCGCGATTGTGACTAAACTGTGTCGATACCACGTTGTGAGAGGGAAACGAGCTTGGATGACAAAATGGGCTAATGTTGTTTGTTTTAGTAATTTGAGAGCTTAAAGTTCACTTTATTGTAAGTTTACATACATATGTAGATACATTCTATACGTATAAATTTACATGTCTGAACGTCTGATGATCAGACCCTGGACCAAAACAATGGATCTATAATATAGAGCTAGCATCAGGGGAGAGCGACCATGGCTGCGATCTTAGAGTCAGCTTATATACTACCTACGCCAGATATTTTTAAATTTTTTATTGTCTTTCAAACTGCATGAAAAAGCAGTATCATGGCAGAGTCTAATGTATTGAGATGCATATTCATAAGGCTTATTCGTTAGATATGAATGTTATAAAGTTAAAGATCGTTTATTTCAGTATTTATTTCTATGTTAACATAATTAACTTACTACTTATCTATTATACGAGTTTATATAATTATTACTTATTCGTTCGTATACTTTAGTTTACACGTAGGATACCTAATAAAATTCTTAATGTTTTTGTACTTATAGTACCTATAGCAACAAAGATTAAAAAGCAAGTAATGTATACAAAACTCTCCCAAAAGACTCAATAACCGTTGTGAACCCGCTGACTCAGTGTCGTCTGGGGGGTGACGGTAAAAAGTCATGGTTATACTACCTGTTAAGGTGTCAACGTTACGGGTCCCGCGAGGTGAGTTGCAAGCGGACACTTGCTGTTTGTTCAAAGGCTTTTAAGCTAGTACCTACCCCAATTTATTTTTGAATATACTTGTAAGTCGTACCTATGTCTAAGAAACACAGCTTTATATTCTCCTGTAGTATGTAGATATTTTAATTTAGTTATTTAAATATTGGTTTTTCAGATTAATTATACCTACGACAAATTACCTATTATTAACATAAAATATGACGTTTTCCCGTGCAATAATATGTTGTTGCCTTATTTAAATCGTTAAGGAACCGATTCTTGTAACTTTAAACAGAATTTTGCATTGTCAAGTTGGCTACAATAAAAAATTCCACACGTTTTAAACAAAACTTTAAAGAAGAAGTACAGATCACTTTAATTAAAGCAAAAGTTCTAGCTTTAGCAGCAGAAACATGACATAAGCGGGTGCCATTTTGATTATAATTACAGGCTTTTACGTAATAATAACAACTTTTAGTTATGATTGGGAGCACAATTTTCGTAGCGTCAAGCCCGACAAGTCCCGTCAGAGTAATCGGCTCAGACGAAGACAGGTGGCAGCGTATTTTAATTTGTAACTAATTTCCAACGCTTAGCAGTTTAAGCGGATTGCAAAGTTGATAATGACGTGAAAGTTGGTGGACGGTGAACTGTCGACTGCTGATGCTTTTTTGGTACTTCGAAACAATGAGGCCCAATGTGTGCCTAATGCTTGTTAATATAAAAGTTCCCTCTTTCTAAGTATTCAAATGGATAAAGTAACAGTTGAATTAGTATTGTATTTACGTCATAACTCGAATAAGGTACGTTCATTTATAGTAAGAGTTAAGAGTAGGTACATATTTTATATATTATGATTTCGTTATTTTCAGTTTATATTTATTAGTAGCGGCTCACCCTCCCTCCGCACGGGTTCTACCCTATTTTTATCAAAATCTGTCCAGAGGTTGTCTCCGTTCACGTCACATCATTTCGTCACAGACACACAGACAAGAATTCTAAAAACTATATATTTGGATTCTATATCTTCTTCTATATAATAATGACTATTTAAATAAAGTTAAAATAATATTAAATGTAATGTAGTTTCGACTCTGTTAGGATTTTATTATAATACTAGCATTTTCCGCGGCTTCGCACGCGTTTTAAAGACCGGAAACAAAATTCTTTCTGAGTCGCGCGGTATTTATGCGGATACCCTTCCCGTTTTTGCAACATTTTGCATTGATGCTTCGCTCCTATTGGGCGTAACGTGATATTATATAGCCTATAGTCTTCCTCGATTAACGTACTATCCAACACAAAAATAATTTTCGAATTCGAACCAATAGTTCCTGAGATTAGCGCTTTCAACCAAACAAACAAACAAATAAACAAACAAACAAACTCTTCAGCTTTATAATATTAGTATAGATTACTATAATTAGGTTATTGAGAACGTCATTTGTTGGTTTAAGTGATTAAAATTATTTGCATACTAAAGTTTTTACAAGGAATAAGAAAGTCTACTTGTTTTGTGGTTACGGACTAGCTTTACAAGTATATTTAAAATGTACGGTGTACGGTCTACTGCTTCACTCTTGGGTCCTAATATCACAATGTGAAAAATATTCCAATTTATTAAACCACCAAACTTAAGCCAACAAAGAAATTTTCATAATTTGTAATTCTAAGCAACAATTTTTGTGTATTGTATTTAAGCGTAGTCGTAGTAGCAAGAGATAGTATCATTAGTAACCTTGTAATAATTTTGCAATTGACCTGTCAATTACGTTGTTAGAGTATAAATAGATTGCTAATAATAGATTTGCTTCATACTGAGTTCATTCACGAACACCTACACAAACGAATTGAGTATAATTATGTACGCAAGGTAGTGCCGCCGCCCTATAATCCTGCCCAAATGACACTTGATTATAGGGAACTCTTTCTATACGCGGTTTCAATGTAACAAATTATTAAATCAAAGGTTTCTTGTTGTTTTTTAAGAAACTGCGTAATGTGATAGATAGGTATATATTAATATGTGCATATTATATACCTTCGGTTCATGAAGTGATACTTCTTTAGAATCGATGTGATTTGAAACTCGATGAAACGAAAAAATAAGTCCATAGTACCAGGCGCGCAGAGACGGGGAAGAGTTAGCCTTATTTTAAATTCAAGTTTTACATCTGACATGTGTACTTTGTACACACACACTATTTTTTAAATTGCTTAATTTCAGGTCAAAAATAACAGTAAAAGTCAGTCTCTATAGGTAAAAATATAACCTGAAATATACCATACTATGCGCAATTTTCCTTGCTAAAGTAGTTTAATTATACTGTACGTATTTCGTCATAATGCCAGTTAGACATAAATCATACCTTAAAAATTATGGAGTTTACTCTGCAATATTGGGATTAGGATAACTAAATGGATAAATGTTTAATGGCACGAATTATTGCTTAATAAAGGTATTTTAATTGTGATTAAAAAAATGATTTTTGCATACCTCTTTTCATAGGTTACTGTAATACTACAAGAATAAGAAAATATGCCTAAATGGCCACCTGAAGAACCTAGGAACAATATAATTAAATTTACTATTCTAAATGATTGAATTAAAGAAATCTGTAGGGCAGTTCAAGCTATTTTATTTACTTTACATTGTATATTTAATTGAAACCTATTATTATTTATAACTATTTTTAAAGCAAAAGCAATTTTTCCTTCCATATCTCCATACGGTCAGCCATAACATCATAAACAACAAGCGTGAAGCACTTATGTACAAGTTATTGATATCTAAAGGTGTCGCTAAGGCGGACGGCGCTTGCCGCGGCACGAACTGCGACTATCGACGCTTGCACCGCGATTATAGAGCCGACTTACCTGTATCGATATTTTATAATAAATTTCTTTCAATATAATTGTTTTTGTTTTATTTAACAAACTGATATACTATCAAAGATAAACACTGTTTGATTATACTCCTAGAAGTAGCGCAGCTTTTTATCCTATTAAATAAACTTTAATTCTAGATACATAAGGTGCATGTGGTAGTAACTGACCATAACTATTTCAATAAAAATATCTTCAAAGTACCAAGTAACTGTATCATATTACCAAATCGATGGCATAAACATAAAAATAGTACATCAAATTTTAACTTAGGTTTTTTTAATAAAGGGATATTGTTAATGGCAGTGAGGATTTTGTATAAATATTATTAATCGACACTATCGACACTTGACATCTCTAAAGCTGACACCTTGGAATATATTACTCCGTGCCACCGAATCTAATCACGATCTGACGGATTAATATCTCGCTATACACCGGCCCTACGGCCATTACACACAATTACACATTCATTTACAACTACCCGCTTCCTAAGCACAAAGTGATAAGGTTTAAGTTACAATAATAGATAAGTTTACTAACTTTGCGTATTGAAGTGCGAGTGGGTGGCCCCGGGCGATTCGGAAGATTTATTATAATACCTGAGTCTAAATTGTTGTTTAATGTAGAGTCAGATTAACCGTGAGACTGTGACGTGATCGATGAGAGTTATCTGCTTACTGAGTGCTGGGAAATTGATTATTATTATAATTGATAATTGGGTTGGTAGGGTTGTAGAATGCTATTTTCTTTAACCTTAGAAAAATAACTTCCATTTTTTTCTTAAATGTATCTAATATTTGTCCATTTTTAGTACTTTTGATGCTACTCTTCAATATTAATTTCAAAATGTCATTTAAAATTCATGAAGTGGAAGGAAAGATAATTCAGCGAAAAATAAAGTGCTGAAAACTTTCCCCATCGCGGCATATTACTTGACAATAATTCCATAAAACAGATCCGTCTTAAAACTTATTCTCATAAAAAGATTCAGCCAACAAAAGGTGGAAATTTTTATCCGAAACGAGCACCTGCTTCGCGAACTTTGCAAAACTTGGCGAAACTTGGCGAAACTTCGTACAGGATGTTGTTATCGGCCGGAAGCGCTATAGGCGACATCCTGTTTTGACGGACGTTAAAAATGCCTAATGTAGTTAATTCGTTTTAAAATTATTAAAGTTAGCCTCATTATTTTAATACTATTATTGTAATTATGATGGCGTTCATTTTCTTTTATGCTCTAAATAAATTAAAAGGTTTTTTACTTTGCGGTTATTTCTTCAGCTTGTGTTCCCGCATATTTTTTTCTCAAATATAACAACGTGTAATGTATATTAAAGTAGTTTTTGTTTTTAACCGACTTCAAAAAAGGAGGAGGTTATATGTTCCGTTGTATGTATTTTTTTTTATGTATGTTCACCGATTTCTCCGCCGTCTGTGGGCCGATTTCAAAATTTTTTCTTTTGATTGGTAGGGTATAGTTCCAAGGTGGTCCCATTGTCACCAAGTCAGGATCTGATGATGGGATCCCAGGGAAATCGAAGGCAACTCTCAAAATTTACAGGCACCTATTATGTTTTTGATATATTTTCTAAAACCGATAAAGCTTTTACGTATGAAAATCATCATCTCATGTGGATGAGCTGATGATGGAAGGTAAAATTCCTCAACAGTTGTTTTTTATGTGTTTTCACCGATTTCTCCGTGAATTGTGGGCCGATTTTAAAAATTTCTTTTTGTTCGGTAGGGTATACATTCAAGATGTTCTCATTGTCACCAAGTCAGCATCTGATGATGGGATCCTAGAGAAATCGAGGGCAACCCTTAAATTTTATCGGCACTGATTACCTTTTTCATATATTTTCTAAAGCTGTTCAAGAATTTGTGATGATGTAAGGTATATCTCCTCAACGGTTAGGAGTTGAAAGAAAATTCTTTTAATATTATACGTACTTATGAACTGATAGTCGTATTCATTCAGGATATTAGGTGGATTGATAATAGAAGGCAAATCTTATTAACGTCTACGAGTTACGTGGAAAAATAGACGTGGACAAATCTGGATTGACTATTGTCGTTCATTTCAAAACTTCGCTGACTTATTGGAGCAGTAGTTTAGTTAGCATTGCAATATTATATTTAAACATAATATCTAATTTCCACAAAAAAATTAAAAATAAATTATTTTTTAACAAAACTGAAAACCGACTTCAAAACCTTACAAATTGAAACTAAAAAGAAAAAAAAATAATTTTAATTACTTAGTTATTGTTGGAGTCGGTGCCAGCCAAAGCAAAATAATTTTAATACAATTTAATTAATGTATCAATTTGTAAATACAATCAAAATATCCGTTCGAAAGTTCATTGCAAAGGCAGGATAAAACTGGCCTTCTTGGCTGGCACCGACTCCAACAATAACTAAGTAATTAAAATTATTTTTTTTTCTTTTTAAGGTTTTGAAGTCGGTTTTCATTTTTGTTAAAAAATAATTCGGTTTATGATTCTTAATCTTCATAATGCTTTACAATGTAGTTTTTACAGACTATCAACTCACATAATTGTATTATAATTTGGAAGAAAAGCAAGTGGGAAATTTAATTTTTGATTTGTGGATGATGATGGATGGATGGACGATGTATATTCTTAGTAAAGAACTGTCATAGTTCGTTGCATAGCGAAAGATTATGAGATTTATATGCCCTAAGTGTCTATTTACGCTAGAAAAAGAACAATTACCTAATAATATATTATATGCTTTTCTTAACAGGCTATAAAGTATATCCGTTCTCCATAATGAACTTTATATCTCAAAATCTCACCACATTTCTTTCATAAAACACTTTGATAAAGCAGGTCTGCGTGGGGATGAAAATTACAACTTTACCGCTGAGGCGACAGTTTCACGACGGCTGCATTTTTCACGCGGCTAGGTGTTACTTAGGGCGTTATAAACTTGTTGAACTTATATTTTGACGGTAATGTATATATCAGCTCTATAGTGGAAAAGGAAAAGCTTTTTTTAGCTTTTAGCTTTTAGCTGGCACGTTGGCATAACGTTTGGGAAATTTGATAGATAAGCCCAATCTATAGTTTTTAGAATATTTGTCGGTTAGTCTGTGACCGCAAAACGAGAAAACCACTAGATGAGATGAAATGATCTTTGGTAAGATAATAGCTGGTTTTCTGGGTTATCGTACAGAATACTTTTTAATTTGGAAGAATATATAATTACTTAAAACTTTAGATTAGGATACAGAGGGTATCGATAATAATGACTTTAAATGAATGAAAATAATTAATTTAATATATAATATGTAATAAATGAACTAAAAGTAATTTACAGACTCGCCTCAGTTACAATTTTATTTGTATACGTATAGGTACAAACTTTCACGAGATTAAAATATTAAAAGCATAAGTGAAAAAATTGTTTATAAATTTTATTTCTTAATTCTAAGGAAAATTGAAAACAATGGCTACGAAACAGGTTTCCTTTGAATTTGAAGGATCCATTTACACCTTAAGAGCACCTCGACGACCTGTCACGTTCACGAACTCCGCCTCGGCGCTCGCTCTTAATACCTGCTTCATTGGGTTCAAATTATACCATTTTATTTATACTATTGTTGATTTAATTTTCACTCAAGGAAATGCTTGTGACATTACGCAAATGAGAAAATCAAGGAAACGCTATAATAGACTTACCTGTTTAGAAAAATGTGACTTTCAAAATTCGTAAAGAAAAATATTTAAATCTCGCCATACTAATCTATATATGTATATTTTTTAATAATTCATAATTTTAGTTAATTAGTCTAGTATATATTTTGATTTTCCAATTTTTTAAATAATAAGTAGGTACTATTTCGTTATAATACTTTCGCGAATATTTGACATTATAAATAATTCGTCCAACAATAACAGTTTTATTTCAAATACTTTTTGTTTTCGAAATCTAGATTTTTTTAGAATATTCATCGGACTTGCATTTTACTTCTAGAAAAAATGAAAGTATTTTATACTTCATTTTATTTACCCTCATAGTAAAATTAAATCTGTATTACGTTAATTTATTAAAGTTATGTTTATTATAAAAACACGGTGATCTCAACATAATGGCGGCTGGCCCTTCATAAAAAATTCAACAATATCATCAGGTTCAGGCACGTAATTAATGGTCGGAGCGGTCGACATCCCGACAAGGTGGAGGAAAACACTTTAAAAACTTTACCACCCGCAAATTATTAATAGGTTTCGTAGACGTTTGAAAAGAAGAGCGTTCTTATGAATATCGATAACTGTTATTTTTAAATGCTTTATAAATGTTATTTTCATTTGCAAGTCGGCTAACTGCGTTTAAGTACACTTCTCAGGGACCACTATTATTTCAATTAATTTTAGATGATTTAAATATTATTTTTTTCGAGTTCATAATAAATATAATTGAATTACTTTTTTGCCTTTGAAAAATTGACTGAGATGAAGTTAGCCAATGTGCGATTAAGTTATCGATATGAATATCAAGTCACTGATTGGTTGCTCTTGCATCTACATAATATTATGTAGTGTTGCAAATCTCTATATGTAACTGTTTCGTCAGTGCATAGAGCAGGAATAGTCATTACAACTTTTAAAACTAATATATTTTCAATTTTTTAGAACTATCAATAAAAGAATTTGAGACGATATACAAAGGATATATTAAAATATCTAGTCCATATTAGGTATTTTTATTATTAATTTAAGTTGTTATCGATACGGCATAATTTCCATCACTAACATTCTAACACCTTGCAATGATGTAAAAATTAAGAAAGAGAGATTTTTAAAAGTCAGAGGCGACGGGCGAGTTAGTGACGCCACATTAATTCTTTCTGTCGATTACTTTCTGAGTTGCCCAAGTTTCAGATAAAAAACGTACCTGAAAGCCGAACTTAATAACAGAGTGATGGAGCGCCGGAAACACTGCGAGATTAATGGCTTACCTTGATCCCAACTTGTAAATATAAATGTTATTTGTAATTTGTATGAGATATATATTCGTATATATACGAGTATTTTGAAATATGTTGGGGACATCAACACAGCACCATTCAGTATCCACCATTTGAAGGTTTTCAAATCACAGGCCACTACGTAAGTCATACCAGTTAGAATGCTAGTTAGGTTCTCTGAGACATGCAGTTCTCGGTACGATCATTTTTTTTCACCTTTTCTTTATATAACCGTTTTCAAGTTGATTATGATTCGCACATTAGAATTTTAAAGGTGCGATGCACGCGTTTTGAACCGTCTTTATCTGATTTTTCAAGCAAGCTAGCTTAGCGGTTGCATGTCACTATAAATTATTAGAATCTTTTTTTTGTGGAAAATGAAATTTTAAATTTTTTGTAGTCTCTCTATGATGAACTACTATTTATTTAATATTTAAACTAGCATGAAATTTTATTAGACTTATATGAATTTCCAGAACAAATGAGTTTCATTTTAAGTTTCTTATTTCCAACAATAACCTAATTCTTGTACAATAAATTCAGTAGAATACAATACATATAGAAGCAGGTTCCGAGCAGTCGACAAATCAACGTCGCGCGTCGTTTACCGTCGGTTGAGTTTTCAATTTGTACTGTTTCACCGTAAGTGCAGTCTATGCGCCGAGCATCGCACTGCGATCTTTTGATGCGGTATTTTAATATTAGCAATTAAATTATATTGTTAAGCGCTAAATTATTAGCGCTACCCTATCCGAGACTTTCCTGTACTTATTATAATTATCAATCAGATTTTTATTTCAAAGTGTGATAAAGAAAAACATAAAAGAAAAAGACGTATGTACCTAATTCTCATTCCACCAAAAGCCAAAAAAAAATCATTTAACAAATAAATTATATTAGCAATACGATGATCTTTATATTATATATTTACTTCATAGATTTCTTCTAAACGTAGATTTTGTGACCTTTCAATAACGTTCATTTATCCGCTCGGATTTATTTTAGAAGGATAAAATTGTAATTTAAACAATTTTTACTTAAAACTTATACGAAATACCCTATCTAATATATAGGGTAGCTCCTTGTGCGGCGCATCCGCCTTGCCTGTGTACACTAATGATAATTTATATCTGCAACTTTCCATCGCAGCGTCGCTAGCGTCGCTAGCGTCGCTAGGAATGCAACGCTTCTAGATTAGAAATGTATCATTAAAGTACGCATTTTCTTTTTGCAAAATATTTCTTCAAGGGTCGAAACAATCAATTAAGTCAGCGATAGTCACATAATACTTTCTTATGTTTAAGCGAATATTTGACATTATAAATGAAACTACCTTTTCGGATTTTGTCGCGGATTTATTTTTATTTTTGGTTCGGGAGAGTGTCTCCCGTGATCAGGATGGCTGTAAATCATTCGAAACGTCGGGAACCAAAAATCAAAATAAATCCGTGACAAAATCCGAAAAGATAGTTTCATTTATAATCAACGGAAGTCAATAATTCAATTAACTTTTTGGATCTACAAATAGGTAGTCAGTGTTTTCTTTTGTATTCTATCATATTTTTTTGTTATAGGTTTCTAAACGAATATTGCATTTGTTATAAGAAAAACTAACGTTGTAAGTAAAAAGAGACATTTTTAAAAATGAGCAAATTAATGTCTACTAACAAAAATAAATTTAAAACTTTGAATAGTAACTTAAAATAGAGCTCGAAGAAATAATAACTCAACGTCCAAACCAATTCCATCTGAAAAGTATAAATTTATATTCAAATGCCCCTATCTTCTGGTTTCGCAAAGCTCTATCAATAACTTAATACACGGTGAATGGAAGTTTGATAATGTCGTAAAAGATCGCAGCCATCTTGAGATCGCGTAAACCTCTCAGGAGCTTCTCGATCCGGAACATAAAGAAAAATACCAGCCCTCTTTATGAAGAGGTAAGTCCTCGACAAATTGTGTGTGAAGGAATGAGTGGAGACGGTTGCATTTAATTGTTCTAGTTCACTATAATTTTTAATATGATTTATATTTGAAATTTTATCTCTTAGATTTTTTTCGAAAATGTATAGGTACCTATTGATTTTTGGTTCCCGTAGCATAGAATGGCTTGCGATTAGAGATGATGTTTTAGACGTATCAAACTTCGTCATATAGTTGTTAAGGGTGATGATTTTCGAAATATGGCCATTATAACGAATAATAACCATTAGGCATACAAACCCCATTTCACAGGGTATAGGTCGTATTTGACTTAGCTCAGATATTTTATTAAAAGCAGAATAGCATCGGATCTAGACTAAAATAGGTAATTGAGATATATTTGCTCATTTTAAAGCAAGGGAACATGACATTTGTCACTTGTGTTCTGTTAGTTGATGTATTTGAACTTTTAAATTAGTATCACTAGGCATTTAACATAATATACATAAAAACACGACACAACTTTTAACTACTGTAGACCTCATTGTACATAATTTCTATATTGAAAATTTAGAAACGTTTCCAATAAAGATATTTTTAAATACATAAAAATGGTTTTATTAAATAGATATGTTATGATTTCTTGTCAAATAAATCACATTGTTTAAAAAAAAATATAGTAAAAAGAGGGAGGCGATTAGCGTGATGGTAAGTGGCTGTTGTCACTTGTAACTTAAGAGGAGTTAGGCGCATTCCAAGTTCCAACATAGACTTTATTTAAGTGAATAAAATCTAATATCCTATGAATATAAAAAAAAACACTATTTTCTCTATGTAAAATCTTCAAAAGAAAAAATAAATAAGATTAGTGTCAACAATGCTCTACAGATACCCTTGTTCCCCAGCGGTAGTGTAACAGACGAGCAGTGCAGGTAAAAGTCTCATAAGTGGATTGCTCCTGCTCTACATGCTAATATTTTGCGCAAACGTCCGCCGTTATTGCAATAGGGCATTATTTATGTGAGTTATTCTGAATAACGTATATTTGTTCATATTTCCGCTTAACGTTTTGGGAATCTGTGCTAAGTTATATTATATTTAATATATGAGGTGGTAAGTTTAAACGCGCTTTTTGGGGTTAGACTAAATGTGTGTCACAATAGTTGCTGTTTATTTTGCTCTATTAACTTTAATTTCCTTCCATTAGAAAACCTTTTTTGTAAAATTTTCCCTCGGTTTAATTGTCGTCATCAAGTGTGTAGATACCTTACGTCTTACTCCAGGTCATAGTCTATATGTGTAGTGAATTTTATCCAAATCGGTTCATCAGTTTATTAAAAAAGTAACAAATACACACTCAAATATATAAAATTTGCATCGTAGTTCAGATGAAACTAAGTAAACGACCCCTTATTTTGTTATTTGGTTAAATTTAAAAATTTTATTTAATTTCTTTAGTCTTTTGGTCTATAACTTTAACTAAATTTCATGAAATCGATGGTACAATGACATAAATCAATTAAATTACTTCGGTGTGATCTCCAAATAGCTACCTAATATTAAAGTTATAGTCCAATATATAAACGACTAGCGTTTCCCACGGCTTCGCTCGCGCTCTAAAGGCTGGAAACCAAATTCTTTCCGCGTCCGCGAACTAGTGCCGTTTCTTTTGAAGCTGCGAAAACGCACGCAACGTAAGCTCCCAAAAGAAATAATTTTCTTCTGTTTTGCAACATTTTTGATTATTACTCCGCTCCTATTGATCGTAGCGTGATGTAATAAAGTTTATAGCCTTCCTCAATAATCGCACTATCCAACACAAAAAGAATTTTACAATTCGGACCAGTCGTTCCCGAGATTAGCGCGTTCAACCAAACAAACAAACTTTTCAGCTTTATAATATTAGTATAGACAATAAAACAGAGCAACCATTTTGTCAACTCCTTTGTCTGTTTGTACGTAAATACTAGGAATTGCTAAATCGATTTTCGAATTTCGAATAAAATTGTAATTGTGGTATAAATATAACTAGAAAACTCGATTAGACACGGACTTCGATATTTATTAAATAAAAACTCATTGCATTAGTATATTATTAAGCATATACCAAACTAGCAATTGCTTTCATATTTTATTACATACACACAAATCATCCGGCGATCGATCACACGTGCTTGATAAATGACTCTGATCCTCAGGTTGCTATCCGTCAGGATTACTGCTATTATGCTCAGTGTTCATTGAAAGCACCTTCAGATGGGCATCTAAGGATCTCTTTGATACCAGAAAGCTTTGAATTTTCATCCTTTATTGATATTGAGATTGCAAGCTGTGGGATAACGTTTGTTTTCGTAATTCTTTTAGTGGTATACAAAAGTGTTTGCTATAATTTATATGTTTATTAATTACATATATAAATAGTGTATACAATATACATTATACATACATAATATACAAAAAAGTGGGGTATATATATGGGGTAAGCATTTTTATTCAAATTCGTTGAGCTGTTGTAAGGTGTAGAAGTGAAAAGCAAATAAGCTCACTTGTAAAATATTGCATGTATAACATATTTTTAGTGTGATAGCTTTGTTACATAACAAAATCATCTAGTTTAATAACCTAAAAGTTTTACTATCTTCTAACATTTAACAATATAATATTCGGAACATTTTATTGATGTGTTTATTTATGGTGTGTATGTGTATGAAAAGCGTAATTTAGTAGATATGATTGAATCTATTAAAACATTTAAGATTTCAATAACGATAAAGGTTAATCTTTTAAAGGTATCATTATTGAAATATGTTGTGTTGTGTGTTGTGTTGCACGACTAAATTACTTTGAATACTATTTCATTCATCAATTTCATTACAAATATTAGAAAATAAAGCAATTTAAGATGATATCTTAAAAGTAAATTAATTAATAATTAATTATTGTTAATATTGGATGAAGCAAATGAATAAAAACTTTTGATAGTAAATACTAAGTGTCTAATAGCTTTAAATCGAAGTTCCATTAGGAACACTTGCTACCTGTCGGCGCTCCGACGATACGACACTAACGAGATTACTCAGATCACATTATCTTGGGCTTAGTGCTAGAGTATTTTATTGGCAAGTTTGATAGTTGATAACTTAAATTGAAAAATTAATTGAATTATTTGTATTAAATGATTTAAAGACATTAAGATTAAATTAATATAGTGTATTAGTTTCCGATCGTACAATTTGATACAATAGTTAAAATTATTTAGCAATACCTTTCGAAAAGTTTCATTTGCAAATACATATTATAAGGTTTAAACGTAAATTGATACATCTAACTAAAGTATTTTTATATCTGGTTGTACTTGTTTCTTAACTTTTCTATATATTTATAACGAGATTCAAAATTCAGTTTATTTTGTTATGAATAGAAGAAAGATCAAAAAAATACGAAATTATAACTAATAACTTTAAATAATTTCTTTTAGAACTACCTATAGGTAGTCTAGTCTATGCTTATGGTATACCATAAGCATAGACTAGACTATACGTACCTTTATTTTAATTTGTCATTGTTGCTTTAACTACCCACAACAAACACAAGGAGAGTAAGTCGTAGAGGCTTCTTTAAGATAATTAAGCCTGAGATAGAGACACTGCTCAGTGGTAACGAGATTAGCTAAACCCACGCTTGCCCGCTTTATCCAGGTGCTTCACTTAAGCAGCTTTATTGCTCTCTACTTACTTAACTTTAATCTTAGTGTACGTAAAAATCAAATGTCTTTACATGAGTTTATACTGGTATTAGGATAGCCACGTTCTATCTGATTGAAAGAAAATGCTTCTAAAACAATATACTACGAGTATAATAATCATACAAATAAATAAAGTGGCTGTTTCTAAACGAGAAAAACTGTATTCATACATTTAAAAAAAAAGTTGTACTCAGCTCGGGAATTAAATCCGAAAGTTTGGAAAAAAAATTAACTATATTTTTATTTAGATATTCGATTATAAATGAAACTATCTTTTCGGATTTTGTGGCGGATTAATTTTGATTTTTGGTTCCGACGTTTCGAATTCAGCAATCATGGTGTGGTAAAATTAAAACTCATGAAAATTAAAACTTACCTATGGAAGAACCCGAGCGAAACGAGAGTCACTTGCTAGTAAATAAATAAAATTAATAGAAAGGTATTTTATAAGACCATCCGTTACGAGATATTTACGGAGCGCTACCTGTTCGCACTAGAAATAGCTTAAACGCTTTTCCTATTGTTGGTAAGAAAAATTTCCTTTTATCGAAGTCCGTCCATTGTACGCAGGTATGCGGGGATTACCCAGTCTAGACGAGCGTGCTATATCTATTGGGCTGGTAACCCTGACAGACCTTTGTGCTTGACCTTTTCATTGAAATTTTAGGTATACAAGGAATTAGTGGTAAGTGTTTTCTTTTAATATTTTTCTTATAGAAACTTAACCTACCTTATTAATTTTTTATTATATATACGTGTACATATAATAAAATTACAACTTAGTTAAATATGTACATTAAATATTTTTTGGAAAATCTCATTGAAAATGCCGGTATTATCGATAACGAGGTGTAATCTATAGTTTTTAGATTTATTGTCTGTCTGACGATCTGTGACTGCTTTACAAGAAAAGCACTGGATAGATTTTAATGAAATTTGGTATACTGGTAGCTGTACTATGTGCTATACATATAGAATATTTTTTCTGCGGAAAAATATCACCTCTCTGAGAAACCTATAGTAACCGTATAAAAGCAAGTAAATATAAATTTAAACATATTAGACATTATTGTTTAGGAATGATTAGGTTTAAAAAATACATATCAAGAACGATTTTTTTTAATTTGATCGTGTTTGAAGCTTAAAGTTTAATATTTATAAAAGGTTTATGAATTTCAATGACAATTTTTTCTATTGAAAGTGCCACTTAAAATATATGAGGAGGAATTGTATTGTTCGAGCAAAAATACAACAAATCTAGGAACGTAATATCGCACTGACATATGCGTCTCGTTGATTTGTGCAGTGCGTTTTCATAGAATCACCTTTTGCAGATATGCTTCTTGCCATCTTCTACATATTTATTTTTGTGTGCTTAAATTGTATCGAAAATACTTTATAGTTTGAGAAAATATGTCATTTCACAATTATTTTTTAACAAAAATGAAAACCGACTTCAAAACGTTACAAATCGAAACTAAAAAGAAAAAAAATAATTTTATTACTTAGTTATTGTTGGAGTCGGTGCCAGCCAAGAAGGACAGTTTTATCCTGCCTTTGCAATGAACTTTCGAACGGATATTTTGATTATATTTACAAATTGATACATTAATTAAATTGTATTAAGATTATTTTGCTTTGCATTTATCAATGTAGGTAATTTTAATAAATAAATTATATAGATCGTACATAAAAATATTTTTCTGTTATATTCTCTTTCTCGAATCTAGAAGGACTTTAAGGCTGTAATTCGAAAAAAAGCAACGTTACATAAAAATCTCTATTTATAAAAAAGTAATAGAAAAATATTGTAAATGTCAAAAGTAAAATAGAAAATGCAGGCTTAGTTAATCTTTGACCCGCAGTAAATCACCGAGCGACGCTGTCGTGTCGCGCACACGCACTGAGTTACTGCACTAGCCCGAGCTTTGTTCTACCTGCCTAAATTCATTTAGCTATTTTTATTTCAACTCACGTATCATTATATAGTTAAATAACTATTACGAATATCATGAAAATTACATACATTGCATAATACTTTCTTAGGTTTACGCGAATATTTGACATTATAAATGAAACTACCTTTTCGGATTTTGTCGCGGATTTATTTGGATTTTTGGTTCCCGGCGTTTCGAATGTTTTACAGCAATCATGGTCACGGGAGAGTCTCTCCCGAAAAGGTAGTTTCATTTATAATACATACATTGCATTTTACTTTACTCTTATTTTTTTAATTTAGTTGGGTACAATATTATATTTTAAAGTACCTAAAGCTTCGAATTAAGTATGAACTTTCCAGTATAATATAAAAAGAATCAACAAGTAGTTTTAAAACTTGATTTTTTTATAATTAAAACAACCGAAAAAGGTCTACCAAAAATTTGATAAACCTAATTATAATAATATGTGTATTTATGCAAGTATCTATGTTAAACAGCAAAATATATTTTGCATATTTCCTATTTGACATTTAAAAATATTTTTATTACACATAATAAGTAATGGCGTTCTTGCAAACATAAACTTGTAATACCTGTAACTCGTTTACACCCAGTAAGTTATTCTTTTGTATTATGGGGAATGAATAGCCTAATTCAAAAAATCAAAAATATTGTTAAAGAACGTTTGTGTATTGTACGCCTTGGGAATGATGTGATCGCCTTCAGGCTTCTTCGACCTTATAGAATTATTGATAATAATTTAACTTGCATTAAAACATTAAGCTGAATAAAATACTTTGAATTTGAATTGATTTTCCTTGACGGCCAGTAAGATTAAAAATAGTTGTATCTGACCTACTTGTTTTAAATAAAATAAAAACTAAAAACACAACCAAACATATCTGTATACTGTTTTTATAATGGTAATATTTGCAGTAATTATTTTCAATATAAACGGTTTTTATTGGATATTTAAAACACATTGAAGTTATAACATAACAACCTGCACTCGATTTATAGTTAACACTTATTATGTATTTTGAGGAAAGATCAAGGATTATTTGGCCCGCTGTTTAGTTAAATATATTTACCGACTTCGAAAAAATAGAAGAGTCACGATTACCTCTTATTTCTAGGGTTCTCCTTATTTTCGGGATTTATTGATTAGTGGTTCAGCAGGTTTCCTGTAGAAATATCCAATTATTAATATTACTTTATGTATGAACGATGGGTTTTTTTTAAAAAAACACAGATTATATTATATTTATTAAATTATTATAAAACTTTTGGTTGCAATATTTGTTATTGAAGAGCTTTTTTAAGACCATTGTAGCGCTGTCTTACTTCGTCGGAGGTAGCGTATTCAATTTTGGTAGGGGTAATTGTCAAAGTAGAGTTGAAACGCCATTGAATTTGTAGAATGCGAGAATATTATTTTATGACTAATTTCTATTTATTTTGGCAACTAACTTACAAAAATGTATAGAAAATTAACAATACAAAGCAGGTAGCGTGTTGGCGCGGCTCCAGGCACGCGTGTTTTACAGCTGAATTATGCTGATATTGTGTAGCTAGTGGCTGCTCCCTGCCATTGCACTGCGTCGTAACGTCGCGAATGTTTCACGTCCATGATCACGGTGAAAAACTAACGGTTATTACGTATTTATGTTTGCGTATTGCGGACTTCCACGTTTTTTTACGGAATTTAATAATGTCTTTTGACTTTTTGAACGTTGATTCTTTTTTTATGGTTATATGGGTAGTTTAAGTTAGATGAACAGTGCATTTATACTTGGTTAGTTTAATTAATTAAAACTGTTAAATAACTACTATTATCTATCAAAAACTTTATGTTATACCTACTTATCGAACCTACCTACTTATTGTCGAATGATAGCACCGAAATTGTATTTCGTGTATCGTACGTTTATGCTATTATGTAGTATAAAGAAACATATTGTAGCAAAGACTGAAACATTATTCCATTTCACACCTGAGATAGTGCGGGTGTGGAGCCAAATCACGGCGACTTCCTATCGTCTTCCGCTGCAGACGACTTAAAGGATATATGAGCATTTTAATGTGCTTGCGAGATTATTTTGAGTGATACTGAAAAACGTATTTGTTTTGGAGCTTTCTCCTATAATCGTGTGAAACTTAAGTTTAATAATAAAAAATAGAAAGGCAGGCATTATGTATATTATATTATTTCAATCCTTTAAAAGACTTTCATGTAAGTGAAAGCTGTGTCAACAATTGCCCACTTCTAGCGGTCAAGGATCGAACCGGAAACCGGACGGCGACAGGTGGATGGAAATGGCGGCGCTTCCGGTGAAAAAGTGCCATTACATTATGTACATATATGGAACTAGGAAAAATATAATCTCCATAGATCATTTTAAATTCATGAGCTTTTTAATATTTTAAAAGAAAATGATATGACTAAACTCCTAATTTCATAAGTGTTACTGTATGTGGACTTAGCAAATGTATGTTATATTTTAAGTCAAGGAAGTGGTCTAAGCACCTCTCTCTACGTCAGTGGGAACTGGTTCAAATCTTTCTAGGAAGAACTACTACATCAATGTAAGACATAGATATTTATTAATTTTTTATTGACCATTTTTCTTAATAGACCGTTTTCTTGACCTTATATATAAGTACTCTGCTTATTGCTTATCATTTATGTATCGAGCCGAGATTGTAGATACGCTTTTTAGGCAGTTTTTTAAGTTTGTTTTATTTACTACGAGAAATGAATAGTTTATTACAGAAAATAATTAATTTATATATTAACTAGTGAGTCACCCTCGCTTAGCTAGGGTTACAAAAACTTGTAAATTATATACTAAAACCTTTCTCCAGAATCACTCTATCCATCGGTGGAAACAGCATGAACATCGGTGCAGTAGTTTTTGAGTTTATCCCAAACAGGCAGACAGACAGACGCGGCGGATGACTTTATAATATGTATAGTTTATTAAGATATAGGTACATCAAGTATAACTTATTTGATAATATCAGTGCAACAACGTTGTGGGATTTCATACACTTTTAACCTGACCTTTGGGATTCTTAGTAACTTAAGAAACCTAGTTTTGTAATTTAACTATGATGTTTGATCATGATTATATTGCTCACTAGCTTCTCTTCTATTTAAATGAATAGATCGTAATACTTAAAAGTTATTAGTGTCGTAAAATAAATTTAATAAATTCTTAAGAAAAAAAAACAGTTAGGTCTAACTTGACCTTGTCTATAAACTAGACAGCCATATTTAAAGTTAAGTAACAATATATCACTGTCTTTAAATAACCGACAATTAAAGCAAACCTCGTAAATAAATGATGATTTTGAATGAACACTCTGCGCATACTAAATTGTATTTTTCTAAACAAAACGTATATTATGTACATTATATATTTATAATATGTATGTATTTAGCCTTATATATAAACTATCGAGTATACGTAACACAAGCTTCCTCCGTAACTGACCACGGAATTAGATGGCACTGTGTGTAATAATGTCCCAACATTTTAGTACAAACATATTTAGAAATAAGAGTAGGTACTTGAAGCATTATATTTTATATTATACTAGCTGACCCGGCAGACTTCGTACTGCCTCAATCGATAAATAAAAGACCTAAACTTTTGTATAAATTAATTTCAAAACAAACAAAACGTATGTATAATATGTGTAGCGCCAAATGATGTAATCTGGAAACAGTTGTTATATTTCTGAATGTTGGCCAAGAAGTGCTTAGAATCATTTCCAATCCCAGAAATTAAAGAGCGTAAAGGAACTGGTGGTGGGACCAATTGTGGCAATTTTACTTTGCCTCCAGCACAACATAATCCAGTAGATTCACCAGTGTATTTTAACGCCTTACAATATTTACAAATTATTTTCATTTCCCCAATTGTTACCGATTTGTCGGCACAATAATCAATTGCCGGATCATAGTGGAATTCAGCTCGTTCAAGAATCACAGGAGCACTGCGTCTGCGGATTCGCTCAATTTCATTATGTAATGTTGTTGTGTTTGATGTGCACGAACTCGTTGCATTCTAAGCCTATCCACTTCATTGTCACTCACTAAATAACGCAATTCTGACATAGCAATACGACTATTTTCTTGATCTGTCTCTCTCTGGTCATCAATGCGGTTAGCACGTGAGGTAGCTCTTCGCACATTTGATTAACTGCGACGACCTAAGTCAGGTCGTCTTCTCCTCGGCATCGTAACGTAATTAATCAAAGTGAGAAAATTTATCGCTCACTTAACAGTAACTTAACAGTAATTTAACAGTAAAGTGTCACTATCACAAAGGATCACAAAAGTAAAGAAAGTATTGGCGCACGTAGCGGTAATCGTCACTCACAAAGATAGAAGGATGCACTCATAGAATATCGTAACCATGATCGTAACACAATATCGTCAATCGTAATGCTTTTTTCCGTGTTCTGATTTTGGAGTTTACCTTTAAGCCATAAATCTCCGTGTTCTGAAGTGCGACAGAATGATTGACATATTAGTTGGTTGTCAAATCTAATGTCAAATATTATGGTTGTGTTCAGAAACTTAATTTGTGACATAACTTAAGATTTATCAAACTTAAAAAAATAATCTGATACAGTTACAACTGAAGTTAGCTAAAATAAGGTTTCGCGAAGCCAAATTAATTGGAAATCAGTACTTCTAATAGTTTATTACATTTTATGTCGCGTTCGCGATTCACTTTTGTTTATTTTCGGAACGCGACATTAGATCCTCCAAAGCGTACGCGAAGACTATTTTCATAGATATGATTGAACTTTATGCAGCGGTAATAAATTGCAAATTGACTCTTTGACGTTAGGAACACACCTAAATTGCTTAGACAACAGTGAGTGATTACAATTTAATATGAACTTTATTGAATAGCAATAAAGTTCAAATTGACTCTAGAAAACGTTTGTATGGGAAATAGAAAAGGGCTGTTTTTAGGGTTTTCCCGAAAATTATTCGATTTTTTCTCGCCTTTTAAACCTTCCCTAGACCTCCACGAACATTTCAAGACTAAGATAAGATAAATCCGTTCAGCCGTTCTCGAGTTTTAGTGAGACTAACGAACAGCAATTCATTTTTATATATATAGATAATCATAAAAAAATAATCAAAGTCTAATTGTGTCCAGGACTAGTCACTAAAATCCCTGCATTAAATTGTAGACTTAATCTCAAGCGATTATAATAATAATAATAATGTGGGGTAAGACAGGGAGATCCTCTCTCTCCAAAATTATTTTCAGCGGTGCTCGAATCCATTTTCAGGCGTCTAGATTGGGAAAATAAGGGAATACAGATAGACGGAGAACAACTGAATCACTTGCGGTTCGCGGACGATATCGTGATCTTCGCAGAAAGCGCCACGGAATTAGAGAATATGGTGATCGAACTAGCAATGGAAAGTCAAAAAGTGGGACTTTTAATGAACAAGTCGAAAACCAAGATTCTAACTAATGGAGTATCTCAAGATATTATAATAGGAAACGAAAAGATAGAATATGTGAAAGAATATATATATTTAGGGCAGATAGTAACATTTGGAAATAATACAGGAAAAGAGATAGATAGAAGGATAACTCTAGCTTGGAGGAAATACTGGCAATTGAAAGAAATAATGAAAAATTATGATATAAATATAAATATAAAGAAAAAACTCTACGAAGTAGCAATATTGCCATGCCTGACGTATGGTTGCCAGACGTGGTCACTGAAAAAAGAAGATGAAGAAAGAATTGCTATCTGTCAAAGAAAAATGGAACGAAGCATACTTGGTTTAAAACTAACAGATAAAGTAAGAAACATAGAAATCAGGGAAAAAACAAAAATATTAGATGTAAGGAAAAGAATAAGACTACTGAAGTGGAAGTGGGCAGGACATATTTGCAGAATGAATAATAATAAATGGACGAAACGTTTAACAGAGTGGGTGCCAAGAGATAGGACAAGAAAAACAGGAAGACCAAGCAAAAGGTGGAGAGATATCTTCAACCAGAGATGTGGACCCCTATGGATGAGAAAGGCGCGGGAAAGAGACTTATGGAAAGGTTTAGGAGAGGCCTACGCCGCAGAGGCGACTACTACAATATAAATTTATATATATAAAGATAGATAATTAAAATATATACATAGTTAGATATATACATAGATAGTTATAATTTATAGATAGATAGATAATTAAAATATATACTTGGTAAGATATATACATAGATAGTTATAATTTATAGATAGATAGATAATTAAAATATATACTTGGTTAGATATATACATAGATAGTTATAATTTATAGATAGATAGATACCTAGTTAGATATATACGTAGATAGATGTAATTTATACATAGCTAGACAATAAAAATATATACATAGATGAACTAGATTTACCTTAGGTTGAGTTTTTTTTTGAATTGTAGTAGAAAATAAAGGCTATTTTTATTTTTTATTTTATTTAATCATAAAAAAATAATCAAAGTCTAATTGTGTCCAGGACTAGTCACTAAAATCCCTGCATTAAATTGTAGACTTAATCTCAAGCGATTATAATAATAATAATAATGTTAGATACTACAAATAATAACTTCATGTCTAATATTAAAATAACCATTAATTACATTTTACAGACAATATTTGTATTATTTTCACTTACAAATGAGAATTAAATGTATGTATTTGCAAATATATCATGCAATTTTGAAAAACGATCATAGAAAAAGCAAGTTAGCATCTTTTAACTCTACACATAAGGTGGGGGAAATAGGGTATTCTGAGTCATATGAGTGAGTCGACATGTCCTTGCTAGTTAAAATGACATCACCTTCACATTCCATTTTCTATATTAAAAATTTGAAATTTTAGATAATAATTTGTATCTACTGGTGTATTTAGTTATTTCTTTTTCTTACTATAGCAATTTATTAAATTTGAATAATAATTGAAACAAACTATATATTTATTAATTATATATTTGAGATTAGAGAATGGTGGGATTATTTTTGTTTGGATTGTTACCTACATTCGTCAAAAATGAAATAAAATAAAGCTGTTGACAAACAAGGAAGAAAAAGATACTGAACTGTTTTCTTTTTGCTTCTTTAGATATAGACGTTCCATTTAGTGATTCATAATTACTAGAAATCCAGCGTAAACATACTTATAATAATATGTAATATAATTTATCAAATAAAAATACTTGTACATGTGACCTAGAATCTACAACTTAGGCCATATTAATTTAAATATGTTAGTGAATTTAGTCAATATAAAAACCATAGTGTATTTTGACTGAATTTATAACAATATCTAAAGTACGGAACCATTACCACATATTACGCAGTTATCGCCGGCCCGCGGGCTCGCCACTATTTTATTAGAGTTGCGAATTATCTGACAAAAAATACGTTTACTTTGTTTTGGAATAATACATTTTAATATGATTTGTAAAAATCACCTATTTTATTATTTATTTAAATTTAAAGCGATAAAATATTTTTTGTTGTATTATAAATATAAAACCATAAATGAGAAAGTAAATCTATTTTTCTATCTGTTTTGTATGTATTCGTAAATACAAATGCAAATCTAATATTAAAGAATTTCAATAGAAAGATAAATTAGGCATTTGAAAAGGTTTTAGACTGGCTTTTTGTCTATATGGAAAGAGCAGATCTTCCACTATTTTTGACTCATCTACTGGACTTTTCCTAACTTATTCAAACTATATTTATGCAAAACTAGAAATGAAAACGTGCAAAGTAAGGGTACCGCCTAGTAATATTAAATTTAACTTCCTGTTTTGATAAGTATTATTCATAACAATTTTTATTTTAAGAACGATACGCTGTTCAGACGGAATTTTTATTTTTGTAAAGATTTAATGTCACAGCAATACACTTTTATTAGACAAAATCAATTTCAGAGATTCTACAACATATAAACAAGACATTTACGATTGCTGGGTCTTAATAACTGAGCTGGGTTCAGATTGCATAATTTACTGCGCAGGTAGTTTGGCGGGCGGCCAGGAGATAGCGCAAGAATTTTTAAGCTTTACGTATTTTAGTGTCATAAATTTTAAAACATAATTCGGTAAAAAAGTACAAAACATATAAATTTTTTGGCGCCTTGTCGACTACCTGATAGGTATCGGAGAAAATAAGGTTTTTTAATGGCGCAGTTTTAAAAATGTATCTATTAAGTCTGAAGTCTTACACTTAACTGTACTTTTATTTAAATTTATTAAAACACGATTACTCAGTAAAATAGTACGTGCAAAATAAGTCAAAGTGATGTGCAAAGACAGCCTTATGACATAATAACAACTAACATATAAGAATAAATTTATAAAATAAAAGTAATTATTATAATTATAAATTACCTTATGGAGACGCACTTGCTTAGAAGACCAAGTAAAGGGTTCAAGACCCGTTTCTCAAATGTGATAAAATGCGGGAATTATTGTTAACATGATTACTACTCACGTTAAAGTAAACGCATTTGATTGAGATAACCTAATTTTACTAAAATGAAGTCCTCCAATCATCCACGAACACGATGACCAAGTGCAACAAGCGCGGTGGTCTTACTCTTAACACTAGAAAGTGTTTGGATGAGAATGTAATAAATATACCTACATATAAAAGGTTTTAAGATTTTCGCAATATATTTTCACGAAATACCGCCAGTAAAAGTCCTTACATATATTGTTAGTACCTGTTTATTTTAAAAGCCGAAAATAACAGTTAGGCGGCGCCGGCCCATTACCTTACTCACTTGCTACTCAGTTTATGTTGGACGGTGCTATGTAAAAAGTAACCATGGTATACGTTATGGTTATACTTACGAACTAATTTATAAAAAACTAGCGAATTACCTTCGCTCTGCATGAGTTCGTCAGCACGTACCTTTTAACGGTTAGCAGGTATACATTTCGTAAAGATGAGACATTTTCCCCTATAAAAAGTATTCTACATGTTGACCGATCGAAAGTCTCAGAAAATATTAGTATGTTTACCGCAAAACACCTAAACTACATGAAAAACTCTTTTTAGTCTATAAAACCAAAAATATACAAAATATACATCTAAATCCAATTAATTTCTCATTTTAGCTTAGCATATACTGCTTAGAACAGTCCGCTCAGACAGTACAAGGGCCTATAAAGACGGAGGGCGCGTTAAGCCAGTCACGGTGTTTTTGTAAACAGCCTACCTTGTAGCGTTACAAGATGTCATTGACGAGCGTCCTTTTTGACCTCTTTGGTATAAAAATATTTATTTACAATTTTTGGATATTAAAAAAAGAAACGACAACTTTATTAAATTATAGATATATTTCTTTTGATAATTTGTTTAATGACTACATCTGGTACTACTCTCTTTCGCCTACTTTATATAGAGAGAGAAGTTATGCATATTATATGTATTTCGTATAGAGTGTGGTAACACACAATAATAAAAATAATTATTTTATACCATAAAATATGTTAAAAAAAACAAAACAGTTAAAATACTAGTGTTGTTATTTAAAACAATGTTTTATGAACGAGCAATTACGACATACAGCCACATAAATGGGCAGCACTTAATTTTATTCGTCGCGACAATCCCACAGGTGATTCAGCGACCCTCGCTAATTTATAGAAACTTTGCTCGCAGAAGGGTACATTTTATGTTTATTTAATAAATAACATTGTAAATAAACACGGTGAATTAATAATAAATCCTTTGTCGAATTGCGAAAATGACGCTCGCTAAGTAAAATATATACATGTAATATATTGTTCAGAAAATCTTATTGTAATAGTCAAGAAAATATTCTTGAAAACTATCAATAGATAGTTTTCAAAGTATTTGTCTTTTTGGCTGTTTGAGACCGTACCGTGACCGAGAACCACTGGACCAATTTTGATGAAAATTTGTATGGTTATTTGTATGGTTTTGGAGCTGGTTATCCTGGTCAACGTAATATATTTGCTGTGGGAAAATATCACATCCCCGAAAAATCTATACTAACCGTAAACTTAAAAAACGTACCCGAGTGAAGTAACTCACTAGTACACTGTATAAATAAATAATTTTTAATAGAATATGGAAGATAACGCCAGCAGTAATTCAATAAGGTACCTGATAGATTAAGAAGTGCAAACTAACTCTCAAGGGTTAATTACGCCACTTCGAATCAGTAACTGCGAAACTTTTCCAATTTACCTTGCCTGTTCATTGATCTTTGATCTATTAGAAGGTATTCATATATAGACTTCAGGGATTAAACTGAAATACGTGAAACGTAATAAACGTTGATGACGTTTTGAAAGTTCAGAATGCAGTTTACATTTATATACTTATACTAACTTTTTTTAAATTTATAATTCTCAGAATTATATGTATTTTATTTAGCATTAAATTATTTTTTTACTGAACATCATGAGTCTTATACTAGTTCAGACAGAAGAAACTTCAGACCTGAGAAGAACTGGTTATTAATTTGGTGTTCTTGTTGTAACTCTTGATATTTCGTTGAGTCTACTGACAAACGAAGCTTAGCTTTTATAGTTACATAAATTATCTGATAAGTATTAAAAAGTAAAGAAGTTGCTTTGAGTTTGCTCTGTCTTGAATCAGTTGTAGCGTAAAATTGTATCTGTTTCATACATTATTTTAATAAAATCATGAAAAATAGTGAAGATGCTTTCCGTATCGCGTAAAATAAGCTCACAGTAGCTCGTGGAAAGAAAGATGAATATCAACTGAGGCAAAATAAATAGTCTAGGTAGGTGATACTAGGGTGGTTTATTTTTCCTCGTTAATTACGCTGCTAACAAGGTGTTGTTTCGCCTTATTTATTACTTTCTGAGTGAAGCTTTGGAAAGCTTACAGAGAGAGCAAAAAAGCTAAATATTTCATTTTAAGAGCAAAGTAAACAGATTTATTTTGTTTATAATATGAGATAATGTAATAATAAGTGTTTTATAATTAAAATTTTTGGCGAACTTTTTAAATAGCAATGCTCGTTAATAGTGCTAAATTGTTAAATATCTTTATTAAAATACCTAGGAATATCTAGATACGTATTGGTAATTCAGTGGTAACGTGTTCACTTAAGAAATCGAATGAAGCGGGTTCGAATCCTAGGTCGGTAACTTTGATATTTTTATGTACGAATCATTTCTAACTTGATTAACATTTGCTTTACGGTGATGGAAAATATCGTGAGGACACCATCATGTTTGAGACATTTTTTACTGAGTGAAGTCTGCTAATCTACATTTCGACAGCTTGACAGACAGACTCTAAACTTGAAGGAAGGCCCGTAATCAGCAGCCATAACTTAAATAAAATCAAATACAAAATTAGTTACACAATATGTAAATTAGTACGTTGTAAATGTAGAATATTTTTATTAGATTTTCACACAAAAATACTTATCTATCATCTACACGTTGACCTTAATCGTTATGTGAGCACGCTGTTATTCTCACCAACACATAAACAACTAATATTATCCAATTCATTCAATGTATATATTGGGGATATAAAGCGGGTTCACGCGTTGTCTCCCGTCGAATGGTGTTTTTTTGCCATAAATTCATAAGTTTTATGAGTCTTGATGTCCCCTCCATAGCTCTCGGCTCCAGGTGGGGTCTTCGGATTTATTAAAGTTCCTCATATCTTTATTGGTTGGATAACGATAGTGATGAAATTCTTCGCCTTTTATAGAGGCTTAAGTTGTTATTTTATCGTCAAATGCTGTGCTTTTTGTTACATATATTTTTTAGCTTATTAAATGATTACTTTTGTGTTTTGGAAATTTTATGTCTATATTTTTAAGTAAAGATTTGTTTGAGTACTCCTTAAAATTGGTATTGTTTAGATTTTAACATGGTTAGTTTAGATTATGGAGAAAAGGTTTCAGAGAAATCGATATATGTAACTTATTTTCACAGTATACCTATTTGTAACGAAAACTTGACGATCTACAATACAGATTTTTGCCCTATAGGGACTAATATCTCGCAAAATATTTGAATTATTTTTGAATGTCGTTATAATACGCATTCTGTTTGTGATAAAAAATATTCTTAATATATTAAAGAAAAACAGGCATAATAAATTATATAGTTTTAATATAAGAAGTAAACATTTTCATATAAAGACAAGTTCCAACTTCCAACTAAGCCACTTAGAGCTTATATTAAAGAGCTCTTACGGACGAGAGTTAGCTTTTACAGTGAGTACGGAACTTTGAAAGTTTTTGCGATCTAATAACCGGCACCTGCAACATGGTGTTCTGAGTTTTCGCTATCTGCGAACTGTCAATAAGTGTGCGGCCGACATTAGAAGTTACGAAACATTTTCTTTCTATACTATTATACTTATAGAAAACTATATATATATTCTTTATTGCACATGAAAAAAAAACAAACATACATATAATAGAGAAGTTGAGGGCAAAAGTGGACTTATCTCTAACAGAGATCTCTTCCAGTCAACCTATGGGGTCAGAGAGATTGTTAATTAGCAGACAAGATCATACAAAAGTGCAAGATCATACAAAAAAAAAGATATTCATAAAAGACAAAATATTCATATAAAATATATAGATGATATAGACATAGATATAAATATATATATGTAGACATGTAAAGTTATTTTTTGTTTGATCGCGCTTATTTCTAGATTTTCTGTCGTCGAAAACAAAATATTAAAATAAATCCACGAAAAAATTCGATGAGATAGTTTATTTAAATATTTTTACGTCCTTTTAAAGTGATAGTTTCACTTCTATTTTATTACTGGAATAAACATGGATTGGGTACACTGCAATAATGTCGGTACTGTGCAAGTAAGGGTGATGATCAAAGAGCCATGATTTTGTAGGATGTTTCCATTAGTTTTGCATATTTGAAAGTGTTTATATTTAAATCTCATTTTTATTATAATTTTAAAATAAATTACTTATTTTATTTTTTTATGTATATTAAATTTAAATTTAATTTTTACTTTCTTACGCATGAAAATCTATCTAGCGGGTTTCTCGTCTCGTAATTCGGTCACAGAAGAAGACATGAATTCTAAAAACTATTGGCTTTCGTATCGATAATAAGACTATTTCAATAAGGTTTTTCTATTATAAAAAAATATATTTAATGTAGACATTCAGTTAGATTTTTATTATACGTATAGATTACAGTGTAATCTCTTTCATTGTCGCCCTAGTCGTGCATCTTTGATGTTTCTCGCGCGTGACTGCCACAAAGGCACGGCTGACTTTTGATACTACATGTGTCTACATTCGCCTAACGATGCCTGTCGTATTAACATTGTATTTACGTGATTTCTGTGAATTTTATTTCGGATACTTGTTATGTCACTTATGTTATCATTTTCTTTTATTTAGTTAATTCAAAATAACTTGTAGGATATACTTTTATATCAAATGTTTATGCGTAATATTGTTTTTAGTGGCTTGAGTAATCGCGCAAGAGGATTTTGTGATTGTAATAGCGTTTACAAATCTGTTCTTTAGAATTAAAATTTTAGATTCAACCATCTAGCAATCTTGCATCTCATCGGCTTATTAAAAATAATAATCAAAATATTAATATTATAATACATAATATTCACTAAATTATATATAACTACATTTCTCCTTACACATGTCTATAATTATGGCAACACTTATCAATTAATTAAATAGATTATATATTTACATACAGGCAGAAGTAACTTCATTGTATTAAAACATTAATTGTATAATTTTTTACTACAATATTTTAATTTCCCATGCGTTACAAATGTTAATTATTATAAAATCAATTCGGTTAAAGTATTGGGTTAAAGTTGAATTAGCTAAACGATAAATAATAAAGTTTTATGACAAATCGATTATATGCCTACACGGATACAATTAGTAGATAAGCGTTATAAATAATAGAGTCGTGAGTCTTACAGAGGTCAGTGCTTCAAGTCCCATAAAGGGCATTCTTCTTTGTTATTACAACAGGACATGTTGAATCCTGCCTCGTAGTTAAGAACCTGACATTTCATTACTTATGTTCATGATGATTAATAATTGTTAATAAATAGGCAGTGGTAGCTCAGTGGTAACTCACTCGCTTGGGGAACTGAGCAGGTTCAATCCTTTATATACTGGGGCAGTTAGAAAATCTGCAATATCTTCAGAGTACCTAGTACAAAAAAATAATATTTTACATTTATATATTTTACATTTATTAAAAATAAAAAGTTTGATTTCATTTTTTTTTATTTTTACTTAAGCACATTCAAATATTCTTTAATTGAGTCCTGATTTCGTAAAGCTAGGTCAGGTACTTTTATAACCGATCCTATTTTTTTTTCGGTCCAGTTTATATAACCTCCTTGGTCTCCTTGTCCTTCGACAAATCCCATAATCAAATTCTTCTAACTCATATACATATTTTGTTATGCATTCATTAGTTACGTAGTAAAGCTAATATTAATTGATTTCCAAACACGATTTAGTAATCGGAATTCGGCGTTTATTATTTGAACAACGCATAACTTGAATGAAGTGTTATTAATACTTAACCTAAATGATCGCAGATCACTATTGACCTACAGCTTTATAAGGCAGCAGGAAGCTTAATGTCTGATCCTAGCAAGTTTTCTAAAGAGAAGTAGACTATGGCCTGATACCCTCGTATTGAAAGAAGGGGAAGCCCAGCAGTGGGACGTTAAATAGGATCAAATACAATACAATACAAAACATTATGTGACTAAATTAACTGCTTTGCTGGTTAATATATATATTTTAAAGTTTTTATGATCGCGACCGCATCAAATAGGATTTATAGTTTTCGAATAAAACGTGGATACGACTAAAATGTAGCTTATATTTCTCGAGTAGTTCGTCAAGAATGTGGAGACTCCAAACTTTATTAATTCACCAGCGGATGGGGCATTTTTTATTTTAAATATATAAATGTAATTAAAAATATGTGTTGTTATATATAAAATCAGCACCATCTAGTTCTTTGGTAAGCTGCGAGGCTTTTGATATGAATACTAGATAGTCCATTCTAAGTATACATACATATAATAAATATAAACATCCAGGACGAGTACAAACATTCGGAACTGGAACTCACGACCGCTGGCACAGCAAGTAGGGTCACTACGAACTGAGCCAAAAGTGTCGTCAAAATCCTCGTTGTCGACGTCATTATGTCATCATATAAAAGAATAATACGCGAAATACATATTGCTTTAATAAAATTATCAAAAGTAGGAACATAACTAATTTAATGCTTAATTAAATTATAAATATTTTAAAAAATTAACAAATTCCAAACCTATTTGCAAATTAATGAATACTGCATCCATAAAATATGGGAAACATAATCTTAATATATATATTTCTTGTGTGCGTGTGTATGTGACTGAACTCCTCCTAAACGACTGGACCGATTTTGATGAAATGTTTTGTATGTGTTCGAGTGTATTCGAGAATGGTTTAGATTCACAATTCGGTCCACTAGATAATGTATTTTTTATATTATTTAGTTATTTATACATTTGCTCAATAAATGACATATTCAATTATAAATAAGTCGTTGCTAGGCAACGCTGTTTTGCGCATGCATACTAAAACATTTCACCGGGAGCAAAAGTTTATAAAAAATTTCTATATGTACAGCGTCTGTAGGGTCCGCTAGTAATTAAGTAAATTTAAATGCGACTTTGTGTGGTTTTATGAAAAGAAAATAATATTATAGAAGTGTAGGCTTAGAATTCTTCAACGAGGAATTTTATTTTTAGAAATTAAAAATTTGTTAATTTACATGTAAAGGGACATTCTGAAATATTTAATCAGGTTATAAGATTCAAAAGTCTAAATAGAAATAATAAAAAGAATATTAACAAATTTAAAAGCTCTAAACCTAAATATTCGATTAATGCTGTTTAAGCAGCTATGAATGTTTTTCAAGCTAACAATCCGCGTGCGTGAATGTAGGGAAACGACTGTCTATTCGTAATAATCTTGGCTTTGACTTGTTATAAGTCTGTGTTAATCACTACACGTTTCCATTGTTTTCTTATATGTTTATATGCTTCGCACGATTAAAAGGGTCAAATTATTATTTTTTTGTTTTTTATAGTTTTTTTTGTTTTAAAAATTTACTTACTACAAACATCATTTCTCAATAATGAATAAAGCTCTATGAAATACAATAAAAGCCATATAACAAATCATAAATCTAATAATTAATAACTGTCAGTGTTATTAAGTTTTTAACAAAATGTTGCTTAAAAATCCTTCATAAAAAATAAGGTTACGACATATCGTAACGTATGGAGCAATGGAAACGGCACGATCACGCGACCGGTGTATGGTTCCTCATTCTAAAACGCCTTAAGTTGGTAGAAACGGTTTTATTATTTTTATTCCCTAATTATGCAAGTGCGACATTCGCCGCGTGTCAAGGTGAACGCGTCTGCTGGTGTCAAGTACAATATGTCACATTTTAATAAAGACATCTATGCACGATGCGATTATCGCTGAGTTTCTTTCGCCAGTTCTACTCAGGTCAGAGGTTTCTTCTTTCCGAACTGACGGTAGACGTCCAGTAAGAAATTGTAACAATTTTTATGCTGAATAAAATATTTTGATTTTGATTGTGAACTGTTTTTAAGTTTATATTAGTTTTGAATTTAGCTTAACGTTAGTTAATTTGAAAATAACAGTTATTTCTTAATAGTTATTAAGGTAATCCGAAATAAATTATATTTTTTTTATTTATAATATGTATTGAAAGCTTATTTGCTGGGTAATTTAAAGCGATAGTTCGTATTTTTTTTTCTCTAAGAATGTCAACTTGTTTGTAAATATCACAGATCACATTAAATATATTGTCATTAATAGCCAAATCACAAACAGTCAAACAGCCAAGTGATGATACGATAGTATCGTTAATGTAAGGTCTTATTTTAAAGTGTATAAGCTTAGCGGCTAACGAATGGTCGACTTAATTGGACATTATTACTGATTGTAGTTTTGTAATTATAATATTTCATTTATAACTGGCTTGATAAAAATATTTTTATAAAATGGAAATTATTGAATTGGAGATGAGACACAATATATGACATAATATATGACATAACATGGTAATGATTATTATTTACGTTAATGGATGTTCAAAGGGTCCGGTAGAAAAGGCGCATACTTGATAACTAAGTGAAGTGGGTTCAAAACCTGGTCTCGCACTCCTGATATAAATGTGAGAATCATTTCAATCTCTTACGGCGAAGGAAACCATCGTAAGGATGCATGCCTGAGAGAACTTAGCAAGGTTTTTAGGCATTTGAAGTACGCTAACCCTTGCTTTCCCCCTCGTATTGGAGGGAGACCCGTGCTCAGTAATGGGAAATTAAAAGAGGTTGATTAGTTACACTTCTATCGTATAAAATAAGAATAGTTTTTTGTTAATAATTATATAATTATTAATTTATAAATCAATTAGGTTTGAACTTTAAAAAGAGCTTTATATATTAACGATTGTGATAACTTATGGTACCTTGACCAGTATTGCTTATTTCTCTCACTCACTGTACTGGTATGTCATACCAGGTATGATGACTTTATTTACGACGACACGTTTGGCTCAGTTTGTAGTGACCCTACTCTCTGCGTCAGCGGTCGCGGGTTCGACTCCCGCTTTGTTTTTTTTGAGGACGCAAGTTTTTACTCCAATCATTAATGTTTATATTTATAGTATATTTATATCTGGTATCTGTAACACAAGCCTCGTAGCTTACCACGGAACTAGATGGTGCTGTGTGTTATAGACCCAGCATATTTTATTTATTTATTCATATACATAATCTTTTCTCGTTTTGAAGTTGGGTGTTATGTAATTTAAAATGTCATTGGCAATTAGAACTTGTATAGGCACGTAAACTGGTTATTTGCTTTGAGTCAGTTTTATTTTCGTTGTAGTGGTTTAAAGTACTATTTGTTATTGAATAACAAGAAATTAGATCATTGGGCTACTTATTATAAATAAAAAAATGTGTTAACTTCTTCACATTGAAAACGCTAGAGCTTTTGAATGAATTTTGGTATATAGACAAATGGCCTTGCAGGGGTGATGTTGTCCTGCACTGCCCCATTGCAATTGCACTGCTGCGACGGGTTCTGTGGATTATTGTGTACAGAAAAAAAGGGAATAAATAACCATCTGTAAACCATTATTTATATAAATAAGTTTCACTTATGACTCTATCCATGTTAAAATATTTCGATAAAAGTAAGGTTATTCTTATCCAGAATAGAAGCTTTCACAGCGAACTTTTCTCCCAGAGCCGTTTCAAAAAGAAAAAAATTAATAATCTAGCTGTTTTAATGTTATAAAAAATAAATATGTATAGTACAAAAAGGTAGTACTATAGAAGAATGTGTAATAAGAAACCTAACCTTTATGGTGGATACAATGCGTGATTGTTTCCGGTAAAAATCAAAACTTAATGAGCTTTGGTATTTTAAACGTGTGTTTCGAAACAGTGATTCGAGCTAACGAATGCTTTTGATTGAATTATGACACCTGATTTACGACAGAGAAGTTTTATTATTTACGATAATTATTGTAACTACCTATATGAAATAATAAGTTTATTTCATTTTTAACCTTTTTCATTTAAATGTACAGACCTTGTTAATATAAAAAAATAATTATATATGAATATGTACCCATATTTGTCTGTTCTTTTATTCGTAGTATTTTTCACAGATCACAGATATCACTACATAGTATAAAAAGCCGATTCCCGCTGTCTGTCCCTAAGTATGCTTAGATCTTTAAAACTACGCAACGGGTTTTAATGCAGTTTTTTTAAAGAGAGAGTGATTCAAGAGGAAGGTTTATATGAGCAATTAGCGGAACTCGCGTTCATTAACTTTTCATCTCTCATCTAATTTTAAATACAACAAACGTATTATAAAATTATATACCTACATATTATGTTAATAACACTCGTGCCTAGGAATGCACCCAAGCAAATCGAGGGCTCGTCGCTAGTATGCTATACATAATTAGTAGTGAAGACAAGGAAATGTTAAAAAGAACAAAATTTATGTAATGTTTAATTTATGATTTATGAACTGGTCAGTGTTTACTGTGACCTTAAATCATATAGTAAGGAAATTACTAATGATATTGTGATTTTGAAAATCAAACTAAATGATCATTTTCATAATATAATATTATATTTTAGTGAATACCTAATACTTCTTATGTAACCATAAACATAAATAAATTATAAACTTTTATTTGCCTGACTTGAGAATCGAATCCAAAAACAGAAGCTGCGAATTTTGCCCATTAAAGCCACCAGACTTTTAAGGCTGCTCGAGTAGCACAAAATCCCTACTTTAATAAATTCAGTTCAACCAAAATAAAATAATTTATTACTTGTTCTATTTCCTGAACGCGTTGTTAGCATTTTCTTAGTCTTCTTATTAGGTTCGTCGGAATTTATAATTCTAAATATTATTAGTATTTATTGACATTGTATGAATAATGATTATAATCTATACTAATATTACGAAGCTGAAGAGTTTGTTTATTCGTTTAAACGCGCTAATCTCAGGAACTAATGATTCGATTTGAATTTTTTTTGAACCGTTTTATCGAGGAAGGCTATAGTCTATAATATATCACGGAGAGAGAGAGAGAGAGCAGAACATCAATGAAAAATGTTGCAAAAACGGGAAGGGGGGCGTTAGTTCTGCGAGGTTTCATACCGCGCGACTCAGAAAGAATTTGATTTCCGGTCGTTAGAACGCGTGCGAAGCCGCGGTAAATGCTAGTACCACATAATTCTATGACAATTGAGCGTTGGAAAATTTGATATATTAATAGCAATACCCGCCCGCGTTCATATTTTCGATCGCTAAAACTTTAGACAATCACTCGCTTGGCTTATCTTATTGCTGACCTTATCGTAAAGGCAATACGAGTACTAGCTATAACAACAAAAACGAAAAACTATACATTTTTTACTTTGTTTAAATATTACAGGAAAACCCATAGCTGAATCGCTGAAGCATACACCTCTATGCATGTCGTGGCTAACTTATTCTATAAGAAACATTTGATGGACAGCAGTGCCACCTACCAGGCCCAATTAAGTTTTTAACCATCCAGGAATCTATGGAAACATACACACAAAATTTTATCCAAATCGGTCCAGTCTTTTATGTGACAAACACACGTACAGAAGAATTACCTAATATAGTAGTAGTATTATTATTTTAAGGTGAAAATTAGTTCAATATGCCTCGAATTCTATTTGATTTATGTAAGAAAAATAACTGCAAATATCTGTAATATAGAGTGTGTGAGTTCTGTAATTTATTAATAGTATGTCAAAGAAAAAGAAGTAAGATTTTTTATTTATATAACCTTATAGTATATAATTATATTTTGCAATATGTATGAATATTTTCATAAAGATTAATCAACAACGATAAGCTTTCGTCATTGATTTGTAGAACTGACTATTGCTATCGAAAGATATCGCTAAAGCTTTTATTGCATCGAAGTTTGTTTGTCTGTCTGTTACCGATACACGCTTAATCTGTTAAACCGATTTAGATGAAATTTTCCATGGCGATAGTTTAAAACTCTGGGAAGGTTATAGGATATTTATTTTAGTAATAATAATTTAAGGGAAGTAAAAAAGGATAATTTTTTTAATGGGAAATCAATCAAGTAAGGGAAACTTATCATGCTAAGTGTCAAAACGTACCTACCTAGGTAGGAACCCGAACGAAGTCGTGAGTCGCTAGCTAGTAATAATTGTATACAATAAAGGACACGCAATATTTTCACAATACAAAAAACAAGCAAAATAAATATGGATAGTAATAGATCATTTTGAATTTATTATAACATAACTACTTCGTGCTACGATTATACATACTGACTTTTGTGTGTATTTGTATGTATGTTTATTGTTTAGTAATAACTAGCTGACCCGTGCCCACTTCGTTGGGCATAATGTAAATAATCCTTTTTTAGTACAGAGTGTTTAAATAATTTAAATAATTTAATAATATTAAAAATTAAAAATTAATTTTTCTTTTTATTTTTCGGTTTTTTATATAACCTATGACACTCAGCAATAATGTGGCTTTCTATTGGTGAAAGAATTTTTAAAATCGGTTCAGTAGATCCCGAGATTACCCCTTACAATTTAACAAATAAACAAACTTTACTTCTTTATAATATTAGTATAGATAAAATGACTAGACAGATCTGAATAAAAATTAGTATAAGTCATATAGATGAGAGCCTGGAGAAGCACGTAAGTGCTTCTAGTATTATTAGGCAAATAGGGATTATTATAATTCATTGTAGTTAACTACTTCTAATTAACCAAAAACCTAAAAAATAAATATAAATATAAATTGAATTAACCTTTACTAACAGACGGACCCTATCATTTTATGATATACTGTAATTATAATAGTATAATTGATAAATTATATAGGTCTAAGACCTTGTCACTACACGAGATGGTGTGATGGACTCGACATATAGCTATGTTAATTACTCATCTTAAATGTTATACATACATAATTTGATAGAATTATATAAACATATAATAAAAACTACTATATTTCAAATATCAAGAACCGGTTTCGGCATATTGGTTTACCATAATCTATGTCATAGCCTCGAATTTATTACCTTACTATTTTTAAATTCATATAGCATATTTTAAGTTTAATAGTACATATATTCTATTTATATGTACATATTATAAAATTTTAACGAAGGATTGCGAATCTGTAGACACATATTTTTTGGATAATCTTATAAAAAAGTATTTATTTTTAATGCAATGGCCGAGTTTATATTTTTTCGAACTTTTGTCTATTTGTCGGTACGAATGAATACGATAGTATCAAAATAATTTCTTTTTCAATTCCTTTTAATTTGCTCGTTAATGGTTTTAAAATATCAAAAACTCGTACATATGAGTATATACGTTATACATACGACTTATTGTATAATCACAGAACTCCTTATATATGTGATATTAGAAGTTCTATGTGTATATTATTAATATAACTCTCTTTTTTTTTTCGTAATATCGAATTTTGTGCCATTTTGTCAACATCACAGCATCAGTCCCTTCCCTAATCGTAACCAAAAAATAAAAATAAAGTAGTTTTATCACTCAAAAGATTCCAAAAAATAATTTTGTACGAGATATCATACAATAGAGTAATGAGCACGTGCAGGTGTTTTGCGACACGCTGACGAAACCTCTGACATTAACCACATCAAAACCAAATGCCACGCTTTCACTGGATGAGTGCTTAAATATTAGCATTAGATTCAAATCAGTCTGGCATTTTGACGTCAATAAAGATTTGAAGTTATTACTTTAAATACATAAGGATTGTTAAACTACATGTGTGTTAAAACGTTTTAATCATACTAATATTTTGAAAATTAATGTGCATCTCTTAGTATTCCTGGTACACAATATAGAAACAAATGAAAATTAAATTGTACTAGTCTTTCCCGCGGCTCCGCTCGCGTTCGAAAATCTGAAATGTTTTTCTCCTGTTTTTGCAACATTTTTCATTGACGCTCCGCTCCTATTGGTCGTAGCGTGATGTAATGTAGTCTATAGCCTTCTTCGATAAACGGACTATCCAACACAAAAATAATTTTTCAATTCGGACCAGTAGTTCTTGAGATTAGCGCATTCAACCAACCAAACAAACAAATAAACTCTTCAGCTGTATAATATTAGTATAGATAATGCCTACGGAGATACTTTAAGGAAAAAAAAGTGAAAAGTGACGTAAGTTTATATAGATATATTAATACAGTGTATTCTGTCTATTTAATAAATACTAAAATATGATTACAATACGCCTTTGGTTTTGACTCGAATTCTTCTAGACAATGCTTTGTAAAAGAGAAGCAAAGGCGTTGAATAAGATAAAAAGTTTTTACTCATCAAAACAAAAGTGTCGATAACAGGTAGACTATTTTAAACATTGAAAATAATGTATTCTTGAAATGGTCTTAGAGATTGACTCTAATGGAATGCAACAAGACCTTGTATCGTGGGAGATAAACAAAAAGTATTCATAAATATTTTATTTATTATATTAATAATAATCTATAAGTTGCTTCATTTAATTTTATATGGAGATAGGTAGTAAGTTCAAAGGAATTACTAGCATCAATATGACAAAGAGCCACGCGTGTTGTAAGAGGTTCAAATCAGTCACGAACTTATTCGTATAAAAAGATCGAATTCGTATTAAAACAGTAACTTAACGAATGGATGTGCGTGTCTAACTCAAAAAGTACTGAACTGATTCTAACTACATTTTATGTAGTAATAACTAAGTACTTGAGTTAACATTTAGGATGTGAGTCCATAAAAGTATACGTCTATCTCGTATCTCGTAAGGTACACTCGTAATCATTATTGTTATTAGTACATATAAATAAAATTGAAGTGTCATTTTTTAAGCTTAAATTAACAGTTTTCACTAATATGCATATGAAAGTATATACGGTACTTACATCAAAAAATCAATTTTTAAAATTTTGTTTGTCAGTCTGTTTCTTTCGGTTAATCTCTGAAACGGCTGGACTGATTTGATGGGATTTTCACTCGCAGATAGCTAAAATTATAATGTTAAATTTTTAACTTAAAATACCATTTAATTTATTTTAACTTACGCCCAGCGAAGCGGTCCGGGTTTGCTAGTAAGTTTGGCTCAGTTAATAGTGACCCTACTTTCTGCGTCAGCGGTCGCAGGTTCGAGTCCCGCTGGGGCCATTCATTTGTTAATCACGAATATTTGTCTGGTATCCGTAACACAAGCCGCTTAGCTTACCACGAACTGGATGGCGTTATTGTAAGACTGTCCCAACATATTTATCCCAACATATTATAATTTAAGAAACAGTTATTCATTATAGTCTACTGTATAGTTAAAGGTGAGATTTTTAAAAAGTAATCCATTTCCACTCCTTGACAAATTTACAATTACATCTTTATGTTAGTCATGAGCATGACTTGTACGATCCTGGTATTTGAGGGTAAAGAGTTTTATGTCTGACGATATATTTTTTAAATTTACAAATCAAGTAAACACAAGTAAGGTGTTTTAATTATCAGATTGAATATGTCTGATCAATTCAAATCACGTCAACCTATCTATCTATATAAATAGAAATGAATGTTAGTAAGCGCAAAACTCGAGAATGGCTCGACCAATTCGGCAATTTTTTTGTATGTTCCTTAAGGCTCAACGAACGGAAGGTTTTAATAATGACAAAAAAAAAACAATATTTGTAAAAAACTTATACTAATGGACCCACTAGTTGTTAATAACGATATCTTCACAATTTGAATTGGACGCAAATCATGTATTCACCCACAATCCCCCGATGATGGGCTAGCCTTCACAAGAATGAGGGCTCTAAGTCCACTCTGTGCTGTGTGAGATATACCAGTGGCATGTACCAAGACCAACTCATCCTGCCCTTAAAATTTTTTCGTAACATAAAAGATTGATTCTCTCAACTATTTCTAAAAATAGGCAATAATATAGTGTTAAAGAAATTCACTTAATTATGACATCAGCAACATAAAAATGATCGACGACGTATATATAAACTTAAAACGTTTTTTTTTACCAAATGTACTAAAAATAATAATACTGTATGACAAATTGAATGAAAGACGTATTTCAATATTTTTCAAAATTGAAGAATATATAAAATTAAGATTCATGATCTTTGAGGTTTGTGAGGTTATTTTTAGAAAAATTAAAACCCTAAATTACTATTATTGTTAGAATTATATGTGAAACCTGGTTAAGTGAGACATCAAGGGACCTGCAATGTCGTTTCACTTATAGAGGTATACCACTTACCACTTACCTAGGGTCTTAGAAATCTAGGTATAAATAAATATCTGTCTCATTTACAGAGGGTTCCATTGATAGAGGTTATTGACAGGTTATTTCAGTTATAAAGTGCGATCAAACAAAACAATGTTATCTAAGTTACAGAGGTTTATGCATATAAAATTTACTCCCTGTCTCAGTTATAGAGGTAACTATGATGATAAATCGAAAGAACAAATCGCAGATATAGAGGCTTAGCTCGTTCCACTAACAGGTGTAATTCAGTGCCAAGGTGTTGGGACTTCAGCATGAGTTCCAGTTATAGAGGTTTCTCCCTTAGCCAGGTCCCACTTAACCAAGTTTCACTATATTTATAAAAAAAGATTAGCACATCCCATACTTTCTACATGCAAGCTATAAACTAAAGTATAAAACAATAATTTTAATGAAATTTCGATTAAGCAACCTTTACTGAAGACGTGACGCCCTGTGGTAGCAATTTTAACACTTTACTACATGTCATAACCATGTAAAGAAAAAAAATTACGAGCGATTGCGAAATAAGTATTCCTTATCATTTATTTTAGTCATATTCTGAAGGGTATTATGCAAAATGATTCACGCGGAGAGTCCGTGGAGTGAAGAAATCGTGCCATCTTAGATCACAATGCAGATACTTGCGTGGGCGCACAATAAATACATTGCATAACATAATTTAAACAGATGACATCTCTTAAAATTAGTAAAATCAATAAAATGCGTTTCAGTAAAACGATTTCCAAAGATCGAGATGAACATTGCTTTTTATTCGTATAAGCAGGTAGTCGTATGTATAATTATGAAATAGGTACATCTAATTTCTCATTTAGACTGTACAGTTTTGATCCTGCGTAGGTAAAATCATTTAACACAATAAAGTTTACAGGATTTACAAAGTCCTAGAACGAAAATAGTTTTATATTGGTTTGAAAGTATTCGCGATAATGTAATAATTTTAATAATTCTTAATACTTTCTTAGGTTTACGAATATTTGACATTATGAATGAAACTATCTTTTCGGATTTTGTCGCGAATTTATTTTGATTTTCATTTATAATTTAGTAATTCTTTTTAATGTTTTGAAACATTTTTCAGTTTAGTTTACTGAAGTAGGAAGTTATTTTCTTAAAATATAGCAGTGGTAGCTTATTGGGATTTTGCTTATTTGATTTTGGTTCGTACCCCGGATTTCTCACACCTTTGAAATATTTCATGTTTTCAAATTATTATTATTTTGTGGATATCCTGGCGTATTCTGTTCTATATGTATTTAATTTTATAGTATAATCTGTACACACAACGCTTATTAGAACCAATTCAGTTTATGATAGAATAATTAACCATGTACTTTTATATTTTTTTAAATGAACATCCTACTGCGGGGGCCACTTGAAGTACTATAAAAAAAGTAGCATATCCACATCCACAATCCATTACTATGTTACTGCTGTATAATTATGCGTATCCTTAGATGATTAATTTTCTTCACAAATAGAAATATTTAACATATTATTGACATGTTAGCCTTAGCTATGATGTATTAGTGTAAGTATAAAGTCAAAGATCGGTGTCACGGACCACTCCCTGTGTGAATGATTCTTCTTTCCATATATCTTTCAAGGTGTCCGTAACTTCTGTGTTCCATCTTTAGCAATCTTCCCACAAAGTCCGCCGACACGTTAACTTTAGTTGTTGATGTGTTTAGTCCAATATATAGGTTTTGCGTATGTATTATGTTAAAAGAAAAAAAATAATTTGTTTTCTATCAATCTAGCCATCTCAGCAAGAAATAATATCGTGCAGCGCGTGTACTAGTAGGTACAAGTGCACTCTCTATTCCTGTTACTCTTATATTCCAGTGAACGACTCTATTCTACCAGTGAGAGTTAAGGCGCAGGACCTACGGCTTTACGTGCGTACGTGTTTAGGTGCAAGAGTGTGAAACACCGCTAATTTCCCAACTTTGAGCTGCTACTTTCTAAATATACAGGCTTAATACTTAACAGCTTTTCATTGTCTGTCTGTCTGTTTGTTCCGGCTAATCTTTCAAACGGCTGGACCGATTTTGACGGGACTTTGACTCGCAGATAATTAATAGGGACAAACTACTAAGAACGAGGGTAAGTCGCTAGTAAACATATAAAAACTATATTAAATTAGCATTATATAACCTTTTGTTAACCTTTGGTCAAAGTCAACAACTTCTAATACGTAACATTGTAAGTAATTAGTATCATGGTGTTTCGAAATATTTAATTAATTAAATTAAGCCCATACAAATACTTTTGGCTAAAAATATTGAAGTTAATTATTTTAAAATAACTGACGAGTATGTTAATACCAATTAAAAAACAAACGGTGCAGCTATGTATTATACATAGCTGACATTTTAAAATACATACGATTTTATATGAGCGTGCGCATTTTTTGTGGCAGAAATGAAAATAATAGAAATCCTCCCTATTAAATATGTTTCAAATAAAGGTCAATATGTTTTGTAAATGAGTAAAGTAGAAAATGAAGTGACCATTTTCAACAATACTTTTTTATTGAATACTACTTTCCACGACACTGCTTGCATGTTAACGAGGCAGGGAATTTAATATAGGCACACTACGAACACCTAATGCCATCTATGGCCTCGCCAAATTTCATCAAAATCGGTCCAGCAATTAATATATAAAAAGATAATAAACAAAACACATTTACAAAGCTAATTTGGATAGTAAGAACAATAATAACGTGGTAACAAAATACCACTTGAATTGGCACTCTGGTTTAGGAGTTAAACACACGAACATTCAGACCACATTTAATTATATCTTAAGCATTGGCATTTGCTTTATATAGAGAATCTGCAACCGTCGTGGCACAATCCTTATAAATAATGATACATTATTTATTAGTAGTTCCAGGCGTAACATAGCTGACATTTTAACAGGTTATTCAACGGCAAATGAGTGAAGTGAAAGAAATATTATCTTTTATAAGCCTATGAATTTATTCCACTTTGTTCTTGCTTAACATTCAAGGATGCTTTATAAATCTGTAAACGCAACAAATAACAGTTCCTGTTTACAGTTGGTTATTTGGATTTCGTCAAGTTGTAACGTATGTTTTTATACTTTGACTAGCTATTGTCTGCGACTTCACCTGAATTTGAATTACTAATTTGTTAATCTAATGCTTAGGAGTTTGTTTTTTTGTGGGTTTAAACATCCCACGTAAATATGCTATATGGATGGAGCTGAGTTCTAATTAATACTATTTATCTAATGGCGGGTCTAAACACATATCACACACTGGTCACAACAATAAGGCTTTCCTTCCTACAGACTGAAATCTATATAGGACTAGCTGTACCCGCGGTTTCGCCCGCGTTCATTTTTTTAATTGCTAATCAACCTCATTGGGTTGATTTGTAGGAAAAAAAAATTGTCTAAAAAATAAAAATTAAAAATTAGGGGTGGACTACCCTTAACATTTAGGGGGATGAAAAATAGATGTTGGCCGATTCTCAGACCTACTCAATATGCTCACAAAATTTCATGAGAATCGGTCAAGCCGTTTCGGAGGAGTATGGGAACGAAAATTGTGACACGAGAATTTTATATATAAGATTTATACAAATTATGTCTAACAGTAATTATTGAAAACCGCCAATTATGAATATACTATTAATTCCCACGGCTCTACCTGTGTTATACTCACATATAAAAAATAGGGATTGGTGGTAGAAGGATGAACATTTTGGGTTTAAATAAGTATTTTTGATGCCAAATCACAAAGAAATAAAAGTTAAAATTTGGTCTAAAAATATAAAAAATAAAAAATCAGCAGATCTATAATATCCAACCTACCAAATAAACACAAAAAATCATAAAAATTGGTCAAGCTATCTCGGGGGAGGTCGATAGCAACCATACCAGTTTGACACGAGATTTTCATATATTAAAAGAGAATACGTAAATTCTATAAAGGCGTGCCGCGTGCTCATCAGCATACTGTACCACAGGTATTACTTGCCGGTACTATGTCTACGATTTACATAAGACTAGATTTCTAGTACGTTTTGTACTCGTAATATGACTAACAAGTATTTAAGCTACAAATACACCTGACTTGTAACACTTGTTTACGTTTAAACAACTTATTAATGAGCTCTCAGAAAACTTAAAATAAATGTAAATGCCTATATATTTAAATAATTTAATTTACATTACCATCTAATATTAACGTTTTTAAAAGGTTGTGTTTGTATGTTATTTTTTTTTAATATTAAGTTTTAACTTTCAATTAAATATAAATTATTTTCGTTCAATAAGTTCAATAAGTAGCTATTTTTGTTATTTATATGTTTTTTAATTTAATATCGGAATGAATTTGGCTTCTATAACTTTTTTATGAAGGTATTGCTCATGTCATCCAATTTTCCTATAGAAATTAGGCAAATGTGACACCTTAGCGTAGGACATTGATTCCCTGGTTTGTGCGCAAGTGATCCTTCGATGCCCCTTTAAGACTTATGATGGGTGCTTGGGTTTTAGTGGGTAGGACTCACCTGCCGGTGAGCCCCACATAGCTGTTTTCTACAGGTGGTATACACTAATGCATTTCCACACATAGGATAAAATATATAAACATTAATTAGAACATTATACATATTATAGTTAATTTTTAGGAATCAAAATTAACACCAAAGTGGTATCAAAAAGTTACATTTATTTGAACTGAATGTTAGCCATGATTAATTATTATACTATGTTTCCCTCAACTAGTGTTTTTTTCCAGGTTTGTGCGTACATACTGTAGTATATTATATTATTTATACTAAAATATTAGCGACTCGTCCTCGCTTTGATCTGGCCCGTCCCTAAATGAAGCGCGAGCGAGGCCGCGGGTTTCGCTAGTGTATTATACGTTCCTCTTGAATCACTCTATCTATTAATAAAACAACATCAAAATCCGTTGCATAGTTTTAAAGATCTAAGCATACATACGGAAAGACAGCCAGCGGGAAGCCACTTTGTTTTATACTATGTAGTGATAAGAAATTAGTGGATATATTTTACTTTAATTATAATGTATCGTTCCGATATAACAGATAAAAAAATCAATATACTTTGAATTTTTTAGCTTATCCAATGATAATTAACTCTTCTTTGCCAATTTTAATAATTTACTTATATCTGGTAACTCGCTATCAATTATAGGATTATATAAAGTTGTGTGACAAATGTAAGTTTTATAAAACGTGAAATATTGTGACAACATCACATCAAAGCTACCGGATATATTTATGACTAATTAACTTAGTTGTCGTCATTGGGATTATCGTAAAATTTAATTTTCACGGCTTTGATATTAGTTTATAGCATTTTTTCATTTAACTAGGGTAATTAACAAAGAATTTAATAATAAAATGCAGTATTGCTAAGTAAAACGACGACACGTTTGGCTCAGTCAGTAGTGAGTCGCAGGTTCGATTCCCGCTGGGCGCATTCATTTGTTGAGCACAAATATTTGTACTTACATATGTGTAGTATATCAACGATCTGGTATCCGTAACACAAGCCTCGCAGCTTATCTCGGAACTAGATTGCGCCATTGTAATAATGTCCCAACATATTTTAACTTTTTATTTTATTTATAAACCAAGTATACCTTAAAGATATTGTAAATAAATAAATCATTATAGTTAGATGTGTAAATCATAAGTAAAGCCACAAATAATATCTAGTCTCATATAATTTCTATGCGAAAATACAGATATTTCCTATATCTACGCATATCGAGGACTTATACTTTAAATTTTTAATCGGTCGTGGCCGTGGGGTTTCATAATGATAAATATTTCTAATACGAAGATAAAAATGGTAATAAGTATCAACCAATTTGGCAAAATATGCGTATTATTGAATAAATTATAGTGCTAATTTTTATACTTTAGCTTTATTCATTTTAAATGTTCGTAACTTACATTTCTACAACAGATGCATCGCTCACAGAAAATAAGACTAGTGTTATTCGAAACTCTTCTATACTCATTATTGAAAATTATTGGAAAATATAATAAATTAATAGAAGGCAGTGATAGCTCAGTGGTAACGCGCTCGCTTGGATAACCGAGTTATCCGCGTCTGCGAATATTGTCTAAAATGATTACCGCTTGTATTACGATGAAAGAAAAACATCGCGAGGAAACCTGCATGTCTGAGAAAACCTAGCAAGTTTTCGAAAGACATGTGAACTCCACGAACCACTCGGTTATCCAAGTGAGCGGGTTACCACTGGGCTATCACTGTCTATTTAATCAATATAATATAATAATATCATACAAATTAATTATATCATAATTTCAAAATACGTAGGTAATAAATCAATTCTTTATAAGGTTCTCTATACTTTAGTAAATATATCAAATATTGAAACTTACGAGTATGTATTATAAATGTTGCGTCTCTAGAATGTGGGTCATAGTGTATTTTATATGGAAAATTTAAGTTAAAGGTAAACTTTACGCTCAACCTATCACCTGTTAGTGAAAGGAATTTGCAATTAATTGCATTAAATTAAAATATCACATGTCGTAATTCGTCTACTATTTGATACCTTATAATATGCTAGTAAAATTAAATATATATAATATAATTCTATAATAATAATATTCCCACTTCATATAGAATGAAAAAATATATATACAAAAAAGCGTCTCGTTTACTTATGTAATACGAATATAGACAACCCAATATAAAGCTCAACTGGCACCAATCATTGATATTATATTATAATAAATGAATAATTAAATAGTTGATTATCCTTCAAAAGCCTAAATACTAGACCACAACCGGACATATCAAAGAATCTTTGGGTAAAGAAGGTCTGGCCGAAGATGACTCTAAGTTCAAATGTCACAACGCGTCCTTGCTGGTTGAGCGAGTTACTATAAATACCAGCATCTTCAACAGAGGAGCATCATTCGTTCGATTGCCTTGCAATAACACACAACAAAACCTTTCAAAATGAAATCGGTACGTTTTATTTATAAAGTGTTTCGCCGAATAATTGGTGCTTAAAATTCTGGATTGGATTTCCACTAATTAATATTGGTTTTTTCACAGTTCATCGTGTTTGCTTTGGTCCTCGCTACCGCCCTCGCCGCCCCCCAAACCAAAGACAGCGGTGCTCAAATCGTCAGATACGAAAACGACAACATCGGAGTAGAGGGATACAGATATGAGTACGTACAGAATACAAATAATATACTATAGGATAAATCAATAATATTTAAGATTACCTTAACATTGTAAATTATTAAATTAAATTATTGACAGGAAATGTCACAATTTTCTTTGATCGTTTCATATGTTTTGTTAAATGAGTAAATGTAAAGCTTTGATTATATTAATTAATTTACTTGTTTCATCAGTTTTGAGACCTCCAACGGCATCAAACAATCCGAGAGCGCTGAACTGAAGAACGTTGGAACTGAAAATGAAGCTATCGATGTGGTCGGTCAATTCTCTTATATCGGTGACGATGGTGTCGAATACAAAGTCACTTACACCGCTGGTGAGAACGGTTTCGAGGCCAAAGGCCTTCACATACCCCAAAATCTCTAAATCAATTTAATTTAAATATTTGTCTAGTCCAAAAATACTCAGTCCCGAACCCTCCCTTTTCCTTTTGTGAGCTTATCTTTCGAGTGATTCTGTGATACAATCCCGATTTTGTAGATTTGTTAATAAACATGTTATTAAAATAAATAAATCTTTTAATTTACTTATTAAGACTATCTATAACGAATTAGGTACATTTTGCATAATATAGTGGTTTATTTAAAGAAGGTTGACTACTATTTGTCATGCCTATTGCATTTCTACATAATATATTACATTAACCTCTGACATATACTATGCTAATTTCCTAACCTGCTTTAATTTTCTTGTTAGAATTCAGATTTAAATTATTATGACACTATCCTTGAAATCCTAAATCAGATATTGTTTGTTTTTATATATGCCAAGATTGCATCATTTTTAAAAATAGAATTTTATGCAAAGAATGTTTAATTTTAATACATTTTTGTTAATATTATTAACATTACATTAAATTAGTGTCATAGAACTACTTATACTTGTTTTAGAGTTATATGTGAAAAGATAAAAAATAACCGAATGTTTAGATAGTATTGTGATAGTGTTCTATGCCATAAAAACCAGGACCAATTGCTTGACGTATTCTATTCCATGGGTATGTGACTTTGCTTCTCGTGGTGGGGGCCTCAGCAGGGTCTTGGCTACACCTAACTCCCAAGGAACGACCAGAGGGCCAACTTCGGTGAGCGATGTGTCATGCGGGTTGATCCTGGTACTTCTCTGATAGCAGACTGCGACTGATAGCATAGAGAGCCCCATTGAGACAGAAGATGGATGCTTGGGTTTTAGTAGGTAGCACTGGCTTGCCGGTGAGCCCCATATAGCTAGATGTTTTCTAGAAGTGGTATGCGTGAATGCATTTAGGATAAAAACCAAAGATAAAAAAACGGAGGTGACAACTTCTTCACTTCGGGATGCTACTAAGACATTGGCAGAAATACTTAATCGTCTGACTCACTCGAACCCAGGACCTTCGGATTTGCGGCTGTTAATCCACTAAACCATCAAGGTAGGTAATCTATGTATATATATGTTACTGTAAAAGCCCGAACGACGGTAAATCCTAAGATTTTCAAGTAAATCCTAAGATGTACCACCCCTTAATGGTAAAAGTCCGAACCGTTCTATGATCAACGTTTATTTCGGACTTTTACCACTAATCACATAGTAAATCTTAATATTTACCTCAAAGACACGGTAAATGTTGAGATAAACAATACGTGTTCGGCGTATGGCCTTGTACTCGTGGCATTCTGCAGCCCTTCGCTACTCGTTCCATCTCCCTCTACCGTCTACGCTCGCCTTAGTCAATCGTTTGACACGTTAAAACTTTAATTCAATTCCTGTTTGTGTTTTCTAAGTCTAAAAGTAATTTATAAACAAAAAGCGAGTTTGAATTGTTTTATGTTTGCGTTTTTAGTGTCTGGAAGTAATTTTTAATGAAAATGAGTGTAAACCATAGATTTTATGAATTAATGGACGAAATCGTGGCAAAGAATTAAGAAGTATGCATTGTTTTATTTCCAAAACCAACATTTACCAACCGTTACTGGTAAAACCTAGCATGTACTAAATTATAGTGGTAAAAGTCCGATCAAATCGTTTCTTTTTTACATATTCTTACATTTACCGACTCGTGTTGGTAAACCTTAAGATTTACTGGTAGAACCTAAGTTTTACCAATATTCGGGCTTTTACAGTAACATATATACATATAAATAAAATTGGAGTGTCTGTTTTTAATTTCAAATTAACAGCTTTTCACTAAATGCACACGAAAGTATACTATACGATAATAGCAACAAACAACCAATTTTTAAAATTTTTGTCTGTCTGCCTGTTTGTTCTGGGTACTGAATTTCTAAAACGGCTGAACCGATTTTGACGGGACTTTCACTCGCAGATAGCTAGTCTTATAAAGTGTAACATAGGCTACTTTTGAACCAACTTCAAAAAAGGAGGAGGTAAAATTTTTATTTATTATGTACCTTCGCTGACGCTAAGTCTAGGGACGAACCCGAGCGAAGCGTTAGTAAGTCGGACTCTGGTGGGACGACTACTCGACACGACCAATGAGAGCTAAGGACCGACGGCTTTACGTGCTCTTCGAGGCACGAAGGTGACTCACCGCCAACTTCCCAACTCCGGGTTGTTACTGAGGCTTCCTAAACAGAAAGACTCAATAATTACATGGCTCGACCTGGGACTCAAACCCAGGACCTCTCGATGTATGACCGAACATTTTCAAACATATTTGATGTACAGATGAATTAGAATTTTATTATTTATAAATAACAGTATCGTATAAATAAAGGAGACCTGACTGACAGCACTCTTAGGCTACGTCCGCACAGACAGGTGGCTTGCTTAGCACCTAGAGCCTAACGAGTCACCTATCTAGTAGCTTACTAAAACGAACGTTCTAAAATGTTCGCGACCGGCCGCACTGCGCGCTTAGCGCCTAACTAGTTGCTAAGCGTGTATCTAAGTAAACAAACATGTTGGTTTTTTGACACTAGGCGCGAGGCATTTTATTCAAGAAATAATTTTGAAAGCTATTTTTGAAAGTGACATCTCATCAACGTGCCGACAAGCAACCACGCAAACCTCCTGCAGTGCGGCCACTGTGTATCCTACCATGTTGCCAGAGCTCAATCCACTAGGCTCTAGGCGCTAAGCAAGCCGCCTGTCTGTGCAGACGTAGCCTTACTCGTACTTGACGTGACGTAATGTGACGCATACAAGGATTACGTACGATATTCCATTTAGACATGCAATCGAATCGTATGACCGCAACCTATTAGTAAATACTAAATATTACGCTATCGCAAGCAATCTGTACATTAGAAGATTTGTATTTTCGGTTATTTTTTGTCATTTCTATATGTGAGAATAATAAAAATGAAATCTGATTTTATGTTTTCCTTTATAAATTTTTGGCCAGTTCTTTATTCTATGGCTTCTAGGGAAGCCATTTTGGTACAAATTACTTCGCATATATCGTGTAGTTGATTATTATTATTTATCTTGTATGGGATACGAGGGATGGGGATAAGAATATAGTTTTAAAAGAAATTAAAATAGCTTTTTTTGAACTAAGGGTATATAAAATTTTAATAGTATTTACTCAGGAGTTCTTTTTTAATCTTGTGTAAAATTATTACATCACTACACCAAACACACGTAGACTTTCAAATTGCCATGGGTAATGGGTTTATTTTGATTTTAGTTTTGTGACGTAGTAAATTGTACTCATGTACTCCAATATTCGCAAAAATCAGTGAAAGTATTGGAAGAATTTTTAGTGTGATAAGACCGTTAGTTATATGTAGTTGCATTATGTTTGAATAATGTTATTTCTAACGTTGTTGTTATGTGAGGAATTTCAAATATTAAAATATATTATTCAAAATCAAAACTTCAAGGCGTTTGATGAATTAGATATTTTATATTAGTGATGTATTTTAAAGATTCTTGAATGATGACGCATATTAGATATAGTGCTTTTTCCATTTTGTTAATCCAATATCAGTATGGAAGGTGCACACATAAGCTGGAGCCGACTTATCAAAACTTACTCATATATATTTTTGTAGTAAAAAGCAATAAATTACTAGAATCTAAGTAGTCTTGAAAAAAAAATCATGTCTTATTAGATGTTCAAGTTAGTTATAAGTTGATTTTGTAAAACCAATTCACACAGTTATTTCGAAATCTACCATCTTATTACTGGTAATATAGACTAGCGACTCATTCTCGCTTCGCTTTGGTTCTTCCCTAGATATAGCGCAAGCGAAACCGCGGGTACCGCTAGTTATAACATTAGTTTTGAAAGTCCCATCAAAATCGGTACAGCCGTTTCTGAGATTAGCCGAAACGAACAACAAATTTGATTTTTTGATGCCACTACCGTAGACTTTCAAATGCATTTAGTAAAGAGCTATTGAACTTAAAAACAGACACATCAATTTTATTTATAACTAGTATTTCCCGCGGCTTCGCACGCGTTCTAATGACCGTAAACTAAATTCTTTCTGACTCGCGCGGTATGGTACTTCGCAGAACTAACACCCGCCTTTCCCGTTTTTGCAACATTTTTCATTGATGCTCCGCTTCTATTGGTCTGATGATAGCCTTCCTCGACAAACAGACTATCCAAAAAAAGAAGTTTTCAATTTGGACCAGTAGTTCTAGAGATTAGCGCGTTCAACTAACCAAACAAACAAACAAACTCTTCAGCTTATAATATTAGTATAGATATGTATAAATGTATTTAATACCTATATGTATGTATAGATTTAGATATGTAAACGATCGAGCGCGGTGCTCCACAGGCCTAACGCGTAAGTGAATGTCAAGGTCGGCACGCTCATAAAAACGGTCAAATGTTACATAACTATTATAGTTATATATTATACACTTCGAACTTTTTAGGAATTTTCGAATAGCAATTATTTTAAGTACCAGAATATTTAAATTTTATTAATATAATGTTATACCTATATTATCACTATAGGTACATGTCTTCAACATTTTTGTCCAAACAATTTTATATTTTCACAAGAAATGTACAAAGTAAGAATAATTACTCTATTATATACTCTTACTAGGTACATAAAAATGTGATAATTTTTTTTTTATATTGAAATATAACTAATAATTTTATTTGTTTAAATTCTTAAAATGAAATTCGATACATTATATAATTCTTCAAACGCGCATAATTAATTGTCGCTACTTTTAAGACATAATTTTCGAATCTATACTAATATTATAAAGAGGAAAGGTTTGTATGTAAGTATGTTTGTAACGAATTGGCTCAAAAAATACTGCACCGATTTTAAAAATTCTTTCACCATTTGGATGCTACATTATTACTGATTAATATAGGCTATTTTAATTGCAAGAAAAAATAAGGATCCTACTAAAACTACAATAACAGGAGAGGAGGAGGAGTGCACGCCGCACATAATAATAATAATATGAAATAGGTAGCTGCGCGGCTCAGGAGTAGGTATATTAAAGTTGGAGTAATTCTGGAGAATTTTCAACCCAGCGAGTGATCGAATGAAGTTTAGTGGCGATTAAAAAAATGAACGTGGGCGAAGCTGCGCGTATCGCTAGTCTTCTATAAAAATTCTTGTGTCACGATATCGAATTCTAAAAATATTTACCCGATAATAACGTTATTTTTTAAAGAAATGTTTTAATGGGAAAATTTAAAAGATAGAATTGTTTTTACCCTAAAATTTGTTATTTATCTAAGAAATAGTATAATAAATGCGAAAAACACTCACTCATCACGAAATTTCAAAAACTGCTAGACGTATAAGGATGAAAATTGGCAGGAAGGTACTTTATAAATAGTATAGGTGCGCTAAGAACGGATTTTGCGATTGGGCCGGATTAAGGTGATCTAAGGGCTCCTGCAAGTTTGTATGAAAGTCCTACATCTTTTGTGCTACAGACTTTAAATTTGGCAGAGAGGTAGTTAATTGTTAGTATGGGTCCGCTAAGAACAAATTTTGCGACAGGGCCGCATTAGGGAGGTCTAAGGGCGCTCACAAGTTTTTTTTTGATTTCTTCATTTTTTGTCCTAGAAACTTTAAATTTGGCAGGGAGGTAGTTTCAAGTTATTAGATGTTTGTTTAAGAAAGGATTTTGCGATTGGGCTGGATTGAGGTGGTCTAAGGGCTATCGTAAGAAATTCCTTCATTTTTTGTGCTACAAACTTTAAATTTAACAGGGAGGAAGTAAATAGTTAGTAGACATCCGCTAAAAATGTATTTTGGAACAAGGCCGGATGGTCTAAGGGCTCTCATTTGTTTGTATTAAAGTCTTTAATTTTTTTATGCCACAATTTAAAAATTTACCTGGGAAGTAGTTAATAATGAGTAGTCATCCGCAAAGAACGATTTTGCGACAGGGCCGGATTGAAAAGTGCAAGGGCTGTCGCAAGTTTGTATGAAAGTCCTTCACCTTATGTACTACAAACTTTAAATTTTGTAAAGAGGTAGTTATTGTTAGTAGAAGAAGAACCTTTAAGAATGGGTTTTGAACATCCAGCCCGGATTAAGGTAATTTAGGGACTCTCGCAAGTTTTTTTATGATGTTCCTCTATCTTTTCTGCTACAAACTTTAAAATTGGCAGGGCCGTAGTTAATTGTTAGAAAACGTCCGCTAAGAACAAATTTTGCGACAGAATTGGATAAAGGTGATATGAGGGCTCTCATTATTTTGTATAAAAGTCAGTATACAAAATAATGAGAGATTTGTATAAAATTTGTATATAGTTAGTAGATAACTTTTACGATACTACAAATCGGACACTCCATTCAAAGGATATTACGAATTTAAAAATAATAATAATAAAATAACGCGCAGCACAGCGGGCAATGTGGAGAGGGAGGGGGAGCCAAGAGCGGGAGAGGTAGCCGCGCTGCTCAGGAGGAGTATATTAACGATGGGTTCTGAAATAGCTGGAGTAATTTTTGAGAATTTTCAGGCAATCTACAGATCAACCGAATGCGAGTGATCGAATAAAGATTAGTAGCGATTAAAAAAATTAACGCGGGCGAAGCCGCTGGTACTGCTAGTGTTACGTAAAATAAAAATTAAATATAAATAAATATAACACACATCGCCATCTAATTGTATGGTAAACTACGAGGCTTGTGTTTTACAGATTTACAGTATAAATATAAACACCCATGACTGGAGTAGGTACAAACATTCGTGCTCAACAAATGAACGCCTCCAGCGGGACTAAAACCCGCGACCGCTACCGCAACAATTAGGAACACTACTAAGCCAAACGTGTCGTCAATATTAACCCGGCGTCATTGTGGTGCAAATTGTTACATGGATGTTGAGGTGGGTCAATATGACCCGTATATTTAATGTATGAAATTTTCATGTTTTATTGAATATATTCGTTGTCTTTGTCAGTATAGTGTAAATTTACTATTTGATTTTAGAAATAAAAGAAAATAGATTGAATCGCAAAACATTTATTTATAATATTTAATTTTTTATTTCAATCCTCAAAAACTCAACAAAATTGAGATGCCTTCGAGTTTCATCACTCTATTACTCTAAAATATAGTCTCATCAGTTATATATGGAGTTTAAATTATAATTAATTAATATATCTTTGAAAAAAAGTTTAACAAAGCTAATTGGTATCCTCATTGTTAACACAATCACTGCAGAAAGGTATGATATGCTCAGGGCAAATATATTTCTCACAACCTCGACAAATTTGTTTCGTGTTATGATTTTTTTTGCAGGCTATACTTGGCACCTTTTGCAGGTATTAGGTCTTTTAGTAGGAGGCTCTTGAGATGATTTCAGCAATCATCTGAATCATCATCACCAGTTCAATCACCAGTAAACTCCCTGATTCTCCGATGCATTTCTCGAGACAAGCGATTCAAATTCTGGCCATTTTTTGAATAAACTTACGAGTGTAAGACGTACCGCGTTCTAACTCAGTGAATTCAAGAGGAATTTGTCACTTCAAATATTAATATTTCCAATAATACACTGATCAGTGCGAAGTCAATTCTTTTCCTATCTTTGCGAGAAATTTCATCATCCAAGTAAACTGCTTTGAAGTAAGGGAAAAATAATAATATCAACATCATAAGAAAAAACTTAAATATACACCAAAAAACAAAATTGAGTAAAAAAAATCATACAAAAAAAGGTCCAAAATTGTTACGTTAACTGTGAGCATGGGTCAAATTTACCCGTTTGACAAATGCACGGGCTTATCTCCTAGCGTGGTCACCTTACGACTGATTTCTTTTCGGAAACGTTTAGATCAAAGGGTTGTTTCTAGCTACTGAGAAAAAGGGAAACGTCGCGGGCATACTTAAAAAAATATACGCATTCTTAAACACACTGGGTCATCCTGACCCAACCTCAATGACGCCGGGTTAAATGAAGAGTTTGTATAATATTTTTACATAGTTATGATATTTGGCATAGAAGAGATATTTAAATGACGATAAAATCTATTTGTGGAGATGGCGGTATTCATCAAATCTCGTCTTCTTCATACCCTCAAAATTATTCATCTAAAGGCGTAGGTATTTTTTTCATTAACTCATTTATTTGAATAATTTTTTCATTAACTTACAAAAAGTATTGAAATAATTCTATATCATCACTATCATCACTACTCACTACATAGTATAAAACAAAGTCGCCTTTTCTGTCCCTATATCCCTATATCCCTATGTGCGCTTAAATCTTTAAAACTACGCAACGGATTTTGATGCGGTTTTTTCCAATAGATAGAGTGATTCAAGAGGAAGGTTTATATGCATAGCTAGCGGATCCCGCGGCTTTGCCTGTGCTAAATCTAGGGAAGAGCCCGAGCGAAGCGAGGGCGAGTCGCTAGTCTATGATATTTAAATCCGCAAATGTCGGGTATATATACGAGGTGGTGCGAAATAATTACCTATATAAAACTCATCATACGAGTATATTATTTTTTTATCTATGTGTTATAAACATAAATTGAACAATTAGTATAAACTATTAATATCACTTAATAATATATAAAGCAAAGTCGCTTCCCGCTGTCTGTCTGTCCCTATGTATGCTTAGATCTTTATAATTACGCAAAGGATTTTGATGTGCTTTTTTTTAGTAGAGTGATTCAAGAGAAAGTTTTATATGTATAACTAGCGAAATCCGCGGCTTCGCTCGCGCAAAATTTACAGATGAGCCAAAGCGAAGCGAGTGCGAGTCGCTAGCATTAAACAAAAAATCAGTCCTATGTTTCATAGTCGAGTTGCAAAATAAAGCTTAAAAGATGAATGCATCTTTCCTCACATGGTCAAAGACATCAATATGCAAACTAGCTGTCAAGAGGAGGTATATAAAATCGAAAAATGATGATTCTAATCGCAGTCTTTAGCACACCCTCTCACATACTTGGAGGCCCAACCTGCATAGAACTAACCGAAAAAATGAAATCCGTGAGTTTTACCTTTGACCTATTGATTTAAAGTCGAAATATCTATACTTTTTTTCACAAAAATTGCTTACATTTTGTATTACGATTCGAATTTAGTGGGTAAATTCCAAAGATTTTTATTGTGTGCCTTATTACATAATCCCTAATTTAAAATAACTCAACTGGTGTGACTTGAATACAAATAGATAATAATCATACTCACTATATATCTTATTTATGTATGGTAGAGTGTTAGTAGTGTGTAATGTCCATACACAAATCTAAATAAAATGTTGTAATAAATAATGTATGTATATTTAACTAAATATGTAAAAAAAACCACGTCAAAATAAAAGACAAACAGACAGACAGACAAAGAGGGACGCATAAGTTTTAAAAACTGTGTTTTTCTTATAGTACCTACCGTGTATAATTTATCTATGTGCATTAAGTAAAATTTTGACTTTAAAAATAAACGCTTATTTTTTTATCTGTATAGTTTATTACACATTGAAATATTTTTTTAGTTTAATAAACTCTTTTTCAAACACTACTTGTATCCACGATGTAAAAATGTAAGTTAATTGAAATTCTAACATGCACTAGGCCAGTCTCCGCCCGGTGACGCTGTAAAGGCCAGTAAGACCAACAGCACTCAACATTGAGAAAAAAGACTAGGCTAGCGTGGACTATGGCCTGATCCCCCTCTTATTGAAGGGAGGCTTGAACCTTGGCCGTGAGGCCAGCAGTGGAACATATAAGGGCTAAATAGCTACAATACAATTGAAATGCATCGTATTTCTATTTTACAGTTCGTAGTATTTGCTCTGTGCGTGGCTGTGGCCTCCGCTGCCGTAATCCCCCAAGGAGACCCCAAATCAGCTGTTATTGTGAAACAAAATTTGGAGAACATCGGCGTCGATGGATATAGATTCGAGTAAGGATAAATGTTTTTGTTAAAATACTAATTCTACAAAAGCACTGTGCTTTCTAGTTAATGTAGCTAAGTCATTAAAACAAACTTTCTTATAAATATTATCTCTTATAAAACTTCATAATATGCTTGCAAACATGAATTAAATCATTGTTTTCATGATTAGCCTATACTTTTTTTGTAATTACGTTCTAAATATTTTATATACTTTATATGCCGCAGGAAAATTTTAAGATCGACTAAATTATAGTAGTGAAGTATTTAATATTACCCGGAGTATTGTAAATTATCTCCCTTACTTATAATATTACCAGAGTGATATTGTGAATCATTAAATTTTTATAATAAAAGCTGATAAATTATGAAACGGTTAATGATTTATTCTTACATATTTTATTAATGAGCAGCATATAATATGTTCAACACACACACAGCGGTAGCCCAGTGGTAACGCGCTCTCTTAGATACCCGATTGATGTGGGCTCAAATCCGAGTCTCGCATTTTTGATATTTTCATGTGCGAATCATTTCTAATATGATTACTACTTACCTAACGGCGAAGGAAAATAACGTGAATAAACCTCATGCAGGTTTCCTCACATCCTCTGAGAGAATCCAGCAAGTTTTCGAAAGACATGTGAAGTCTGCCAACCCATTCTTGGCCAGCGTGGTTTTTGGCTTGATGATCTTCATATAGAAGGAAGGCCTGTGTCCAGCTGTGGAACGTTAAAAAAAGGCTGAACATTATTTATTTCTAAATTATTCTCCATTAACAGCTATGAAACCAGTGACGGTAAGGCCGCTTCAGAAGAGGGTATTCTTAAGAACCCCGGCACTGACACGGAAGCTATTGAAGTACGTGGTTTCTACTCTTACATCGGTGACGATGGCATCTTATACAGAGTCACCTATATCTCCAACGAAAACGGCTACCAGCCCGAAGGCGCTCATCTGCCTAAAAACAATACACCATAAATCATAAACCATAATCTAGTCTAGATTATTAACTCTTAGAAACACGCAAATAGGCTAATAAATATATTTTGGATAACAATATTTTGCTTAATTCTTATTTCTTACCAACCCAACCAAATAACCCAACTGAAAGGCGATTAGGGATTCGATATCAGACTGCAATCAATACTAATAGGACATTTTTCTTAGTGTGTATGTTTTTGAAATTAAATTCTAAAAAAATCTCTGCACTGCAAATATTACAAGTGTTAAGTAAATATAAAAACTATGCTTTATTAGTTTTTCCATATAAAAGTATATGAGTCTAACTAAATATTAATGTTTATAATATTATGTATATCAATAGTACATATATATTCTATTATGAAGAACTCAATATCGTGATGTTAGAAACCTTAAAATGTACATAATTCTAAACCTTATCTAAAGAAGCGTTTTTTCGATTTTAATTATAAATCAAGCTTATGCACAAGCAACGTTTTAAAGTCAATCGCATTAGCGCTCAAAAGCGAAACTTGAAATCCCTAATATAATTAATGCGAATGTAAGTTTGTTTGTTACGCTTTCACGCGAAAACTACTTAACCGATAACAAACCGAACACATATTCTTGGAGGTATTAGAAGGAACATAGGATACTTTTTTTCTAGTGAGCTTGAAACCATGAGTACCGGCAAAGCAGCGGGTACTGCTAGTATGTATATAAGCTAACTTACATCAATTATACTTGTAGACAAGTTTGAACTTCATTACTTCTAGACAAGAAAGGGTCTTATTGCACTTTGCACGATACAAAACATGATTCTAACCGAGATGAAGACAACACATTCAGGTGAAGCCTTTGAGAGCAACAATCCATTAGTGTACTCACCTACATCAAAGTTAATCAAAGGAAACGGCACAAAAGACAGAAAAAGGAGTCCCATTGTGGATATAGACCTGTGTGAATAGCGAAAGTATGCTCTTTTAAACATAGACTGATAATATTTTTTGTTTAAAAAAATATTATAATTTTTCTATGTCACATGGAATGTGCCGTAAATTATTAATAAATAATATTCAATATTTATCCCAATAATTATTCAAATCAGGTAGTGTTGTTACTCAGAATGATTGTGTGGACGAATAAACATGATATCAATCTTAGCCTTCAATACAACGAAATAGGGTAAAATTCCAAACTTGTTTTTGTCCAGCATTCATCTACGTCAATTTTATAATCCATGAAGAATTATGAGCGTTTGGAGTAATTACTATTTAGACATACATTAACGCGCACTATCACGTACAGATGCCAGGAAAATGTATTTGGTTTCCAAAAATTTAAAAATTTTTGGTTGACATATTGGAGGGAAGTCCGTACCCAGCAGATGGACATTAAAAAGAACTGAATACAATATATCAGTAAAAAGTAATATGAATTTATATTAAACTGTCAAATATATAAATATAACATTATTACTTAATACAAAAATAACTTAAAATAATAAACATGACAAAATATTTAGTAGAGTACAAGTCAAGCTCAGTGCAATACTTACAGAATATAAGAGTGAGATTACATCAGCGACTTCAAAGACGCTTTGATACGAGGTGTTAATGCACTATTATTACTCACGTGTGTTGTGCACCTAGTTTTAGGTAACTTCATTTTTCTAATGGACTGATAGTATTCGTTGCTACTTTCTTTGCTCTCGATTATTTGAATTTCAACAGTAAACACTAAACATGTCTACAAAAGTTACTCGCAGGATCATAACAGTACTGCAAAAACGGTGAATAATTTACATAATTAATCAAGTCAAATCAATTACAATGATTTTAAAGGTTAGTAAGCTACTTAATAACCACGGAAAAAGAGAGTTTAGAGAGTCCCGAGTAAGGGATAAAAAGCTCAAAATACCGGTCTGTACGCATACGATTTAAAATTGAAGACGTGAATGAATGAGGGTGATAATATGTCGCATTTTAAACAGTAAAACAGTAACTTCATCCATTTATATTATTTTACTACTCGTAGAGACTAACTTCGCTTCGTTCGGGTTCGTCTCTTTTCATTCTTTAATGGAACCCTATTGTTTTCATTTATTTCAATTTTAAATGAAACTTCTTTTCGGATTTTGTCCCGGATTTATTTGGTTTGATTTTTGGTTCCTGACGTTTCCAGACGCTCCCGTGACCATGATTGCTGTAAACCATATAAAAAAAAGTGTCATTTATAATGTCAAATATTCGCGTAAACCTAAAAAAAAGTATTATTTCAATTCTATCTCTATTGATAAAATAAAATATTCGGCACATATTCATAACCTATATTATCTTTAAATGTGCTCATAATATGTTTTTCATTAATAAACACAAATTATAACATCAGACAAAGAACAGACGTCACAAAACTTGCCCCTCGATTAAAAGCTTCGCATTTTAGATTGTTTCCAGTTTTTTCTTCGCACGAACCGTTAAGAATCGTTTAATGACAGGAAAATTGAAACTTCGAGCCGTTAACAGCAAAAAACTTTGCTAAGTATCGTAAAAACGCGTTGCAAAGATAACGCGAAAACGATACCTTGGATATTAGCGTTTGAAAACGACTATGGCTTCGGTATACATTTTATTTTATTTCATGAACTAACTTATTTTCATGGTTTTACTCGTTTAATTATAAAAAACGAAACTTTGACGAATACTTGGGATATACTTGTCGTTTCAATCGCTCATAAAAATGTCATATGTGCGTGAACCGGGGATTTGAACCAGCTTCACTCGTTTAACCAAGCAAGCACAGTATCACCTACGACTTCCACTACCATATAATATAAAAGCCACAAAGATACGAGTATGAAAATTTTAAAAAACATATAAATTCTTATTTTTGAAAGAATAACCAAGTCCCTTATTGATATGTATTATGATAATTTATTACTTTAAATTTAGTTCATTTACAATTAATTCGAGTTCGTTCGCGGATTCAAGCTACCCGACTACTAAAATATATTAATAATAAAAGCTTCTAGATGTATTTGTTAACAAGTTTAAGACGGTACGACTATTGGAACACCATTTAAATATTTCTTCATATTGTAGCATTAAAATAAAGTTATTGAAATGTATAAATCACGCAACACGGGCACCGCCGACGCCATACGCCAATAAGCGTTCGAGACGAGTTGTTTTAACAAATATTTCGCTGTTCTTTCGCAACGCGTCTACTACATATGTGGTATAAGTTAGAAAATAGAAACTATATCGATAATTTCAATTTATACACTCCTCTTATAAACTCCTTTAGAATAAAGAAGATTGAGATATTATATCTTTTTTGAAATAGATTGCTCAATTATTTTGTGAATGTTTGATTTAAAACTAGCGACTTACCATCGGTTTTGGTTCGTACCTAGTGTAAAATAAAAGAAATTTATCAGACGGTAAACGTTTTTTCGGAATAGAAATAACCTATTCCATTCCAGTGTAAACTCTATCTTTTTGTCAACATCATCATTTAACAGATATAATATATTGTATAGAAAACATTAAGGCATCTAGGGACAAACCCAAGCAAAGTAAGGGAGAGTCGTTAGCGACTAGATAGTGATGATAGATGTAGATACATATTTAAAGATTTTGTCCAAGAATTTTGTAAGTATGATTTTCGTTTTGAAGTTTCTGACTTACGCCGTCAACACGTCCGGTCCATAGATCAAGCGCACCTGTAATATTAACGCGCACTATCACGTGCAGATGGCGGCAAAGGGAAAATGTATTTGGTTTCCAGACATTTTTTCTAAGAAATAATTTTGTACATCAGCGATAACATGTAAATATAGGTAAGTGTCTATTTGAGAAGAGAAAAATAATGTTTTTATATAATTTTTTAAGCACTTGAGGCGTACCATGAACTAGTTTAAAACATTCTTATTTTTAGACTGTTTTGTTTCAAGATTACTATAATCTTACTTTAATTTGTACCATGAGCTTTATAAAGCCAGTTTGTTTTTTAACTGCTTAGTGAGTGATAGTGATCCTGCTATAAAAGAAAAGAAATAGCTCTATATAAAATGTATAGCGTTATCCTCGTCGCACGATAGAAGTTCGTTAATGTGATTAGTGCTTTTACTTTGTATAAAATAAAATACTATATTATTTAATTTCATTAGTATCTATACGCATTTTTATACAACTTATACAATAATGATTTTTAGTTTAGTGTTAAAAATTAAGAAAGTTATATGAAAACGTTATATTTTAAGTTATGGCTAGGTCGTGACTCAATATTCTGAACAAACTATTTACTTGACAGCTGTATGCTAATTTAGTTACTTGCTTGACGACGAGCGAAAAAAGACAATACTCGTATAAGATGACTAGCATTTCCTGCGATTTCGCACGCGTTCTAAAGACCGGAGGCTAAATTCTTCCTGAGTCGCGCGGTATGATACCTCGCAGAACTTACACCCGCCCTTCCCGTTATTGCAATATTTTTCATTGATGCTCCGCTCCTTTTGGTCGTAGCGATAAATGCACTATTCAACACAAAAAGAATTTTTCAATTCGGACCAGTCGTTTCTGAGATTAGAGCGTTCAACCAAACAAACAAACTCTTCAGCTTTATAATATTATAGTTTAGATTATATTATGATATACTAGAGACACAATCTATCTAATATAACTAGCTATTAGCTAGTATCTTTAAATGTTTCCGATTTATCAACCATCTATATTTTAGATTATATTAAGAAAAATATATGTAAATAAATTCAGGGCATGAAAATTGCCTGTCAGATTGAATTTGAATTCGATATCGAAACAGCAGTTTTAGATACATTTCATTAAATTCACAACTGCGTAGTGGTGAAACACATAAAGGGGTGAAACATAATTTATAATTCGTAGCATTTGACATTAATAATGATGACAGATTATTAATAATAATAACATGGATTTTGTATTTTAATGAGGAAGAGACATCTAAAACACAATACTATATTATAAGTAAATACGTAAAAACTACGAAACCGATTTTAATACGATTTTGCATACATTGCCTGAAATGATGATTATTGCTGAAATCAACTGGGAGCTTTATTAACTTTGCTATATTAAAAAGTTTTAATAAAAATTAAAGTTAAAAAAAATAAATGCACAAAATACATACAAAGTGTTAGTTTAGTAGAAGTTATTGTTATATTATATTTACTTACTTTTGGTCATAAATCGAATAATGTTTCATCACATAATAAGCTTACAGAAAATTCGTAGAGCTATTGTAACAAATCGAAAAAGAATTTTTTACCTTTTCGTCAAATAAACGAAAAAATAGAGAGGACCCTTTTATTATACCTCTATTAGGACGGCAATGGGTATCGAATTGGCTAATAACCGTTCTATCAGGTGAAAGGAATTCACTTTCACTGTCTTCCTTCCGATACTAGTGAGGGATGGACGTACATATCGAATTGTTAGGAGTTTTTATAAATATTTTTAATATATAATAAGTTTCTTAAAAATTACTATCTACGGTACCTTGGGTGGATAATTTGGTTACCAAAAAAGCCTATCCAAGTAACTGATCTAAATAAATAAAAGCGTTAAGAATGATGATGATGAAAAAAAATTGAAGAAACATCTGTATCCTTTTAACGCTTAGTTTTATCTTTAAAATTATAAAGGTGATTCACAATTTGCAAATATAATATATTTAAATATAGTATAGTATTTAAATAAATTGTGCAATTCCTTTTTTTGAAGACCTTTAATTTAACAAAATTTATATTGAACAGTGACCTATTGCTACTAGTCGACTATCGATTGTCTAGAATTTAGACGTTGATTTCAAAACACTTCGCATCTCTACGCAAAAGGGTGTCCACCTTAATATCTATTTTAGTACTTTCCACGTTATTTTGCAGCAGTTTGACTGTTATCATGTCCCAACTTCCAACGAATTTGTATTCATTCACGGCTCTCGATGACTATTTTGACATAATTAAATGCATAGCTCGAATAAAAGCAAATACAAGATTTGAAATAAAATGAAATGACCGTAAATGCTTGGAATTTTTATCTTATTCGTTATTGTCTTGGTTAATGGTGAAAGTTAGAAATAGTCCAGATTAAAATAAATAAACAAGGAAAATTCGCAATATAGGGTTCCACAGTTGCCCATCAAGATAGTACGTACTAAATACGAACGAAATATTTTAATTTTTTTATTAGTATGTTATGAATTTTTTTTTGTATATTCTTACATGGTTCATAAAATTTAGCTTACTACTTGTTTCACTTATTTGTCCCAACATATATTTCCGATAGAGCAGGAGTCTTCTGGGACCATGATTGCTGCAAAGCATTCAGAACTTCAGAATCTAAAATTTCAAATAAACCCACGAAAAACCAAAATAATTGTATTTAAATTGTCAAATTAATAATACTATAATAAATAATATTTGACATTATAAATGAAACTATCTTTTGGATTTTGTCTCGGATTTATATCGATTTATCGTTCCCGAAGTTTTGAATGCTTTACAGCAATCATGGTCACAGGAGGGACTCATTCAAAATTGTCAAATAAAGTGAAGAAAGTGTTATATGCAACTAAGTCCGACTCTACTTTCTATAATATATTCAAGTTCACAAAGCGCTATTATTGATAAATCCGTTAGTTATCTTTCTTGCTCTGACTCGAACCTAAGTTAACCCTATATTTATTTGTAAATACCAGCCACTGGACAAAAGCGGTATTTATATAGTAACAATTTTTTGTAGGTTTCTAAAGTTTTTACTCGTATTGGTTCTCCTTATATTTTTGCCTCGCAAACCTGTGTAAATTAGCATATAAATCGCTCGCACGCCTGTTTGGCCGCTTTGTCGATGAGACCCGTTTTCCTTTAAAATGACTAACAAATTGAGGTGTCTATAATTGAATAGTCGAAATAGAATTGTCACGTAATAAGTATTATTTAGTTATTTTGAATTGAACATGATTTTAATATCAAGTTGCAATTATTGTTATACAAATATAATAAAATTTTTAGTCGAAACTCCAGTAGCCTTATATAAAATTTAAATTTAGGAAAAATGTTAATAAAATAGTGATTATCTATACAGAATATCTATGTTTTAAGTATTTATGTGTCTGTCTATTGCCTAGGATCTGAGAAAGCTGCTGGACAAATTTTAATAAAAATTGGGTTAACGATAGCAAATCATAGGGAAAAAACCAACTACTTTTCAACTCCGTCTTATTAGTGTGGGTTACGAAACAAAAAGACTCAATAACTTATCTTGGCCCTAACCAGGGCTTGAACCCAGGAGCAGTTCTTAAACTAGCTCATAACCACTATGCTACTAGTTCTAATATTTGCTCATACTAAGTAATAGATAGTAATAGTATAAAGCTATTTAGTGCTCAGTGTGTCAGACTAAAATGGTAGGCAATAAAGGGGGCTATACATCACGGCACGGTCAGGTGAGTGATTCAGTGGACAAATGACCGGTTGAAATACGATAATGGGCGCGTGTGTCGCGGTCGCGCGGTCACTGCGTTTTCTAGCGACACTCTGTGTAATTGTGCTTTGTTCACGTTGATGTATTTCAGTTTTAACTACGAGTTACTATATGTTTTGTTTTGGAATATTATAATGTTAATGAGGGCTTAATAATAACTTATTTTAAGACACTGGGTGAAGCGGGTTTAAGTCCAGGTCTAGTGAGGTGCTTGCTGAGAGAACCTAGCAAGTTTTCGAAAGACATTAAGTCCGCCAAACCACCCATCGTGGTGGACTGCCTGGTGGTGGAGAGCCAAACAAATACAAAGATAGCTTATTTTGTTACACTATTTACACTATACTATAATTTGAAATTTATGTAGGTACATTAACTAGAAATAAATATTATTGCCAATAGGTACAAATAAAAGTCTTAACAAATAATTGAATGTGAAGTTAGTTCTGCGAGGAAATTGGTTTCCGATCTTTAGAACGCGTGCAAAGCCGCGGGAAATGTGTAATAAAAATAGCGTTAAAAATAACGCTTGCCTGAGGGCCATGCAATTTGATTATTTATTAATAATAATAGGTTACTTTTTCAGTTTTCTAATAAGTATAACGAACACTCCTAGTGACAATATTATGTTGTCTCTTTCCAACGTAATTAATTTGGCGGTAAAAAATGAGACAAACATAATACATATTTGGACGGATTCACATATTTATGTATCAGTTTCAAAGCTACGACTTTAAACACGTAAGTGGTTACGTTTTTTTATAATGTTTTTGTTGGTCGATGCTCCTCTAGCCTTTTATCACCTCATAGCGTGGCGGTATATAAAATCGCAAAATGTTGATTCTAATCAGTCTTTAGCAGACCCTCTCACGGACTTACAAAAATGAAATCCGTGAGTTTTTTACCTTTGACCTATTTTTTTACTTAAAGTCAAACAAAATATCTATACATTTTTTTGCAAAAATAGCTTACATTTTCTATTACAATTTGAATTTAGTGGGTAAATCCCAAAGATTTTTATTGTGTGCCTCATTACATAATTCTTAATTAGACTCACTATACAGGTATCTGTTTTTAGTATGGTAGAGTGTTAGTAGTGTGTAATACTCATACACAAATCTAAATAAAATGTAAAAGTAATAATAAGCAATGTATATTTAACTAAGTATATATATAAAAGTAGCCTAAGTTACTCATTACAACGGCTAACCGCCAGTAAAGTTCACGTCAAAATCAAAGATAAACAGACAGACAGACGGACAGACAAAGAGGGACGCGTAAGTTTTAAAAACTGTGTTTTTCAATTAGTAGTATAATTTAGTATTAAGTAAAATTTTGAAGGGAGGCTTACGCCCAGCAGTGGGACATTAAAAAGGGCTAAATGGCTAGAATACAATTGCAATACATCGTATTTGTTTTTTACAGTTCGTAGTATTTGCTCTGTTCGTGGCTGTGGCCTCCGCCGCCGTAATCCCCTTAGTAGACCCCAACTCAGCTGTTATCACGGAACAACATTTTGACAACATCGTCGCCGAAGGATACAGATACAGGTAAGGTTAAATGTTTTTGTTTAAAATACTAAATCTACAAAAGCACTGTTCTTTCTAGTTAACGTAGAAGTCATTAAAACAAACTTTCTTATAAATATTATTTCTCTTATAAAATTTCATATGCTTGCAAGCATGAATGAAATCATTGTTTTCATGATGCCTATACTTTTTTCTTATTACGTATTCAATTTTTTATTAACGTATATGCCGCAGGAAAATTTTAAGATTGGCTAAATTATAGTATTGAAGTATTTAATATTACCCGGAGTGTTGTAAGTTATCTCTCTTCCTTATAATATCACAAGAGTGATATTGTGAATCATTGAATTTTTACAATTGCCCTACGACTTAATAATAAAAGCTGATAAATTATGAAATGGTTACTGATTTATATATATTTTTTAATGAGCAGCATATAATAACACACAGACAGCGGTAGCCCAGTGGTAACGCGTTCGCTTAGATAACCGATTGATGTGGGTTCAAAGCCGAGTTTCGCACTCCTGATATTTTCATGTGTGAATCATTTCTAACCTGGTTACTATTTACTACTTACCTAACGGCGAAGGAAAACATCGTGGAAACCTGCATGTCTGAGAGAACCTAGCAAGTTTTCGAAGGAAAGTCTGAAGTCAGTGAAGTCTGCCAACCTATACTTGGCCAGCGTGGTTTTTGGCTTGATCATGTTCATATAGAAGGAAGGCCCGTGTCCAGCTATGGGACGTAAAATAAAGCTGAATGTTATTTATTAATTTCTATATTCTTCTCCAGACGACAGACCAGTAACGGCAAGGATTCAGAGGATACTGAGGGTGATTACGTTACGAACCCCGACACTATCGCAAAAGCTATTAAAGAACATGGTTTCTACTCTTTCATCAATGAATTGGGTGACGAAACGAGAATTGAATTTGATAAAATCCCCACCAAAGAGGAACTTAAAGTTCTTAAACTCCCTAAACACCAAGCAAAATGGCTAGACGAATAACTCTTATAAACACGCACTTATGCTATTAAATATGTTGTTTGAATCCCAATATTTTGTTTAATTCTTTTAACCCAAGTAAAAGGCATTCAAGGATTCCATATCAGACTGCAATCAATACTTATATCTACATTTTTCTTAGTGTGGATGTTTTTGTAATGATATTCTAAAAAAATCTCTATATTGCAAATATTACGAGTACCTATTAAATACATTTACGTACAAACTATGCTTTAATCGTTTTTCCATAAAAAGCATATTGGGCTAACTAAATATTAATAATTATAATATATTATTACATAAATTCTGATATTAAAGACACAATATCGTATACCTTATCTAAAGAAGCGTATTATCGATTATAGATCTGTGTGAATTGCGAACTCTTCTTAACATATACTGATAGTATTTTTAGTTTAAAAAAATATTATAATTACTCTATGACACATTGAATGTGCCATAACGTATTAATAAATAATATTAAATATTTATCCCTATAATTATTCGAATCAGGTAGTGTTTTTGTGTCTTCAGATTCGTTGTGTCGATGAATAAATATGGTATCAATCTTAACCTTCAATACAACGAAATAGTTTAAGATTCCAAACTAGTTTTTGTGGCATCTTTCATTCGTCTGCATAAGTTTTATAACCCATGAAGAATTATGAGCGTTCGGAGTAATTACTATTTAGAGATAAATAACATTTTTTGGATGACGTATGGGCCATTAAAAAGTACTGAATACAATACATTTGTAATAATAATATGAGTGAAATATATATGTATGATATTATTACAAAAATTGCTTAAAATAATAAACATTGCAAAATATTTATTAGAGTACGTGCCCAGCTTAGTGCAATTCTTATAGAATATAAGAGTGAGGTTATATCAACGACTTCAAAGACGCATTGATACGAGGTGTATTACTCACGTGTTTTGTGCACTAAGCTTGAGGTAACCTCATTTTTCTAATGAAGTGATAGTATAGTATTCCTTACTATTTATTTTTTTATATTATTTTTGAATTTCTACAGTAAACAAATGATAAATCACATATACATTTATAATATATACGTTTAAATACGACAATTAGGATTATATCGAAATCAGATAGAATGGTTTGAAATTTCTTTAGTAAATAAGCTACTCTTCCTAAGGAAGGGATGAATAGCTCAAAATGACCATTTTGTACGCATTCAATTTAAAATTGAAGACGTAATTGATAAATAATTTAGTAGTATAAATTGATAGTAATTTTGGAAAAACAAGTTAAACAATTAAACATTCATGTCTACATTTATATTATTGTAATTTGTACTACTCGTAACGACTAACTTTACTTCGTTCGGATTCATGTCTATGTTCATTTTTAATGGAACCCTATTCTTTTTATTTATTTCAATTTTATTTTATACTAGCTGACCCGAGCCCACTTCGTTGGGCATAATGTTAATAATTCTTTTTAGTAGGTACAGAGTGTTTAAATAATTTAAATTATTTTATTAATATTAAAAATTAAATTATCTATACTAATATTAAAAAAAACTACTTTTTGTCACTTAAATATAAAAGTTAGACATATGCTGTCGTTGACTTTTTTGTAGGCATTTTTAAGCTCCACACCTTTTCTCTAGAACTCAAAAATATATCTTTCATAGTTAAGGCAGCGTTCGTAAGAAACGCTTTCATTCGACCGTTTTTCCTACGATTCACTTTGCAAAACGGACTACCACGGAAAAGCCTTTTTATGGTTCGGTTTTTTATATAACCTATGACACTCAGAAATAATGTGGCTTTCTATTGGTGAAAGAATTTTTAAAATCGGTTCAGTAGATCCCGAGATTACCCCTTACAATTTAACAAATAGACAAACTTTACTTCTTTATAATATTAGTATAGACTTAAATATAAAAGTTAGACATATGCTTTCGTTGACTTTTTTGTAGGCATTTTTAAGCTCCACATCTTTTCTCTAGAACTCAAAAATATATCTTTCATAGTTAAGGCAGCGTTCGTAAGAACCGCTTCATTCGACCGTTTTTTCTCCGATTCACTTTGCAAAACGGACTACCACGTAAATTTTTATTTTATTTTTCGGTTTTTAATATAACCTATGACACTCAGCAATAATGTGGCTTTCTATTGGTGAAAGAATTTTTAAAATCGGTTCAGTAGATCCCGAGATTACCCCTTACAACTTAACAAATAAACAAACTTTACTTCTTTATAATATTATTAAGTATATTAAGTATTAAGTATATTAAGTATTAAGTATTAAGTATTAAGTATTAAGTATTAAGTATTAAGTATTCAGTATTAAGTATTAAGTATTAAGTATTAAGTATTAAGTATTAAGTATAAGTAATTAAGTAATTAAGTAATATAAGTAATTAAGTAATTAAGTAATTAAGTATTAAGTATTAAGTATATTAAGTATTAAGTATTAAGTATTAAGTATTAAGTATTAAGTATTAAGTATTAAGTATTAAGTATTAAGTATTAAGTATTAAGTATTAAGTATTAAGTATTAAGTATTAAGTATATTAAGTAATTAAGTAATTAAGTATAAGTATTAAGTAATATTAAGTAATTAAGTAATTAAGTATTAAGTATATTAAGTATATAGAATAGATTTAACTAGTGGAACAGGCAGTCCTAATGTGTAAGTCGTCGGAGAAAACTTCACATCCTATCCTTGATTTGTTTTTGGAGCCATCCGTGAAGATTTTTAGTTCCTCGTTATGGATTGGTCATCTTCAAGCTGTATTCTGTATTTTTTGCTTCATAATAGCTTATTTTAAGATAGTGGTAGCCCAGTGGTAAAGCGCTCGCTTGGATAACCGAGTGAATCGGTCTCGCACCCCGCTGAAAGAACCTAGCAAGTTTTCATTAGACATCAAGACATTAAGTCCGCCAACCCACCCAGCGTGGTGGACTATTGCCTGATTCCCCTCGTATTAAAGGGAGGCCCGTGGCCAGTGGGACGTTAAAAAGAGTGGAATACAATTATAGATTATTTTGTTACATATTTACATTATATTATAATTTTAAACTTATGTACATTAACTATAAATAAATATTAATGCCAATGCAAATAATATTCTTAACAAAGAATCGAATTCGTCAACCCCTTATCGGCATGGGCAAGGTAGGTAACTTGGCTCACGACGGCCCACACGTAGGAAAATAGACTGTTTGTTTTAAACAATTTGCAGTATAACAGAATTTGTAATTTATTTGAACAGCATCTCTGAGATTAAAAATGTTAATTTCGAAATTATTCGCTCTAAATTATTCAGATCCTCCGGGAACGCACCTAGTTGAAGGTAGACTAAATTATACAGGCTGATTACTTGATAAAACTAATGATTTAATTTTTATAAATTATAATTACATTTTAAAATAATGTGATGTAATGTAATATATTAATAACTAATGTACTGTAAGTGATAAAAACGATATATCAAAAGTAGATGTATGATTCCACAAAGGATCCTTATCTAAAGTATAAAACAATTATAAATAAGATCATTTTCGCATTATCATTAGTGCTAGACTATTTGTACTAGAATTGAATCAACAGCAAAATATACATCACTATCATCATCATCATCACTACATAGTATAAAACAAAGTCGCCTTTTCTGTCCCTATATCCCTATATCCCTATGTGCGCTTAAATCTTTAAAACTACGCAACGGATTTTGATGCGGTTTTTTTTAATAGATAGAGTGATTCAAGAGGAAGGTTTATATGCATAACTAGGCAATCCCGCGGCTTTGCCTGTGCTAAATCTAGGGAAGAGCCCGAGCGAAGCGAGGGCGAGTCGCTAGTAATATATATTTTTTATTTACTTGAATAAACATTTTTTACAATTTAAAAAACCTTTGTAAATAATTTCGTTTAAAAACTTCGTAGGTAAAAATATTGTATTTGTCTATTTTTAACCGACTTCAAAAAAGGAGGAGGTTATATGTTCCGTTGTATATATTTTTTTATGCATGTTCACCGATTTCTCCGCCGTCTGTGGGCCGATTTCAAAATTTTTTCTTTTATTTGGTAGAGTATAGTTCCGAGGGGGTCCTATTGTCACCAAGTCAGGATCTGATGATGGATCCCAGGGAAATCGAAGGCAACTCTCAAAATTTACAGGCACCTATTATGTTTTTGATATATTTTCTAAAACCGATAAAGCTTTTACGTATGAAAATCATCATCTCATGTGGATGAGCTGATGATGGAAGGTAAAATTCCTCAACAGTTGTTTTTTATGTGTTTTCACCGATTTCTCCGTGAATTGTGGGCCGATTTTGAAAGTTTCTTTTTTGTTCGGTAGGGTTAAGATATTCTCATTGTCACCAAGTCAGCATCTGATGATGGGATCCTAAAGAAATCGAGGGCAATCCTTAAATTTTATCGGCACTGATTACCTTTTTCATATATTTTCTAAAGCTGTTCAAGTGAGTTTGTGGTGATGTAAGGTATATCTCCTCAACGGTTAGGAGTTGAAAGAATTTTTTTTTAATATTATACGTACTTATGAACTGATAGTCTTATTCCTTCAGGATATTAGGTGGATTGATAATAGAAGGTAAATCTTATCTAGTCTACGAGTTACGTGGAAAAACAGACGTGGACAAATCTCGATTGACTATTGTCGTTCATTTCAAAACTTCGCTGACTTATTGGAGCAGTAGTTTAGTTAGCCTTCCAATATTATATTTAAACATATTGTCTAATTTCCACAAAAAATTAAAAATAAATTATTTTTTAACAAAAATGAAAACCGACTTCAAAACGTTACAAATCGAAACTAAAAAGAAAAAAAAATTAATTACTTAGTTATTGTTGGAGTCGGTGCCAGCCTAAGCATAATAATCTTAATACAATTTAATTAATGTATCAATTTGTAAATATAATCAAAATATCCGTTCGAAAGTACATTGCAAAGGCAGGATAAAACTGTCCTTCTTAGCTGGCACCGACTCCAACAATAACTAAGTAATTAAATTTTTTTTTTTTAGTTTCGATTTGTAACGTTTTAAAGTCGGTTTTCATTTTTGTTAAAAAATAATATTAAACGTCTTCTTAAAGGAGAAGATGTTTGAACTGATAGAAAATATAGAAAAAAATAGTTTCATATGAAAATTTGCTAGCATATAGGTAAGTGTAGGTTATTATTTAGATTCTAGAATTCGTTTTTTGTATAAAAAACACAGCCTATATCAGTAAGCTTTAAGCAATATCACAACGAAGCTGAAGATAATTTAATTCATGCTAAGTAATGCGTACCGTCCTACCCTTTACCTGTATAATGTACATATTGGTTAATATTAATAATTTGATTTGATCATAATATAGTGTGTGTTACGTATGTGGATTTTCAATACTATGTGCTAAAATATAATATAAAATATACAATAAAGGCAAATTCCAAACAGTACCTTCTTTTTCTTTGTTTGTTAACTGATTTTTCTTGATTTATTAAAAGGCAATTTGCGAGCTTAGCTTAGCTTCAGCTTAAAAAATGACTATGTTTAAATTTTGTACGTTCGACGAGTTAGAGTACTAGTTGTATTTAATAATTCCTATTTTCACGAGGAAGAATGTGTTATATAAGTGCAGTCGCAGCCCAGTGCTAACACGCTCTTTTGTGTAATCGAGTGAACATCGCCGTTACTGCTTTTCTTTCAGTGAAGGAAAATACATCGAGGAAACCTACATGTTTGAGAGAATTTAACAAGTCTTCAAAAGACATGTGCATTGTGCAATCTGCTAACCCACACTTGGCTAGCATGGTGGATTATGGAGGCCGTGCACAGCAGAAGGTACTTCGTAGTTATAGATAAAAAGGGCTGGATACAATGAGTATGAGTAGTTATTCTTCTAATAACCATTTATCATCCATTAATTAATGATCTATTTTGATATTATATACGTAAGTAAAAATGCTACACAAACTTCATGTAATACTGAATGTTGTTATAACCAACACGATTAGATGCATATTTTTTAAAAATATAGATTCCAACGATTTATCTATCAAACAACCGTATTATCTTAAACTTATTGGGATTTGTAGGGATCCCCATACCTGATGCGCCGTCACGTCTCACACTTTGAATGGCAAATCACGAGGTAGACCTTTAGGGCCTCCGAGACCCGGTATGAAAATAAAATGATTGCGAAGGGTCTGCCGGCACTGTATTAAAATATTCCCAAAGGTTGGTATCTGGCACGCACCTGATGTTTGCGAATAGTTTGTCGACTTTTATTTTGATTTTATGTGTTTGTGTGACAAATTATACTGTTTATTGTTGCTTAATATATTTGGATGGTAAAAAATGTTCTACACCGTAGCATAAGGCTATAAGCAGGTGAGGTGATATTATGTCCAATGTGGATATAGTAATGATACGGTAACTAATCATTCATGTACAGCCCCGGATCTACGACTTTTTCGAACCGGGGCAAAACCTTGATAATGGCGCCCCCTCTCTTCAGTTTCAACAATAAGTAAAATTTAAAATTGACCATTTATGAAAATATTTTTTTGTATCAAATAACTACTAACTTTCATTTTTGTGAGAAATATTATATAAAATATGGCATCAATGGGGTATTGATGACTTTTCTGGGTTCCTGACATGTGCTGGTGATCCCTAGTTAATTTCAAGTCCCTGAGTCGACGCAGGCTAGAGCTATTTAGTACCTGGATTGAAGTAAAATACGAAGAAAAACTATCGTTTTTAAATTGAGAATGATTATATAAAATATGGCGTCGCTGACGTTTTCATGATTTCTCTGTATTCCTTGACTTATGCTGGTTATCCCTAGTTGATTCGTAAGTCCCTGAGTCGACGCGGCTGGAGCTATGGAGTATCAGCATACCAGTCAAATAGGAAGAAAAACTATCGTTTTTGAATTGAGAAATATTATATAAAATATAGCAGGCAGGTTGTTCCAGTCCTTAGCCGCTAAAATAAAATGCAACCTATAGTATACACAAAGGCTGGCTATAGTATACACAATACCTATAGTATACACAAAGTGATCGCGGTATTTCGGATTTGTAAGTTGGCATTTACCAGGGTAGGGTAACACCTATAAGCCTCAGCGCACGCCTCTTAATCGAGTCCAAGGCTGACAGATGGCATTTCGCAGCACCGGCCCATATACGACTACAGTATTCCACGCACGAACGGACTTGAGCTTTATACAGATTAAGAAGCTGTCCCAGCGTGAAATACTGTCGGACCTTAGCGAAGATGCCAACTTTCCTTGCTGCTACATTAGTCATTAAGACTCCATGAACCGCCCGTAGTTCATTTTGGGGTTAATGTCCATTCCCAACAACTGCAGAAAGTCAGTGTATTCCAGAGGCACATTTCGGAAAGTAGGAATCAAGATAAAAAGACTTCTTTTTGTGGTGAACAGGCACGCCTGTGTTTTGGTGGAATTGAAACTCACAAGATTAGCATGCTCCTAGTAGTGTTCTTTTTTGATTCAACCGTTTTGATCTCTACTGGCCCGAGCACTCAGCAGGTGTCTCTCTTCAACAGTGTTGTCGTCTGTGTACCCATTGATACCGGGTATCAGCAGATCGTTAATATGCAACAGGAACAAGATTGCAGAGAGAACAGAACCCTGACGAACTCAAGAGCTGGTCTTTAAGGGTTGAGATGAATATCCTTCAAGCACAACTCTGAGTGAGCGGTCGCTCAGGAAGTCCTTAATCCAGCCGATCCAGGACCGGGAGATATGACAAGGTTTAAATATGGTTATAAGGTTGAAAGCTTGCTTATAAGGCTAGCGTTGGCTAGGCCTTTGAGGTGATTAAAATTGGACGATAATTGGCAGGGTCAGCACGAATACCTTTCTTGGGCACAGGTTGCACATTGGCAAGCTTCCAGGATTTAGGCACTATTCCAGTCTTTAGAGAAAGGCGGTACAGACGCGTCAGTATCGGAGACAACTAGGGAGAGCATGTATTAAGAACTATCGCTGGTATACCATTAGGACCACTTTATTTACATCCTTATTAGTGATGGGAATTTCAGGCATCGAAATCCTGCAGTGAGGTAAATGTGTTGGAAATAGCATTGCCAAAGTCTAGACATGAATTTTGGGCAAAAAGAGAGGCAAGCAAATTTGCCTTCTCCACTGTCGTATGAGCCAGGGTTCCGTCAGATTTTATCAGCAGTGGGACAGAGCTTTGCGCCAATATGTGTAATTCGGTCAAGACGAGCCTTCTTTTGTAGGACTTGGCGGCTAAGTTAAAGGCTCTCTGTTTTTGGATCTTACATCCGGAGCTATGCGGTCTCGAGCATTAACCCAGACAAGGTAAGCCGAATGCTTACGCTTTTAAGCAAAGGTGCTTTCGGTATTAAACCATAGGCGAGCTTTGCCACCAACGGGAACATCAGAGAATGGGATAAAATATTCCATCGCTTGATGCATCACATCAGTTATGGCATTCGCACAGCTCGATGGATTGGAAGAAGAGAAGCAGACCTACCGCCAAGGAAAGAATGCAAAAAAGTGTCGCATCTCATCCCAATCTGCTGACTTCTATTGCCATACTCGTTTAACACCAATAGAGTCTTTACCAGGTGGAGAGTAAGACGACACAGTTTTTACCAGACAGTGGTCAGAGCTACCCAGTGGGGATGAAACATGGATGTTATATCTGTCCGGAGGATCTTTTCGATTCCTGTATCTGCAATAACCCAGATCGTAGAGAATGTGGGGTCTTCAAGGTCGCGAAGACGCTGGAAACAGAGGCCATTTCGCACGTACAAACAGACTCCGGCCCGCGAGCTGAAATTATGCACCAACGTATAACCGGGTATTATTTATAATAGTCCAGGTACGCAGCCCTTAATGGACATAGAATCTGTGTCTCCATCAAAAAGAGCATGTGTGGCTGCGCAGTCTCGAGGTGGAAGTGGACTGATGAGAGATTTGTGTGCAATCCTCTGATACAGCCCCGGATCTATGGGGGGGCAAACCGGGGCACTTGCCCCGGGCGGCAGTTTCATAGGGGCGCCAAATCCTTGAGACAAGAATTCAAAATATAGAACAAATAAGGCCTCTTTTCCTAGAGTGTCATAGGTTTTCGTTAAGTAATCTTAATATAATATGTTTGAAAAACCAACTTTTCTATTTCCATAAGCCAAGTTAATTTTTGAACACACTAAGTGAGTAATGAACGCATATTAACAGATCAAGTACCTAATTTTTTTTTGATCGCGTGCGTAGTGTTCGTGACCTTTCTGCCAGGGGAGTCCCCGTCACATCTTGCGAGCCTAGCCGAACAAATCCCCGCAGTCTCTAGACATAAATATCTCCGCCAGGCTCGTGCATCATCTCATTCAACTGGCATTCTCAATCCTATTCACTCCTAAATTAAAGAATCAATCATGGCTTTACACAAAAAGAGTAACGTTTTTAAATGGCTGCACTCCCCCTCACTAGAAGTGCACCTCACAAATATCAGAGGATTGCACACAAATCTCTCATCAGTCCACTTCCACCTCGAGACTGCGCAGCCACACATGCTCTTTTTGATGGAGACACAGATTCTATGTCCATTAAGGGCTGCGTACCTGGACTATTATAAATAATACCCGGTTATACGTTGGTGCATAATTTCAGCTCGCGGGCCGGAGTCTGTTTGTACGTGCGAAATGGCCTCTGTTTCCAGCGTCTTCGCGACCTTGAAGACCCCACATTCTCTACGATCTGGGTTATTGCAGATACAGGAATCGAAAAGATCCTATATTCTTGTGTCTACCAATCGCACACAGGTGACCAGGAGAGAACTCGATTGTTTGAACATCTTAGTGAGACCGCTGATGTGGCTATCCAACGGTACCCCACCGCGCAGCTTAACTTTCTGGGGGACCATAACACCCATCACGAAGAAGGGTTGTTCCGATAGCAGAAGACGGACAGCACAGCTCATTGTCTGGACCTTCTGCTGACTACTGATCCGGACAGATATAACATCCATGTTTCATCCCCACTGGGTAGCTCTGACCACTGTCTGGTAAAAACTGTGTCGTCTTACTCTCCACCTGGTAAAGACTCTATTGGTGTTAAACGAGTATGGCAATAGAAGTCAGCAGATTGGGATGAGATGCGACACTTTTTTGCATTCTTTCCTTGGCGGTAGGTCTGCTTCTCTTCTTCCAATCTATCGAGCTGTGCGAATGCCATAACTGATGTGATGCATCAAGCGATGGAATATTTTATCTCATTCTCTGATGTTCCCGTTGGTGGCAAAGCTCGCCTATGGTTTAATACCGAAAGCACCTTTGCTTAAAAGCGTAAGCATTCGGCTTACCTTGTCTGGGTTAATGCTCGAGACCGCATAGCTCCGGATGTAAGATCCAAAAACAGAGAGCCTTTAACTTAGCCGCCAAGTCCTACAAAAGAAGGCTCGTCTTGACCGAATTACACATATTGGCGCAAAGCCCTGTCCCACTGCTGATAAAATCTGACGGAACCCTGGCTCATACGACAGTGGAGAAGGCAAATTTGCTTGCCTCTCTTTTTGCCCAAAATTCATGTCTAGACTTTGGCAATGCTATTTCTAACACATTTACCTCACTGCAGGATTTCGATGCCTGAAATTCCCATCACTAATAAGGATGTAAATAAAGTGGTCCTAATGGTATACCAGCGATAGTTCTTAATACATGCTCTCCCTAGTTGTCTCCGATACTGACGCGTCTGTACCGCCTTTCTCTAAAGACTGGAATAGTGCCTAAATCCTGGAAGCTTGCCAATGTGCAACCTGTGCCCAAGAAAGGTATTCGTTCTGACCCTGCCAATTATCGTCCAATTTTAATCACCTCAAAGGCCTAGCCAACGCTAGCCTTATAAGCAAGCTTTCAACCTTATAACCATATTTCAACCTTGTCATATCTCCCGGTCCTGGATCGGCTGGATTAAGGACTTCCTGAGCGACCGCTCACTCAGAGTTGTGCTTGAAGGATATTCATCTCAACCCTTAAAGACCAGCTCTTGAGTTCGTCAGGGTTCTGTTCTCTCTGCAATCTTGTTCCTGTTGCATATTAACGATCTGCTGATACCCGGTATCAATGGGTACACAGACGACAACACTGTTGAAGAGAGACACCTGCTGAGTGCTCGGGCCAGTAGAGATCAAAACGGTTGAATCAAAAAAGAACACTACTAGGAGCATGCTAATCTTGTGAGTTTCAATTCCACCAAAACACAGGCGTGCCTGTTCACCACAAAAAGAAGTCTTTTTATCTTGATTCCTACTTTCCGAAATGTGCCTCTGGAATACACTGACTTTCTGCAGTTGTTGGGAATGGACATTAACCCCAAAATGAACTACGGGCGGTTCATGGAGTCTTAAAGACTAATGTAGCAGCAAGGAAAGTTGGCATCTTCGCTAAGGTCCGACAGTATTTCACGCTGGGACAGCTTCTTAATCTGTATAAAGCTCAAGTCCGTTCGTGCGTGGAATACTGTAGTCGTATATGGGCCGGTGCTGCGAAATGCCATCTGTCAGCCTTGGACTCGATTAAGAGGCGTGCGCTGAGGCTTATAGGTGTTACCCTACCCTGGTAAATGCCAACTTACAAATCCGAAATACCGCGATCACTTTGTGTATACTATAGGTATTGTGTATACTATAGCCAGCCTTTGTGTATACTATAGGTTGCATTTTATTTTAGCGGCTAAGGACTGGAACAACCTGCCTGCTATATTTTATATAATATTTCTCAATTCAAAAACGATAGTTTTTCTTCCTATTTGACTGGTATGCTGATACTCCATAGCTCCAGCCGCGTCGACTCAGGGACTTACGAATCAACTAGGGATAACCAGCATAAGTCAAGGAATACAGAGAAATCATGAAAACGTCAGCGACGCCATATTTTATATAATCATTCTCAATTTAAAAACGATAGTTTTTCTTCGTATTTTACTTCAATCCAGGTACTAAATAGCTCTAGCCTGCGTCGACTCAGGGACTTGAAATTAACTAGGGATCACCAGCACATGTCAGGAACCCAGAAAAGTCATCAATACCCCATTGATGCCATATTTTATATAATATTTCTCACAAAAATGAAAGTTAGTAGTTATTTGATACAAAAAAATATTTTCATAAATGGTCAATTTTAAATTTTACTTATTGTTGAAACTGAAGAGAGGGGGCGCCATTATCAAGGTTTTGCCCCGGTTCGAAAAAGTCGTAGATCCGGGGCTGCTCTGATATTTGTGAGGTGCACTTCTAGTGAGGGGGAGTGCAGCCATTTAAAAACGTTACTCTTTTTGTGTAAAGCCATGATTGATTCTTTAATTTAGGAGTGAATAGGATTGAGAATGCCAGTTGAATGAGATGATGCACGAGCCTGGCGGGGATATTTATGTCTAGAGACTGCGGGGATTTGTTCGGCTAGGCTCGCAAGATGTGACGGGGACTCCCCTGGCAGAAAGGTCACGAACAATACGCACGCGATCAAAAAAAAATTAGGTACTTGATCTGTTAATATGCGTTCATTACTCACTTAGTGTGTTCAAAAATTAACTTGGCTTATGGAAATAGAAAAGTTGGTTTTTCAAACATATTATATTAAGATTACTTAACGAAAACCTATGACACTCTAGGAAAAGAGGCCTTATTTGTTCTATATTTTGAATTCTTGTCTCAAGGATTTGGCGCCCCTATGAAACTGCCGCCCGGGGCAAGTGCCCCGGCTTGCCCCCCCATAGATCCGGGGCTGTTCATGTAGTAGGTATACAAGGAGATAGGTTTAAAGCGGTGACGCTGCGGGGCATATTTTACGAAGAGAGGAGGTTAACACTGTACAAGTGGCATTCCAATGGCAGCCTACCGGTCGAAGGAGACCTGGACGACCAACTAACATACGATAGGAATCACGTGGAACCATATAGAAACACTAACCAAAGATAGAAGGTCACAAAAAAACTGCTGCAGCCCTAAGTTCCGTAACGGAGTAATAGGATAATATCATCAAGTATTCATTCATGTTATAGCTACTACATTGTCCAAATGTGTGTATAGAAGTGTACATGTGCCTATTTATTTTTTTCACTGTCCCCGACGCGAGACTCTGTAGCAGTATTTTTAGCCACTAGACTTACTAGTTATATATTTTACACATTGTTATGGGTTATGAAAGAAAAATGACTAATTTGGACAAGATAGCTTCTACTAAATGAAATCGAAATATAAATATGATAATTCTAACAGTATTCGTCATTCGCCAAGACATAAAAATATAAGTTCATTGCCATGATATATTAAAGTTTTTATTTATTGTACAATTTTAAATGTCAATCGCAAATAACTAAAAATGGTATAGTGATATCATGGCCTCTACATTAAAATTATACGAAAAAGGACTCTATTTATACCTATAACTTAACTTTAAATAAAATGTTATATTTGTAAAGTTCTTAATCTGCAATCTTTTAATATTAAATCAATTTCTTAATTTGGTGCCTTGACACACGTCCATATCGATCGATCTATCAATTTAGAATGGTTAAATTATGCATAGATTTAGATATGAATTAGAAACACCTGACATTTGGTAAAAACATACTAAAACCATATTATGTTAAATTATACTCATATTGTATGTTTGTATATGTGTAGGTATGAGTGTTTGTTACTCATTCATTAAACTGAAATGTCTGTACCGATTTTAATTAGTGTTAGTTTATAGTGCACAGATAATTTATAGAGTAACATGAGGACTAATAGTTATAAAATTTGCGAAAAGATTCTATTATATACAATACTACCCTTTCCTGCGGCTTCGCTCGCGTTCTAAGGGCTGAAAATCAAAAGAAATATTTTTCTCCCGTTTTTGCAACATTTTTCATTGATGCTCCGCTCGTATTGGTCGTAGCGTAATGTTATATAGCCTATAGCCTTCATCGATAAAAACAACCACAAAACGAGGTTAAATGCATAGTTTATAATAAATATTTATGAGACAAATGTAGAAGAAGATGAATTCATAAAAAATAAACGTGATCATAAATAGGCTCAAGAAAAATCTTTTCAATACAAGTATTACTATCATATTATAGAATAGGGTAAACTTTATACACGGACATACCTTCGCGGGAACTCAAATCTGGCCGCCGTACGTGAGCCGCCTTCCAAAACGTACCCTTTAATAAATCGCACTTTATTTTTTATATAGCACACCTTGTGACGTCCAGCTTGTTTATGCGAGCAGTGTGCACGGAATTTGTGAATGTGGGATGGATCTATGATTTCTTTTGTTTTAAAATTGTTTTTCTTTCCCCTTCTAGAATTTGTTATTTAGATGAGTTAGTTTTGAATTGTTTTTAGTTTTGTTTGTGTAAAAGTGGCGATTCGGATTATCGAACGGTTGTGGAACATAGGTTCGATTCCTTTGGCTTGCTAGCTGGAAGCGTGGTAGCAGTAAGAAGAAATTTGATCAGTCATACAAAACAATCATACAAAAAATTGGGCCTTGCAAAACAGATATTGGTTTAACAGCTTCAACGTGAAAAGAGACTGACACATTTCGTTTTTTTTTCATAATAATATTTGAGACAAAAATAATATGTACACTTTGTTGGACTTTATTGGACTTGATGATACTGATGATGATATGCATGCTAAAGTTACTTCATTTATTTGAAAGGGTACGCTAAGAAAAAAGATTCTTCTCAAAAACCGTTCATGTATTGCCTATACAAAAGTTCACATATGATGAATTTTGGTGAATTTTCGAAGATATTTCGAGGAGAGAAGATATTTAGCAAATTAAATTTTTTTAGTAAGAAATATTTATATATATATTTATATATATGTATATATTTTAATTATTTGATTTATTGTTCACACCCCTACCCTTACAGTTTGCCGATTCCAACACCTTATTAAGGTTGCCTGGAAGAGATCGCTGTTTTAGCGATAAGGCCGCCTCATGTACATATTCGCTGTTTTTTTATTATTATTATTTGTATTTTCTTCCTAATGTGTGTGTACAATAAAGAGTATTTATTATTATTATTATTATTATTTTTAGAAAAATAAAATAATAAATTATAACAATCCATGGAGCCATAAAATCTACGCATACGTCCACGAATAAACATATCCACATAAATCTAACTTGATTGGACAACATCTCATAAAGTGAGATCAAAAACTAGACTTCCTCGGGCCAACCATGTACATTTAAGAAAAAGGCAATACAGTAAAGTGCTTATACTACAGTGCGTGCATCAGCAAACTCATAAAATTCGTCTAGACAAGTGATTTACGTTCACCTGAGCGAAGGAGAAACGTTGGGGAAGATATATATGACATCAGAAATTAAAATGACCTAATGCCAAAGTGGCAAGAAATATACGAATTAAAGTAAACGTGTGTTCGTATTTTTTGCAAAACTTCTTGTGGTGCCAACCAAATCGGCCATGCAGAAACCGTTATAAAGTTATATAAAGTAAACAATAAACTAACTTAATGTGTAAAATTATAAAGTTATAGCGAATTATGCATAAAGGCAATATATACGTTAACATCGGCCAGATATTTTTTGCCAAGCAAATATTTTACATTCCTATTCCTTCACCTCGTGTTTTTTCATATGTTGGGACATTAACACACACAGCGCCATCTAGTTCCGTCTTAAGCTATAAGACTTGTGTTACGGACACCAGACAGTTGATATACATACTACATATATATCATATATAAGTCGGAATACGTACATATTATGACTGGGGTACAAACATCCGAGTTTAACAAATGAGTGCCCCCAGCGGAACTCGAACCCGCGACCCAGCGGTCGCGGACGCAAGAAAGTGGGGTCACTATAAACTGCACCAAACATGTCGTCAATAAGCCCTTTAATTTACATTTTCTGAAGCTATATTGAAATCAAACGAATTCCTCAAAGGTGCGGGTTACCGAGTATAGGAAAACGATAGAGAGCGAGGTGCGATTGGCCATTACGTCGAACCTCGTAAAGCGCCCGTTCGGAACAACCAGATACCGTCCCGCATCGGATTATTTTACTCGCCTAAAATACACCGAGTGCTTTCTATTTACTACATTTACTATGTCTTGTTTATGTCTGCTTCAAAGTACTGTATTGGATGTAATAAATTAGTTACTTTATTAATTATATTAAAATTAAATATTAAAATAATTATAGATGTAATTACCTACTCCAGATATAAATATACGTTAACTCGAAATTAGATATTATATTATATCTATAGACTGAGTTTAGTTAGTCCATTACTTGCTGAATACCGAACAGAACTAGTACAGTTTAATATTTTCTTAGGTTTACGCGAATATTTGACATTATAAATGAAACTTTTCTGATTTTGAAATCTTTTCGGGTTTGTCGCGGATTTATTTGGATTTTTGGTTCCCGACGTTTCGAATGCTTTACAGAAATTATAATCAGTCTCTCCCGTGACCATAATTACTGTAAAGCATTCGAAACGTCGGGAACGGAAAAAAATCCAAATAAATCCGCGACAAAATCCGAAAAGATAGTTTCAATTATAGTACAGTCAAGTTGTATACATAGCAGCTTGCCAGAAAACTTGGTTAATTAGGTTTTCTTTAATCGCTATCGTTAATAGAAAACAAAACATATATTTCATAAAGCAAAAGCTATTAAAGCCTGTATTATCACCAACCAACTCTCAGTGTGCCCCCAATTTTTTTCGCTACCTTATTTTATGGGGATTATACGATCAGCGTCCACCTTGTCAACGTTCCACATACCCAGGTTGAACAATGTAATCGTTACACACGTATTCATACACATCGATACACCCTTATTTCCTACAACATAAGAAATAATATCCTACATCTCAATGATTAATAGACCATGGCAAGCTTAGGGTGGAATAGGGAAAATTGACTTACCCAAGATAAGGATAGTAATGGGCAGTGTTTTTTCTTACCAAATTACGTTTAGACGTTAACCGTCCTCTTGTTTACCTTTGTTTTGTTAGGTTTACGATATAGGCTATATGAATAAATTGTTTTTATTAAAGAATTTCGAAGGGCCTCAAAGTATCGAGTGAGAATAATGTACCTTAACTGTTATTTACACTCGATTTTGTTAAGTTATTTTACTTTTTATCTTTATCGTTACATTGCAGTTGACACATTATATTATTATTATATTTTGTTTAGAGTTCTTTGTATCTTAATTGCTCACAACTACATAGTATAAAACAAAGTCGCTTTCTCTGTCCCTGTGTATGCTTAAATCTTTAAAACTACGTAAACGATTTTGATGCGGCTTTTTTAATAGATAGAGTGATTCAAGAGGAAGGTTTATATGCATAACTAGCGGATCCCGCGGCTATGCCTGTGCTAAATCTAGGGAAGAGCCCGAGCGAAGCGAGGCCGAGTCGCTAGTTCTCAATATAATAATTGATCTAAAACTATACCTTAAATATACTTTTTTAAAAATATTTTTTTATTTATACTATTTATTAAATATTAAGTGACTAAATGTGTTTAACTTTTACTTTTTAGTTATAAAAGTTTCTTTAAAAAAATTGTAAATCGATTTCAAATTTAACTTTACAGAGCTCACAATTTTAAAATTTGTAGTTTTATTGTAATTTTGTCTAAAATGGTATGTACGATCTAAGTTAAATAAAGTCATATTTGACAACTTTGAGTTCCGAAAAGGAAAGCAATTTAAAGCATGATGAATCAATGAAGGAAAACGATGTGGTACACACCACAGATTTCGATGATCATTATTAAAATAATATGCAACTAAAACTTAATACCTTTTCGAAGTTGCTCCAGGACATAATATTATGTACGTTAAACCTAATAAATACTTTAAACCTGGAAAGAATAAGATATACATATAGAAGTAAATTTTCAACATATTTTAACATTAAAAAAATAAAGTTTTCGACTGTTGTTGAAGGCGAGCGAGGAATCGTTGCCAAATTTAATCTAACCTTCAAATAGCCGATGTATAAGGTAGTTTGTCTTTCAATAGTTTTTATTAGGTACAAGTATGAACATTATTTCTAAGCAAATTGGCTTTACAGCTCTTTGCCAACTGGCTCAATAAGTTAAGCTCGTTCAATCGTAAACTTTAAGTGGCGCTACGCAATGCAGATATTTCAACTACTATTTATTATAACTGAAACTTTCGTTCGTTATTGGAGCTTGTAAAACTTTTAAGCTTAGAGAAATACATTCTTTTAAAAGAAATCATTTTGAATTGAGCAGGTGAAAGCTTTGCTCGCAGATTTAAAAGACAGTACGCCCTGGGAATGATGTGATCGCCTCCAGGCTATTTCAACATATAGAACTATTGTTAATTTTAATTTAATTTGTAAAAGCAACAGATTAAGACAAAAAATAATATTAGTCCCGCTGAGTTTCTTTCGCCAGTTCTTCTCAGGGCTTCTTTCCGAACTGGTGGTAGACTCACTCATGACGTTCAATACAAAATTGTAATAATTTTATGCTGATGCTGATTAAAATAAATTGTAAAAAACCGATAGTTTAGTTTAATCTGTTGTGCTTGCATTTTTAAAACTTTTATTAATTAATTAATAGTTATTAAGGTACCATTATTTTAACCTACTACATACATTTTACATAAGATGGGGCCCTATTTCTCACCAATTGACAGGCATGTAGTTATTTAATTTTCAACAGTTTTCTTAAAACGTTCATATTTCCAGGCGTTTCTACCCGTCTCTCCCGACACACCTATCTTGCAAAGGAAGTAGCGTTGTAGGAACCCTGCCAAAGTAACCTGTCACTGTGGAGTTTTATTTTTATTCACATTTAAATATACCTCTACATTGTACAGTGTTATGTAAGTAACTACTATGGTATACAATTATTTTGATTAACGAGTAAGTTATAATTATTATCACCGATGAAAATAATAATAAATTGTTGTCCATATTTTATCAAATTATTTTTGTTAAGATTTAGACTAGTTAAGAGTCTAATACAGTGTATAAATTTATCGAAGTATAGTTGGTTTCTGTGATTATCATTATATAGCAGTGCCTATCCTATTTTTGAGTAATTTGTTAATATCAGGGTTAAGTAAGATACAATAAAATTTGTAAACCCATTTCACCCATAATCTATACTAATATTATAAAGCAGATAAAGCAGAAAAGTTTGTTTGTTTGTTTGTTTATTTGTTTGGTTGGTTGATTGAATGCGCTAATCTCTACTAAACTACTGGTCCAATTTGAAAAATTCTTTTTGTGTTGGATAGTCCGTTTATCGAGACAGGTTATAGACTACATTACATCACGCTACGACCAATAGGAGCGGAGCATTAATGAAAAATTTTGCAAAAATTGGAAGGGCGGGCGTTAGTTCTGCGAATTGCCGTACCGCGCGACTCAGAAAGAATTTGGATTCCGGTCTTTAGAATGCGTGCGAAGCCGCGGGAAATGCTAGTTAAAAATATTTTCCTACGAATGTACCATAGCGCTTTACTTTTACGTTCCATTATGTTCACTTTAATCACGCTCGAAGTAATTTCAAAACTTGGCATCCGTGACCATTGGGTATTCTTATAGCATTCGCTATTATCCGGCGTACCTGTTGTATGAACATTGAATGTATGGGCAGAGTCTGCCAAATGGCAGGACCTTGCCAAATTAGATCATAAAGGTTAATATCTAAGCCCCCAGATATGCTTTTAATGCTTTCCTAATGGAATCTTATACTTTCGTCATTGTTAGCTGATGGTTCCTTGGAAATTTTCTCTACCACAAAGATTATGAGTGTTATTTATGTTCTGTTATTTGCTTTGAGGCAGAATTTTTGATTTTTTTCGTTTATTTAAGATTGTTAATTTGAATCAATTGCATAACTCGGAAAATGACAATATTTTTTTCGTTCTTTTTAAGTAAAACTATTTTATGCTGGTCGTATTCCAAATAAGGTTTTAAATATGTATTTCTTAAACAAATGCTATAGAGGTCATACTTTAATTATTTCAACGTCGGCCACGTTAAAAAAATATCTTCGAAAATGTTATAAACAATCAAATACCTACAAAAACTTATCATATCTATTATTTATTAATCTTTATAAAATCTTTTAAATTAAATTTAAAGATATTTTTGATAAAATTAGTAAAAATTTAATTCCTGACTCAAATCACTTCTTCATTTTAAGTTTGGTAACAAAGTAGAAATATTCACAATAAAGTAGTATAAGCAACCCTCACCGGCAGACGGCCAAAGATAAAGCCCACGTGTGAGGCAGTTAGCAGGCACTTAGACGCTGAAATACAACTGTAAAGATATTTTATACTTGATTTGCTACTTGCTACACATCGATATGAATCTGCGCTAAAAGATGCCATACGTTACGTTGGACGGGTTGGAATGGCTTTTGAAAATGACAGTATTTTATAAAAAATTCTTGGTTTTAAGCGAATTCTAAGAAGAGGTATGCTTAGTTGTGTTTTATGTGTATGTGTTTTCAATGAAGATCTTAATACCCTTTTATTTTACGCGATCATTTTGAATAAAAATAATCTATTGTTAACGCTGCGACAGGATGGTCTTCTAATTACACGTTATTACACATTAAATAATAAGTATTCGTCTATTCTTAATATAAATTTTTCCACAGCAAATGTTTCCAGCAATACTTTCAGCAGTTATGGTACAGCAATTACGGTACAGCAATTATATTATAAAATCTATACTGTCCAGTGTCTGAAGTAATAGATCGAAATTAGTCACAGACCCAGGCGCGGTCGCAGCCTGAAATTTTGGAGGGGGTCACTCAATACACTAATTAAGAATAGGTATCTGGAATAAAATAAACATTATTGCACAAGACACAATTCTTTTTTAACCGACTTCAAAAAAGAAGGAGGTTATATGTTCCATTGTATATATTTTTTTATGTATGTTCACAGATTTCTCCGCCGTCTGAGGGCCGATTTCAAAAAATTTTCTTTTATTCGGTAGGGTATAGCTCCGAGGGGGTCCCATTGTCACCAAGTCAGGTTCTGATGATGGGATCCCAGGGAAATCGAGGGCAACTCTCAAATTTTATAGGCACCTATTAAGTTTTTGATATATTTACTAAAGATGTTCAAGCATTTGTGTCTGAAAATCATTATTTCATGTGGATGAGCTGATGATGGAAAATACAATTCCTCAACGGTTCTTTTTATGTTTGTTTATTAATTTCTGCGTCAAAGGTTGGCCGATTACAATTTTTTTTGTTCGGTAGGGTTATACTTCCAAGATATTCACATTATCACCAAGTCAGGATCTGATGATGGGATCCTAGGGAAATCCAGGGCAACTCTCAAATTTTATAGGCATTTATTACGTTTTTCATATATTTTCTAAAGCTGTTCAAGAATTTGTGATGATGTAAGGTATATCTCCTCAACGGTTAGGAAGGAAATTCTTTTAATATTATACGTATTTATGAACCGATAGTCGTATTCCTTCAAGATATTAGGTTGATCTGATAATAGAAGGTAAATCTTATTAACGTCTAGGAGTTACGTGGAAAAATAGACGTGGACAAATCTCGATTGACTATTGTCGTACACTCCAAAACTTCGCTGACTTATTGGAGCAGTAGTTTAGTTAGCCTACCAATATTATATTTAATTAAAAATAAATTATTTTTAACTAAAATGAAAACCGACTTCAAAACGTTACAAATCGAAACTAAAAACAGAAAAAAATAATTTTAATTACTTAGTTATTGTTGGAGTCGGTGCCAGCCAAATCAAAATAATCTTAATACATTTTAATTAATGTATCAATTTGTAAATGTAATCAAAATATCTGTTCGAAAGTTCATTGCAAAGGCAGGATAAAACTGTCCTTCTTGGCTGGCACCGACTCCAACAATAACTAAGTAATTAAAATTATTTTTTCTGTTTTTAGTTTTGATTTGTAACGTTTTAAAGTCGGTTTTATACATTACTTATAAAACAAATGGATGTCGTCTTTTTGTTTTTGCGAATCGGGTGATAATATTTGAGACGTCTATTCTAGTACTATTTCCGGGTGAATGTTTAGAAGAGCTAAACCTGTTAATCGCTCTTCTAACATGTTTCATCATGTTCATAAAAACACCACTAGATGTCAGCAAACTATAAATTTATCTCTGATAGGGGATAGCTAGAAATTTCCTTTTATTATTTGGCAAATTTTTGAGATTTTTCAATTTGACCTTAGATTTTGGGGGGGGTCATGTCCCCTGTGACCCCCCCCTTCGGACCGCGCCTGCACAGACCGGTTAAACAGAACTTATAAATTATCCCTCCCATTTTACAGCGTCCTCAGATATTTAATACAACTCGCAATAAAGTAAATTAATAATAGAATAAACATTGTCAATACTAATCGATATTCATTATCCATTAAATAAATAGAAGTTAACAGTATAATTTTGCTATAACTGGCAAAAGGAAGTGGACTATATTATTTTAGTTTTTAAGCGGTCGAACTTTTTTATTAATCTTTAGATAAATATTACATACAAGAGGCTCACCCTTAAATATGTATAATATTATAATTGGCAGGCAGATGCGGTTATAAATTAGCGTATATTACTCTGAGTTGAAGTACAAATATTTAAAATGCTTAAAACTGAAAAAAAAAAATCTAATATAAATACTTAGTAGATTTCTAAAGTGACAGAATTATTAAAATCGGTTTAATAGTTTCAGATATACTACTTTTTACTTTATGAGCCTTTTTTTATTTCGACAAGTCGGTATCCATTACCTTTAACTGAAAAACATATGTACGTAAAGGAAACTTTAAATAACAAACTAACTTATTACCTATTACGGCAAAAGTACGAAAATTCATAAAATCTCCAAGCTAGCAAACAAGCTAGCAAACAACAACAAGTAAAAATGTTAAACAAATATTTTTTCAAGAAAACTTCACGAGACAATAATCCAGGATCATAAATTTCAAAGTGAAATTTCTTTATTTGCTAAGAAACAGTACACCTACGAGTATCTTATCTCGGAGTCGTGCCAACGCAACCTGCATATACTTTGCGATACAATGTACTAGAATAAACGGCCAAATGGATGACAACCTGCGTGGAAATTTGTACTAATATTTTTAAATGCAAACCTTTAAAAACCAAAAAAATTATAATATTATATAAATTTGAATGTTTGTCCATTAGTTATGTTGTTATATATCGGTGAAAATATAAATTGAACTATCTGTATGTACTATATGAAATATTAACAAATGACGATATAAACGAGACTGTCCCGTGATCAGTCTCTCCCGTGACCATGATTGCTGTAAAGCATTCGAAACGTCGGGAAATAAAAATTAAAATAAATCCGCGACAAATTCCAAAAAGATAGTTTCATTTATACCGTCAAATATTCGCGTAAACCTAAGAAAGTATTATATCGGTGAAATTTGACATAGGTTAATTCTTAACAGTTGGTATTTTTGGTAGCGTCAATATTTGCTTTAATTAGAAGTAAATATCGAGTTTTAAAACATAAATAAAATCTAAGGTTATCAATTATCTAATATATAGTTATCAATAATAAAAATAAAAAAATATAATATAGTTATCAAGATTATCAAATAATCATCTAAGGTTAGATCTATCCGTATACACAATTTCATCCAATTTCGTCCAGCCGTTTCAGCGTGAAGAAGTAACATAATATGTTTGTAGGTATGTATGTATTTCTCTAAAGTTTAGAGTCTAAACATACCCAAACATTCATTTCAAAACAAACATTCGCATTTATAATAGAAGTCCTATATTATAAGTAAGGTAAGAAAGTAACAATCATAAATCACTCAATTTCCATTAATTTATTTAGGCAAGTATAGAAAAAAATCCATTCATTTAAACAAAAGTGTGTTGTTAACAAAAAACTTACGATAAACTTTCCATTGAGACAAACAAGCCTCACAAAAATAACACATAAATTTATCCATCTCCTGATTAAAATGATAAATGATTTAATTTCTGCAATTTCAGAATAGAATAGCAGTTAATTCGACTGTCTCTTTTTTAACCATAGCCAGAATGCCATAGAACTTACGTTACTTAGTTATGCCTTATAACATTAGCTATCTGCAAATGAAAGTCCCGTCAAAATCGGTACAGCCGTTTCAGAGATTAACCGGAACAAACAGACAAACAAAAATTTTAAAAATTGAGTTTTGATGCTAGTACCGTTTTCGGTCGGTGTCGGTTTCGTGTGAAATTAAAAACAGACACTTCAATTTTATTTATACGTAAGTACCTATAGATGAAATTGTATTATTCTATTCATTTGAACAACAGTATTTTTTGGTAAATCTCATTAAATCCATTGGTTACAGGCTTAACATTTATTATTCATCTAAATAAGTAAATTCAAATGCAGTTCCACTTTATCTTATTACCTTTGAACTGAATCTATTTTAAATGAAAATACACAGCGTAATACCTCAACATTTCCATATAATTCAAAGAGTTATCACGAAAGCAAGTGGTATAAGTACCAGATAAGCATTATCTGAAATTGCCTAAATTAAGCGTGAAAGTGTCGCGGTGCGTTGGGCGGGAATTTAATTTAAATGTTGTCAGGTTAAAAATTGGAGCAACGCTACCTGTCGCTGTCACGTGACATGTCACGTCGGACTGACAGTTGGGATGTGTTTTGTTTTATATTACGTGATATTAGGTAAGATTTATATCTATAAATCTAAGGTTTTATGATAGACTAGTGACTCGCCGTTGCTCCGCTCGAATTCACAGACAGATACAGACAAAAACTTAATTCGTATCGATAGTATTGATTATCTCAATAAGGTTTTTAAATATTTAACGTACTGATTAGATTTAGTTACAATTTTATCATACTTAAAGATATTATCTTGATATATTATATTATAAATAGTTTGTATATACTAGTTCATTATAGTACTATTACCTGACATAGTAAATAGTATAATATGTGAAACTGATATTCCATACGGACACGGTAGTTATTGACAATTTTTTTAACTAAAAATAACAGTCAAATATTAATAAATTTTCTTATTGATTCACTCTTTAGCACGTATTATAAACTTCATTACTCAGTCACCTTCCCCCGTCTCTAACACGGCTGGCTACATCGCGTCGACTCGATTAACATTAAGCGTCCTTTTTCTCGAGTTACGTCGTAATTTTTATTTTCTACTGTTCATCACGTTTCCCGGGCGTTTGCGTCACGTCGCGTGACAGGTGACGCTTGTCGTTTTTGCAAATTAATAAATTGTGTTTTCTCACTTATAACGCTTTGGTGGGGTGCTTTGAGATGAATATTCTATTGATACACCCGTTTTTGGGTAGAGTTGTAATTTTCATGGAGGTACGAAATTCGATTTTCAGTTTAATGAATTTTTCTTAGTATCTTTTTAAATGCAAGAAGATTAGGTCGTAGTACAACTTGTTGGCCAATAGCGTTTTAGCGTTTTTAACGAGTCTTACAAAAATGTTAAGTTCTATTAGAAATGCAGGTTTTTCAATTTAAAATATAATAAGTGAAAAATGTATGATGTATACACACACAAACATATTCACATTGTTTTACTGTAGACTAAATATAATATAAAAATAGATTTTTGTTACATTCTGTTAAAACTTAACCTCAAGCAACTCAACAAGGTGTATTAACCCCGGCAACATTCTTAGTCTAACCTAACAAGTATCAAATAAGAGAAATGCACAGACAGGCAATCTCTATTTATCGGTTCTTTATATTCCGAGTCAGTAAGTGTCGTAACCCTATTAGACTGGAGGGGCCTAATGAGCACCATCTAATTATCGCCTCGACGGAACGTGAGCCAATTGCTAACACCTGCATAATACGACAGGTTACTTGGAAATATATTTTGTTTTATATAAAGTAAAAGTATTTTGGTATAATTAAATATTGATGTTGTTTTATTAAGTTTGAGACTTTTATTTAAGCTTCTGTAACTTTCTTCCATCTCGCACAGATGCCTGAATGACTGTCGGTTTGAATTTCTTTGAGCAGAGCCCTATCACCTAGTCTAATAAAAAAGTTGCCATTAAAATATTATAAGGAAAAATCATCAGCTATTTTCCAGTGAAATTAAGAGATTAGTCGGAAAAAGCAGACAGACAGACAAAAATTTAAACAATTGTGTTTTTCTTATAAGTATCGTATAGTAAAAAGCTGTTAATTACATTACAAATAGACTCTGTATTTGTATGAATAAAATTGTGTCTGTATTAAGAATTTAATATTAATTTATTTGTATGTAGACGATTATCTGAGAGCCAATTGATTTAGTTATGCAAAATTATAATAAATAAATAAATATGTTGGGACATTTACACACAGCACTATCTAGTTCCACGGTAAGGTACGAGCCTTGTGTTATGGATACTAGAAGGTTGATCTACTACACATATAAGCTTAAATACATACATATTATAAATATAAACATGACTGGAGTACAAACATTCGTGCTCAACAAATGTATGCCCCCAGCGGGATTCGAACCCGCGACCGCTGGCGCAGAAAGCAGGGTCACTACCCACTGAGCCAAACGTGTCGTCAATTATAAATTTTGTTATTAATTATATATTTATAATATACTGTGTCTATAATAATATGTAGTACAAAGGTGAAAACTATAGTAAATAACACAGATGTCTTAAGCAAAACTATGCTATGATACTCGTAATTACAATAAGAAAATATTTTTGGTAACAGAAGTATTAAGTCAAGCAGTGACCCCAATTAGAAGCTATATCATTATTAAATTATTAAAATTGTATGTTTTTATGTACAATTAGTAAATATATCCATACTAATTACTAATTACTAATATTACTAATTACTAATAATAATATAAAGAGGAAAACTTTGTTTGTATGTTTGTTTGTTTGTTTGTAATGAATAGGCTCAAAAACTACTGGACCGATTTTAAAAATTCTTTCACCATTCGAAAGCTACATTATCCACGAGTAACATAGGCTATATTTTATTTTGGAAAAAAATAGGGTTCCGTAAGATATTTGGGTTTTTCAGACACAAGGTGTAAAAAATCAACCAGAAAAGTTACTTATTTTGCGTACGCTGCCTAAACTATAAAAGATAGAACCATAAAATGTTCTAATTAATTGTAGATCTTATAAATATCTACAATAAAGTCCACGACACACTATACCTATCTATGTCGAGTGAGGCACAACAACCATTTTTTTATTTAAAAATCTTGAATTTTTTTGGACTACATTTAAAGGTCATACTCAGAAAAAGTGTACATTTGTCATCTTTTCTTGTATTATATAAATCTTTAAAATCTGTACATAAAAGTACATATTACTTAGTATTTGCGATGTAGTAGAAAGAAAACCTCGGGTCGCCCCGTCATCAATGGTGGCAGTAAATCAACGCACCTGACCGAGGGCACTTGTCTAAACGCATAAATCTCGGGGTCACTAAGCGGTTAGTGATGTTACTTTACAATTTGGTTATTTATCGATATTTTTAAATTTCAATTAATTTTATTGGAGTTAGAAAATTATCTTTATACTTTATTATTGTTATATATTTTTAAACCATATAAGTATACTTGTTTTATGTTACAAAAATACTTTAGAAGTGTTAAAAATGTATACCTTATTGAATAACCTAATATTTTTTCAATACATATTTTCTCATTTTTGATTTCGGTATATTTACATTAGAAAAGTTGTAAAAATTATTTGGTGAAAAATATTGTCTTATCTTGTATTTGTATAATTTTATTTCCTATTGTGTCGATGTTTATCGCATCCGTCACCATGATAGGGAGTCGAACTCGTAAATATTGAAGTATTGACTCCGCGGCGACGGCGGGTTAGGCCGGCTGTTTGTTAATGATAGTGGGGTCGAACTCATTTTTGATTTCTCCTGCATTTTGTCCCAAAGATAGGTAAGATAAATTGCTATTAACATTTAAACTAGAGAGGTAGAAAAGATAGATTATCGTATTATAAAAGATAAGGAGAAGATAAAAGAAAGATATAAATAAATATTACAAGCTAGCGAACTGGCTAGCTTATTCTCGCTTTAATGAGATAGACGTTATTATAATATCACACGCATTTGTATACAATATAGTATTTATTTATATAAGAGTGTAATTAAAATGTAAAATTTTATAAGAAGCGTAGCATTGGAAAACGGGAAGAAATTAGAACCTTCTTAGTAGTCCAGACGAGTTGCTCGTAATACAGGTTGCTGGGTGCATAGTAATGTACCTGTATACTTTACAAAATAATGCTTTCTTAACAAAATACAATTACGTGAGGCTAATGAAGTAGAATTTTATATCTGAAGAATAGAAAACAAAATAAAACTTTAGGTTCGTGCTATATTACTCGGAAATAATATGTTACTGATACATTGCTGATTAGTGATGTTCTACTTTGTGTAACAACAACAGAAAATCAACGTTTTTATCGTTCACCTTGTAAGAGGTGACAAAGAGACAAGTTATTCTCAACATATTGTCTTAAAGATTATTCTGAGCAAGACTCTTAACGTGATGTGACGTGACTTTCACAGTATGCTAATATTAAGCCAATATATTTATTCGATAGATCTAGAAGTTCTTAATAAACATTTAAAAAAAAAACTTATCTTTCGATAAAGTGACCAAGAATATTATTATTTATGAAGCTGAATTTAATGCCTTATATTTATATAACCTTCGAATTCTTATATATTTAAAAAAATGGTTAGTACTTAAAGATACTTACTTAGAATTGCTTTTTTTATAATCTATACACAAAACAGTAGAGATATAAACACGATTCTATTTTCGGCAAAGGGGCTTTTCTGATTCTAGTAAGACTAGCCAGCTACGAGATACTGGAACTCCAAACTAAAACCTCCAGACATGCAGCTGTACACACTAGGCACTAAACCATTGAGATAATAATAAACATGATATTAAAAATATTATCATGTATCCCATCTATTTTATTATATCTATATATGAGAGAGAGAGAGAGAGATTCGTAGCAGGTCTACGCAAATAGCTACGAGCTGTAACCACATCAATAAAACTTTTTCCATTACCTGCCATCGTTGCTACATTCATTATAGAATACGTAATTAAATACTTTCGATACACTTCGACAAACTATTTCCGAGTCTGATGATATTTTCCCCTAATAACAAAACAGTATTCTCGTACATAACAGGTAGTAGAACAATTTCTAGTAAAATCTTATAGAGTAACTAAATAGCGTTTAGTTACACTTTTGTGTTAAAAATGAAGATTTAAATGTATTTGTATTTGACAGTACATTTTTAAGAGTGAATTAAAATATGTATGTATTTGGCGTATGAAGGGCTCAGTTCCTAATATTTTTTAATATCTGAAAAACTACCTAAGGGTAGTAAAAAACTTCTACTTATTTACTAAATAATAAATTCAAATTAATGAAGAAAATATGTATTGTGGATATGAAAAAGTCGAGCTTTGATGAATATCTCCACCTCCGCAGATATATTTATTAGACAAATTGAGGACACGTTTGGCAGTTTGTAGTGAAATGGAACTAGTAGTACTTCGAACCCGTAATCACTGATGTCTGTATTGTGCGTGCTGCACTGAAGAATTTAACCCTTTGAACCCTAAAGAGCTTAAAAGGAAATCCTTTCAAATATGTGTATAATTTTGGGTTTGAAAAATTATAAAAACTGCCTAATTATACAAAACATAGAAATAAGTTATAAAATTAAAGCAAACATAAAGAAGGTTTAGGTTTGAAACTAAAAAAGTTAACAAAACGTTTTTTCTTGTACAAAACGTTTTTTTTACTATTATGTGGCACTGGAGTAACTAAAATAATAATAAGTAAATAAAGTATATATGATAAAATATTATGTCCTAAGATTTTAATTAGCTTCGCACTATAAATATTTCGTACAGAACTAAAATAGTTGGCACACGTTTTAGAAATACTTTCCGAATAAAAAGACTCTAAATGTACTCTCGCCATTTATCTTATTTATGGGACCATTCTCAATTTGAGATGCCTAGATTTTAATTTAGTTTCTGTCTGGATCTAGACTTTAAATCATACCTGGCAGGTGCCGGGGCGGCGAGTTAGTCAAGCGTGAAGTAGATAGTAATAAATTTCTTTCTTGAAGGTAAGACCCATAAAATGCGTCATAGAGAATCAATGGAGTGTAATGTCATGAAGTATGGGACCGTGATTAGAGGCTGTGATTTGGTACTGTAACTTATTCTATAGTAAATCCTACTAATATTAAAGGAGAGAGTGTTTGTAAGTATGTTTGAATGTATGTTTGATTTTTGTTACGATTTCCCGCAAAAACTAGTGAACGGGTTTTAGTGAAACTTTACAGTAGAGTACAACAGACTTACAGCGAGCTCGAGCGAAACACGGGTATGTTACTGATTTAGTTATAAAATGTAAGATCAATAAATAAATAAATAAATAAACAAGCAAAGTGCGGGTTAGCAGACTTCATAAGTCTTTCGAAAACTTGCTACGTTCTTACAGACCCCGACACGGATTTGAACCCGCACCACTCGGTTATCTAATCGAGCATCTTACCACTGGATTAAATCTGCATATAAATAAAAATAACTTTATTCTATTCTTCTGGCGGTGATGGAATTAGATGTTGACAGGTTAATAAAATCCACCACAAAACTATCTGAAGCCTTCACGAGGGTTGTAAAACTCGGACCAATAATTCACACGCCAGTCGTTACGGCTCATCACTTTATTTCAAAAACCCACGTGAGACCAAAACATTGCATTATTAAAATTACGTTAGAATAAAGAAAAATAACTCTTATTCATACAGAATACAGATGAAAACGATTGAATAAATAAGAATGTCACATACGATGTACAAAGTTGTAAATAATATTAATGAATCAGAAACCAACCTTATGCCTTTGTATTAAAGGTGATATCAATTCAAGTTATAAAATTGTATATCAGATCATACGTCAGATGGTCTCATTTGCATTGGCCAGGAAATATATGGGCACCTTCATGCAAAGCTATACAATATTTTTAGAGCTCTATTGTACGTTCAATGTTGGGGCAGAAATTGACTTATTAATCTAAAAACTTTTTGGACCCTCTCTAGCTTAATAAAAGTTTGATATAAGTCATTAAAATATTTTAAATATGCTAAGTACTTAGTTGGTCTACTTTCATTTTATTTGCTTATTGAAATATATAACAAAACAACAAAATTGGTAATAACTATTGTTGTTCTACATCAACCAAAGCTTTTTTTTTCTCTTTATTTAAAGAGCTTAGTCAAAGTTTTACTATGTCGCTCTGTAAATTAAACAAAAATTATTTTCTTAAGTCTATACATATCTTTGATTCTTTGCTAATTTATACAATAATTTAGAGATTTAGATATACAATAAGTAATATTTAAGGTAATGTTTAAACTTATTTGAAGGTATTGTCTAAAGTATAGCCAAAGCTTTAAAAGGGAGAATAAGTGTTGTGAAATTAAAAAGTTTACATTAGAATTAGTATAAAAAAATAAACATATAAATTTTAAAGAATTAAACTTTATATAATATATTGTAGAAATAAATAATTATTTTAATATATATTTTTTTTAATTAGTATAAATACGTATTTTATTTTTAAAAGTATTCCATTATTTATCCTCTTATAACAACAAAACAAAAGAAGAAATTAAATAGAACCAACCGTTTTCGAGTTTTACCACAGGTTTTACAGGATTTTTTTATACATATGTGGAGACATGTAAAATTGTTCTTATTTTCACGTGTCTAAGAAAATTCCACGTAGAATAAAGTATCTAACACGTGAATTAAGCTCAAGTCGAAAATTGATCTAGTAATGAGGTTTGAGACGCTTGAAATATGATGTTTTCCGTCGGCTCCGTCTGCGGTCCAGACAAATCTAGATGAATAGGTGTTGAGATGATTGGTAGGTGAGAATTTATATAGGTACTTTTACTTTTAGATATTTTTTCATTTTCATTTTAAAACTGACTTGCTTAATTTTGTTCTACGATAACCCTTAGGAAGATTAGATTAAGTTTTAGATGAAGTTAAATAAAAATTAAGCATTGGTTTTTATGGGAAAATCGTTCTTTCAGAAAAAAATGCGGGTTTCATCGCGATGTTTTTTTTCACCGTAAGACAAGTAGTAATAATAATAATAAAACTCTTTATTGTACACAAAAAGAAAAGAAAATATACATAGTAAGGAATAATGTACAAAAGGCGGCCTTATCGCTAAAACAGCGATCTCTTCCAGGCAACCTTTAGGTGTAGGAAATAGCAAATTTTACAGAGGGAAGGGGTGCAAAATATAGAGACTTTCACAAGAAAAAAAAATACAATATATATATACATATACATACATCATACGTACATACATATAAATTATACATACATACATACATACATACATACATACATACATACATACATACATCATACATACATACATACATACATACATACATACATACATACATACATACACACACACACATACACACAAATATTATACATGTAACTATATACTTATTATACACAGATATGGCAAGATAGCTTACAAAGTAATCATGATAGAAAAGATTATCTAAACGACCGCGATAACATACAGTTGGGCTATCACTGTCAATCAATCTACTAAAAGGAAAAAGTAAAAATGTAAAATGAAAGGCGTATTGATTATAATTTTATTCATATTTCGTATTAATAATACATGTGGATACACATCAAAAGTTAGCTAAGTTTTGGAGCACCGCGCTGCTGATAAACTCAATTTGTCATATCTGAGCAACCATATTTCGCTTGGTTATTGGAAGTTACTATAAAGTTTCACTAAAGGCTATTTTAGTTTGGAATTTATAAGACACATAAATTAATTTAAATAATAAATAAATTCTTTACATAAACTAATAATAGGCTGTCATCATCAGCCCCTTTTTAACCGACTTCAAAAAAGGAGGAGGTTATATGTTCCGTTGTATATATATATATTTTTTTATGCATGTTCACCGATTTCTCCGCCGTCTGTGGGCCGATTTCAAAAATTTTTCTTCTGTTTGGTAGGGTATAGTTCCGAGGGGGTCCCATTGTCACCAAGTCAGGATCTGATGGGATCCCAGGGAAATCGAAGGCAACTCTCAAAATTTACAGCCACCTATTATGTTTTAGATATATTTTCTAAAACCGATAAAGCTTTTACGTATGAAAATCATCATTTCATGTGGATGAGCTGATGATGGAAGGTAAAATTCCTCAACAGTTGTTTTTTATGTGTTTTCACCGATTTCTCCGTGAATTGTGGGCCGATTTTAAAAATTTCTTTTTTGTTCAGTGTTTTGTTCGTTTAAAATATTTCAAAATATCCGTTCGAAAGTTCATTGCAAAGGCAGATTAAAACTGTCCTTCTTGGCTGGCATCGACTTCAACAATAACTAAGTAATTAAAATTATTTTTTTTTCATTTTAGTTTCGATTTGTAACGTTTTGAAGTCGGTTTTCATTTTTGTTATTTACGTCCCACTGCTGGACACGGGCCTCACTCAGTACGAAGGGGATCAGGCCATAGTCCGCCGCGCTGGCCTAGTGCGTGTTGGCGGACTTCACATGTCTTTAGAAAACTTGCTAGGTTTTCTCAGACATGCAGGTTTCCTCACGATAGTTTTCTTCACAGTAAGACAATTATGATAGAAATGATTCCAGCGTTGATTAATTGGGCAAGAAGGAGTAACATACATATGAACATTCTTAAATACTACAAAAAGGAATGGTCATAACAAAAATAATGTAATATTATGTTTTCTAAACTAAGCCTTTTAGAAGAGAAGCTTCGAAAGTTTAAAAAAAGCGCTGCAAAACTATAAGTTATTATTTTAATTCACTGCGGTCACTAGCGAAAACTTTCAAAGCTTAAAGTTAAATGGACACATACATATATTTAGGTAAGTTTGTAACAAAGTAATCAAGCGTTTATACCCTCAGGTTAACGAGATACAACAATAAACGTCGAGAAATCGCCGGCTATAGAACAATTCGGTGGAGAGGACCCGCGGGACGCATTGCCTTGTTCCTGGAAGGTTGACCCTCTCTTCTGATTTCATTTTGTAAAACTAAAGCTCTGTAAATTATCTTTGTTGATGTTACGTGTTGTTTACCTCTTTATACATACTATATTAACAAAAATAAAAACCGACTTCAAAACGTTACAAACCGAAACTTAAAAGAAAAAAATAATATTTTTAATTAATTAGTCATTGTTGGAGTCATGTCAGCCAAAAAGGACAGTTTCTCCTGCCTTTGTAATGAACTTTCGAATGGGTATATTGATTACATTTATAAATTGATACATTCGTCAAATAGGTATCTATGAAGATTATTTTGCTTTGGCTGGCACCGACTAGCTTTAAAACATATATGAAAAAGGTAATAAGTGCCTATAAAATGCTCTCGATTTCTCTGGAGTTCTATCATCAGATCCTAAATTCCGACCCAATGAAGGTCCAGTCCTCCTTTTTTGAAGTAGGTTAAAAATTAAAAGCGTATTAGTTGGTTTGTCCATCGTTCAGCAACGTAGGAATGTATGTTTTTTTGACATGACACGTGAAATCCGCCAACGCGGACTTGGACAGTCTGGAAGTCAGAAGCCTGGGAAGGGATCTCGTATTCCCATGCTGGGCAACAATGGGTCGTTAAAAAGGACTGAATCATTTTATTGTTATTTACCTGTAATATTTAATAGAAAATAGTTTTTTTTTTATATCAATCCAACGTACCTTTTCCAAAACCATCTATGATTTAAAGTTTACGATCGAAATTTAGAGATGTTTGTTCTCTCAGAAGTTTTCAGCTAACGTTTTAGAGAAGTAAATATTCACCGTCGCGGGTAAATATTATTGAGTGGACAGATCTTGTTACGCGATTGGAATTTCGAAATGCCACTGTAAAAGCGGTGTCAATAAAAAGGTTTTTAAAATTTTGCCAGTTTTCTCGCTGCAGCGTTTAGTTAATATACAGCTATATAAATATTTTATTTTCTTAAACTAAAAATTAGCTCATATAAGTCAAATATATATTTTAAACGTCATTTACACATTATACATAGAATTATGTAATAGCAGTTGACATTCCTTAGTAATTTAATCTAATCTGTTTTGTTTTAAAAATGAAAAGTTAATATTTTTTGGCATTCCATTATAGATTAGCTCTAATCTTATTAGAAAAATCGAAAAATCAAAATTTTTATAGAGTGCACAATGTACATTTATCAAGAAATGATAGAATATAACATAATCCCTTATTTTATTATTTTATTTTTTACGATTATAATATATAATTGGTAAAACAGAACCCCAGTATACAATGCATGTGAGACTAGACACTGCGTTGTGACCAAAACACACTCTATGAAATAATCTATACTAATATTATAAAGCTGAAGAGTTTGTTTGTTTGTTTGGTTGAACGCGCTAATCACAGAAACTACTGGTTCTATTCGAAAAATTCTTTTTGTGTTGGATAGTCCGTTTATCTATATTATATATTTTTATTTTATTACTTCAGACCGAGAAGTTGCATCTGAGTTTGAAAAATTTTTCACTGACATTCCACTTTCAACAACGCAATCACTTAATTCGTCTCCCGACATTGCCGAACTTTTGCTAAAGAAAAACGTCAAAGAATGTAATGTTATATTTAAATTTAAACAAGTAAACCCCAAAGACATAATGGTAGCCTTCAGAAGTCTGGACCTCAAGAAAACAGCTGATCTATGGGGTATATCTGTAAAAGTTGTTAATTCGATAATTGATGTTGTTGCGCCTCATCTTGCTACTATATTTAATGGCTGTATAGAACATGGTGTTTTTCCTGATCTAATGAAACACAGTAAAGTCATTCCTATTTTTAAATCAGGTAGTACCTTAGACCCCAATAATTTTAGACCAATTTCAGTACTCCCAACATTTAGTAAAATTTTTGAAAAAATCATACTCGGGCAAATGTTATTGCATTTCAATGCACACAATCTACTTCATAAGAAACAATTCGGTTTTACGAAAGGTCGCTCCACAGCAGATGCTAGTGTTGAGCTAGTAAAAAATATTTTTGAGGCTTGGGAGAGGTCACAGGATGCTCTTGGGATATTCTGTGACTTATCCAAGGCCTTTGATTGTGTGCATCATGACACGTTGATCAGGAAACTGCATCATTATGGGATTAGATATAAGGCACTCAACCTCCTGAATTCCTATCTCAGTAATAGAATTCAGAGGGTTGATGTAAATGGTAAGAGATCTCCTGGAGCTCCGTTTGCTATGGGGGTTCCACAAGGTTCTATTCTTGGTCCATTTCTCTTCCTAATTTACATAAATGATTTGCCATTCTTTGTACAGGACAAACATGAGATAGTATTGTTCGCAGATGACACATCACTTATTTTTAAGGTAAAACGTAATTTACTTATGTACGACGATGTAAACGATGCTCTCTCAAAGGTTGTCTATTGGTTCGATTCGAATAATTTATTATTAAATAACAAAAAAACAAAATTAATAAAATTTACAACACCTAATGTTAAAATTGCTGATAATGGTGTAGTATTGGGTGGAGAGATGTTAAGGCCGATAGAATCAACTAAATTCCTAGGTATCATCATAGATTCGAAATTACAGTGGAATCTCCATATTGAGGGGCTAGCGAAAAGACTCAGCTCTGCAGCGTTTGCGGTAAAAAAAATTAGACTTATTACAGACGTAGATACAGCTCGCGTAGTATATTTTAGTTATTTTCATAGTATTATGTCGTATGGAATCCTATTATGGGGTAATGCAGCTACCGTTAATACCATTTTTGTCCTGCAGAAAAGAGCTATTCGTGCCATATATAGTTTAGGACCTAGAATATCATTAAGAGAAAAGTTTAAAGAAATAAAAATATTGACTGTTGCTTCCCAATACGTGTACGAAAATGTTATGTATGTTCATAAAAATATACACGAATTTCCCAAGAATTGCGACATGCATAGCATTAATACTAGGAGCAAACATAAACTTGTAATGCCTGTGACTCGCTTACGCCGAGTCAGTAACTCTTTTTATGGACAATGTATATACGTCTATACAACAGGATCCCAGAAAACGTTCAAAAAGCTTCTATTGCCAAATTTAAAAAAATTGTGAAGGAACGTTTGTGTACTAAAGGCTATTATTCGATTAACGACTTTTTAGAAGACAGTACGCCTTGGGAATGATGTGATCGCCGCCAGGCTATTTCAACATATAGAATTATTGTTAATCTACAATTTAATTTAAAAAAAGAGTGAGAATACGATAAAAAAAAAATTAGTCCCGCTGAGTTTCTTTCGCCAGTTCTTCTCAGGTCAGAGGTTTCTTCTTTCCGAACTGGTGGTAGACTCATGACGTTCAGTAAGAAATTGTAACAATTTTTATGCTGAATAAAATATTTTGATTTGATTTGATTTGATCGAGGAAGGCTATAGGCATCACGCGACGACGAATAGGAGCGGAGCATCAATGAAAAATGTTGCAAAAACGGGAGGTATTTGGTTTCCAGCCTTGAACGCGCGCGTAGCCGCAGAAAAGGCTAGTTTATCATAAAACAATATAATAACACTCTATAACGTTTTATTATTCCTGAAAAGCTTAAGACACTGCGCCGGGTATAAATGAAATAACTTTAATCACAAGTTTCCAAACAAATGAAACTCGTTACAAAGTTGCAGGTTAGCCAGGTTAAGTTATCTGGCAGCCGTGCCAAGATTCTTACGAGACCAAAAGGACGAGACTTTCGGCCATTTTAATGATATAACCGATACTTTGTGATATCATATGCCAGTAAATGTATGTAACGGGGAAAACCTACTGTCTAAGTGATCTTTGAATATTTTGTTATTAAATAACATGTAATTTTATGTAATAAAAGATAATAATAGAGATAAATTATTTTGGAAAACCATATTTTACTGGCTTTTAAGCTTTATTTAAAACTTTTTCCTAATGAATGATATTTAAAATCATCATCATCAATTATTAATATTTTTTTAAAATTCAAGGAACTATTCAAATTATTTAAACAACAAAATAAGTAAATAATTCTGAGTCGAATCACTATTTACTGTTATACGCAGATTGAAGTAAGTTCCTTGTAAAGGGTTTGTATTCACGTTTTGAAAACGGAACCCTAAAATAGCAATTTTCCACAAAACATATAAATAAAAGAGTGAATGAAATAAATTCCAGTCAGGTTAAGAAGCTTACACATGATTTACCGGTAACAGCAACTAAACGGATTATTTTCGAACTCACGTACGATATTGAGTGGAGTATCGCCAGTACACCTTGTGTTATTTGGAAAAATACAGCGTAGTCTGATATTATATTTTGTAATTCTAAGTCATGTTTATAGTAAAACTTTTAGATTTCGAAGCTCATTCTAATTAAATATTACTCACACTCTGTCCCCACAGGTTCGTTCCTAGGTACAAAAAACTAATTATAAAATTAGTTTTCGAGTAAGTTTTTAATTTAAGTAGTAATTAGTGAAATTTATATTTCATTGGATTCCAACGTTACGGTTCTTTAGTCGTATTAAAGTTAGTATAAATTAAATAGCATAAATAGCATAAATGTTTTAATAAATGCTTCTTAAAGCTCGTATGGACGAATAGAATGCTTAAAAAGCCATAAAAGAATTTATTTTCATGTCAATATTTTAATAATTTTTGTTATAAAATTATAATTTTATAAAAACAACATGCATCGGCCGGGAATCGAACCCGGGCCGCCCGCGTGGCAGGCGAGCATTCTACCACTGAACCACCGATGCTTATACATGTGTATCAAAATAGTCTATCTGAATATAACTTTAGAATAAGTTTCATTGTAAATTAAACTTACATGCGCTACAAATGGAGATGAGTATTGAAGCGACATCGCTATCAACGGAGATTAGAAAGGCGATGACCCGACTGGTCAATAATATTTGCTTTAGCCTACTTTAAATATGAATGATTCTGCATTTGAAAGTAATAAATATTTATTTAAATTGGATTTTATTGTAATGGGGTATATTTTTTTTAACTTCTTACTTTGCTTTTTGTTTTTTAATCTATGAGTGGACTAAAGTCGTCTAATAAAATTAGTATTTCTGATAAATAGTATTTAAGTAATAAAATCTATATTTAAAGTTTTATCTCCTAAAGTACTTGTACTTGTGATGGTGGCTTAATTTATTTTTATAAAGATATTTTCAGTCACCTAAACAATATCGACAAATAACACGCTAATTAAACTAGAGACTTACTCGCCTTCAAACCTAGAAACGAACCTGAACCCTAACTCTTTTTTTAGTAAAAGTAGCATTATAACATCAGCTATCTGCCAGTGAAAGTCCTATCAAAATCGGTCTAGCCATTTTGGAAATTAGCCGGATCAGTTAGAGGAACAGGCAATCAGGCAGACAGACAAAAATAATAAAAATGTAAATCCATATTATGTATTTAGTAAGTGCTGTTACTTTGACGTAACAAACAGCCACTTTAATTTTATTTAGATGTAGGATGTAGGTATAGATAAAGCAACCAAAAACCAATGTCGTTAGAAATGACGACTCATCTCATAAATCACTCGAATTACTAATAAGTGCTAGGAAAATTTGATACGCTTAAAGCTTTCTGAATAAACATAAATCATACATAAAATCATAACAATAAAGGCGCTTTAAAATTAGTTCAGTAATTATTGATATTATGGTGCACATATGTACATAAAAACTAGCTTACATACCCTCTAGCGGGAGCGAAATCGCGGGCAAAACAGTACTTAAAATTTATTTTAAATGCCTTTAATACGTTACGTTTTTTCTCCCCCAATAGCTTTCAACAATGTGTCAATGTTCCGACTTTTAATAATTTTTCATATAAAATCATAGAGCTATGAATGAACGGATGAGTCTTGTTAGAGGCAATTTATCAATTGATCTTAATATTATAAGTATAGAAAACAAGCACAAAAACGAATAAATAGGCATTGTATAATATAATATAAATAATTTATAGAATTAAATAAAATTGATGTGTTTGTTGGTATTATTAACATAACAAACTTTTACTAAATGCACATTGTAGTCCTTACCTATTTAACTCATATAACAACACTATATAATTTCTAGTATATAAATAAAATTATTATTTATATATTATATTTACATAGTACATATACGAGTATATAACAATATTTACAAAATATATAAATCAATAATATTATTATATTATAATATGATACAGGATACTTATACTTTTAACATCTTTATCACTCGTAGGGTCTAGAGTCCTAGGTTTATAAATTACCACAGCAACAAAGCACTTCTAGAATATTTGCTTGCTTACAATAATAGAAGCGACATATACAGTTAAGTTATATGCTACTACAAGTTCTTAATTACAAGAATCGTCTTTTATAACCGACTTATAAAATAGAAGTTCCTTAATTCAATTTCGAATGTGATTGGTTTTTTCCCAAAAAATAGATGTAACTAGTTCAGTTAGCGGTAGATCCAAGATAAATTAATTTTTAAACTATACTAATATATAGAAATGCAGGAAAAATTAGCATGATCTGTTTCTGTTCATGTATTTCATACATATTATGTGTACTAATATTTATTACGATATAAATAACAAACTATTTTCGCAGTCATGACATTTATTTAGCCTATTAAAATATTTCTAAAAATATATTAAAAAAAGTTTTTCTAACTCTACCATTTGTTTCGTGAGCAATGACGCGACACTGCTCCGTCACATCTCGCGACGCGTGACAGGTGACGTGTTTACACCGGGCACAGTTTAGTTAGAACGGGGCTAATGGTTTTGTTGAAAAATGATTTGGCTTTATGAATTTTTATTCAGCTTATTTTTATATTAAATGAAATATATTGGGTATATATTGGCTGAAGTACAAACATACAAATAAAAGACCCAGCGAGACTCTAACCCGTGACCGTTGGCATAGCAAGTAAGTACTACAAACTGTGCATGTTGTTAGAACCTTAAAAACAAATTTGTTAATAACTACAAATATCTATTATGATTACAAAAATTGAGTTTGAATATTATGGTTTAGTAAACAACTTTTACTTAACTTAGCTAATTATGTATGTGTATTCAGCTTTTTTAACGTCCCAGCAGTGGGGCACGGGCAATATAAGGGGAATAAGGCCAGTGGACAAGTGCCAACCCGGGTAGACTTCACATATCTTTCCAAAACTTGCTAGGTTCTCTCAGACATGCCCGTAAGATAAGTGGTAATCATGTTAGAAATGATTCGCACATGAAATGATGCGAAACCCGGTTTTGAACCCGTATAACTCATTAATCCAAGCGAGTGCGTTACCACTGGGATACCACTTTAGTATATTTTTAATAAATAATTATAATAATAACTAATACACGACATAAATCGAACCCATATATTTTAGGTAAAAAATATTCACACATCAGCATCAACAATACGACGAATCGTCAAAAACGCAGGATAAGGTGAAAACATGTGGAAAATGGCCTGAAAAAGATTTATTGCGAGGCCACTGTGCCGATTGATCGGTATGTGTTGAATGGCGGCGAAGTTCGTTTTGAAACGAGTGGTTTAATTTACATTTATGAAGTAAATGTTTGCCTTTTATATTTATGACTTTAAAGCTTTTAGGTAAAAGCTCTTTGTTATTAATAGATACTTTCCATACTTTATAAGTTAATTTTAACTTGACTCAATATGAATATGACGCGTTATTTACCTATATCCCTTTTAAATTGGTTTACTTTAAATTATATTTTTTGAAAAACTTTTATTGAGTTGCTGAAATATATGTTTTAGACAGCGCTAGTTAAATGCTTGGCTTTGGAGGTTTACTTCATATAGTCCCAGAGAAAAACTTCTTTAAAACTTATATTATATAATGTGCATATATGCATAAAAAATATACCTTACACTAGATGCATTAAATCCAAATCTATATAAATTAAAATGAAATGTTACTAAGCGCAAATCTCAAGAATGGCTCTACCAAATTAGCATTTTTTTATATATTCCTTAAGGCACACGGAAGGTTTTAATAGTAATTTGAAAAAAATCAAAGTTTGTAAGAAACATATACTAAAAGGAAAACTTATACCTAGGGACGAACCCGAGCGAAGCGAGAGTGATCAAATCAAATCAAAATTCTTTGTTCAGCGTAAAAATTGTTACAATTTCTTACTGTACGTGAGTCTACCACCAGTTTAGAAAGAAGAAACCTCTGACCTGAGAAGAACTGGCGAAAGAAACTCAGCGGGACTAATATTACTTTCTATCTTTCTTTTTCAAGTCTCAGTGAATCACTAGTATTCAATATTTATCATAACAAAACGTAATAAGAAGGTATAAAATAGGCGAAAACTATGTGAAATATTCCAACAGTCGGGGTGTGGGTGTCTAAACATTTAAACAGAAACGATCGCTCAACGCGTCGACACTACCATTTGTCTCCGGCCACCTTTAAAAGCTATTCACAATCATTTTTCTTTTTAAACCTTCGGCTACCGTTCCGTTTTTCAATTGGTGTTATCCTGATGGAATATTCTAGAGTTGTTTCTACCTATTTTTTGGTACATAATATATGAATATATTATGATTATTATATGACAATTATTATTATATAGTAATATTATTATATTATTTTAAATAAACATAGAAATTATTTAATGAATAAAAAGTTTATAATAAAAAAATATTAACGGATTTTTCTTCAGACTAAGAGAGTCCGTAACAACTACATAATATTATGTATATAATACCTTTAAGATGTCTTAATATTAAGTCATTGCCGTAGTCATTTTCTGAAGCATTTGAAATGCTAAAAATTAAAAATACATGTGAAAAAAATCTGAAAAAAGTTTTATTTTAAATATCGTATATTCGCATAAATTAAAAAAAATCGGTCTAATCAGCTTGATAAACAAGTTGCAGAAATACAAAAAAATATTCTCAATCTTTGTAAAATTCCAATTAAATTGAAATGTTCATAAATGTTGTGCAATGTGCAGTTTATCCTTTTTCCATAGAGGACTCTATACAGTGGTGCAAAATGTATTTGCGTAATGCGTAGTGAAATAAAGAAAACATTTGAATTAATTTACTTTTTAAAATTCAATTTTCATTTTACTTTATTCTCGTTTATATAACACCTTATCTGTAAAGTATAAGTAGAATAATACACTATTATCATTTATTTTGACCAAAAATAGTAGAAATCTCTATTTTGACAACAATTATAGCAAAAGCTATATTCGAATGTATATTTGCGAAAACGTACACTAATATAATTTTTTCGAGAATCCGATCAGGGGGCGTACCATGAACTATTTGAAAACATTCTTATTTCAAGACTGTTTTGTTTCAAGTTTACAATAATCATACTTTCCTTGCTATAAGGACGTCATGGTACGAAAAGTCAAAGTAAGATTATAGTATTCATGCTATAAGAGTTCATAGTACGCCCCCAGAAAAAAGAATAATGGAACCTTACAAGCTTTTCACAACATGAAAATATATAATTTAGTTAGTTTAATGAAAACTTTTATCCATAGAAACTTTTAATTTTTATGATCATCTAATATTTCTTTAAATACAATATCTTACGTTCAAAATGAATTATTTAAGAACAATAGTGTTTAATGTGATCTAACTGCTCGGTGGGCAGTCGTTTATCAGCGCTGCTCAGCTTTTAATTGAAAGCTCAAGTTTGCATCCGTCGAAGCCATCAATATCCCTGAATCTCTCACTCGTCTCTTTTCGATTCTTTACACGTTGATACCGTTGTTTATCACCATTTGTTTTAATGGGGCCACTTTATAAGCTATCTCTTGCTTGCAGCTTTTTTATCTTAGAAATTTTGTTTTAGATTATTTTAATCTGCATAACTTATATACATCTTAACTTTATTCATTAGTTTAGGATTGATTGAGGATCAAAGTTACCATTATATTAACTCGAATACTTACATGTACTGTGTATGTATCCAGCCCCTTGTAACGTCCTACTGCTTGAAACCGACTTCCCTTTAATACAAGGGGGGTCAGGGCATAGTCTTACACGATGGCGAAAGCTTTTGCAGGCTACAAATGTCTTTCAAAAACTTGTTAAGTCCTCTAAAACATGCAAGTTTTCTCATGCAAATAATACCAATAATAATATTTAAGAACACATTTAAATAGCCTGTTATGGTTAAGAAAAATACCAATTTTATATATAAACACTCTGAAGTAACTACCGAAAACTAAATAACTCATATATCATTCGTATAGGTCTCTTCAAAAACGCACTTCATCGTCATTCAGCCTACGGATTAATCACTCGGCGTGGGTCGATGCAATAAATCTCGGCCTTCAACCCATTTTCCAGCTGTTTTCATCTACGTTTAGCAGTCGACGATTTGTTGGCGTTTTATTTGCAAATGGCTTTTAAATTTAAGGTAAATTTCGAGTTACATCAGTACTTCAAAATTTTTATTGCTTGTATTTTTTACCTACTTTAAAAGGAGGAAGTCCTTATTCGATTTTATGTACGAGTATGTTTAAATACTTAGGTTTATTTTTGACATGATTTAATCGTGTTTCACTTATATTTCTAATATTTATAGAAACTAAATCACGTTTAATGAAGGTGTAATAAAATTTATAAGTTTAAATTCAATTTTTAAAAAAGGCAATTTTCGCGTATTTCATGTACATAATACGCAAGAGAACATTTATTTAATCTAGCATTATTACCTTGGATATAATGTTCTGAATATTTTTATAATTGTGAGAGTATGTGTGTGTATGTTTGTTACTCCTTCACGATGAAACAGCTGGACAGATTTGAATAAAATATGTTTTACTTCACCAGAGGGTAAATGGTAATAATGTAGACAATGATAAGTGCGAATCTTAAGATTTGAACCCGTTTAAACGGGCTTCTTTTGTCTGACCTTGGAAATACAAATTATTATAGTCCTAAACTTTTTCACATTCAAACAATACTAAAGAAGTGTACCTAAATGTCACTGTAGTAGTTTAGCAAGTTTAATAGTTAAAGTTAACTGGTTATCAAGTTACAAAGTTCAGGCAGGTGAGCAGCGAAGTGCGAGAGATAGTTTAAATCTGTAAGTGAAACCTGACTATTAGTTATACTTGACAGTATCAGCAAACATATCTTTTTCTTTTTCTTTCAATAGCTTTACTCTTTAAAACTTATAAAAGTTTAAAAAAGGGGAAATTCAGACAAGAACACTGTTTGTATGTGACTTTATATTTAATATCTTCAATAACTGATACCTTATTTTCATTTTTTTTATTTGTTAGATTTGACCTAACTTTAATTCCAAGAAAAATCTAACAAAACCCTTTGAATTACAATTTTTTTATTATGAAAAAAAAATTAAATACAGTGCAGTAGCACTGTAATAAAAACGTCATTAAAATGTACTAAAATACACACTGAAAAGATAAAACAAAATTATCAATCTTTACTTTGAAATTTAGGAATAGGACATGGACTGGTACACGTAAAGTACCTCAAAGTTCATTAAAAGTACTTATTCAAAATAGAGTTATTTTCAAATACCTTTTTCATTACAGAAACCCAGCGCTCGTCATGAAGCAGACAGGTTTCTAATTAACAAAACCGAAACGAAAGAGTGAAAAAATCGGCCCTTAACGAGTTTACCGAAGAAGCGTGCATACGCCGGAATTAAGAATTGAATAAATAAAGTATTTTCACTACATCCTTCCTCTGATTTTACAGTTACAGGAATATTGAAGCAGTAAAGTTTTAATTTAACAGTTGTTCGTGGGAACTAAGGGTGTAATGACACTGGTTGTTACCGCAGTTATACTTAATATTAAACTTGTAGCGAATGTTCATAGTTCACGTGTACCAATAAATAAAAAGTAAATCTATACAGAGAAAAGATTTCTAGTTTTGTATGTAACGAATAAACTTAAAAACTACTTGACCGATTTCAAAAATTCTTCTGCCATTAGAAACCTACATTATCACTGAGGAACACAGGCTATATTTATTACTATAATTTTATAACGCACTCACGGTTTCGCTCTCGTTAGATACCCGACTTACTTCTGTACTTCACTCGGTGAGTAACTATTATATTAATAAAGCCTTTATTCACTTTCTTCATCTACATAAATATAAGTCCTGTGTAGTCTAAAACTGCTATTGGACCACATTGTCTATTGGTTTTTATTGAAAATATTTTGCTCTAATCGTAAAATCATTTTTATCGGTTAATTTTTTATCAATTACCATTCCATCATATAAAACAGAGCTAGAAAGATATTAATACCCTATTACCCTTGTTCCAGAACAATTACCTATCGGGTTTTATTGCGGAAAGTAATAAAGGGGGATTACGGATTCAATAGCCAGCTGATAAAAGTTTGAGAGCACCTGCCCCGAATTTACGAGCAACCCCTTCAAAGTTTACTAATCATTTTCAGGTCTATTGGCTGTTTTATAATGTTCGTATCGCTTTTCTATTGTTTTACGTGTTCTTGAGATTAATATGCGCCTCTACGTTTAATATGAAGGATTTATGGAACGGATGTCCAGTTTTTAGGGTTCTAATAAGTAATAATGAAACCCTCAAAGAGTACTTGAATTTTTTCTGGCTGTTGAACTTTGTTTTGGAGGTTAAATAAAAAAAAGTTTTCATCAACTATATTTTGTTTCATAACTTTTTTTTATAAGTCCAGAGAAAATGCATGGTTAAAATTTTCGAATGAAGTGAAAAGTATTTTGAGTTGAATAGTAGATTTATGAAATACTTTTGATTCATCCTTCAGATCTCGAAAATTATCTTTAGAACTAACGTCAGTCAAAAAACACAGACGAATAATGGTAGAAATAACGAAATACAGGAAGAAGTGGGGTGGGCTAATTAAAGGAATTAAAAAACTTAGTAAATTGTTATATTATTAAAATATCAGTGGCGATAAAAGCTTATAAACTTATATTCTTTCCAAAAGTCCACCAAGAAAATTGTTCAACGAAAGTTCAATTTCTAGTATTATTTTGTATACGCTTTTGTAATCCTCGAAAACTCGAGCACGTAACAAATTGAGAAACAGATAAAGTGTACACACTGCGAGCCGCTTACAGACACCTGAGTTACTGTTGTGCTTTACTCCCACAGGAACTATTTCTTAGAGAGCTTTTAACTTAAGCTTTACTTAAATAAAGTCATAGCACAAGTATATATTTATTTCTAGCATTATATTTTCTTTGGTTTCGCTCGAATTGTTTCCCCTCTATATACCAATGTTCTTAATAAAAACTTAATAAATATAACTAATTATTGAAAAAGCTATTATTACCTCTTTGGTAGTATAGAATATCTTCTTGTAATAATTTATGTGGAAGGTACTTATTAAAAAAACATTAATTTTTATTTACACAAAATTACACAAACCTGATTGAGTATAATAGTGACTCGATATTATTTTCTCGAAAAAACCAGTCCTTGTATTATTTGTCCTTAAACTTCGTAAACTACAGTTTTACACGGTTTTCACTAATCAAATCAATCAAATCAAATCAAAATATTCTTTATTCAAATAGACTTTTACAAGATCTTTTGAATCGTCATTTTTACATTATCAAAATTAAAAGTCAGTCTGTAAGTCTGTGAGTAAACTACCACCGGCTCGGAAAGCTGTTCTGCTGAGAAGAACCGGCGAGAAACTCAACAGTTGCTCTTTTCAAAAAAATGTTTGTTAACAATATTGTATTACAATTTATCTATTTATCCTACGTGAGACACAACCAGTCACTAATCCCACACATTTACATCTACCAATAAAAAGAAGTAAATTATCTAAAAAGTTTATACTGCCTCTATAATTTCGTGAATTAAGCCAGAAAAAACTTTGTGCTTAGGCGCTTCTTTACATTAAAATTGCGAAGAGAATCTAGCCGTGCTCCACAATTATGAGTAAAGCTTTCTGCTACATTGTCCAAAAACAGTAAAAAAGATAAATAAAACGACAAAATAAGCTAAATTAGTCCTCAAAGTATATGAAAGCAATTCATCATAAGCTGTGATAGGATTTTAAAACAACCCTTTTAAATTGGGCGCAGACTCACCTGACCACCCTCGCTGTAATCCGCTGTAATGAACAAAAACAGTTAATCTGACGGCCAAAAGCCGAGCATATGTAAATACATGTCAAATGTATGGGCATTCGTGCTATAAGTATGAAGGGAACAGGCATGCAAACAATATTTTTATGTTTGTCCATTTCTTTGCTTAATTAGCTATGTTATTGACATAGTTTTAATTTAGTTTAATTCTTCTTGTAATAGGAGAGATATTTTTTTTGTAAATTATTCTGATTTCATCTTATGAGTAAGTTTCGAATGTTTTGCAAACTGTATTATTTTGTAGGTACGTCAAATACCTTTCTTCTAGATTTTATTAATGAATCAACCAGTTCTCGAAAATATCGCGTAGCAGTTCTCATAAGTTCTTCAAGCGAGCCTAGCATAAAACTAAAAAACGCCAAGAGATGGCCTGCTTTAATGGGTGTGTACCATACGGTTGCTCCATGTTCTTCTCTGATAGCAGAGTGGATTGTTGGAACGACCCCATGGTTGTTATGGTCTGCTTCGGTAGACCTGCCATCGGAGCTTTGTAGTTGAGTGCGTAAGCGATCTGGCAATGCCCCATTAAGACAAGGGAGGCTCCGAAGGGTACTACTGGCTTTGTTGAAGAGTCCTACATAACCCATAAAATATGCGTGTGGTATGCTTAAAATCATTTCCCATTGTAAAAAAAAGGACACTGGAGGTCTGTCAAGTTAGTTAGTATTAGTATATTTAATATTTTTTTATCATAATAACATATTATAATATAAGAAATATTTGTTCATATTTTACTTTTTATGCGGCTTATTGCGATTCGTGCGGCGTAATAATTCATTAATTGGCGATGCGGCGGCCGGTGGTCAGAACGAGTTTATTTCTCTTACAAATCCCTCTATACATTTTTATTGGACCCCTCACCTTCCACGCTCTGCGACGTGATGCGACTTTTTATCATAAAGCTTTAACTACACTAGTTTTTTAAAATGAAAATAGTGGTTGTGTTCTTGGGTTTATGAATATCACTTTTCTTTGTTTATTTCCTTTAATAATCATTACAATCCTGCATATTTAGTCTAATATTGTAGAAGTGGAACAAATGAAAGAAACATGGAAGAAAAGTACTCTACATATTGAAAATGAGATAAGACCCTAAGGAACCTTATTTTTATTGGAAATAACATTGAAAAATCTATAAAAACCTTCAGTATCTAGAGATGAACGCGATCGGAGTGAGGGTGAGTCACTAGTATATTAATTTATTTCACTGTAATTTTCTTTTTATATACTGACTGTCTAAAAAACTTTTTAAAGTTTTTATGAAATACATTAAAAGTAATATATTAAAGTAAATACCTCATGAAAGTTAAAAACGTCAAACTAAAGTTAATTTCAGATTTACATACCTAGATTAGTTTGTAAAAATCTTTTATCATTATTACTAGTGGAATACTAAGCGTTAAGTAACTTTGCTCTTAGCAACTTTAATAGATCTGTCTGTGTTATAACAAAATGGAGTGGTTCTGATTAAAATTTTATCCTTTGAACATCTCAGACACCTCGTGTTTGTCTCTTGGCATGTAGACGGTACTGTAGAGAAAGCTTACACCAAAATTACTTTTAATTAAGGAGCTTTTATTAAACGGTGTTAAAATTATATAATGGCAAATATTTTAGTTATAATTATTGTCTGAAACAGGATTTTCGAGTTAACGACTAAAATTAAATACTTTGACAACATCTAAAAATTAATCTTAATTTAAACTTTGCACCTATCGCTGGGGTAATTCGAGTAACTATAAAGAGGCATTAAGGGTAAATTTTAAATAAGCGAAAAAAGGACACCAATACTAGCAATTTACATTTAAAAGGCCATAAACACATTCACTTTAAAGATATAGAGATATAGTTCTGATACCTTATAAATGAAACTATCTTTTCAAGATTTTGTCGCGGATTTATTATGATTTTTGGCTTTGGTTCATAATAAATCCGCGACAAAATCCGAAAAGATAGTTTCATTTATAATGTCAAGTATTCGCGTAAACCTATGAAAGTCCTGATACCTATTAGATTTTTCTTAGTTTCATGTTTTTGGGGGTCAATTTCACCCGAAACAGGAAATATAAAATCAAGCATTGAACACTTCTTACTTTTAAAATTGTTCAAATATCAAAATTCAGTGACTGAACACTCAAATTTTCAACAGTTTTAAAGTAAGATGTCTTTTTAGATTGGCTTCCTTATCTAGGAGTAAGGAATACCATACTTCAAAATGAATCACCGGTCACCTTCGGTCCGCGGAAGCGATCCAACTTTCCGAACAGCTACATCAAACTTTGCAGTTTTCATTACCTACTCTGATTTCAACTTTGTTCAAGCGTTCAGCTGAATTGAGACTTTAAATAACCTTTGACTTTAAAATTTTCTAGATTCTAGTATTAAAATACTGTTTTATCTAGTATTCTAGTATGTACAGAGATAGTGATTAGACTGAATTTTACAGGGTTAAATATACAACTCGCTTACCTTTAACTATCATTTTCGATAAATGTACTCGTAAATAAATATATATATTTATGTTTATTGCATAGTTATTAGTTATGTTTTATCAGGACATGTAAATAAAATTGAATTGTTGGTTTTTAATTTCAAATAAACAGCTTTTCACTAAATCCATAATATGAAAGTAAAGTACAGACTACGGTCCTTAACGAAAATATCAATATTTAAAATTTCTCTCTGTCTGTCTGTTCGTTTTAGCTATTCTCTGAAATAGCTAGATTCGGGATGAACGGGGGACGGGGAATGTTATAAGGAATAACTTAGTGTACTCTTATTTTATTAGAAAAATATAGAAACCGTTTAATTTATTTTAACTTACGCCCTGGGAAGTGGACTTGCTAATTATTATTTTAATAAAATTAAAGCGACTATTTGATTAGAAATCAGAAATTTCCTTCTAAAAAGCGAAAATACTCAAATCCATAACACGAAGCATCGAAAAACGTTTAGCTCACCTGCATTCCCATTGTTTGTGCCGGTTGTGGATAAACGAATAAAATGGAAAAAATGCCCGCGTCCAATCAATCGGGGTGAAATAAGAAAAAATGATTGGATTCTCCTCACGTGCGGACCAAAATTTGTTGCTCTTTTTGCTTGACTGTGTATTTGTGAAATTACGGTGATTTTTTTTACTTGACCACTGTGTTGATGGGTGTCGGCGAGTTAATGTGGATATGAGTTACTCGTTATAATGAAAATGGCTTCATGAATCTGCTTTTTATATGAGACTTTACGTACTTTTTGAAGGTATACATTTTTCAAAGATGAGATATTTTGACCAGAATTACAAGCATTTTGCAATTTCATTAAAATCTGTTTAGGGGTTTCCTCGATAATAATAATTACTATTTTTTCGGCTGTACTACACATTCGACTAAGTTAAAACTTTAATCTATATATATATACTTATAAATGAAAGTAATCAATTGAAGGTAATCTTTTAAATGAAACTTTCTAGTATCTCGACGTTTCGCCCGTGACCCGTGGACCTGAAAAGATTGTAAAAATGTCACAAATTATGCGTAAATTTACCGAGTATTGTATTAAGATCTTATGGTGTAGAATGTGAGCAAAAATATATTTTTAGATATTATTAAGGCGTTTTTTAATAGGTTAAGATCCTTACATCCATATAATTTACTTGTAACCTCATAAGCAGCTCATGTTTGCTTATAAGTTCAAAACCTCCATTAGAACTAAATAATAACTAAATTGGATAACTAGCTTAAATAAAATAACTAAATTTAATCCAGATGTTATTAGAATCTATAATTATATTTGAGTCGTATTTTTGAAACGCAACCGTATGACTAGGTAGGTAGTTAAATCAATCAATGTCTTGGCATCTCAAGCTGTAATCCCACCTTATCCTAAGGTTATCGCACTGGGTTCTAACAAAGGTATATTTTTACTGATATCGTCATATGATATCGAACGAATATGAGCCTACTCTTTTTTTCTTTAACTCGCTTCGGTTGTGAACTACATAACTCTTGCTTAAGTACTCGTTATATAATAGAAAGTAAAAGATAGGCATTCCTGTGGTACTTGAGTACATATATAGACAAACAAAAACAAATATTTGGACTGTGATGATTTATGCATTTTATATTATTTGCATCATGCAAATAATATATAATGCATAAATTGTTTTAAATAAAACTACGTTTTTAGTTTTATTCACGGTTGTTTTTTGATTTAAAGCAATTATGGTCACGGGAAAGAAAGAAAGTATTTCGTACAGTTTTTCAAATGTCATATATTGACGTAAATCTAAGAAAGCATTTTGAAATTATTTTTTTATCAAAATATTACAACCTGAAATATTAGTATGAAACAAAATAATCATGAGGTATATTCCTTTTCTTTATACATTTGTTCCAAACCAAGCATTTGAAAATTAAAATATTGTTTCTATTACTGTTAGGTGTTTCAACAAAAGTAAAACATTCGACGTCTTTTCATGGCTGTTAATTTCGCAGTTGTTTGAATTAAGCTTATCCAAGGGGGAAACTTTGCGCTATCGTTTGAATTATTCAGTACATTTGATAAGTTTAAAACAGGTAAGTCTCTGTTGTTCCTGTCTTCATCTTCATTTTTGCAGAATAAATAAATAATTTTTGTATGTACGGAGTTCTCTAAGAATTTGCTAATGCTAAGTAATATGGAATATGAAAAAAAAATGACTTGGAAGTTATAACTTCCTTAGTTTAAGTTATATTGAGGTACAAGTTGGTGGACATCATACGTCTGTATTCAAGATGAAAGGCTACTTCATTAAATCAAATCAAAAGGCCAAGTAGTTTAGTTCCAGCAGAATTCTCGATACAACCTTCTTATCTTAAGTAAAGCTTTTTCTGAAGCTTTTTTTAAATTGAATACTATAATAAAAATATTTATAAATAGCTTAATTAAATGTCTGTTATATCTGACAGTTGGAAACACTCTACTTCGTCACAACACTATGTGACAAGTGCTAATATTTTCCAATCAACTGAGTTAACCTTTGACAAAAACAATAGAGAGAACGGTGGGTACAATCTAATTGAATCGATACGTTCTTCAGTGAAGAGTTCGCTTCTTACAGGCGGGCGTCTCAGGCCAATATAAATGTAAATGCTCCGAGGTACACTGTACTGGCCAGTATCTCAAAGAATAAGTATATTTGAAAATAAAACACATTTTTTTTATAACATTGATTAGTATTACGTAACTATTTATTTTTAAAATGTTTAATTTTTATTCATTCATATGAATAGATATGTAAATGTAAAACAGTGTAAATTGTATTTAAATATAAAATCTATTTCTTCTATGTTTGTCAACCAATTTTATAAGTAATATAAGTTTTAATTTTTCGGGTGCGCTTACCATCGGTAAGCGGTGTGCTATACGGGTTTCTCCTAGTACTACTTTAATAGCAAAATATAATGTTATAGCAATAACTAGATCGTTTTTGTCTTGACTTGTAGTCGGGGCATCATGGTTGAAATCCTGCGACGACCCTTGAAAACGAGAAAGTTTCGATGGGTTTTAATGGGTAGTACTAGGTAGGTTTTTCAGGCGAGTCCCATATAACCACATGTATATAGGCTTAAGGCATTTCCCTATTTAAGAAAAAATATCGCAGGATGTGGTTATCCCGATCCGAAATATTACTTTGCATTACCGTCAAATAGCTACTTTTATAAATTTTAAAAATTGTTTGTATCCTCAGACACGCAGGAAAGTGAGATAAGTGACTGGTAGAGTATACTCTACTTTACTTTAAAAAGTAATTCTATAATATGAACTGATACTGTATATCAGTGTCTTACTAAATTATTTTATATGTATAGATTAGTATTTATTAACACAATTTTATAAATGTCACATCTCATCCTTTTATACTCTATGTGTACATATCGGCGACGTGCGTTCCGAATCACAAGAGCTCTCATGCATAAAGAAGCCGACCGCGAACACCGGCACGTCAGCTCTGTGAATATTTCATGTTACTCTTTATTATTTCGTATTATAATGAATAAGTTAATAATGTATTAAACATTATAATAAGCAAAAGGCTAAGTATTAATTGTGCTATTTTTAATTAATTTAAATTTAAGGAATACAAAAGATATAGGTAGATATCTAAATACCGTCTTACTGTCTAATAATGTCAGTAGTAGTAGTTTAGGTACGTATTACTTAAATAATGTTGATTTCATAATAATATGGACTGAAATATTAAATATGCCTAATAAGTTTGACCATATCCGGAGGCTACTTATAAATATTTCCAATCTAATCCATTATTCGTGTCATATGTAAGAACGAACGATATCAATATTCATACTAATTTTATTAATGTGGTAATGTATTTGGTTATTTGTTTGTTCTTCTTAACCTCGTAATGGAGTATGAATTGGCGTGATTTTTTTGGTGAAGGTAATAGCACCTACTGGTTGAAATTTTGCAGATTGACAGTTATAAAACTCATAGTAAGACTAGGTAAAAGGTTCAATATGTGGGGAAGCTATCTCTCAGACATTCAGGTTTCCGCACAATGTTTTCCTTAACAGTAAGAAAAGTGGTAATCATGATAGAAATGATTCGTACATCAAAATATCAGAGACGTGAATTTGAACTCGCTTCACTCACTTACCCAAGCGCGACACTACTGGGCTACTACTGTCTCGTTCGTTTAATATTCATATAAATATTATGATATGTTTGATATATTTAGTATATTTTTGTATTTTTAATTCAATTAAGGTAAGTTTTTATTTCGTTTCCATCTAAGGACTTAAATATTAAATACATTATTGATTATGATAATACAGAATCATATAAACGGTAATGGCGCCTGTCAAAATAATAAAGCAACCATATTAATAAACTATTTGCTGACAAATTATTTCGTCAATATAAATACAATTAGGTTTGGACACTTAATATAAAATCATATTGTATATAAAAAAACATGACATATAAGCGTTACAAAAGATTCGCATTGCAAGTATTAAGAAGAGTAACAAAGTGTACCTCTTCCCTTACATTCCGTTATAATTAAGATCGCCCAATAAGGGCTGTAATATAAAACTTTGATCATTTTAAAACTTGGATTTTGCGAAAATAAAACATCTGCGAGATTCCACCTGACCCGCCGAACTTTTTCACTTTTAATGAATACTTTATTCAATCGCAAAACTTGTGGAGTATCCATGATTTTTATATTGCAAAGTTTTCGCATTGCCTATGCATTGTCTCCGTATACGTATTTAATTTAACAAGGGACGTAACGGTTTCCAAGTTACGTACAATGTTATGAATAAGTTAGATTATTTAATCACTTACAGTCGCTATGTTTAGGTGTTTTCGCTTTAACTACTAACCGGCGGTTATTTTTAATTAAAACTATCTTTTTATTTAGTTATGACCCAGGAGGAGACTCAGTGGTACCTATTAAACATATTGAGCATGATCGCAGGAAAGCATTAGAATTGTCAAGAAAAAACTGCAAAAAATCCGAAAAGATACCTAGTTATATTTAAAAGTAAAGGTTCGGCCTTAGGTATGTTTTAACAGTAAGTAATTCTCTTACAATTTTTTACTCGATTATTCTTTTTTTATACTTAAACCACCCCTGACCAGCCTTCAAAAAACATCTAAATCGACCCAGAAGTTTTTTAGTTTTAGCAAAATTATCCGTTAGTTTTTTAAAGGATAGCAATTAATTTAATTTTTATGTCTCTCTCGTAACTATATAATATATAACTAATATGTAACTAATGTCTAAACTCCTAGGAATGTAGTTTATGTGGGCTTGGTTTGACTGTATACAACATTTTATCTCAATCAGGCCAGCCGTTGCAGTGTGATGGAGTGGTGATGACGATTAGTGCTACTTTTATCTTGTACCCAAGTAGGTGTATTTCTGATTAGTTCGCCATTGTACAATTGTATTTAGGTTCAATTATTGTATTTTAAATTAATTGCTGTACATTTTTATTAGTAATAATATCCTGATAGGACAACTATTTTTACGTGCTTCTAAACAAAATGATGGGTAAAATTAAATGATTTTTTATTATTATTTTATTGTTGCGAGCGAAATAGCTGACATTTCATAGTATGCAATATTACTGAATCACAGCTTTAGTAATCTCAAAAGTCGTACAGATCTGACAATCGCAATCTGCACCTACCTTTGTTTCATTTCCTGATACTCCTCATATATTTTTTCTAACACAAAAGTGCACTACTAAGTATGGAAATAGCTTTTATTTTGTTATTAAAATTCATTTTTACTAGAACGTAACTATTTACGTACAGATTTGATTAATACTTAAGTTAATAGAACCTTGTATGAACCATTCATTTTTTAATCTATTTCAACAATTTGGATGTACTCAATTCATCGTTCAGCAAAAGCTTTTTTTTTATTAAATAAATAAGGTTTTCGCATAAACTTTATTTTTTAAACCTAACTTACGTGTCTAAGTTTAGACTTGTTACCAATCCGACTTTATCTTCAGGTTCATTGATAAGAAACTGTACAAGCAGTATACATACATATAGTAAGCACATAATATTTGATAATTTTTATGCATAATTCTAACCACTTGTTTAATTTTAAACATACGTACTTCAAAAGTTTTAACTTGACAGCCTAAACAATTGTACGTAGAGTTTCCTATTCAAAGTATTTTAAATTTCATTAATGGATGTTGGATATGCAAACATTAATTAATGTTATTAACTTCAATGTTTATATTTATACTAAGGAGAACTTCCATCGATCTCTTGTTAGAAACAAAATTTGAAAAATCTATTGAATTATAAAAACCTTCTCCACAAAACTAAGCATTCGTTATTAGGTACGATCGCACCGAACGCTGGATTTCAATAAAGCGACCTTTTGTTACGTGTGCCACCAATATTTGATCTCGCCCGTTGCAATATTAAAAGATTCATTTCAGACTCGTTCATCATAGGTACCTCGTTACGTGCTTAGAGAGATGGGTGATGTTTGACAAACTTGTAGATATGGTTACTTTACTTTCCATATAAATTGTAAAGCCCAAATAGTTTTTCAATGCCAGATTTACTAATATGATAAAAAAATCTTTTGTTTTACCTATATAATATATGTTATATGATAACTAATTGTTATATTACTGTAGAAAATTCTCGTTTAACTAAACAGTTCTTATAATTCTTTGTAAAGTTTTTTCATAATCATAAATATTTGATGAAAATGCCAGAAATGATATTTTATTGGACAGTTAGATGCAGGTATGATTCGCTTAACCATAATATTTATAAACATATTATACGAACATACGAATGTAAAATAATAACTAATCTATCCCACGGGAATGGAATAGTTTTCCAACATTTTAAATGGAACATATCTATGCGGTATTCCAGACTAATAATAATCAATCTTTAACTAGAAAATTAAACTTTTGTTTTTCTATACAAGTTTTATGATAACAAAGATAATTAATAAGTAAACAAAACATATTTGATTGTGACAGACGAAAATGTAAGTCGGGTCTCAATATATAAGCAATTCTGTACTAATATAATTTCCGCCTTCTCAGTAACGCCAAAAATAACACTTTAAAGCAGATAGCACCTGCTCAAAACAATAGCTATATTCGAAACAATTGTACAAGGCATAGAAGAGTTGGCAGACGCACTAAATCTTTTCTTGGCTTAGAACTTGTTATCCATCATTATTATTAACGACACGTTCAATTGTCTGCGTAATTAGTTGCATTCCGGACACTTTTTGTTTCACCTTAGCGCCGTTATATATTGCCACGTTTGAAGTGGCATAAGTCAATTTATTTATTTATTAAAACTAATAGTTGAAAATCGATCATAATTATAATTAATTCATAAACTCTGAGACATCATATACTTTAGTCTCTCCACGGGAGATGATTGCTGTAAAGCATTCGAAACGTCGAGAACCAAAAATAAAAATAATCGGCGACAAAATCTGTAACGATAGTTTCATTTTACCTATTTATTTATCTATTAAGAACAACTTTGTTATTAATTTTCTCTAACAGATTACGCTAAAGCTCGCAAAAATATTACTTAACACGAAAAAAAAATGTTTGACAAAAAAAGGAAAAAAAGTTGTAAACGGTTGATTGATTGATTGATTATTATTATATATTTTGCGGGGTTTCTGTAATGAAAAGTACCTAAATATTAGATGCTTAACAGTTGAAATTATTCAATATTATATTTCATTTAAATACTAGTCTCAATAATAAAAAAAACATTGCCATAATTTATTCTATCTATTAATATTATGAATACAAAATAATATTTGTCGTAGTTAGGTACCTTTTGCATTAGCTGTTCTAACTTTGGAGCCAAACCCATTAGTCTGCTCTGAGGAGATAAACAGTAAAACTGAAAACATAAATTATATGATTTATATGCGCACAGTATACTTTATCAAATGCTTGGGTATATAATATGTATATTGTAAATGTACATACTAAGCAGTATTGTATTCGGACCTTAATGACTTATGATTCTCACTCCTCCTCCTCCCACACCTTTCAATACAAATGATGTCCACCATGCTGGACAAGTGCAAAGCAAACTTCACCTGTCTTCCGAAAATTTGCTAGGTACTGTCAGACATGCAGGTTTCCTTACGATGTTGAATATATTATATCCTCATGATGTTGATAACTGTAATGTACAGTCGCACACCGAGAGTTCCTGGATTCGAGTCTCGGGTCGGGCCAAGTTAGTTATTGAGTCTTTCTGTTTCGTAAGCCTTAGTAATAGCCCGAAGTTGGGAAGTTGGCGGTATTTCACCCTCGTGCCTCGGAGAGCACGTAAAGCCGTCGGTCCTGCGCCTTAACTCTCACTGGTCGTGTCGATCACCGGTATATACCGGTATATATATAGTGATAAGGAATAGAGAGTGCATTTGTGTCTGCGCGTACACTCGTGCACTATAATATCTCCCGCGCTGATGGCTAGTCTCAATGAGATTGGCCGCCGTGGCTGTAATCGGTCGGGAGCACATCTTCATCACATCATGTCACGATAAAGGTAACAATTTTTAATTTATTGTATAATTTGTATACTTCTTTTAATCTCATGAACTCTTAAACTTTTATTAATTGAAGATTTAACCCTCAATTAGGTAAATAATTCACACAATAAAATTATTTAAAGCACAAACTAAAATACCATTTTCATAATATAATAGAAGTAAGATATCATAAACAAGTAAAATTAAACAGCGACCATAAAGTACTCGGTGCGCGAAATACAAATGCAATGGTGACAATAATTTCCGGGCGGAGTCGGACGCATAAATATGTACGTGCGCTTTCCTGTTTCGCACCGTTTTAGGATTGTTTTCAGTTGAATACGCTTTAATTTACATTTTAGAAACTATTTCAAGTGTAATGCGAGACATTTCGTAAAGAACTTATTAGTGTTACAATTTTTTTTAAGGAAAAAAATCTTAAATTAAGATGTCATTTTAAACTTAACGACTAACTTTTTTTTGATGAGACATTCAATATTTTTTTCTACGAAAATTATGATTCTGGTATGATAGTGGTTCATAGAGGGTGTTTTACCCTGTTGCTTGGCTCAGTACAGGAACTGAACCCCAGACCGTTGAATCTACAGTCATAATATATCGTAGCTACTAGACTAACTTCTCAAAAACATAAATCTATACTAATATAATAAGAAGCAGAATTTGTTTGTTTTTATGCTAACCTCAGAAACTACTCATTCGATTTGAAAAATCGTTTATGTGTTGAAGTTAGGGTGAGTCAGTTACTGCATATTATAAAACAAAGGCCTCCGTCACGTCTGTCTGTCTGTTCGAGATAAACTCAAAAACTACTTACTGCACCGATTTTCATGCTGTTTTCAGCAATGGATAGAGTGGTTCTCGAGGGAGGTTTTGTAAGAATTATATGTCATTTATGTGCTAGAAACTAATAACATTATTTAAGCACATTTTAAAGTTTTAGTTTAATGTTAAGTTTGTATTTGCCATTGGTTATACAAATGAGTGGTAGTTATTAAATACTTTGCTATATAGGTATTAGGTATGTATGTATGTATAAGAGACAGACATTTGATTGACAGATGTTATTTTAATTTGCGTTACGTGCCGTCGAAATGTGTATTTCGAAAGCGCCGATTGGCAGAGGATGTCAGATAATATCAGTAAAGGTGCATGTGCTTTATACATAATATATATAACCTATACAAAAGATTCTATAATAAAATTTTGAGTCGAATTTTTACATATTTTTTGTCAAATCTGGTTTAAATTTTCAGTATCTATTATTATTCAGAGACCGAATAGTCCTATAATTAAAAAAAATTGTACGTCTGTCTATCTGAAAACTTATAATGAGGAAAAGCACTGGACACACACAGTCTTTCTAATAGTACATGTGACTTTTGAGACATCTAAAACCTTAGTCTCTCTCGTGACCATTATGTCTACTGAAATCAAAATCCGCGAAAAATGTGGAGAAATAGTCTTGTTTTAAAATAAATATTCGTGTTAATTAATATTTTTTTTTATGGTAAAAAGGGGGCAAACGGGCAGGAGGCTCACCTGATGGAAAGTGATCACCTCCGCCCATGGACATCAGCAAGCCAGGCTTGCAGATGCATTGCCGGCCTTTCAGGAAAGGGAGGGATGGAGGAGGGAGGGAAGTGGGAGGGAGGGGGGAAGAGGGAGGGGGGAAGAGGGAGGGGGGAAGGAGAGTGGGCCACCCGGACTCTCACTCACCGAACGAAACGCGACAGCATAGCTGCCACTTCACGCCGGTCTTCTGTGAGAGAGTGGTACTAATGAACTATATGGGGCGTGCCGGCCCATTCGGTTGCTACCCGAAGGTAACAAGCATGGCACTACCACTTAACAATGTAATGTAAGATAGTATTACAATTTCAATATAAAAATATATCAAACACCGTTTACATTATTCGATTGAAAAATCGTTAAACTGGCCTATTCAGGGTTACAACGCATTATACGCGTTTACAACGAGCCATTACTCATCCCGCTATATTAATGACAGCCACTGACTTACCTTTTTCGTTTTGGGATTGGGTTAAAATAATGTGTGGTTAAGAGTATAAGTTTATTCTTTATAAAATTTTGGATAAAAACTAAACTATAAATGTTGATTGTTTAGTCAGTTTTTTGTACTTTTCCTTTGATTTCCAAAAGCAACGTTAATTTAGCTGATAATTTAGCTTCATATATTTTTTCGTATCATATTATCTTATTAAAAAAAATTAAATGTCTTGGCTCTATTGCATATTAAAATATTAAAGGCAGGCACTACATCAATACATATTTATTATATTATTGTCGTAAAACTGTTAAGTTATATTAAGTTTAATGAAATACACATATAAAATATACATATTATTTTATTTCATACTCATACATTACTAGTAGTTGTACATATACTTCTGTAGAAGAATTAATTCTGTTACTACTATCATCGAAAGTTAAAAGCTTGTGTCTTACACCAAAATTACCTTAGTTATATTGCATATTAAATATTAGTCTTACACCATACATAATAAAGTTTAGTTTCAAATATTTTCTTCACTAAGAATTTTCCGAGCAGGTCGCTCCAGGCACTTCATTCGTTACAATTTTTCTTTGTCACAAAGAGACGGATTCGGGCAGAATTAATTTTGCGAGGGGTTTTTATTAAGCGGTTTTTAAGGTGCTTTTGTTGAGTTTGATCGTTTGGATTTCAGTTCGAATGTTTTCTAAATAAATTATTCTCTCAATCTATACATATTATAAAACTCTAACTTGGTCGAATTTCTTACTTTCTTAGGTTTACGCGAAAATTTGACATAATAAATGACTAAGGTGTTTGACGTTTCAGGGGTTTACATACTTGTTACAGACAGTGCCAACCCACAATTTACAAAAAATCCAAAATGGCACCACTAGATACCTTATCAAATTATATAATTACCTCTGAAAATTTTTATTAATTAGTTATTTTTAGCTATTTTTAGCTATTTATTAGCTGTATTAGTCGAATGTATAATTTTTAGGCAATAACTTTAACGGCAGTGGTAGCCCAGCAGCAGAAGGTGTAAAGACTTTGTAAAGATAAATTTTAATTAAGACGACCTCACTCATTTAAACACAGCCTTGATAAATGCTTAATGAAGAAGTAAATAATTAACCAAACCGTACTATTTACAATCTTTCCGAAACTTTACAGAGATAGGAATTTTCAGCGTCCTTTTAAAATTCCTCTCGCGATTTAAACGTGTACAAATAAAAACGTTTAAGACTTAACGATTAAGATGCGACGCGGATACGATCGTAGTTATTTGAGTAACTTATTTTTAAATAATTATTTCAATATTTAAATTTAATACTACACTCGTAATTTATATGTACTATTTTGATAAAACTATATTTTAAAATTTTCGCACTTTTGTTTTTAATCTTTATCACAAAATAATGACTGCCGATTTCTTAACCGACTTCAAAAAAGAGGAGGTTTTATGTTTTACCCTATATATTCACTAAAGTAAAGTAAGAATTTGACTATGAACTACGAGTATTTCTTTTGCTAAAAATAGAGCTTTGATCTATCTAGGCCTAAAATTTTATTGCTTTGAAAGTCACCATTAACTTATATCGTATCGTAGTTTATAAAGTTAAGCATAAAGGCAGCGTAAATAAAATTAATTGGATATTCCATCCGTACCTGTCGCCGGCTAACGAGGGAAGCGATTGAGTGGTTTATTGTTGCCTAATCTAATAAATAATACTTTAAATAAGAAGAGGAATTAACATGGTATTATATAGCTTATAAACGTTTTTCTGTAGTGTAGTGTCCTCGTCATTGGTATAGTTTACGGCTCAGCAACACCTCAACACGCACACCACGACCGTCTCGGACGACCGCTAGATTGTGACTGACAGTTGACACTGACGTGTCGTAGGCGCATGAGACGACCAATACATTACATCCCTTATTTGTTATATTATTTTTTTTTTTAAATTATATCCATTCATACACTTTTAATGGTTTCATAGCGTTTCAATAAATTATACTCTCCTTTCGTTACTTAATTAATTTATTGAGTTTGACCATTATAGTTTATTATTTTACTTATCAAACTTTTATGTATCAAATTCCTTTCATTTATGTTAGATTCATTTAAATCTTAATTATCGCATACTTTGCATTATCCTTGAACTATTTTTAAATGAACAATATTCCTTTAACGGATTTGAACACTTTCATTCTTTTGAACTGTGATATCTCCACTAATTCTATTTTACACTGTGTGTGTAACTGGGTCATAATCCAAATTCAATATATTTTAATACTTTATCTCCATGTCTCATGATCACACTTGTCCATTTCCTGTATCTCTTTTTCCTTTCCTTTTTCTTTCCTTTCTTGATCTCTATCTCTAACATCTGTATCATTTGGTATTAATTTAATTGCATCAGTAATTAAAGTTTTATTTATTTGTATTTCAACTCTACTACCATTACTAAAGATGTAATCTTACGCCAAATATTATTTTTTTATAGCTGCTATAATAATTAATAACTAATAATAAGTAATCCCCGCCTGGAAGTAGACCCATTCAATCAATCACAATATCAATCTTCTGCAAAATCAATCCTCTTCATTGGATTTGGTGAATATTATCGCAGAGAGAAGGGTGCATCCTTCAAAAGTTTTTCTAAATTCTAGGTGTCTTAATTAAATTTAAGCCACCAAACTTTTATGCTAAGTTTTGCCCTTGTCAACATAATACTCGTATGGGCTTTATTGGCGACATCCACCTGCTGACGTGTTTTATAAGTTCTAGATATCATTCTAACTCTCCAATAGTCTAAAACTCTGTATGGCTTAACACTTTTTGTTACGTTGTTCATCCAAAGCAAACACTTGTCTTCCCTTATTACTTCATAATTTTCTTTTAAAACAGACTATACCTTCTGTAATCGTGCGTCATGTTCTTCAAGATCTTTACCAAAAACGAGAGATTTACCAAGAAACAAAACGCGTTCTAATGTTTTTGAAAGATTTCTTGGGCACACGATAAGCCAAACATCAGCTCCTTTATCAAAACTTTGCAAGTGATGTGCCTAAAACTTAGATATAATTCAATTTCGTGAAAGACGCCTTTATATCTGATTACGTGAAGTGAACTTTGACATTCCTAATTTAAGGCAACATTGTCCATTGTCCGTGGTGATATTATACACTTAATATAATTGCTTCATTGCTTTTTGCATGTCAATACAAAAACGCACTCCTCCATTATCGTTCAACACCGGAACTACAGGAACACCAATTTTGAATAACCCACAACAGGATTTATTATGTCTCTTTGCTTAAGCTATTTGATTTTCTTTTTATTAGCTTGAGATTCTAAAGGTATGGAAATCCTCCAGTAAGGTTGTAATTATCCATAAGTAAACTTATCAAGGTTCCTTTGAATATAGGAAATATCCTAATCTCAATTTTATTAAAGCCATTCCAAAGTTTCACCTAAAAGATTCATCGTGCCATCAAATAATCCTTTTATTTTAATAAGGGTTCGGATGTTTATATAATTACTGAAGCTTATTCATTTTCGAAAAATCACAAGTGGTTTCTGTGATTATGATTTTCAATGTGAAAGACGTACTGGATTTCTTTACTATTTCATATCTTATTACTTACTTGATTAACTTCTTCATCTGATTTTATGCAGCTTATCTTTGTCCTTTGATTATTTTCTCATTCTAAATTCTAATTCTCTTATAAACTTGTCAGCGAAATTGTCTTTCGCAGAACATTTAACATCATGAAGTACGTTTACCATATTCTGTAAATAACAATGTTCTCTGATCGATTTCGGTCCTGGCAGCCTATCTCATTGAGACTGCCCAATTTCGCAGGCGCTGTTATAGAGCACAATATTGCTCTCTTCATTGCTATCACTCTTATACTTCGGTGAGACGACTACTCGACAAGGCCAGTGAGAATTAAGACCAACCGAAGGAGTACCAACGGCTTTACGTGCTCTTCGGGGCACGGGGGTGACACGCTGCAACTTCCCAGCTTCGGGCTTTTACTTCGGCTTACCAAACCGAAAGGCTCAATAACTAAACTAGGCCCGACCCGGGACCCGAACCCAAGACCTCTCGATGTGTGACTCTTGTGTACCCTGATTGATTAGCCTTTTACTTATAAAATATATTTTATTGTATCATTATTTTACAACTTTCTATCATTCTTCTTTTCCATTTGATTTTGTGTTGTTTCTTAATTTCTCTAGATGTTTATTAAAGGCTTCTAACGAATTCACTTCCATAATTTCTCCGTCTACTGTTATTTAATCTCCAAGGTATAAGATTGTTTTGCTCACTAATTCCGCCAGGTAACATGTTTATGTTACCTGATCGATAATATTTTCGTCCCGATCTGTAAATTGACATTTACCGGTTTGTGGCATTAATCTTATTATGAACTCATTCACAAACTCTTCATCGGGTTCTTCTCGGCTCGGCTTAACTCTATCTTGGTGACTTAGTATATGTATCAAGCTTAGACATAGCGTAGATATATCTTGGAATACATCTTGGAGCACATCTACTTCATCCCAAGGGTTGATTTTAGGTCCAGGTATATCTATATATGTAATACGAGTTCAAGTCCGGGTCCCCACCTCCCATATTTTTATGTTCGAATCATATCTACCAGTAATACCAGTTTTCTTACGATGAATAAAACATGGTGTGACAAACCCGCAAGTCTGAGAGAACCCAGCAAGATTTCGAAAGGCATGTTAAGTCCGTCAACCCACACTCGGCCAACGCGGCAGACCATGGCCTGTTCCTTCTCGCATTGAAAGGAAGTCCGTGTCCAGCAGTAGGACGTTAAATACATATTGCAGAAAACTTCCTGCATATCTAAGCCGTCTAAATAAAGAAGGCTATGTCTTTTTTTTTTCTTTTACATTATTGTCAATATTGGATGTTTCTAATAATATTAGGAATGCCTTTTTTTCCAGCGCTTCCATTGTGAACCTGGCATAATGAGGCTATCTGGAATGATCAATTGAATGTGTCAGATATTTTTATCTGCTACTTAATATTGCCATCAAATTATAATGGTCACGTGTCAATTTAATGACCGGATATTTCCTATTTCCGTCAACTTTTGTCTCATCATGAATGTACCTATATAATATAATATATTATATACATTCTCTAGTATCAATTTAATAATCAGACATAATCTGCTCATGTTGTTACAAAATTAATAATATTTCATTTTTTATTTCAATTTAATGATCAGGTAAACAATTTTATCTGCTTGAATTATTAATAAAATACAGCTATGTCAATTTAATGACCGGATATTTCCGAAAAGTTTTGGTTCCAAATAAATATGTATATATATACCTGTATAATATATTACATACATTACCTATTATCATTTTAATGATCAGACATCATAATCTGCTTATATGTTGTTATAAAATAAATCATATACAACAATTCATTTCTTATTTCAATTTAATGATCAGATAAATAATTTTATCTGCTTGAATTATTAATAAAATACAGCTATGTCAATTTAATGACCGGACATTTTCGCTAAGTTTTGTTTCCAACTAAATATGTATATATTACATATACAATACATTACATGCATTCTCCATTATCAATTTAATGATCAGACACAATCTGCTTATGTTGTTATAAAATAAATCTTAAACAACAATTCATATCTTATTTCAATCTAATGATCAGGTAAATAATTTTATCTGCTTGAATTATTGATAAAATGTCAATGCTATGTCAATTTAATGACCGGATATTTACGCTAGATTTTGTTCCGATTAAACCCAAATCTATGTACTATATTACGTACATACTCACTAATATCAATTTAATGATCAGAATTTTAATCTGCTTATGTGCTTAATATTGTAGTAGTACGAACTAAATACTTAGTATTGTTCAATATCAACCTTTTGTATACAACAATTCATTCCTTCTGCCAATTGAATGATCAGATATTATAAAATACACCTTGTATCCTATATATCATAATAATTAATAATACATTTTACACACAAAGTTCAGTATCAATTTTATGATCAGACTTTTAATCTGCTTAATATGTTCTTATATACTTGTATAAACTAAATAGTATTGATCAATACCAATTTTTCGTTACAACATTTTCATTCATTTATTTTTCAAGTTATTGATCGAATAAATAATTTTGTCTGCTTGAATAACTTATAAAATATGGTTTGTATGCTTCATAATATTATAATTATACATATTATACACATAGTACAGTATCAATCTAATGATCAGATTTTTTTATCTGCTTAGGTACGTTCTTATATAGTTGTACAATTAAATAGAATTAATTTTAAGCTTTCATATATAAAAATTAATTTATTTTTTTTAAATGATCAGATAATAATTTAATCTGCTTAAATTACTTATTAAGTACTGATTGTATTTTATTTCACTTAGATCATTGATTATATTTTGACCACAATTAAGAATACCAACGTAATTCCTTACAAAATAAACACACGCTCATATTTTCATAAAAGATGCATATTTAGTCATACCGATTGTTAGTGCGGCAGATATCAATAGCTAGGTACATAAATTCTTTTAAATGTATAGTGCTTACGCACCGATAGTATCACTAGCGTGAATCGGTAGGCACTTCCAAATTGCCTACATAGTTTAATAATATTGATTATTCTACTAAATAATTATTTTTTATATTTCATAATTATTTTTTCTTAAAAACAATTTCAATATCACTATTATACTATTATAATGTTTAGTTACAATTAAATACACTAAATCCAAAGGCAGCTTTTTACTAATATAGAATTCTTTATGCTCCGTAGTAGTGTAACGTAATTCGTGTTATGCAGCTTAGCATCATAAGCGGCAGCGTCGATCATGCTGCGCGTAGGCATAGGCTTTTAAATGCAAAATTTAAATATTCATAATTAAAAGATGTTATAACTGCCTTCTGAATCTCTAATTTAGAAGTTTCATAACATCTTAATTCCACTTTTATTTCGAAACAAATCATTTGTAAATTGGAACTTTATAATGCGCAAAATAAAGCACAAAATCTGAAAGTTGTAGTGTATTTACAATATTATCACATCTTTGGTTCATTCAAATATAGATCATATTATACAATATTCAATTTGCATTTTACAAATTAGAGCATATCAAATGTTTATATATTTTTATTTAATCACAAATAAATACATTTTAACAAGTTAAAACTGGTTTAAGGACTTCAAAAGGTGAACAAAGAAGTAAGTAATTTTATGCAACTACCTTCCCTTCTTTTTCATTTTTTTAGACTGTTATACTACTTTAATAAGATTTTTCTATTATGTTCTATAACTATAATTGTGAATACTCACATGTTTTGTCCTCGTCGCCATTTGTAGTGTCCTCGTCATTGGTATAGTTTACGGCTCAGCAACACCTCAACACGCACACCACGACCGTCTCGGACGACCGCTAGATTGTGACTGACAGTTGACACTGACGTGTCGTAGGCGCATGAGACGACCAATACATTACATGTAGTACCGTCGATTTTACCTAGTGTGAATTTAGTATATGAGTGAAATATAATCTATACTTAATATTATAAAGCTGAAGAGTTTGTTTGTTTGTTTGGTTGAACGTGCTAGTCTCAGAAACTACTGGTTCGATTTGAAAAATTCTTTTTGTGTCGGATAGTCCGTTTATCGAGGAAGGCAATATTACATCACGCTACAGCTAATAGGAGCGGAGCATCAATGAAAAATGTTGCGAAACCGGGAAGGGCTGGCGTTACTTCTACCAGGTATCATACCGCGCGAATTAGAAAGAATTTGGTTTCCGATCTAAAGAACGCGTGCGAAGCCACGGGAAATGCTAGTCATGGAAGAAATAAACATTAATTTATGTACAAATAGATTTGGATCAGAAAAAAAACACACATCTAAAACAAAATCTTGTAAACATTAAAATTCTATATGTTTTTCTACTATAATAGAAATTGTAGATTTTAAAACTGATTTCAAAAAAAAGTTACTTTTTATACTAACTTATATAAGAAATACAAAACTTTCTCTATATCGGGATAGAAAAGCCTTAGCTTTGACGCACAAATCCCGTTTGCTCCGTTGCTCTTAAACACAACGACACCTGTCGATGGCGCTCAACTCAATGATACGTCATTACGACGAAGAGGACCGATCTCGTAATCCCGGCTCACCTGAGGGATTTGTTCCCCGAGCGATACACATTTGGACGTAGATGAGACAATATTGTCGGCTCTATATCTACGAAAATACTAATACTTATACTAATATCTTATATAGTTTGCTTGTTGATCGTTTGGATTTCGGCTTGAATGTTTTCCAAATAAATTATTCTATCAATCTATACACATAATAAAATCCTAAGTTCATCGACTTTTTTACTTTCTTAGGTTTACGCAAATAGATAACATTATAAATGAAACTATCTTTCCGGATTTTTTCGCGGATTTATTTTGATGACGGGACGGGAGAGACTAAGGTATTTGACGTCTCAGGGGTTAGACGAGTCAATATTGTCGGCTCTATAACTGCGAAAATACTAATATCTTATATAGTTTGTTGGATTAACTAAAATTTGGATGAATCGATTTAGATGAAATTTTATGTAAAGATAGTTTGGATCCTGGAAAGGATGTAGGTTTTACCCCTTAGGTTTTTATGGGGAATCAACCACTTATCAATTAGTAAGGGAAATTTATCAATCTACTTTTTTTGACTAACATTGATATACATAATACGTACGTACGTATAGAAAAGGGGTCGGATATTTAATAATAGAAAAAAAGTGTTCCTTAATGTTTTTTTTTGTTTTTTTTATTATAATATGTACATGATATAACAATTGTCAATCAAAAATTTGTTAATTTTGAATATCGCATCGTAAATAATCGATTCTCCATAATTCTTTTATAAAAAAGTAGTGTTTTATTAATAATACTAGTGTTTTTGTTATAAATACCGTGTATAATATCTAATGCATTTAGCAAAAAACTGTTATTTTATCATTACAAACACTACAGTTTTATTTATCTGTATAGATTGCTGTAACCATTTCAAAAAATAAAAATTTTTACAATATACACTGCATATTATGAGGTCAAAATACTCGTAAAACATTGTCACTAACGTATCAAGTCAGATGACAGTCCAGGCATGCGGTAAACTTTGGAAGAATCGATTAACTTTAGCTACAGTAAATTTGGTGCTTAAGAAAGTTCACCTGAACTTTGAAAGTTGGCGGTTTTAATGAAAAAATAATTTCAATTTGCGGAGTCACGCGGAAAGTTCGCCGACATCATTACCTTGGCACGTTCGGGATGACTCCTAAAGAATTTTGTTGTCAAAGTTACAACTTTCTATATTCATAAATTAAAGGCAATTTTATTTAATACCAACATTGTATAGAACCAAACTATATTTATATAAAACTATATTTAAAAAATAACTTAGATGTTTAAATGAGCAAAAATTTACATTCATTTTTAAAAAACTGTATATTTCAAACTGAAGTGTTAGAACTATCCACAGATTTTTACTTTAAAGTTAGCACACTGTTAACTTTATGTTATGTAAATGCATACATTTCATTATTTTCGCATTTATATCTTCTTCGGAGTTTTGAAACAATAGATAATCCAAAAATACAAAATCGAAACTTGTTCCGCGGTGCAGGTGTTAATCCGGAGGCGTTGCGAATATTCTCGCAACAACTTTAGTAACTTGTGACAGCTCCCCGCGGTCATGACTGATACAAGGGATGGAGTATTTTACTACATATTTTTTGGTGACGGGTTTAATATTTGCCTAGTTATTTCATGTTAACTTTCAAACTCTAACTAATATCAGATTATGCATCAATAAAGAACATTCTCAGTTCTACAAAATTCAAAATTGGTAGAACATCTATAATTTCAGTTTTGTTGATCTGCATCTTTGATTTACCATTAACTATAATTTTTTACAATTTCACTAAATTTTATAACAATCACCTTGAAAAATCTTACGTTCACATTGTTAAGATTTTTTTAAAGAAAACGTTACTGTTGGAATGTTTCTTTTAAAACTTACGAACTTGGCGTATATAAAGGATATGATCTTAAATTCCTTAGCTTACTTTTTCATAACGTCTTACTATTATTATATGTCAATTAAAACAAGAAGTATGAGAAGAAGTTCAGGGAAGAGTTTCAAGGAGGATATTATTATGATATCTTTTTTTGTTCTTGGCTAATGATTACATATCGTAAGCTGTTTCTACATTTACCATGGACTAACAGTGTTTCATCGTCCAAATTTAAATTTAAAAATGCCCTATATTTCAGACAAACAAACATTCATTACCAAACATGAAAATCAATTAGTCCTCTCCAAACCGTAAATACCCCCTAATTGGTAGCAAGTATTGTTTTTAATCACTCTTTAAACATAACTCAACGTTTGCACCCTTTCGTCCTATCCATTATCCGGCGTATAAGCTCGCTTGCGGCGTAAGTCTAAAATCGTGTTTGATCCGGTTCGGCCCGCCCTGAACCGGAATAATCCGGTCCACCTGATCCGCCCCGACTTGCGGCGGCGCTTGTTTGCTTGCTACCAAGTAAACTCTTCTGTTTATACTTTATTTTATTTATTGAGTAAAATACGAGTAGACAGTAGAGCCTACAGCTCAAGTACTTATTTTAGATCAGAGAACAATTGCTTTATTTTTGCTCTAAAACTAAGGGTTTCCTTTAAAGGAATTCCTTTGGTTTTGATTATCTCAATTTTTAAAAACATTACTTTTTTCCACAAGGCAGAGTAACAATGTATAAGCTTGTACATACATACAGATATGGTTGCAATATATCTATTAACATAAGTACGACTATAAATATAAATGTATTACATATGTACATTATACTGGACTTATTCTTCATTTTCGCTTATTTTTTTTGTTTTTATTTAAATCTCATCTTTATGAAAATAAATTTAAGCATTAAGAATAGCAATACAGATTCTTTTTATTATTAAAGTTTTCAATAATTGTTTTCTACAAATTAACTTACAAACTTACACTACTACTTTTTTATGTACAGACCATTTCCTCCTAGAAGTTCGTATAATATCAAATAAGATTAACAATTATTCCTTAGTAGTTCTTCAAGTGATAAATGTTTTACAGTAATTCGTAAAACTTCTTGAAAACATTTCACTCCTTTCAAAGGGTCCTCTCAAGCTCCGAATACCTTAAGGCAGTTTAATGATTCGATTACCTTTCAGCCCTTTCGAGATTGCAAGGGGTGGTTAAAAATTGCTGGGGTTCAGAATACCTGACTAATTCATGCAAACGAATGCAAGCCAATTAATTAAGAGCAGTCCGACTGCGTTCAGAAATCTGCTGCCGTCAGAGGTAGGTCGGGTGTTTCACACGGAGGGGCGAACTGCTGCGATTAAAGTAATAGTTGGTAATTTAAAAATATTTTTAGTTTTCGATAAAAAATGTACTGTACTATTTAGTTTCTTTTTAACATAGACTAGTGACTCACCCTTTCTTCTGCTTTTTACTGCTTTATCAGGTAGGTAAGTACTGTGAACAATTTGAAAGTATCTTCTATTTTACCTCAATGGTCATAAACGCCGAAACTTTTTTTATCCCATACCAAAATTATTAGATTTCTTTTTGATATTAATTTAAAAAGTTTCAACCAACATTTCACCCTATGCAATACTCGTTCAAAACTTACCCTAAAACTTGTCCTTTTCCATGATTCTCTTCAAACCTACAAAATTGGTTCAGCAGACAGAGAGTTATTTTCGCATTAATAATATCAGTATTGATCAGCTCGAGGCATAATAGTATGAAATTTTTGCCCGTCTACATTATTCCATGTTTGTGATATTCTATTTTACTTGTATAAAGACCTTTAACTTAAATAACATTTTTCGTGGCTTGTGTTAATATAACACTACATAAGCATAACAAAAACGCTTTTTTGTAAAAAAGCTATTATATTAAAAAACGTCAGGAACGTATTGTTCGTCTGAAACGTCCCAGATTACACTAATTAATATCGCAGAATCTCATCACTCTACAGCCAGAGTCTGTAAGATTAAGGTGTTCCATTATGGATTTTTCCGCCTTATTTAATGAAAAGTTAATATTAATTTTGCTACCATTTTACGAAGTTTTAACAAACTTATGTTAATCCATACAGTCAATCTGTAAGTACTAATCTACTAAGTAAAAATGGCTATAATTTTAATATAACTTTTTTTATGATATACGTACTTGTAATCTACCTTCCAACCCCCTACCCTCGTCACGAGTGTGTATGACGATACTTTAGTTCAGCAACGTACATTCAATTAGAACTAGATTTGTCAACATAGAAAGAGTACTCTGTAACTCAACACTTTATCTACTACCATAGATATTGTTTACCTCTTTCTCTATAAAAAACTCTACAAAGTAGCTTTCCGCGCACCTGATTTTAATGCGGTTTTCATCAATGGACAGAGTAATTTGAGCGTAAGTTTTATATGTATGAAAATGCTGAGAAAATATCTTATTTCTGAGAATTCAATACTAATCGTTAAAATGTACCTAGGGATGCACCCTAACGGTTTGAGTCACAAGTTCACAGCATAAAGAGGAAATATTGCTTAGTTGGGTCCTCAAAAGCTTATGGCGTAATTTGTTTAGTTTTAAAATATGGTTAATATAAAAAGTAAGACAATATTATCTTGTTCAGCGTAAAGTATAATAACGGTTTTCAATGAAGATATGTCTTAATTCTTTTTGACAAGTCTGTAATAACTCTTTTCACTCTTTCTTTTGTAATTCAGTAATATTAATCTCATTTGAATATTAATAGGAAGTATCTGATCAAATATAGTCAATTTTCTAAAACATATTTTAGTACCCATATTTTCCAATATACCGTAGAATATCGTAACAAGTACAAATGACACGTAGTCCGGTACATTAGTTTCGAGAATGAGAGTGAAATTGCGTGTTTAGACACACCGAAGCCACTCGGGTCCACTGACTGCAGACCATTTGTCAGATTCCTGTGACTAGTGCTGTCTTCTGATATAGGGAAATATATGAAACTATATAAAATGTACATAATGTGTTAAGTTTTATTTATAATAAAAGATTTAACATAAAATTGAATTTTTTATAGGTTATAATTGTCATATTTTTAGAAATGGCTAAAAAGTTGTTGAGCTATGGTATTTCTGCGAGAAAGTATGTATTTTTTATGTATTTTTAAGGAATTCAGCTCTATTTAACGTCCCATTGCTGGACATGGGCCTTACTTCAATACTTTCGCACTTCGCAATTCGCACATGAAAACATTAGAGACCTGATATTTAAATCCGCTTTTCTCGGTTTCTCAAGCGAGTGATGATTAGTATTTGAAAAATCATCATTTTTAATTTCACGAACTAATTACAAAATATTAAAAAAAAAGGTATATTCTTATAAAAATACACTAATACGTTACAAACATTATTTGTTTGAGTTCCTTAAAATTAAGGACTTAAGTGTCAATAGTAAAACTACAAACAAAATATAACGAAAAAAAATTGTAAGTAAATCGATAAACTATTGGTCACAACACTAGAACGCATCTGCGTGAAATCAGAAATACACAGAGTTTTCCCGGTCGAGTCCCGCGAGATGAATGGTGTCTTCAGGATAGTTTTATAACTTGCCTTCACCTTTGCTCAAACGAATATCACGTTCCAAAGGTTTTTTGGAATGGACTCAACTGTTTAGTTTATATATTTGGAAAGGAAACGTTGTACTATAACTTGTTAAAGTGAACTGTAAAAATTGTATTATGAATAATAAGTAATAGTTTATGTTTATTTAGAAAATATCAGAAAATATTCTGCAAAATATTATGCACTAAAACTGTCTCCATAATTGTTTTAAAAGAATTAATGTTAGCTATACAGGACAAAGAAATAGGCGATTAATTTTTAATCTTCAATTAGCAAAGCTCTCTTAAGCTCTTCTTTATAATATGATGTCGGTAAAAATTGTCACTTCAAAAAAAGTTTAATTTTAAAATTTTTACTTTTTGTTTACTTAAAGTTTGACCTTTAAAATAAATTGTTAATAAAAGAGAGTAAAAATAATTGAAAATAGTTTAAGCCAAGCCAGCCACCCTATTCTAAAATAAATTCTACGCGAAAGCTCTATCTAATTCTAAATCCGCCTTACTAGCTATCAACCCTATCTGAGATCACCTTCACGTTATCTTCGCAATCATCGGAGAACATTCGTCTCCGTCAAAGCTAGACGACTATTTTGTTTTTATGGGCAACTTTTTGTTGCATATTTGCTGATATACGGATAAGCTTTGGGTGATTATGTTTAAAATTGAAGGTAAAATAAGATAAAATTTTACGGTTTTATTTTTTTTAAAAGAAATGCTAAGACTATGAATATATGTACATATATAGTATGGCAATGTATAAAGAGTACAAAGCTACTTAAATCTTGAGTTAATACTTTAATATACCATCAAGATATATCCTTTTTTTACTATACCCTGATATGTTTAAACAGAACTCTTATTTCTATTCATTAAATAATACCAGACTTATGTTATACCTTCTCTAATAGTTTTAACAACAAGCTTAGCAAATACTTAATAAAATCAACCAAAAAGCAAGTATTTTAACCGCCCCAAACTGTCCCAAGCTCACGTAAGCCATTACGTACAAACTAAACGATCACCGGACCTCATTACGGCGTCTTACCCCCCAAGAGGGGGTGGGAGGGTGTAAGTAAGTGACTCCGAACGGAAATAAAGGTGCACGCGACTGGAGGTAATGTTAATTGAATTTCTGCAGACGCGTGGATAGTGCTGTGTATAGGTTCTTGTCGACGTCTAATAATAATTTATGATGATAAAATATTGTTTTTTAGTATGTGTTAATCAGTCTCGATGGTGTTGTAGCTAGCATGTATGGTAAATCCTGAGGTTCTGGGTTTAAGTCTTAGGTCGGGTCAAGCTTAGGTTAAGCAATCTTTAGTAACTAGCCGGAGTTTGAGAAGTTTTGAAAGTTCACATTTGGTAAAAGCCCGAAGGGTATTGTCCTCTACTACCACGTCTAGTACGGGTTTGCTTAAGAAACCAAGCGAAGACGGATTTTCAATTCGAATTTTAGGTCCTCTAATATTTTTGAGTTTAAATAATTCACATACACATGCAAAGAAGTGAATAAAAAATCTATAATAAAAATACCTGCATGTCTGAAAGAATCAAACCAATTTTTAATATCCTCATGACTCATCCTGCATGATAAATGTCCTGAATAAATGCATGTGCGCAGTATAATCGATTTTGTATTAACAAATTCATAATTAATTAATAAAAATCGACAAAGGACATCACTAAACCGTCCGTCGAGTGATACCTACGCGGCCGCTACGCAAGATTAAACGTCACCAACCGTCAGATATTTCCAACAGAAGAGGGTAACTACCCCACCCCCTACATCTTAACATTATTATTATATAAAATTCAAACTCTCTTGACAAAACCGCAAATATAAAATTGCTAACAGTCACCTGCAGTGAACAGTTTTAAATAATACGACAATTTTTATTGTCAGTTCCTTTGATGAGACTCTCTATTGGAGTGCTTTTCGGAGTAAAGTTTGAAAACATTTCTATTAATTTAATGACCTTAGGTTAAAAATTCAAGTTTTAGGATTTGCTTGGATGAGTGTTTACTGTTTACTGTATTCTATTTTAGAACCAAATAGTGTCATTTATTCTATTCCCTTTCTGCTATTTCTTTATTTTCAAAATACAGTAAATACAGTACAGTTTAAGTTGATTGATATTTTTGGTAGATAATGTTATGTAATGTGGTAACGTACGTTGTACGTTCTGTTTTACCAAAGTATGTATACCCTAACAGTGGTAGCCCAGCGGTAACGCGTCGCTTGGGTAACCGAGTGATGCGGGTTCAAATCCTGGTCTCGCACCTCTGATATTTTCATATGCGAATCATTTATATCATGATTACCACTTGTCTTACGGTGAATGAAAACATCGTGAGGAAACCTGCATGTCTGAGAAAACCTAACAAGTTTTCGAAAGGCATGTGAAGTCCGCCAACACGCACTAGGCCAGCGCGATGGACTATAGACTGATCCCCCTCGTACTGAGGGAGGCCCATGCCCAGCAGTGGGACGTTAAAAAGGGCTGATGATGTATACCCTACTTGCAGTGCCAGCGGTCGCTGGTTCGAGTCAGGCAGCGGCGGGAATTCGTTTGTGTGATGAACATGAATGTTCATTCAAGACACATGGGTGTGAATATTTATAATATGTACGCATTTAAATATATATTATGTATATTTTAGTTTATCAGCTATCTGGGTATCCAAAACATAAGCTACCATCGAACTAGATGATGCTGTGTTAATGACTAACATACATTATAGATGGTTTTTGTTGCACTGTTCGTGTTTAAAACTAAAATAAATAAATTTAATTAATAAAAATCCTCTTAGTAAGTATAAACAACTTCGCCATATAAAGCTAAAAGTAAATTTTACTAGTGATTTAAGTGAAAACGGTGTAAAATAACGCTTAGAGTTAAGTCATAAGTGGTCATAGATTACCTGCACAGTACGTGCCCCGGCGGCCGCACCTTTACTTAGCGGGAAATAGCGAATGGCGGGGAAATTGAAAGAAATTGCCCTAAAAATTGCTCTCGTGTTACGGCTCTTGAACAATCCTCTCGTGAAAATCCTTTAAATGATTATATTGAAAAGTAAAATTGCTTCAGCCATTTGTGGAGTGACTTTGTTCACATGTTCGAATTTAATGCGAAGATTTTGTACAAATTATTGTAATCGAAGTTTACATTCTCTTTATTTAGGTTTCTAGGATAATTGTAAGCAAATTGCTAAAACGAGTTATATGGCTTTTATTATAGCACTATTATGATATTTATCCAACTGCGACGACTAGAAGAAAGGTTATGTTTTTGATTTGCATGTAAATATAAATAAGCCTGATCCTAAGTTCCCTTTTAATTACTAAACGACCGATTCTGATGATTGTAAATACGTAGCAAAATACGTAGCTAGTACAGAACATGTAAGTACATACATTGTCTACAATCGTTTTTAACGTAACACTGTTGGGTATGGGCATTTTGTTCTCAAGTTTTAGTTCACTTTCTACATAGTTGGATTTTTTATTTATTAACTAATTTTATAATAAGCTTTAGTTATAACAAATGACCTAATAATATAGAACAATGGTAATTTCTGAAGTCAACAAAAAATATTCTGTTATTACCAATCTTATTTACTTACACATTTCATAAAAGGAAAACAGAAGATCAGTCAATACAATAAAATACAGTAACCTGAGCCAGTTCGAGAAATCAATCTAGTAAGAAAAACAGCGGCTGTTTGTTTCTCAAATAATAACCACGAAAGCACCTGTACTGTTTGGTTGGCTAAAAGGTAGTGTCGGGTGACACTCGTACACAACGTATCTGTTACTCGGTACGTTGCAAAGCGTGAAAACTCCTTATCTATATATTAATGTATGAAGAGAAAGGCCCTTTTGAAGGGGTGTTTCAGTGTGACCTTTGGTATGGATAACTTACGTACTGTTTAGTACTGAATTATTACTTCTACAATAGTGAGCGTTTTTATACAGTTGAAGATTTTGTTTGTTTGTCTATACGCTCTAACCTCTGGTACTAGGAGCTTAATCTAAGATTTTCTTGCGTTTTTTTATATTATTCATTAAGGATATTTTAAGTAAATTGTATATTTTCTTTGAGTAAAGAACCCTTATAATGTTTGTGATTTAATGAATCACGATCAATTTACTAGTGTATTCATTTTTTTTCAAATTCATTATTTTCCTTTCTTGTCGTCAGTTAACTACATGTTTTTTTAGAGTTAGTAATTTATATTCTTTACACGGATTCATAACTAGTGCGGAATAAAAAATCCATCTCAAGGAAGCTGTATATTTTTCTTTCTCTTTCAAGGAAGCTGGATAAAAGTAACTAATATGCTATTCTAGATTATAATCTATCTCTATGCCAAATGTGATCCAGATCTGTTCAGCCGTTCTACGAAATTGAGTAACAAACACATTTATAATATTCATGAAAAGCTCGTTATTGATAAAATCTAACTTACACCCCTTTTACTATAGACACAGATACTGATTTTCGAAATGGTATATGAGTTTGTAGGGGATGTACAAACATACAAGTTTAGTGTTTAATTTTTAGGTCATCATTATTTATCTGCCAATAGAACTTGTATGAAGGAAAGGAATGGTGGCAGCGAAATTAATGTTTTTTCGACACTTGTACCTCATGAACAAAGGTTCTCTGGCGATTGGAAAAAACTAATTGTTTTTCAAATCGAATTCATCCATCACGGTCGGACGGTGATTGAGTTTTTCTTTTGTATTTGTAGCAATTTTTGTACATTCATTTAGTATCTACATTTATACATCTTACATGTTATTCAAATGTTGTTAATTTTAATGTATATTCATACATATAAGTAAATATTATTGGAATTGCAAGTGATTTTATGTCATTTCTATGGAATATTGCAATGTTAATTAAATATTTTATAAGCAATCACTTTTTTCTTTCACTAAGACTAGCTATGAATGTATGCGTGCGATATTACGGTGCACTAATGGAACCATAATTCGAAACAACCAGTGAGATAATTAGCACAGACTGATGGCTTTGGCTTTAGATTTTTTGTTTTCGACGTTTCGAATCCTTTACAGCAATCATGGTCTCAGAAGAGATTAAGGTGTTTGACTTCTCAGAGGCTTATATACTTGTCATAGACAGTACCAAACCACAATTTACATTGCTTAATGACACCAAGGTATCTTATAAAGTTTAAGTTCATTTCAGTCAACTTTACAAAAATCGTATTTATACCTTTCAGCTAAATTAATGAAGGCTGATGCTAGTCGTCTGCTAGTTGGACGAGTAAAATAATTTAGTCGTCCAACAATTGTTGGATGACTAAATTATTTTAAAGGCTGTTGCTAGTCATCCGATAATCGTATTAATAAATAAAAATAGGTAAAAAACTTTTTAAGTTAAACGGTTTTATGTTAAACATACATTGCAATGTTTAAGATAAATGTACTAAAAACCAAAAAATAATAAAATAGATACAGTCGTGGGAATTATGAACATATGCATAGACTAGACTAAAATAAAACCGTGGGGCACGTCAATCGATTCTATTATTATTTTTATTATTATTTTTATTATTATTATTCTATTAGTATTTTGCTTGTTGAGCCCTTTCATTTGATACCCATATTGATGGGATTAATAAAACATAAATTATCCGCCATTTTGTAGCGGTCGCCATCTTGAATTTATAATGATAATGAATAAACATAATTGTATTGTCACCAAAATCCAAAGTGTATACAAAATTTCAGATTAATCGGTTGACAGGAAGAGGGTGAAATTTGAATTACTAAATTTGACCCAAGAATAAATAATAAATAATAATAAAACAAACGGGGTGAGCTAAATAAAACCGTTTAAAAAATATATTATTCGTCCGACTATTGTCGGTTTGTACGAATATCTATCACTTCTTTGATTTCTAATATAAAATAAGCGATTTTTATGTGCAGGATATACCTATGCCAAAAATAAAAAAAAAATAACCCTAACCTACCGAGCTGATAATTTATTATTAAGATCCCATCCACTTTTAATAAGTCCAAGAGTTTTTATATGTAAAAGAGCTGGCTCTATAGAGTCGTCCTATGAAATTTACGTTACTAACACTCCCTGAGAGTATGTACCTACATCAAAACAATGTACAAGATGAAGTCAGTTAAAAATGGTATTTTGTAAAAAGTACTATAGAAACGTCCGCAATTGCATTCACGAGTATGTTAAAACTTAAAAAACAAATTGATTTCTCTTTGAGCCATTTAAGAAGCAAAGAAGTCTCAGTCGCGATATATCAAACACCAATTGTCGGACGAATAATATTTAATTTATTCGTCCGCTTATCGGATGAATAGACACTTCGATTAATGAAACACGTTTCAGTATTTATCAAAATTGAAGCTTGCATAGGGCCATTATAGTTTTCTCAAGCGAAGTCAGACTAGGCTACTAGATTTAAAAGAAAACATATAAGAACTGCGTAGTACATTAAATGTATAAGAAAGTATCTACGCATGCGGACGGAAGTAACAAAGTCTAAGGGACTGACCGACTATTATACGAGTAAATGGTGAAAGTAATATGTGGACATGTTCCTCAAATATTTACTTTTACTTCATATTTGTGTTCAGCTCTAATTTACCACTATTATGTATTAAGCATTCAGGCCGGATAAACGCACTTCAGATGTCCTTCAAAAATTCCTAGGTTGCAGAGTTTCTTCACGCATTTTTTCTTCAATTTACTTACAATATATTTTTTCTCTATACTGTATAATAAATATATAACCCATTACATGCTGTCGAATTTTTATTTATATCAGGTACCTATTTATTATGAGTACTGAATATAACAGCCACAATTCTTTGCAATGGTTATGTAATGCTACCTATATTAATAGTTGTTATTTTTTCTAAGTTTTTATTTCTATAATAACAACTGTTTAACTTGATAGAAAAAGATATAAAACATCATCTTGGCTTTAATCCTTTTACTACTTTGCTGTTTAGATAAGACATCCAACAATCACTAAACAAATATACAAGGATGGAATAGAATCTAGTCACTACAAGTCACATGGTAAAAATTCTAGATTTCTACTAGTTTTATCAAGTCTTAAAATCTATTTTCTTCATAGACATATCTAGTAAGGGTAAAGGAAGTAAATCGAAGAACATAAACTATTATTTTATGTGCTATCTGAACGTTATATATTTTTACACACATCAGATATAAGTAAGTAATTTAGTGTAAGTTTTTAACGATTTTTTTAAGAAAAGAAAAAACATTTTTACTTCTTCTTTACTAATTTCTAATTATTATTTGATTCCTTAATTCTAATTTAAAAACGAAATTTTACAAATCATTTTAACATTATGCTAGATTGTACTTTTAATTCCGAGGTTTGCCTTAATATTACTTTATTCGTCAAAACTACAAGACTTATCCCCATAAGTATTTCCATGGACCGTCGGTAATTGGTGCTATCAGAGAGTGGCAGGGCATAGAGGTGAAGCGAGGTGGTCCGATCGAGCGTGAAACCTGCACGGAACGATGAAAGAAAACTCCCAACCGCAGGAAATGTTGCGGGAAAGATTAACTGGTGGAAACTTTGTTCTAAGTTAAAGGATATGGTTTTATAGCGAGCTAATGAGTTGTGCTGCATTGGAAAAGAAAGTTTTTATGTGTATATAGGTCTTTTTATGGTGAATTAACAGTTTTTCATTTGTCTGTCTGTTTGTTGGTTTCATACTATTAGTAGAGTAATTTTTTGATATTATTTAATATGTTTAATATGTAATTGAAATAAAAAAAATAACTTAGCTTATAGCTAATTTAGAATATAAGCTTCAAATATTATAACAAATATTTTCAAACGACAGTTCGTGCTAATTTTGATCCCATAAGTACCTAAAACTTAAAATTCCACTAAGCTTTTTAGGCGAACAGTACTCACATACATTAAATTTTACATATAAAGATATGCAATTCAACACTGTTATGTATATTTTTTATAAACACATCTTTAAGCAAGCTTAACAAAAGACCGATATTACTCACATTTCAGGTTAAACCGTACATTTTTAAGCCACGACATTGCAAATCGTGTCCTCCACACAAGAACCCCAGCTAAAAGGCCGTCGTAACGGCGCCGCAGAGCGATTTGTAGGCCCAATTGACTGTCAATGAATGGATGTACCTTAACATGCAGGGGAAATGGATTCGAAGGTAAATTGTAGAAAGCTTAGGGTTTAGTAGGGTAGAATAAACTTTTGCGAGCTTAAATATTTAAGATACGTCAAATTCTTTCTATATTATATAGCTGTAAGCTTTTTATTATCAAGGTTAGGCTTCAGGTTAAGCTTGAAATTTATTGAATCACAGTGAAATTTCAATCACCGTGGCATCTGAATGTGTTATTATGTGAACGAAATTCTTTGACTATTTCAAAGATGTACCACTATATCCTTTTTTTTCAAACTAACAATACGCGCGGCTTCGCCCGCGTTCATTTTTTTAATCACTACTAAACTTCATTCGATCACTCGCTGGGTTGCGAATTCGCCAAAATTACTCCAGCTTTAATATACTCCTGAGCCGCGCGGCTACCTATTTCATATAGGTATTATGTGCGGCGTGCACTCTTCCTCCTCTCCTGTTATTGTAGTTTTAGTAGGGATCCTTATTTTTTCTTGCAATTGAAAAAAATAACCTATATTAATCATTGATAATGTAGCATTCAAATGGTAAAAGAATTTTTAAAATCGATCCAGTACTTTTTGAGCCAATTCCTTATAAATATACTTACATACAAACCTTTCCTCTTTATAATATTAGTATAGATATAGATAAATAAGACAAAGAATATAAAATCGGTGAGTCCATCAAACTTTGTTAAAACAGTAAACAATATCTCGTAACGCGTCCCGGGAGTGCAGCGGTGAGAGAATGCTGCGGAGATCCACTTAATAATATTTTTCACCTTGTTTCTCTTTCCAATTTTCCGCAAGTCACTCTCCGGGGTAACGGGCCGTGTTTTGATTTAGAAATGCGCCAGTGACCGTCTTCGTTTAAATTGTACGACTACGATAAGATTCACAACCTTCTTTTATATTTATAAAGAAAGGTGACGTAGTTTTTAATGTATTTAAATAAGTTCATTTAAACATAGTTAAATAAGTGTTATTATATTTCTAAATTACTTATATTGGTTAGTTTCACTTATATTTTTATTTTGTATATGCGGTACTAACGTTGAAGAAAATACAGCTATAAATCGAGCAACACCAGGCATCCACAGAAGAACAGTAGAGTAAAAGTCTCTTTTAAACGTTTCCAACAAGATTTTGAAGAATAAAGTCATTTTTTTTTTTAAATTACCTTCATGCTCTACAACTTAGCTTTTAGGACACATACTGCCTAGAATATGTATTGAAACATAAATACGGTATACGGTAGATAATATTTTTAAATTATTTTTCCATGTGAGATAATTTAGTCGTAAAATGTAAAAGCTATCGTTCTGTATCTTTTAAGTTGTACTGACATCACGTCATCAACATTTTATAGTAAAAAAGAAAACTTAATTTTGCTATAATTTTAATATTAGAAAATGAAGTATCTAAGTTCGTAACCTACCTTCTATAAACTTGGTGATAATCCTCATTTTGAGCTTACTTAATTTTCGACACGCGCAGTTTCAGTTTGGCGCAGTTTGTAGTGTTTAGATTTTACTTTCTTGCGCCAGCGGTCGCGGGTTCGAGTCCCGCTGGGGGCATTCATTTGTTACACTCCAGTCATGGGTATTTATATTTATAATATGTGTGTATTTAAACTTATGTATGTAGTATATCAACTATCTGGTATCCGTAACACAAGCCTCGTAGCTTACCACGGAATTAGATGGCGCTGTGTGGAGTAATGTCCCAACATATATTTCCATAGCTTTAACCAATTTATTTAAAGTAAAATTCCAAAGGAGAAGGGTAAAATATATCCGCCTCCTTGATGACCACTTAACCGACTTTATAAAGAATTATAATCTAGTTTATATTGAAATGGAATTTGGAACCTGTGAATTAAATTGAAAAAATAAAATAAAAACAGTACCATAATATTATTAATTATGACAAATAAAATTATTCGTCCAAGTTTTAACACAGTAACACCTAGTTCTATAGACCATTGTGAACCATGAGGCTTGTGTTACGCATACCAGATACTAGCTACAGTACACAAACACATCTTAGTTACATGTTGTACCCAAGATTGCAATTCAACCATTCGAGCTCCTAACACTAATGAAGTTATCATAACTCAACGAGACTCGAACCCGCGGCTTCTGGCACAGCAAGTGGGGACACTACGAACTGCACTAAGCGAGTCTTCAATTTAAACCTCATATCTAAATGAACTTACAAATAATACCTTTTAATTAATCGTAATGGTAAGGATCTTTTATAATATTTTGTGTTATTAATACGGAACCCTAAAATGTTGGATAAACGTCGGCTATCTATAATTCTCTTAAAGCATGTGACGTGAGGGCAAGGGGCGAAGCAGGTAAGGAAAATCTAATTTAGCAAATTGAATTACACCGTCAACTAACGGATATATTTCTCTTTCAAGTGCCGTTGTGACATGTTATTGTTAGAAAGATGACATTTCTATGAACGATTGTTATCGAACCGATGAAAGGTATACTGATGAAATGAGACGATGGATTTTACATTGTCGAAATAACTTTTCTTGGTTTCCTTTAAGAATTTTATGTTTTTCGTTGTATAGTTTTGTTAAGATTATGTTTTCAATTACTTATTTGAACCTATATGTGAAATACAAATTAATCGTGTAATTTAAAGAAATGATCAGCTTTTAATACTATCGCTAATATTACTACGTTAAATTATATTTTTGCACGTGTCTGTTTATATGTTTAGAAAATTTAAAGATACTCTGTTTTTCAACTTTTTACTTAACAAAAACAGCTATGCCTTGATACTTACTTACTTACTTACTTACTTAAATCTAGTAGATTTGGAAGGACGAGTCCTTCAGTCCCATCCAGACGAGATGAAAAAAATCAGTCTACCAATAAACATCACCTTCACTCATTGAATTAAACTATCTTAGAGAAGAAACCCCCAAATTTGACGGCAACTAATTTTAAAGGAAATCATTTTTTCACAGCAGCTAGACAAAGGCATAGGAAAAAACATCTACTTTTAATAAAGGATACGATACGATACGTTAAACACTTGAGATATATTAAATGTTTAATTAACGCTTATATCTTATATCTTTAACACTAAATTACACGAATACCAGAATAGTTAAGGAAGCGGTTGCGAAATTATTTATCGGATGTGTCATATCAGCCCCATGTCGGAGTAATGCCGGTTAATACCAGGTGGCATGTGTCACAACTATGCGCTTAGCCGCGTAATCCCAAAACCCGCATGTCCACTCGCTACATCACTTTGACGTAGTTTTTGTTTGAACTTATAAACTATCTAGGGTTGGATCGTGGGATATATATGTCTGTATATATGATTATGCTATTTAATGGCATATTTTATATAATTTACTTTTGTAGTAGGCATAGCTATGTGAAAGAAAGATAATTAGATCGACGTGAATATTTGGGATTATTGAGTAATTCTTAACGCTTTTTCTGTATGAATACTACCTAATTGATTATTTATAACTTTGTTATTTTATATATTTAATATGTACCTATATACATAATATATTTTTACAGTACAAGACACGGGATTAAACGTGATTTACTCAGTATCCAAAGCGCAAGACTGTAGTATAAAAATAAGTCTTAAATTAGTATTCAAATCAATAAAATGGACATTATTTTGAACGAAGTAAAGCTTCAACATCTAAACGTTCGCACACACCCAAAATTATCTGATTATCTGGCGCAGATGGCAGTAAAAAGTAAGTGAAGTGTGCAGGGCTCACCTCAGCAAAATGCAATTAGATTCGTCTCGGGAGACTGACGCGACTCGCATTCGTAGGCTGAGAGCCGGCTGTAATTTGGTGTCACTTAACATGTTAATTGATTACTTTGCTAAGTATAGTAGTATCAGCTATTACTTATATATAAGTTGAAGCTTTTATTCATTAATTTGTTATAAAAAAGTAGACTTCAGTGAAAATTATATAGGTATTGACGTTTATGTTATGTCTATGCAACGTTAAAGTAAATTCATAGATTTTGAGAACAAATTTCCTGGAAATAAAACAAGTGTTTAAAAGAAACTAATATTTTTTTATAATATTATTACTTCCGCCATCGTTACCTTTTTATTTAATTTAATGTAACCCACGGTAGGTTTATCTAGAGTCCGAGCAAAGGGTGAATCGCTAGTAAATATCTTATTACGTATTAGAACATAGTGATTTAGTTTTATTACAAATATCTATCGGTATAGGCTAATACAGAATAGGTTGTCTCCTGCACTACATTGTCCCGCGTCTGATTTACATATAAATTGTAGCTAACTCACGTGGCGTCTCTTACTTTTAACTGTTGTAACCGCACAACCCCCGTTGTTCAACGAGACTTTAGATAAAAGTGCTTGCTATGGACTGGAATATTTTAATAAAATAGCTAAGTACGTGTTTAAATATTTTTTAAATATTTTACATGTTTTTAAATTGCTTGGTAATAAAGTACTTTATTTTAATGACTACTGATACTTATACATCTACTGTTATTTCAAAATATATTCACTGTATTGTTAAGTAAAAATTGGTTACACTTACGCTTTTAAATAATTTAATAACACCATGCAGTTATTACTTAATTTCTAACTTCATAATACATATCTAAAGAGTCACTGCTGGGAACAGGTCTTGTTTGTAGGATTGAGAAAAGGCGAGTATGTTAAAAATGTAATAGTTTTAGTATAATTATCCTAAAAACATCACAGGTTTGGTACAAACATTCGTGCTCAACAAATGTATGTCCCCAGTAGGACTCGAACCCACGACTGCTGGCGCAGCAAGAACTACAAATTGAGCCCGTGTCGTCGAAAAAACTAAGTTATTTCTAATGTAAAACCTAATTAATGAATATTAGCAAAGTTAGATCATCCTGTATATCTAGGTATGAATAGCTTCCCAAAACATGTGTCCGTTCGAGAAACAAATTCTAATCGCAAATCTATAAATCAGTCGGTCCGTTGATCGGGCAAATTAAACATTATTCTTTTCAATCTGCATTCCACAGCTCGGGGACTTTTTATTGGAATTTTTGCGTATCCCGTACGTGCCAATAAATAGCGCTAAGCGTTGGAACGATTCAGACCCTACCATTTAGCTCCTTTATGTCAATCGCCACCTACACAGACGTTTTGTAATCATTTGCAAACGCACACTGGTTTACTCTTCGCGATTGTGACGACTACATTTTAGCGCGACTTTGTTTTTGATTGTTCATTTTGATGTAAATTTGTTAGGTTGTATTTGGGACATTATAATTTTTGAAGTGTTTTTATAATCTTTTAGAATAGACCCGATAATATAAAAAATCAAAATACATCAACGAAATCTGAAAAGATAGTTTACTTACAATAGGTATATAAACATTGTGGCTAGTTTATAAAATCGTAAGTAATAAATATCGGATATCTTCGGATTTTGCGTGGATTTTTTTTTTGATTTTAAGTTCTCCACTTATAAAATCGTAAGTTTTCAATTTTTAACATTTGTACGATATAATATGTCAAAGAGGAAATAAATAAAATTATTTTTTTAAAAACATTGTGAATAATTAAACGAAGTGTCTATTCATCCGATAAGCGGACGAATAAATTAAATATTATTCGTCCGACAATTGGTGTTTGATATATCGCGACTGAGACTTTTTTGCTTCTTAAATGGCTCAAAGAGAAATCAATTTGTTTTTTAAGTTTAAACATACTCGTGAATGCGATTGCGGACGTTTCTATAGTACTTTTTACAAAATACCATTTTCTTGTACATTGTTTTGATGTAGGTACTATACTCTCAGGGAGTGTTAGTAACGTAAATTTCATACGACGACTCTATAGAGCCAGCTCTTTTACATATAAAAACTCTTGGACTTATTAAAAGTGGGTGGGATCTAAATAATAAATTATCAGCTCGGTAGGTTAGGGTTATTTTTTTTTTATTTTTGGCATAGGTATATCCTGCACATAAAAATCGCTTATTTTATATTAGAAATCAAAGAAGTGATAGATATTCGTACAAACCGACAATAGTCGGACGAATAATATATTTTTTATTAATACGATTATCGGATGACTAGCAACAGCCTTTAAAATAATTTAGTCATCCAACAATTGTTGGACGACTAAATTATTTTACTCGTCCAACTAGCAGACGACTAGCATCAGCCATAATTAAAATCAAATCTATACCAATTTTTATCTATATCCTATTATCTAATTTGATATAATTTCCTAATAAAATCTATAAGCTTTGCATCACTTTCATTTGATACTGTTAATATTTCTGAACTATAAAATTTGTTTGTATAAAATAATGCTTCTGGTTGACATAACATGAATGAAAAGATCAAATCAATCCAATAATCTGTGATAGAAGGACTATCAAATAACTTATGTACAAATAAATAATTTTATGGATATAGTATATAGTTAAATACATATTATAATATGTATATAGCTATATACCTATATATTTTTTATTATGTATTTAAATCAAATGATTTGAATGAACAGACATTGCAATAAATTATATAAACTACAACTCACACATGTAAGTGTATCGTTACATTGTATCTCACACATGTATAGAACATGCAAATCGCAAAGATAGAACACGGAATTCAACGTGTATTCTATTTACTGTTGTTACTATAGTGTGAAAACGATCTTGATACTTGCTACTGTACGTATCTTACTTCGGTACCTTTGTAAAGTATTTGCTTACTCCTTTGTTTGTTTTATGCTGATATGAAATCTCAAGTCAAAATTATCAAGTCTTATCTGATATTCATACTATCTGAACAAGATGGAGACTGTTTAGGGATGTTTTATTGAGATAATTCAATAGGTATTTTATAACACCTTATAAGTTTGTAATCAATTACATTCATTAATATATTTAGATTTTCCTTGAGAGCCAAGGCGACTTATTATCGATAAAGCTCTTTCATATATCGTAGTTTAGATTGAAACACTTTTATTATTTTGATATATTGACATTATGTACTCTTATATACTTTTGATTATTAATATTATATACTCTTTATTTTTAACTTTTTAATAAATACGTCGTGGTCTTATGATACTATTTTTATTTTTGAAAAAACTTTTAACCTTTGTCACACTTTTTCATGCATTTTGATTATGTACCTAATATTACTATTTTAGTTGCTATTCATAATGTTATATGAATTAGCTGTCAAAATGATTTTTGATTTATTTGATAGTAAAACAACTTATAGATTCTTAAACAAAAACTAAACGTTCAAGACGAGCCGCACCCACATTGAATCCCAGAATTGTTCCTTTAACACGACACAGAGGCGTCTAACAAAATAAAATACAATAGAAAAAGCGTAAAAAAGAACGTATTGATTTGCAGGAATTTTTATTAGGAGGTGTTTGTGCCGGTAGCTCGGGGTGCGATTCGCGTCTTATTGCTTGCTACCATCGTCTATGTAACTATAAATTTTGCGAGACGTATTAGATAATTCAATTGGGCAGGGCATTTTACGAATGGTGATGAATTTGTTAATATAGCTTTGTAATACTTTCTTAGGTTAACGCGAATATTTGACATAAATTGGACATAGTTATGCAGACCAGAACCAACCCACAGAATGACTGTTTTGAGATATGAGCGATTTTCATAAAAACTGTATTTCGATTTTCATAAAAACTGTATTTCTGGTCATAACTATCTCTAATTGTAAAATATAGGTTATATTTTAATTTTGGGTACAAGCTATTTTCATGTTAGGTAAGATAGGTAAGATAAGGAGTTAAAAGTGCTAAATTCTGGTCTAAGCTTTCACGCCTACTTAGAGCTTTAATAATAGTAAGCTGCAAGTAGTCAATGTGCTTGCTCGCGCTCTGGTCTGCATTGTAGAACACCGTTTGTCATCAATTTTGAGGAAATGTTCATTTCTGAGTATTACAAAATCTCTCTAAATCAACTCTAATATCGTTATTATAACGAATAAATAAATAGATATTATGTTAGAACATTAACAGACAGCTCCATCTAGTTCCTGAGCTACGAGACTTTGTGGTATGAATACCAGATAGTTGATACACTACACATACTGGTATATAACTTTAAATACATACATATACAGAAAAAACATTCGCGCTCATCACAAGAAAGAAATCCCCAGTGGGACTCGAACCCGCGACAGCTACCACAGCAAGTAGAGTCACTACAAACTAAGCCAAAGGTGTTCACTATCAAGTCATGTACTTTATAAAAAGCCTACATTCATTAATGTAACCATAAAACAATTACAGCTTTATTGAAATCAAGTTGAAATCTTAATAACATCCCCATCCAATATGCAAAATTAAAAGTACACGGAACTCGTAACGTTGTAAGGCCGTGTTTACACTGAGAGCGCAAAAGGTACAGATTTGTAAGGATGTAAATCAAACTGAATGTTTTATTAAACACTCAGTTGCGCTGCGTATTCAAATTAAGTGGCGGTGTCGATGCTATGTCATTGTGGAATTGGACTTCTTGGGTTTATATAATAATTACTTCTATTCAAAGATTTTTTATGTGATACAAGTTCAAGGAATTCTTTTCCTTGTATATTTTGTAAAAATGATGATAATAGTAATTCATTGCTCACATGCTTTTCATATTATTAAATAATATTATTTAAGATACTATTATTATTAAGATACTAGTTATTGTAATATATGTATGTAATTTATTGTATTGTTTTTATTGCATTTCTATGGAATAAAGGACTTAATAAATAAGTAGCTTAAATATGAAAATAATTATTCAAAAAAACGGCGGATTGAAGGATGATTTCCATAGTTCTGTACCCCCCGAGATTTCCACCTCTACGTTCGCAATATTTACCCGTTACTTTCTGTAAATATTCCACCAACATCGCGAATATAACTTGTACAAGAAAATTAAGCTTGTTTAATTACTGTGTATCTAGCCTTCCGAACAATTTTACTTACCGTGCTCTTACTTGAGTCAATTAATTTATGTTAATTTATGATCGTTCTTAATACTTTGTTAAGAATTTACCTATGACTAGAAATTGTGACTTTTGTCAGTTTATAAGTTATGTTTAAGTACTTTCCTTACAGCTTAGTACAGCTTAAGTAAATTGAATTGAATTAAATAAAATAATCTAATTGTATTCAATTTACTGAAAAAAGTAATACTAAATTTATCATCTTTTGTGAAACTTTTTTTGAATATTCTATGTACACATTGAACACTAGACGTATGTTTTTATCTGTTTGATTATCACTTAATAACTTCTATGATACTAACCTACCTTCAATAATATTAATTTAAATAATATCTTCTTATTAATATATACTTAATATTATAAAGCTGAAGAGTTTGTTTGTTTGTTTATTTGGTTTGCTATATTACATCACGCTACGACGAAAAGAACGGAGCATCAATAAAAATTGTTGCAAAAACGGGAGAAAAGTATGTCTTTTGATTTTCAGCCTTTAGAACGCGAGCGGAGCGGCGGGAAAGGCTAGTGTCAAATAAAATTCATTTATCTAAGGGTCTACATCTACATATATACGGCACGAGCCTGTACACCATGAGAACTAAACCATTGGCCCCACACTGGCTAAATACCACCCGTATTTGGCCGGCAGACTTTACGGTCTGGAAGACTAGTTGTGTTCTCTAAGACTTACAGGGTTCCTTACGATGCTTTCTTCACCATAAATGGACAAGATATACGCATGTTAGAAATTATTAATAAGTTAAGCATCTATAGTGAGTCATAAACACATACACACCTACTTGAGCTTTCAGATTTTTTACACATTTATAATCATCGTAATAATTAATATTATTATACTCTTTGATTCTAAGATGATAATATAAACTTTAAACACCTTCCCTTAGCGACTTATATCGCCATCTCGCTCCCTGTCAGGCGGTGACAAGAAATTAATTAGGGGAAGCTGGAAATAATGGTCCATCGTGATTTTTAAATGAAATTTGTTTTCTTTACTTCATTTATTCTGCGACATGACACTTTAAAATATTACTTGGCGTTACGAGTTGTTTACCTTTGGTTTTTAATCATTGGCTATTGGAGGGAAAAGGCTTGCTTTTTAGCAATGAAATTTTTGTATTGTGGTTTCGAAGAATGGTTTCTATTTGGAAATCATTGTTTTAATTTGTCGTTATATTGAGTATTGAAAGTCATGAGTTTATTTTCCATATAAAGTGTATCTATTCCATAGTTATTAACCGTTAAGCCTAGGAACAAACGATTGGTCGATATTAATATTTTTTTTATTTTAATTTAATATTATTTAACAACAAGGGAAAGTCCCATCAAAATCGGACAAAATGTTGAAAATTGTGTTTTCTTATAAGTTCTATATAAATAATTGCACATGTAATTAGTAAAAGTAGTTATGTTGATGTTACAAATAGACACTTCAATTTTATTTATATGTATAAATATAAATATATTTAAAAGCCAGTATTTAAGTCTACATTATCTGTAATTTATAACATAATACCAAAGTATGCTTTAAATCAAACTTTAAACAACTTTCTGCAACGTTTTAAAATGTTACACATTTCACCTTTCACGAAATCTAGAAATAAAGTATGAAATATCGAAAATATATTTAGTTTTTCTGATCATTTATCATCTACTTTGAACGTGTTTAAGCGTGTTTGAATTTCGGAAGAGCACCGAAAATTTTTGTTAGCAGGCCGTCAAAGTGATGACAAGGTTTAATTTTTCTAGCGTAGCGAACAAACATATATTTTCTGTTATAATAATCGTTATCAATTGGTATTAGAATTCATTTTTGAATAATAAAATGGAAAAATAAGGATATATTTTTTTAATTATATTTCAGTAGTGTTTAAACCGAAGAGTTTGACGTGTGTTGTCGTAAACGGTATTAATAATGGTTCAATGTATATTAATCATTATATTTTATATCTACATATTAAATATATCAAACAAATATTTTTGAATCTTTGGTGCAGATATTCTACGAATGTAGCCTAGTAGCAACGTGTTCGCTTAGAAACTTAGTAAAACGGGTTCTAATTCCGGGTCACACAACTCTAAGTAATGCGATGTGAATCATATTCGACATGATAACCACTTGTCTTACGGTGAAGGAAAATATCGAGAGGAAATCTGCATTTCTGAGAGAACCTAGTTTTCGAAAGACATGTGAAGTCAACCTACCGGCACAAGATCAGCGTGGTGGACTATGACCAAAATACGGAGGTAAAACATATTTCGCTTACGGACCGTAAGTTACGGTGGAAAAAGAGTGAAGAGTACGACACATATATCGGAAATTCATAAAATATAGTAATGATACAGTTTTGCATACCATCGCGTGTACTAAATACTTATAAAACCGTGTTTCATGTTTCATGTGATTTCATAAATAAATATTTAATAAACCAAATCATTGTTACGATAATAGTGTTACACTTTGATAAAAATCAAACTTTATTAGAAAAGATAAACTTAATGAAACGAAATTATATGCCTAATGACATTCGATTACGATCGTATTACAAGATATTACAGTATTGGTAATATACTAGCGACTCAGTCTTGCCTCGCTTGGGCTCGTCCCTATAGATGGAATAGATAGGACTATATATAATAGTAAATATATATACATTAAATATATATGTATGTACATAGTTATTTACTAATAAGTGTAGTTTCTGAGATTAGCGCGTTCAAACAAACAAATAAATTTTAAATGTTTAGAATTTAAATGTATAATTTTATAAGGTATTGTGATGCCATTTCGATTTTTTGTAAATTGTGGGTAGGCACTGTCTGTAACAAGTATATAAACACGTGAGACGTCAAATACCTTAGTCTCTCCAGTGACCATAATTGCTGTAAAGCATTCGAAACATCGAGAACAAAAAATCCAAATAAATCCGCGACCAAATCCGAAAAGATAGTTTCATTTATATACAAATAAACTTTGCCTCCTCCTTATTTTATTTTCTGAAATTAAAGTAGTATTAATTACTCCTTATATGTTAAGCTACGAGTATCTAACAGTGAAAGTATATATCGGTCCAGAACTTTCAGAGAATTATCGGACCAAACAGGATGAAAAAACGACAGACAGAATACGAATAAAATATGTTTTTATAAGTACCATATCTACTTCTACACGTATTTAGTAATAATTATCTCTTTTTCTCTCTCTCTCTTCTCTCGCTTCTCTCTTTTATTAGTCTGACAAACAGACACTTTATATGTATAAATTAGTATAGATTCGTTAGTATAATATACTTTCATTTTTTGTGGGCATTTTCAAACAAAACGCCATCAGATTTATGAAAGATAATAATAATTATTATATACAAGTGCCGTTTAATGTCACGTAACATTAATAAGGAATTCAATTTGTTGGGGACCGATGGGTCAATATTTTAAACATTCTACAATCGTGGTCATTTGTCTAGGATGATTATTTTCTATTCAACGATTGCCTTTAATCTTGAAGATTATAATTTATTAATGAAAATTGTTAAAATAGTGACTTATTAAAACCTGAAATAGCCGGCAACATTTAATTAGTTTAAACATAAATTAATATTTATATTTGAATAGTTTTTATTGTTCAAATGTATGTAAATAGTGTTTCGTGTAAAGAAAAACAATTTGCGAAAATTTTACACACGATATCCTTTCTTAATGGGTAAAGCTTTCAAAATAAAAATTCAGGAAGTATTATTCGGAACCCGTCATAAGCTCGACTTGTTCTGGATTTATTCATAGTTTATTGCGTCATATTGAGCTCGAGCTTTTTATTAGTAATTTTAGTTGTCAAGTGCTTTATGTTAGAAGGGTTGTAGACTTTCCTCCATACCCTTATTAATATCCAGAAAATATTTAAAAATTATTCCAAATACAAAGACATTACTTTTGAAACAAACATGTTTGCTGAACGTTCTTACCAAGCGCAAATTATTAAAAATGACTTGCAGCAATTAAAACCACTTTATATAAAATCTGTCAAGAAGTCGAAGTTTGAAATAGTAAGGAGAAAAACTAAGAAATATTTAGTAACGTTTTTAGAAACGTCTTCTATACACGGTTTAAATCATTTAGTGGCTGTTGGTAGACATTCTTGTGAAATGTAAGTACACATATATACATTTTTTAAATAAATAAATTCTGCATAACATTATATTCGCGAAATGCGTTTGTTAGTATTAGTTGGTATAGCGGGTTAATGTGATTTTTTGCTATTAGACAGAGTTTATGGGTGACATAACGTTATGTACTTTAAATTGGATTCTCTTCAAAGTGCTCTTTTAAAAAAATTACCATGATGCATATCGTATTATATTTTACTATCATTTCCCGCGCCTTCGCGCGCGTTCTAAAGACTGGAAACCATTATCTTTCTGAGTCGCGCGGTATGATACCTCGAAGAAACTAACTTTTCATTACTGCTCTGCTCCTATTGGTCGTAGCTTGATATAATATATTATTATAGCGTCTTTCCTCGGTAAACGGACTATCCTACACAAAAATAAGTTTTCAAATCGAAACAGTAGTTCCTGAGATTAGCGCGTTCAACTATCAAACCAACCAACCAAACAAACAAATTTTTTTGCTTTATAATATTAGTATAGATTACACGAACTTTAGCAAAAAAACCCCACGTGTGAGTTTCTTTTTTCTTAGAGTCTAGAGCTAAATCTAAGTTTAGAATTTCTGTAACTTTCCTTTAACCTAATTATTAGCATTTCCTTAATTATTACCTTAAAGTAGTAATACTAAGATACACAAATTTTGTATCCGTACTAACTATATATGTGAAAATAACTCTATCTATTACTCGCATAATTATCGTTGAATTGGGATTAGGACTTGTCGATAATAATAAAAAAAAATTAAAAGTGCGTGTGTACAAAGTAGAATGTCACATGTCAGAAGTAAAACTTCTTTGGTAAACTAATTTTTAAATCTCGTGTATATTTATACTTAATAACCCCGTCGAAGCTTGTCGAGAGAAGGAGATGGCGCTACGGTCACACCCACGAGTTAGACAGAGATAGAAATGTCACTGACTCGCGGTGGGCGAGATCTAACTAAGGCTTACTCTTCCCCGTCTCTGAGTGCCTGGTACTATGGACTTATTATTTCGTTTCATCGAGTTTGAAATCACAACGATTCTAAAGAAGTTTCACTTAAAAAAACATTTATAGTTTATTAGATTGTATTGAAACTGCCTACTTAACACTTATATACTCTTTCAGTCTCCTTTGGCTGTCTGTTTTAATTTTGTCAGTATTTGGAACGATCTACATATCTCGCACCACTTGGTTGCGCTACCAGTCTTCACCCACTGTTGTGTCCATGGATCGGGATATGTTCGCTTGGAATACCACCTTTCCTTCTGTCACAATTTGTCTCGATACCCTAATTGATAATGATAAGTTGGAAAATTACGTAAGGTACTACAAATCACTTTTATAGCTTTTTTGTGTGTCTAGTAATTCTATTAACCAAATAGTATTTAAAACAGCAAAATAGAAGTAAATCTTTAAGTGTTAATGTTGTAAGTAAATTTCTTTCACGTGTGTTTTATTCGTTCTTAACCAATATTATATTAATGAATTTTTATAGTACATTTAACTCCTACTTGCTGTGCCAGCGATCACGGGTTCGAGTCCCGCTGGAGGCATTCATTCAGTTTGCAGACCTTATATTTATTACCACAGAACCTTACCATGGAACTAGATAGTGCTAAGTTGATGTCCCAACATATTCATTTTATTTATTATTATTTATTAACTAATTTATCAAAACAATATTTAACAGCAACCTTCCAAATGAAGAAGACAAGGAGCAAATGAAAGCTTTCATCAAGGCGCTAGCGAACGCAACTTTTGAAAACTTCGACACGGTGCCCAAATACGATGGTTTACCGCCTGAGAAATATCTCGAGACACTTTTAAACTTATCAACGTTGTTCAAACCAACATTAACTATTGGAGCTTCTGGGATCAATCTTGATGTAGTGCCAACTGTGACGGAGATGGGGGTGTGCTATGCTGTCAATTCTAAAGTGGCTGTTTATAATTCTCCAGAGTAAGTATTTTATTTAGTTTAGTAAATAATACTCATAGGTAAATAAAGTTCTTAAATAGGATCCGTCGCCTTAGAGGAAGCCAGTTGCCAAGCTGGTTTAACTTTTCTGGTATAATTTGGTCGTTTAGATGAAACATCATCAACATAGTATAAAACAAAGTCGCCTTTTCTGTCCCTATATCCCTATATCCCTATGTGCGCTTAAATCTTTAAAACTACGCAATGGATTTTGATGCGGTTTTTTTTAATAGATAGAGTGATTCAAGAGGAAGGTTTATGTGCATAACTAGCAGATCCCGCGGCTTTACCTGTGCTAAATCTAGGGAAGAGCCCGAGCGAAGCGAGGGCGAGTCGCTAGTAGTATTATAAATGCACATTAATAAACTGATTATTAGCAAGTATCTTTGTATTGTAATAATTCTTGTTTCAATTTTCATTAAATCCGGGGATTATTCGCCTAGTGGTCGATTTTTAACCATAATATATTTTAGTTATTTAAAAACAAAACGGGCCAAAAGACACACAACTTTGTTATTTTTGCCTATTAACATAACTCATATAAACGTAATAACTCTATATACTTACTAACGTTAAACTATAACTATGTTTTAATAGATCATGGATCTAGGAGGGTTAATCAACCACAATACCTACTAATTAACAGTAATTGTTGCTAATTTACAGTTATTTTTTTAAGATACAGGGCAAGTAACAGGTGGGATGTTGTGGAATCCAACAACTCTACGTTTTTTGTTCATCCTTTAGACGGCGAAGTGTTTGCTCAACTTATGAATGTAACTACTTCATATAATGTAAGTAAGATAAAAGTAATAATACCTATTCATAAAAGATTATATTATAAAAAAACCAAATGTTGCATTTTTTGCTTTATGTCTTACAGTTTCAAAAGTAGAGATAGGTAGAGATCAACTATTTATACACGTAGTATGAAAAACTACGACATTGACCAATTATCCTCACACCTCATACCTCGTAATAGCACGTACTGAATAGTAATAAAAGAGAAATGAAAATTCTAATGGTTTTTTTTATACAGGCTTACATTCATTGTCCGTTAGAAATGCCGGATATTTCAACAAAACACCAGCATTCGAAGGAGAAATTTTATATGAAACTTTATGTCACCGCACTTACTGTTTATACATCGCCAGAGGCAGCTAGGTAATCTATACATATAAATAAAATTGAAGCGTCTGTGTTTAATTTCAAATTTACAGTTTTTAAATAAATACATTTGAAAGTATATAAGGTACTAAAGTGGTAGTGCCATGCTTGTTACCTTCGGTAGCAACCGAAGGGCCGGCACGCCCCGTATAGTTCATTAGTACCACACTCTCACAGAAGACCGACGTGAAGTGGCAGCTATGCTGTCGCGTTTCGTTAGTGAGAGTCCGGGAGGCCCACTCTCCTTTTCCCCTCCCTCTTCCCTTCATCCTCCGCCTTCGTTCCCCCTCCCTCCCACTTCCCTCCCTCCTCCATCCCTCCCTTTCCTGAAAGGCCGGCAACGCATCTGCAAGCCTGGCTTGCAGATGTCCATGGGCGGAGGTGATCACTTCCCATCAGGTGAGCCTTCTGCCCGTTTGCCCCCTTTTTACCATAAAAAAAAAAAACATTTTTTTAAAATTTTTGTTAGTCTGTCTGTTTATTGCGGCTAATCTCTGAAACGGCTGGGCCGATTTTGACGGAACTTTTAATCGCAGATAGCTAATGAAATACAATTTCTAAAATAAAAGTAACTTAGACTACTTTTATTTTAGAAATTTTATTTATTTTAACTAGTGGTGCGCGTGGCTTCGCCCGCGCTAAATCTAGGGACTAACCCGAGCGAGTCGAGAGTGAGTATTAAATAAGCCTAGTATTAAATAATAAATAAATAAATACTATAATTTTACAGACTAAATCAATGTATATGATAGACCGCATCACAAGAAAACCATTAGGCTGATTTTGATGAAATTTTGTATGAACGTTCAGTTATTAAATTTTTTTTTCAGTTTGAGTATTGCACAACGTCGATGCCGCTTCCCACATGAAAATATTTTGAAGCACAATACCGTATACTCTTACACTATGTGTCGTATGGAGTGTAGAGTAAAACTGTGTTTGAAATATTGTAACTGTATACCCTATTTCTACAGGAGAATTGGTAGATATTTATATGATTTTTAACTTTTACTTTAAAGTTTTTGGTTATGTTATGGGTTTTTGATATTTTTTTTTAACCTAGGTGTACCCTTGAATCTGCCTGTGTAACTTATTTACTCATAATGCTAATACAGGCTTAAGTATCTAAATAAAATTACTTACATTAATAATGACTTTTTTAATAAATAGACTTATGCAAACAGATTTTTCGAATAAAACTTAAAAACAAAAAGCCAAACATATTCTTTATCTTCACATGATACGTCTGCAGATCTAGAGACCATGGATTTAAGGCCCGTATCGGGACAAGTTAGATTACTGAGATTTCTGTTAATAATTGAATATCGATATATGACGACACGCGTGGCGCAGTTTGTAGTGACCCTACTTGCTGCGCAAGCGGTCGCGGGTTCGAGTCCCGCTGGGGGCAGACATTTGTTGAGCACGAATGTTTGTACTCCAGTCATGGATGTTTATATTTATAATATGTATGTATTTAAACTTATATTGTGTAGTATATCAACTATCTAGTATCCATAACACAAGGCTCGTACCTTACCGTGGAACTAGATAGTGCTGTGTGTAAATGTCCCAACATATTTATTTATTTATTTATTTATTTATTTATAATATATAAAAATAAATATCTTATGCTGTTTATTATATTTTAGGCGATGAAAAAATATGCAATGCTTCGGGACTACACTGTTTGGCAAGTTACAAAGGTAGGATTAACTTTTTAAATTGTATATTAGATTGAGTATTCAAAACGTGGCAAGCTTAAAAATTTCAATCAAAATCTATTGATAGTCTATTCCAAATGTAGCCATTATACTTCTTTAGATTTGCGAAAGCATTTAACATTTTAAAATGAGGCTATTTTTTCACTATACGTTCGATACATATTTTGATTACTTGCGGTGCTACTATTCGTGAGTTCGAGTCTTGCTGGGGGCATTCATTTGCTTATTGACTTTACCCTTATTTATTTATACATATTTTTAATCATGATAATTATTATTTATCAAACTATAGCTGAAGATTTAAATATAATATTTTTAAAGTGACTTCTTTAGAATCGTTGTAATTTCAAACACGATGAAACGAAAAAATAAGTCCATAGTACCAGGCGCTCAGAGACGGGGAAGAGTTAGCCTTGATTTAAATTCAAGTTTTACTTCTGACATATGTACTTTGTACACACGCACTTTTTTTTTATTATTTTTAAAGTATGAGATAGATACCTTCATATGTTTATAGGTAAATTTAAGATTTCATTTAATTATAATTAATATATGTTTGTAGATGTGTTATACAAATTAAGAGAAAAAAATGGAAAGAAAGTCAACTGCGAATGTTATCCTTTATGTGATGACGTCAATTACACAATACAGTCAAGTGTAAGTATAAAATTTACTTATTAAACACTCACACTCGCTCTACTCGAGTTTGTTTCTGATTTAACGGTTAGTAATTTTATTTTTCAGATATTTCCTAATAGTATCCCATATTATGTTAACCCAGAGAACCAACTATCATCATATTAAAATGTATCAAAATCTATCCTATATTTTAATAACTATATTTCATAACTACATAGTATAAAACAAAGTCGCTTTCTCTGTCCCTATATCCCTATGTATGTTTAAATCTTTAAAACTACGCAACGGATTTTATTGCGGTTTTTTTAATAAATAGAGTGATTAAAGAGGAAGTTTCATATGCATAACTAGCGGATCCCACGGCTTTGCCTGTGCTAAATCTAGGGAAATGCCTGTGCGAAGCGAGGGCGAGCCGCTAGTTAATTAATAAATGAATGATGGATTCACTTTACAAACTTCCATCTCTCTGTTCACTGCCTTAAGAAGGTGGTTTCCGGTATAAAAACGCACGCAATTTTAAGTCTCAAACTTACTCCATACCTCTCTATGGCAGATTAAAGCGTGAAAATGTGACAGTCGGGCAGACAAAGTTACTCTCGCATTTATAATACATATGTAGATTGTAGGTAAAATAATTTAATTTATATTCAGGCCTTGCAAGAATGGTTTCTTGGTACCAACTTCCAGTGGGGAATGGTCACTTACCCTCGGATGAGATACAAACGGGATATTATTTTTGGTTTCACTGACGTATTAGGTGAGTATTTTGAGACAATTTGAGCTTTTACCGGTGTTAAAACCATATTTTTATTACATTTTTTTCTTTTTATGGAAAAATGGGACAAAACAAGGTGCTGCTTACGAACGAAATCTCTACTTGATATTAATAATCTAGCTAAAATCTATGTTATAAACTTCTAACTTTTATACTGCAGAAATGCTTACCCAAGAACTGAAAGCTTGTGAGTTGATTTATTTCATGTAGTATCTTCGATTACTAACTTTTGAAAATACTACATCATCACTAAATAGTATAAAACAAAGTCGCTTTCTGCTGTCTGTCTGCCCCTATGTATGCTTAGATCTTTAAAATTTCGCAACGGATATTGGTGCGTTTATTTTAATAGATAGAGTGCTTCAAGAAGAATGTTTAAGGCAGATACTACAAAATTACTAATACTAAGACTTTTCTTATATTATCATAATAAATATATATTTAAAATTAAATATGATGACATTGATCAGCGTATTTCCACTTTACAGTTGCCGTCGGCGGGATGGCTGGACTCTTTCTAGGCTGTAGTGTACTCAGCTTTATGGAGATAGTTTACTTTTTAACTTTACGTTTACTTTGCTACTGGAGAGACGACAAGAAATAATAAAGTCCGATTATTATTTTTCATGGAGATATTCAAAGTTCATCGTGTTTTAAATGCGTATAAATCTTGTAAGTTTTATTTAAATAAAGTCTATTTCGATTCGATTTATTGTATTACAACAACCTACACATTGCAATTAATATAAGTGAAAAATACAAATATTTTTTATTTATCATGTGTTAAATTAAAACCCAGTCTAACCCTTAGAAGGAAAAAATACTTAGACCTCTACGGTAAGCAATTCTCAAGGCAAATCTACAAGGCAGAATTATGAGAGAAGATTTAATGAATTGTACCCTGCACTTGTACATTTTATTTTTCTTTATACTTCAACGTAAATGTTCACTATCATTATTGTTAGGCATTTCCAAGATCATGATGAAGGATGATATAAAATACCACATCCCTACATATTATAAAACAAAGTACTGCACCGATTTTCACGATGTTTTCACCAATAGATAGGATGGCTCCTGAGGAAGGTTTTGGTTTTTGTATACATTTTTACTAGCGGAACCCGCGGCTTCGCTCGTACTAAATCCAGGGACGAACCGTCGCTGCTAACCGCTTGTATTTTCATAAAGTAATAATCATAATAAATCGTCTATTATAATGCTAAATATAATATTACATATTACCAAATGAATACACACATTATCTATATTAATAGAGGAGTATAATGTTTCTAAGCTCTAACCCTCAGGTAAATTCAATTTACAGCTAGGTTAATTGCCACCGTATCAGGCGGTATTAACACGTCGTAAATTCAACCCTTAAGCACTTCACTAATAATTAAGATCTCGGGACCTATTCGAATTATTTGGCCAATTTAGAAACCTATTGCGAGTAGGATGCGCCATTTGGGTTTCTGTCAAATGTTTTGAATGACCGCTCCCTGGATATGTGTGTAAGGTGAAAATAATAAAATTATTTTTAATAAATTATTTTTTGAACGGAACCCTTATTCTTTTTCTAAATTAAAAGTAGCTTTAGTTCCTCCTTATAAGATCTGGCTTAGGCCAGTGAAAGTCCCATCGAAATCTGTCCAGCTGTTTCTATTATTCAGTATGTTAAAAATAGTAAGTAAGAGATTTTATGCTGGTTCCTTTCAGCAGAATGAATCATTTTGAGTCGGTAGGCCCATCGCCTACGGATTAATATTTTTATAGAAGAATATAGTTTTTTTTTATATTACGTATCACAAAATCTATTCGAATATTATAGAGCTGAAGAGTTTGTTTGTTTGTTTGTTTCGTTGAATGCGCTATCTCAGAAACTACTGGTCCGAATTGAAAAAATATTTTTGTGTTGGATAGTCCGTATATCGAGGAAAGCTACAGGTTATATTACATCACGAACCGATCAATAGGGGCGGAGCATCAATGAAAAGTATTGCAAAAACGGGAAGAACGGGCGTGAGTTCTGCGAGTGGTACCGTGCGACTCTAAAAAAAATTAGTTCCCGGTCTTTAGAACGCGTGCAAATCCGCGGGAAATGCTAGTGTTTATATGTGTTGATTCAAAAATACTTGTAAACCTAATTAAAAAAAAAATAAGTACCGTACGATAGTAAGGAAACTAGTATTTAAATTAATGTTTAAAGTGAAACATGACTTTGTTAAACGGTTTCCATGTACTTAAGGAAGGTAAGTGATTGGGTAATTTAGCGTCCCTTTGCGGACGGGTTACAGGTCGGGTTTAAAGCAAATGAGGATAAACAAACATATTGTACCAATTAAAATTAGCTGTGCAAAATCCGTATATAAAATAGACAAAGACAACAGTTCCGTTAGTAGTACAACCTATTTGCAAACATATTTTTACTTGGCAACATTCTTTTCTTTAGTGCACTAATTCAAATAATATACACTTCAATTTAATTATTGATTTTGTTTTTAGAAGTTTTGTGTTCGTTTTTGTGAATTGAATAATGAAAGTTGCAAAGTTCAAATAAGTACTTTATTATGTATTTTTTTCCAATATCGTTTTCCCTCTCACATCCTTTGCTTTACAAGATAAAGTGTAACAATTTCATCTTTTTAAAATAAGTGAATGACTATCAAAACTCTATTCAGTTTCAAAACAATTATTCAACTAACGATTTTAAAGGTCATGATGTATAATAATTAATGTTTTATCTTTGTCTTAGAAGCTCAAATTAAGCTTTCATACATTACTATAAGGCTAATAAAACTTGGTTTTATAGTAAAATGGCTTAAATAATATGACGATATATATTTATTATTCATATAAAGCTCGATTACTTCAAGTACTATACAAATGGCAAATATGAAGGAGCTACAGGACCCATGCTATCATAATGCAAAATACCTATACTGTGTAAAACTCGTTACCACTTATCTGTAGTCGCCAAGACGTCTTATATATCGCCATAAACGACTTAAAGTGTGGGCGTAGTTATAGCGTATTCATAGGATTAGCGATTTATTGTTTACTTTAATATTTTTTTCTCATAAAACCAACAGTCGTAAATCTACAGATAGTAAATAAATTTGTAAAAATTAACTTTTGTTAAAAAAATGTAAACCGAATTTCAACAAACATTGCTCTGTATTAACAAAAATCAAACGTGCGTAGTCTATTTAATAGTTTTTATTACATAGATGTACGTATAATAATTTGAAAATGTTAACTATTCCTTTAAAATTATAACACTACTTCCACACCCTACTTAGTTTTGACAGTATGGGACGGACGGGGGTGAAGCAATGACGCAAATGTTAAAGATTATTGTTTGGAGTTAGCGAGGTGTAATTTAATTCAAAGACGTACCTCTCTCTTAACGATTCTTAGAATAGTGACTTGTTTTCTATCGATATTAATTATGTTAAAATGAACAGTTTGTTAAACTCTTTAAGGTCTTTTCTTTCTTGAAAATAATAATGTTATTATATAAAATGTATAAAATATTTATTATTTATATTTTTGATCCAGTGATGCTAATTTAGCTATGAAGTTGCATCAAAGTTCATACAACTGTCTTGTTCCGAGCCTAGAGATTATTAACAATCATTGAAAGTATTTGTCAAAATCCAAGTTGGAGCAAAAGATATTTTATTCTAGCTCTTTCTTATTATTAGTCGTCTCTATTGTCTTAAAAATGCGTTTATCTTCTGAGCCACGGTTTTAATTATTGTGGTTAGTAGATCAAGTATGTGTCTTTGGTTTGGTAAAACAAACAGACAGACAGATACAAATTTAAAAAAAAATGTTTTTTGTTATTATATACTTTCATATTATGCATTCAGTGAAAGTTTTGTTAATTTGAAATTAAAAACAGACACTCCAATTTTATTAATATGTATAGATGTTTATTACTTAAGTAACGTTTACATCGGCACGATGAAAAGTTTCAAATAACACCTACTTATCTCTATATCATAGATAAACTTATCGATATTATATCGAGCTCATCACTAGCAAGGTGGCGTTTATTAACAGTATATGTTAAGATTTTAATTGCGGGCATCAAGTGGCTTTGTGAATTGTGTACGAGTTAGGGTCTTTGTTTTATCTGCCTCGCGTGGTAATGAGGTGAGAGTGGGGTAGGATTTAGAAATTGTCTACTGAATATGTTTTAAGTTAACTCTTCTTATTATTTTTATATATTTTAATTGAATTAAAATATGTTGGGACATTAAAATAGAGCGCCATCTAGTTCCGTGGCAATTAAATTAAAATATATTTACAAACACTATTTTTAAATTATGATATAATACCTCTAAATATTCAACATGTAAGTGATTACCTAAGATTTCCAAATCATTATTTACATTCTAAGTTACCCGTAGTCTAGGAAAATTGTTGCCCCTAATATTTTGCTCTTATAATACTTTTTTTGACAAATCATTCATTTTTATGGGGGAATTTAAATTGTTCTACCAAAATACTTTCAGATAATCAACACCCCATACCATTAATAACAACGAAGCCATAAAACCGTCATATGTGATACACCTTGGATATTTACCCCACCTTTAAGATTGCTGGATAAAAAATAATATGATTTATGTGGTTTTTCCTTATAAATAGTTGTCTTAGAGGCCGTAGGGCAGGATCCACTCATATATCGGTACCTTTTTGCTGATAAAAAATGACGAATGGATGTAATGCCCTTGCTTTATGATTAACTGACTATATTTATAGTGCTTTTTTGTGATTTTCAGTACTTTTGGTAATGGTTGTGTTCTAAAGTTGCGATTCATATTTAAGATTATGGCGCGTTTTAATTTTTTTGAGTGGAAGTCATATTATAATATGTTTTTTTTTAAAGTTGCCTTAGTTATTCTTTATAATATCAGCTATCTACTTGAAAGTCTTATCAAAAGTCTGTCCAGCAGTTTCAGAGATTAGTCGAAATAAACAAACTTTTATTACACTCTTTTTATAACCTATCATGAAGTCTTACAAGTAAATAGACCGAGAGTAATATTAAAATGAAATACAAAGGGCTAATTACCACAAAAACGTGTTATAAGTAAGGCAATGAATGTGACATCCTTTATAAAAAAGCCTTGGACTTAATTGTAACTTTAAATACCCTCTAAAAACTTCGTCGAGTCATTAGAAGTGAAACATAACAATAGATTCACTTTTGGAAGCGTTTGATGTAGCACATGACAGGAAGGGGGATCATCGCGAACAAAGATTTAGCTTAGAGACAAAACACGCGCACTTAAAGTTACCTAGTAGGTGATACAGGATGATGAAATCTAAAATAATTTAGCATAATGCTTACGCTTCTAAAAAGGAATCCTGATAGACTCGTTTATATATCAGTTCGTTTACGAGCTTTTTTTCTCTAGGTCTATAGTATAATATAATTATAATGTTTGTGGTAGAAACTTGAAACAGCTAATTTATTTTTTAACTTAAGTAATGTAGCTTAAAGCAAACATAAAGAGCAGAGGACTGACTCTTATTTCTTCTAAATGTATTTAAGCCCTATTTAAAGTCCCTATGCTCCTCCCTTTAAGACAAGGGAATCAGATCATAGTCTACCTGACATAGTATGCGTTGGACTTCACATACTCATTCAGGTCTTTCCAAAACTTGTTCGGTTCTTTTCGGACACGCAGGTTTCTTCGCCATGTTTTCCTTTACCGTCACTTAAGTGGTATTCAGGTTGAAAATGATTTGCGCATGAAAATATCTAAAGTATATGACACGTAATTTAAACCCACTTCCCTTAGTTAACCCAAAAGTACGTACTACAAAAATAACTAAATATTTATCATTTCAATTATATTAAAGTTATTAATTTTGTATTCTTATGTAAATTTAATATAAACATTTAATAAAGTTCAATTTATTATTTCTAAACAGCCTGTATACAAAGTCTCACCTCTCTTTTGTGTCAGAGTCAGGCGCGACCCAGCCGCAAAACTTTTTAACGAGCGCCCTTCACATTCTCCGTATTGAAATGCCGCGGAATTTGTTGATCTTAATTATAATTTAGAAAGTTTTTCTAATAAAAATAATTTAATTTTATATTATCTGTACACCATATTATAATATTTAATTTATGTTTAAAAATATATGTATATTTGTAAATTATGGTAAATCTTGTTATAGTTTGATTAATATACTCGTATTATAATTTACAAAAAAAAAACAGAAAAAAGTAAGAACTCTTAATTTTGATGTCGGTCAAAACGTTAAGCGTAAATCGCTAAATCAAAAAAGCAATAGACAATAGTTTGATAATCAATATTGAAAATTACAATATTATTTAATATAAAATTTAACTCGCAAAACAAAAATATCTTAATTAGTGCATCCAATTATAATACTGTTACAAATCTAATTACTGACTCCAATCATTCACAGTTTATATAGGCTATGAAATTTCTAAATAAATATAATGACCTATTCATTGGTAAAACCATGAGGCATCTTTTAAAATTTTCTATTTCCCTTATTTTATTTTTCGCCACAAACATTTCTTCAAGGGAGCGGAATTCAGGTAAGATATGAGTTTTAAATTAGAACGCTTCTGTTGTTTCAAATGCAAAGAAAAATAGCACATATTTTAAGTCTTAAGTGTTAAAAAGTTTTAAATAAATTTATTTTTGCCTTTTTTTAGATTCTAGCATAACTTGCAATAGTGACTTCCAGTGTTCCACATATTGCTCGTGGCTGTGTACCAAAGAATTAGAGGGATTATGTTTAAATCAAAGATGTGTATGTAGAGCATTTCCATCAGCACCTGCCATTGATTATAGAGTGGCTAAAAGCCACTGTACCAAACCACCACACATGCAAAGGCGTTAAAAAACCTTTATACAACATAAAAGTATTATTATAAAATTAAATATATTTAAAATTTATTATTTTTTATTTAACAATCTTCTTCATTAAGCAAATCACTATTTCATATTTGCCACGTTCTTATTTATTACATAACGAGCAATTCTTTTGTTTTTTGGAACCCTAATTATTTTTCTAAAATTATAAGTAACCCTTGATTACCTACATCTTATAAAATCAGAAAGTCCCGGTAAAATGGGTTCAGCTGTTTTTTATTTTTTTATTTTTTTTTTTTTTTTTTTTTTTTTTTTTTTTTTTTTTTTTTTTTTTATTTATTTATTTATTTATAAAAGTACACAAACAACATACATATTAATACATTCATGAACATTAATTATTAAAAACAAGAAACAGTCAAATATGTAAGTCTTAAAAAGTGTACATAACATTCACTTGTCATAATCAAAGGTATACATTCAGATCAATAATTCCATAAGATAAGTATAATTAATTAATAAATACAATTTAAATAATCAGCATTAGTCAACAGTCGTCTAGGTAGTTTATGGTTGTCAAAAAGATTAAAAAGTATAGTCAAATTAATAATCAAATATCACTTATTATTTAAACGGTAATGTACATTTACATGTCCAAAAAATACAAGTTAATAAAATAGTAGTAATGTCAAAATTAAATATAAGTACAGAACATGTCATAATTAAAATTAACCATTAAATCACATTGAATAGAATATTTATAATATAACACTAATCTTGAATCCTAAAATAATTAAATAATTTTCTTTTAAATATTGGAAAGGAATTGTAAAAGATATCTATGTCCGGAATTGATTTAAGAAGATTATTATATTTGTTACAAATGCGTAGTAAGGGGGCTTGATTGCCAACCTGAGTTCTCACACGAGGAGTTTCAAACAATTTGTAAATGCGCGATGTTCTAGGGTTTCTAGATGGGACTGATAACAATATTCTTTCAAGCAGCTCTGATTGTTTTATTTTATTGTTGAGAATGTTGAAAAAAAAGCTTAGCTCAAGAATTTCGCGCCTGTTACGGAGAGAGATCATATTAAACTTAATCAGTCGCTCGTTGTACAATCGTCTGTGTGAAAAGTTAGGCTCGTGAAATGAAAGGTATTTAGTAAAAGCACGCTGGATACCTTCGATTCGTTGGGAGTGTACGTTATACAGGGGATTCCAAATGACACTAGCATACTCGAGAGAGCTGCGAACCAGGGCATTGTAAAGGGGTTATTTTAAAAATTTTCTCTTATTATTATCGTATATTATGTATATGGTATCGGGGTGTCGTACGAGGCGACAAAGGGAACTCACTACTACATCATCTTTGTAGTTAAGCTTTCCTTTCGGGGTTGGGAGGTCAGACGGCAGTCGCTCCCGTAATTAGCACACATCGCCACAACACATGGGAAGTCAGAAAAGGAATTTGCGCAGGGATAGGGCGCCGCCGCAAAACGGCGCGCAGGAGCCCCGCCCGACTCCTGCGACAAATGGGCAAGGGCTACCGCGCCAGGGGCGGGCGCGGCTAACGACGCGAGCCCAAACCCGCAAGATACGCTTCGGCACGTGGAACATTGGCACGCTAACCGGACGTGGAAGAGAGTTGGCCGATGTACTCGCTAGGCGGAGGGTGGCCGTGGCGTTCCTGCAGGAGACTCGGTGGAAAGGCAGCAGATCCCGGTTCATTGGGAATGGCTACAAACTGATCTACACCGGTGCACCTAGTGGGCAGGGCGGGGTGGCAGTAGTGCTCTCTGAGGAGATGCAAGACGGCGTCCTGGAGGTTAACCGCATCAGCGACCGGCTTATGGTGGTAAGGACTCTTATCGAGGGGGTGGTAACTCACCTCGTAAGTGCCTATGCGCCACAGGCTGGTTGTAGCGACACTGAAAAGGCGTCGTTTTGGAATAGACTCGGAGATGTGCTACGCGACATACCGTTGTCCCAGGGAGTATTACTGGGTGGTGATCTGAATGGTCACGTGGGCGAGGTAAGCGGGGGCTTTGAGCGTGTTCACGGTGGTTTTGGGTACGGGAGTCGCAACGCGGAAGGAAATGAAATCCTGACGACGTGTGCGGCCAGCGACCTGGCTGTCGTGAACACGTTTTTCAAAAAGAAACCCGAGCACCTCATCACCTACAAGAGCGGGAGGCACGCCACTCAGATCGACTTCCTGTTAACTAGGAGGCACCACATCAGCAGAGTAGCTAACTGCAAGGTCATACCTGGTGAGAGTCTCTCTGCACAACACCGCCTCCTTGTCATGGATCTCTGCGTGAAGCCCGTGGAGAAACGTGCCGAGCGCTGCCGACGCCAGACTCGGTGGTGGCGGCTTGAATCAAGGGCCCAGGAGTTCGCCTCAGCCGTTGGTGACAAGTGCACCGCGGTTGATGGCGAATCGACCCAGCAACACTGGGATAGGATTCAGGCGGCAATCACGGAGGCGGCGAAGGCGGTGCTTGGCACGTCCAAGGGCGGGCGCAAGTGTGACAAGGAGACGTGGTGGTGGAACGACACAGTCCAGGGGGAGGTCAGAGTGAAAAAGACGTTCTTCAAAAAGTGGCAAGCGTCCAGATCCCCTGAAGACCACGACGCATACAGGACCGCGAAAAGGGCCGCCAAGAGAGCTGTAGCCAGAGCCAGACAGGCCGACTTGCAACCGTTATACGACAAGTTGGAATCGTCTGAGGGGCAGAAGCTCGTTTACAAATTGGCACGATCCCGAGTCAAAGCGGCACTGGATATTTCCAAGTGCCGCTGTGTAAAGGACTCTAGCGGTGACCTGTTATGCGAGGACCTCGCGGTGAAGGAGAGATGGCGCTCATACTTCCACGAGCTGCTTAACCAGCAGCACGAAGTAGTGAGCCCACCTGATCTCCCTCCGAACCAAGGACTCGTGCCCCCGATAACGCCTGAAGAAGTGCAGCTAGCTCTTCGCTACATGAAGAATCGGAAAGATGTCGGTGCCGACGGAGTCCCAATTGAAGCCTGGAAGACCTTAGGCCCGCGTGGTGTGGGCGCCCTTACTGACCTCTTTAACCGCGCACTCCTTACCGGTAAAATCCCGAACCAATGGAGGCTGAGTATTATTACTCCAGTCTACAAAGGCAAGGGATCGGTGCAGGAGTGTAGCGGTTATCGGGGCATTAAGGTCATGTCCCACACCATGAAGCTCTTTGAGCGGATTGTGGACTCCCGGATCCGGCAGGAGTGCACAGTCTCGGATTGCCAATATGGATTTCGCCCTGGGTGCGGCACCATGGACCCTGTTTTTGCCCTAAGGACCGTCATGGAGAAATACAGATCGAAGAATACGCCTCTGCACCTCCTCTTTTTAGATATGCAGAAGGCGTTCGACTGTGTTCCTCGCGTGATGATCTGGTGGGCACTGAGGTCCAAAGGGGTACCAGAAATCTATATTGACATAGTCCGAGACATGTACCTGAATTCCGAGTCTATGGTCAGGACGGCTGTTGGCGATACGGCTCCCTTTCCCATCACCGTCGGAGTACATCAAGGCTCGGTTCTCAGTCCGTTTCTGTTCAGTGTGATAATGGACGAACTATCCGCCAGCATCAGAGATGCACATGAGCAACCCCCGTGGTTGCTCATGTACGCGGACGATATTGCACTGGCAGACTCGGACAGGAACCGCCTTGAGAGACGCGTGAAGGGTTGGGAGAGCTCGCTTAAGAACGGTGGTCTTAGACTGAATGTGGCGAAGACCAAGTACCTGGCCTGCAACTCCAACGACCCCTTGTTCGTTCGCATAGGCGAAAACATGGTCGAGCGCACGGACCAGTTTAAATACTTAGGGTCCATACTTCATGTGTCGGGTGACATCGATTGCGACGTCAAGGCACGCATTTCAGCAGCTTGGGCAAAATGGCGTGAGGTGAGTGGTGTCATCTGCGACCCCAAAATGCCGGTCAAACTGAAGGGACAGGTCTATAAAACCATCATTAGACCTGTCCTTTTATATGGCAGCGAAGCGTGGCCCGTGCTTGAGCGACACAAGCAAGAACTGCGTGTCACGGAGATGAAGATGCTGCGATGGATGTGTGGGGTCACGCGGAAAGACCGCGTGCGTAATTCCCGCATCCGTGGTAGCCTTCATGTCCGTGACATAGCAGACAAAATGCAGGAATGTCGCTTACGTTGGTACGGCCACGTGACGCGTAGACCGGCAAGCTACGTGGGTAACAGATGTCTAGCCATGGCACCCCCGCCGGGACCTCGAAAGAGGGGCAGGCCCAAGAAGTGCTGGCTTGACGTCGTAATGGCTGACATGCGTGCCAATGGACTAACCCACATGGATGCGCAAGATCGGCCGAAGTGGAGGCGGATGACTAGAAAAGCGGACCCCGGGCTCCGATGGAGAAAGCCACGGCAGCAACCGGGACAAACGCTCGGATGATGATGATTATGTATATGGTATCCGTAACACAAGCCCAATATAATATGTATTTCTTTATTTATTTATTTAGAAAGATACACCATCTACTTATCATAAGTACACTATAATTAATGTTGTAATATACAGTTCAGTATGATTCGCCTTTACAGGTGTGTACAACATTTACTTAAATTAAGGGGGTAATTATTACACAATTACATTATCATGTGTTAAGAATAATTAAAAAGAAAAATAATTATTCCATATGCATTTAGGAAAAAGCTTTTCTTAATATTTCTAATACATACCTTTATTTATCTGTATATTAACGACTTTTCTTTAACTGCTTTACGTTTTGTTTGATTCATAGCTATTAAGGAGCTTTAAAATTATCAATTTATAATTATGGTCAATTTTCGAGCACTGGCCAAATGAGTTTATTTTATAAGCAAAAGAAATTTGTTATATATTTTAAGACTATGTATTTTTGGGTGAAATAACGTTAAATCAATCAACTTCATATAATTAGATAGAATTTCCATCAGTTTTTGTATTTCTAAAAGCTTGTTTTAAAGCGTTATCGATTTTTCACGTTTTTAAATTCAAAAATGACAATCGATTAATAAATAAAAAAATATTATATTTAGTGCGATAATCTATGTTAATGAATCTAATTCCAATAACAGGTTTGCAGATAACTGTACGGTGTCGGTCCGTTCGTCTTACTTATAAAATATTTATTAATTTAATACGACTTAAGGAAAATAAAACAAAAAACGTAACAAATGTTGAATTAATTTTAGTGAGAAAGTGACACATTAAACATAATAATGTAGGAAATATACAAAACAACTGTAATATGTATACCTACTGAATATAAAAATTAAGGGAATATTATAAAAACGCAGTTTATTTTCATATAAAACAATCAAAATGTATTTTAAATAAGTGTAGATAATAAAATATCTTGTAATATTTATTTGTAGTTATCTTTTCTATATTTCTAAAGTTTCGGTACACAGTAGCAAGTAGAATTTATGCATACAGGCTCTAGCAGAAGATCGCAAGTGTCACGACAAGCTTTGCTACATCTAAACTTTGTCTTGCAATCTGTAAAGCAAAGAAATTAGGAATTAATTAAATACCTACAGGTATGATGTATTTGACAAATAATAATTTATAAGTTTATTAATAATGTTTTTTAAATTGTATCTTACTGTGCCAAAGGTCGCGGGTTCGAATCCCTTTGGGAGCATTTGTTGAGCACAAGTTTTTGTACTCCAATCATGGGTGTTTGTAGGGAAAAGTTAATTGTTGGTGTAAAAGCATATATCATATTATACATGTATTCGTATACACGGACTAAGTATAAATAATTACCTACTAGAAGTAGGTATCTAGTAGGCTACCGTCTGTTAACAGTTCTCAATTATTTCGCCACTCATATTAATAATTTCATATTTTTTTATATATAATACATGGAAAATTATTAGGTATATAACGTTTTTTTAGTTGCCAAAGCAAGAATTAACCGACTTCATTTGGCTAAACATAAAGTGTTCAATAGGATAAGAAAAAAACGGCTTACAGTGTTTTGTAAAAGTTCCATTTACGCCTGCTCCTATAGCATAAATTAAAAATAATAAAAAAAGATTCATTTTAGTGTGATTGTTACAAAAATATGCACTTGTAAGGAAAAATAACTTTAAAATAAATTAATACGACTTAATAACTAATTATCTTTATAAATACAATGAGTAGGGTCACCATATTGATGGTTCAGACGAGAAATGTTATTTAGTTGTATCATCATCATCAGCCCTTTTTTTTACGTCCCACTGCTGGGCACGGGCCTCCCTCAGTACGAGGGGGATCAGGCCATAGTCCACCGCGCTGGCCTAGTGCGTGTTGGCGGACTTCACATGCCTTTCGAAAACTTGTTAGGTTTTCTCAGACATGCAGGTTTCCTCACGATGTTTTCCTTCACCGTAAGACAAGTGGCAATCATGATAGAAAATGATTCGCACATGAAAATATCAGAAGTGCGAGACCCGGATTTGAACCCGCATCACTCGGTTATCCGAGCGACGCGTTACCGCTGGGCTACCACTGTCTAGTTGTATATTTTTATTTAAATCTCTCTTTATCTACGGGATACCCTTTGCTAGGCACTTTTTATTGAGATTTTATTATAAAGACTCAATAACTAAGATTAGTTAAAGCCCGTATCATGCCTCTAGATTTACAAGATAGCTAAATTCATTCGTAATTTTTTATGCTACTTTTAAGGTTACAAACTTATATATTAAAATAAAAGTAATCGTAGGGAGTACCTCTTTATTTTTGAAGTCGGTCAAAGAAAGACTAACAACGTATACTGTAATTTTACCACCCACCATATTCATGAATATAGGCCCCATTTTTTTTATACCTGAATAGAAATGTCAATGTATATAAATCGTATATAAAGCTATATTTAATATATAGTTTTTTATCCCTGACAAAATCATTAAATGGTCAATACAATATTTTTTATCATTAAATCAATTATGAACGTTTATTATGAACCTTACCTACTCAATGTAATATTTCAGTTTAGTACATGCCAATTTAAATTATGCTGATTCTAAATGTTTGTTTTTTTCATCTTACTATTATTAGTGGTTGCTGCGGCCAAAAGTGGATGATATTATTATATTAAAAATACTGTTAATATTCTGGGTTATTTTGTTTCCAGCTTGCATTGTTGATGAGGAATGCTTTGAGGCCTGCAGAAATCACTGTAGGGTGCAAGCTGAAGTACGCTGTCATAAGTCCTCATGCTACTGAACATATTATACCCCTTAAACACAATGAATAAATAATACACACAAAAAAATGTTTAAAAATAAAAAGTTTAAATACTCCATATTTAACTGTAACCATCAAACTTCAAAGAAAAATCCGGACAAGTGCTAGTCAGACTCGCCTACAGAGGGTTCCGTACAAATTTAAAAATATACGGTTTTTAGTTTTTTTTAATGAGTAAATGTTAAAAACATCTGGTCATCCATCATCAATCAAAAAACATATGGTCACCTATCCAATTATATCTGCGGATACCATTGCTTAACCTCGTGATAGCGTACTTTAAATAAAGACTATTTTTTATAATTCAATTACAAATGTATAGCTTTCTGATTTTTCACTGTACTTGTAGTTTAAGTTGACTTTACAAATTTCATAGTTCTAGGTCAATGAAAAGTACCCTAACTAATTAATAATTAATGATTGATTGATTCCCTGCGAGTATAGAAATATACGTTTTTGAGGAGTAAGCGGTCGTATCTTATTTTTACTTAAACCTAAGATTTATTACAACTTTAATGAACTGTAAGCCTGTCTTGTGTATACAGCTTTAATATCAACTCGATATCTCCTTTACAGATTTTTAATCATTATAAAGTCCATTATAATCTTGTACAAACCTGCATATATAATGACCTCTTTTAAATAAATATTACCTGATATTGCCACAAATGTAAGCCCTACTTGTGCAATTCATGCAGTAGCCGAGCAATAAATCGATGTGGTTTTTTTGCATAACTTTATGTCAAGGCGCCAGCAGGCGTTATTTGATTTAAATTTGTATTTAATTTGGCAGTTTTTCTTTAAAAAATAACACTTTTACTTTAACAAGTGTATAATTAACAAAATTAAAATAATTGAATAGGTTATAGGATATTTAATTATTTAAAACTTACTATACACGGTTTTCTTCTTGCATAAATCTTGTGAATTCAATGAAAAAGAAAATTTTCACCTTTGCCTTTTATAAAAAAAAAATAAAAACATATTTTTTAAATCGCCAATAAAAAAAATCTTAATAAGCTCTGTTAAATTCTTTATAATTAGTACGACTTTGTTCATTACTAGAATTAAAATCAATTATGTTTCACGGACATAATACAGTAGTAACGCTTAATTGTCATACATATATAAACACATAACACCTTGTAAGCACCTCGTTTAGAAGTTTGATTCATTAATATTAAAAAATTAAAATGAGGTACGCACTCTTCCTAGTTATTATAGCATTGTTTAGTTATAGCCAAGCTATAATTCCAGGTGAGTTTTAATATTTCTTTTTTTATTATTATAAGAAATTTTTAAATATGCATTTTTTTGTATCTGCTTGATGAGAAAGATGATGAGAAAAATCAATGCAGTTATTTCATTACATTAATTATTTATTTGAGATGATGTAGGTTCAAATCTGGGTCTCGCACCTCTGATATTTTCATGTGCGAATCATTTATGTCATGTTTACCACTTGTCTTACGGTGAAGGAAAACATGGTGAGGAAATCTGCATGTCTGAGAAAATCTAGCAAGTTTTCGTAAGACATGTAAAGTCTGCCAACACGCACTAGGCCAGCACGGTTGACTATGGCCTGATCGCCTCGTTTTGAGGGAGGCCCGTGCCTAACAGTAGGACGTTAAAAAGGGCTGATGATGATGATAATGATGATGATGATGATGATGATGAAGAACTATTAATTTTCAGGACATGTTAGGTCTGTCGCGGGTACGAGCGTAGGTGTTCGATGTCAGGGGGCAGAACACTGCAAGCCATACTGCGGAAACAAATGTCCCACTTGTTCAGACACACTGTGCCACCAGGAAGAATGTTACTGTAAGCCTACAGTCTAAGCCAATTTAAGGTAAGTCTCTTTTCTGTATAAAGTAATAACTTCATTTCAATTTGACTGAAATTGATTGGCGTTTTCAGTATGTTAGACACGGTAGCTCTTAACAAACGTGTGTTATACTCTCACACGAAGAGTTCCGTACAAAATTTATCACTGAATTTTTGTTTAATTTCCATGGCGGCCTTTTCAAATTTGGTAATCGAAATTCGGAAATTTTGATATATTATTATTTGTGGCTATTACAGTTCAAGAGATACAGTCCGCTATCAGGCAGACTATACTAGTAATACATAACGTTAGCTACATTGGCACCCTCCGGGTATGGGACCCTAAAACCTAGGGTAATCGTTATGTCATGTGATCAAAATATGTCAATTCTATGAATTATTTTTTTTGTGAGAAGCATCAATTGTAATATACAATCTAATAATAAATCTTATTTTTCAGATGATTGAAAACATAATAATTATTAATCTAACAAAGGTTGCATAGTGGGAAACGCGTATAACTAAAAGATCTTGGTTTTTGGTTTATAAAGAATATTATATGTAACATAATATATTTTAATAATTGGGTTGTAAAATAAATATACTTGTAGTATCATAATCAGAGTATTTTCTTGCCTTAACTTACCTTCACCTTCACAGTTTTTCATCTCTTTTAGATTTTTTAATCAAATGGTATTAGACGATACAAAAAAAAAATGTAATTATATTTCTTCTGACAAACAGCCTTATTAGTCACCGTCTTAGCTTACCTGTACAGTTGCTGTTCCAAGTTCCTGGGTCTGAGCCCCAATTGTGTTTTAACGGAGTTTTACTCCCGTGAATTGGAAAACACGTAAACTCTTCGTGAGTATTTTGCGTATATTCATTGCGCAGTGTTATAATTATTATAATAATTTAATAATGTACTCCGACCGATTCCGGCCATGGCGGCCAATCTCATTGAGACTGGCCAACTGCGCAGGAGATATTATAGTGCACAAGTGTATGCGCAGACACAAGTGCACTCTCTATTCCTATCACTCTCATACTCCGGTGGGACGACTATTCGACACGACCAGTGAGAGCTAAGACCCAATACCGACGACATTACGTGTTCTCCGAGGCACGGGAGTAACGCACCGCTAACTTTGTAACTCCGGGTTGTTACTGAGGCTCACTAAACAGAAAGACTCAATAACTAAATTTGGCCCGACCCGGGACTCGAACCTACCACCCAGGCAGTTAAGCGCAGGCAGGGCACAGTGTTATAAAAATATGTCAAATATGTTGAATAATAACACTTTATTAGTCGTGCGTTACACTTACCTTATACAGTATATTTTGTCGTTATCGTCAGTTTAACATCAAAAATTAGCAGCAACATTTATGTACGTACATTGAATCGGTAACTACGATTTGTACTTGAAAATCGATTATTACTCGATGGTCGTTATGTCAATATATATTAAGCACTAGTTGCTAACCCTAGTTTTGCTCATATATTTCATAATCTTTATATTTCATTCACTGCTATGAATCTATAAACTATAAAGCTTCTCTATTAAAACATCTTTATTTAAATTGATCGTTTCTACAAATAACCAACGAAACGACGAATAATAAATAAATTACAAATCCCTAGTAAAATCCGTCATCCCAAATTCGAAACCTAAATACTAAAAGGGTTTAAAGTAAACTATAATTTCATTAACCTATCAACGTTGCAAATTGCACTTTTGCAATGGCCAAAGCTGTGAGGAAATCAAGCGTTTATTTGTACGGAGGCACTCGGCCGTATCGGGATCATCCGCGGATATTTGCGGGCTTCGATTAAATCAGAGGATGGAAAAAGCTTTATTATATGAGCAAAGGCAGCGTTTGCGGTCAAGTTTTGGTATTGGATTCGCATTTGGTTGCGCTTTTGAGCTTTTTTTGGAGCTTTAAGCAAGGCGTGAATCGCTGTTAGTGTTATTTTCGGTTGATAATTTAATTATTATTAGACGAAGCTTATATAGAATTTATTATAAGGAATAATAAAAGTAATAATTGTAAAAAATATTTGGAAATTTAAGGGTTAAAGAACATTTTATTTACTCATTTAAGAACATAGTTCACTTGCAATGTAATTACAAATATAACTTTATATTAGATACAATCAATACAATTTTGTATGTAAAATAAAAAATAATCTATTATCATATGATAAAAATTATGTTACAAAATGTAATATTTCAATACTAAGACAATATCTATAAGATGTGATCTTCATTTATCTATATCTTTATTTAGGTTTATCTTACAAACACCATAACGAAAAGCCAAAACATAGTAAATATCATTATTTTTCAATTTAACGTATTCTCTCATAAATATAGCATAATATGTAATGTCAACTACTTAGCATTTACAGTGCTTTAAACACGTGCTAATCATTCGATTTCGCTGAATCGATATTATTGGCGTAAAGTCCTGTATCAATTAACCGAGTGTATCGCGTCGGTATTGACAAAGCGGTGTGTTTGCCCGCAATGAGCCAGTAATTAGCGACGAATGGAAACGCGCCCGCTGACAATCTGTTTGATCGGTTTTGACATAGCATAAAAAATTAATAATTTATTAGAGAAAAAAAAAGTTTTTTATTTAGTACTACTACTGATTTATCCTCACTTTGGTTAGGTTCGTCTTTATGTGCGTATTTAGTGGAAACCTTATTTATTTTGGTAGTTCCTTATAATGTCAGCTCTACTACCTGTGAAAGTTTGTCCGTCAAAACCAGTAATACCGCTTCGGAGATTAGCTTGATTAAAGAGAAAAAAATTTACTTTTAAAACTGTTATTTTAAATTAACATGTAAGGAAGTCAAACTTTTTTTTGTTTTAACAAATACCTTATAATATTCTCGTAGTGAGTAAAACACATACTTAGATATTAAAAATTCGAAAGTTTGGATGAATGTTTGTTACTCAATAATACCAGAACGACTGAATTCTATAGTCTGGAGTAACACATAAGTAACCTTATACCCCGGAAAAATGCACGTTTCCCGTGGAAAATTTGTTTTCCACTTAGACTAGTTCTAAGCGAAGCATGGATGAGTCTTCAGTAAAATATACATATAGCTTTTTTAAAAAAAAAAGAAAATATTTATTGAATAGTAGTACTGGTATTGTTTAATCTGTGGCCGCAGTCAGCCTGTTAAATCGCTTTACAAACAAATTGGTAGCACATGTATTGAGTATAAGCGCGATAGTGTTAACGCGATCTCATTTATGTGATAGGTGACAAATTGTATCAGAAATGATAGTCATCTACATATTTTGTACTACGAGTAGTATCAATACAGTATGAAAGTCGATTGGTACTTAGGTATCTATTTCTAATTATAGTAGTACTTCAATAAGATAATATTCGACAACTGTAATAGAAATTAAATTAAAAAAATTAGTTTTTTTTACCAACTGCGTAAATAGCTAACTAAACAAAAAAACAAAAAGGAACTAGTTAGCGAAAGAAGACTTTTATAGTGTAAAAACTGTGTTATTTGTAAAATTTGAAGCAGTAATAGCAATAATGATTGAAGTAATTAATTTAACTCATTTTTGATTCATTAACTGCCAGTTTCTATAACCTATCTACCGATAGACCGGTAGATACTTTCATACGATTTTGACAGGTTGTAACTTTTAATGTGTCAAAATAGTATGAAAGTAACTACCGGTCTATCGGTAGATAGGTTATAGAAACTGGCAGTAAGTTATGTTTGTCTTGTCTGAAGAATGCGTCTGATTAGTGTGGGCTGCATTTGAATAGTTCGGACCCAAACTGAAACTAAAGACTTCTAAAAAAAAGTGAGACTTCGTAAGTAATAGATAAAATTAAATTAAAGAAATTAAAGTAGATTTTTAGTGATTGTATAGTGTAACATCCTATATCTTTGTATAATATCCGAAAATCTTTATTTATTATTATTTTCTTAGTAATATATAGGTAAGACGTACAGACGTGTCGGTTGATACTCTCCCTTTTTAGAGTCGGTTAAAAAGCATACAAGGTGAGCATAAAACCACTAAATCATGAATAATTTTTATTAGATACGGAAACCAAATGTAAACAATAAACGTATCTGCAATACAAAATTTGCCTGTTCTCAAGATGAATGTGAATGGAGGCATTAAATTTGCAAATTATGATTATATCGGTCTAGATTTACGTCTGTTAGTGAAGATTATAAACTGAAAATTATTTACAATCTCTCATTAGACGATATTTTATATGTATTGGGCTTTGAACTAGTGTGTTATTTTTGAAATATGTTTAATTTCATTTTTTTTCAAATTAAAAATATATTTCCAAATGGCTTTGCATATTTGTGATTTGCTTCTTCGGCTCTTTTATAGAGCTACTAGTCTTTTAGTCCAATTAGACTTTAAGGTTGGCATAGGTTATATTTTTTTATTTAAAATTTATTGCACATATAATATAAATATAAAAAGGTACAAGTATTGTTTCTATTAAACATTAATCGTGCAAAGATGGTCTTATTGCTTAAAGCAAACTCTGTCAGACAACCTTTGGTGAAAGGATTTAAAATACGAAAATAGGACGGTACTATCACAATACGAAATAAGTTAATAATAATATCATCATCATCAGCCCTTTTTTTAACGGCCGACTGCTGGGCACGGGCCTCCCTCAGTACGAGGGGGATCAGGCCATAGTCCACCGCGCTGGCCTAGTGCGATACTACTGCGGACTTCACATGTCTTTCGTAAACATGCTAGGTTTTCTCAGACATGCAGGTTTCCTCACGATGTTTTTCTTCACCGTAGGACGAGTGGTAATCATGATAGAAATGAATCGCACATGAAAATTTCAGAGATGCGAGACCCGGATTTGAACCCGCATCACTCGGTTATCCACGCGATTGCGTTATCGCTGGGCTACCACTGTCTTATAATAATATAATTTAAAAAATTAGATATACTTATTAGTACCTACTAGGCTATCTGTTACCGATTTTATCGTAAAAAGGTGGAATTTTTCATTGATTTTTTGCTTTACCTTACTGACTTAAAACTTAACTTACCGTACACGAGCAGGACCGAACCCACTACACAATTGAAATAGAACTCTCTTGGAACAATATCTATAGCTTTACAAATTTAACTTTTTAGAACCTAATTAAAACTGCATATTACAAATCGGTAATGAGATCATCATCAGTAATTTGTTGTCATTTGTCTGAATTTCATATTTCAAAATGTTTATTTGCTGAATGTTCGTATTTCAGGGCTTTTTACGACTTAAGTGCGTAGTTTTGGTGTATTTCTACTTCAAATGAGGTCATTTGGCTTTATTATTTAATAATTTTATTAGTAGTAAAAGTTAAATTAACACAGCTTATTTGTTAACTCATTCGAAACTACAAAGTAAGTGTGAACTTTTTATTTTATTCGTGGTATGATTTTACATAGTTTTATTACTTTCTATAATAAACAATAGAGATTTACCAATATTTTTAAGCATTTCTTGTTTAGTCTGTGGTAATGAAAATAAAATTAAAATTTATTTTATAAATGTGTAAGTAACTTTTTACGTTCTAACTGAACAGATTACAGTAAAATAATCTAATCTTCCTTGCATCTAAGGGTACTTCAAAACGCTTATTAAAGCGACATTTATAAGAATAACACATTTTTTAATTTGTTATCCGTCTGTCTGTTTGTTGCGACTAATCTCCGAAAAGGCTGGACTTGTTGTAATGGGACTTTCACTGGCAGATAGCTGATATTATATTATAAGGAGCGACTTTGACTATTATAATATTAGAAAAAGAATTGGGAATCCGCTCAAACAAATTAAATACCTAGTACATAATAATAATTAATAGATACCTTGAGGCGCATGAGTAAAGCGAGGAAAATTCGCTAGTATTCAGTAATGTTTTTCAAGCAGGCATTATTTTCTAACACTTTTAAATCTTAACCTCACCTAGACCGATTAACGCAGATCGCTTTATAGGATCTAATGGCGGCTAGAGTGGTTTCACGTGTAGCTTCGCAGGGGGCGACCCTACTTTTAGTTTTTTACGCCGACTTCTAGGTGAGTACATTGTATTGCTTTCATTGAGGATTAAATCCCGACCGTATGTCTTTTTCTCCGCTTTTTTATTGTTAGAGCAGTTTAAGTAATTTTTTGAATGTATCTGTTGATTTCTCACCACGGCATTTTAATATTTCTAGTTAAGTTTAATGAAATATTATATAAGTATAGGTAACTAGCGATTCACGACTCAACTCGAGAGCTTTTAAGTCTAATATAGAGTCTATCGATTAGTTCGATAAAATAGAGACGAAGTTTTTTTCGCATTTATATTTAGTTCGATTTTCGTATCAGGTAAACTTAAAAAAAAGTATTTATTTATTATTTTTTTTCGGAAGTCAAACAGTATTTAGTTACATATAAAACAAGAACAATAATTTACAATTTCAAAAGGTAGGTGTAATCTATGTTAGCTTAATTAAAGCATATAATAATATTACAGTACATAAAAAAGAATAAGAGAATAAAATAAAAACATTACGTAAAACTTCAATTAAAATTTAACTTTGACTTATATAGTGAATCTGAAAAAAAATCAATTAAAATAAAGTAATAAATAAATCAATTAAAATAAAATTTTTGTAATACAACTAATACTAACAATATGGTGCTTATACTATAACATATTACGTTAAAAAATGAACGTATACAAAATACATACGCTTAATTTATTGCGATTAATGTTTCATTCATATATATTGTGAAATTTATTCGATCACATTCGTCATTTATTTGGCACAAGATTGAAATTATAAAAGTTTTAGACCGTCGCTTCGTTAACGATTTATTTATGTGCTTCCCGGACATTAGAGCTATAAACCTATCACAGGTATTATTAGTTCAAAAAATATCCACATTATATTGTTACTAGAAAAATTAAATTATTATGGCAAATCTTTATTTTAATTCTTCTAATTCAAAAAGCTTTGTTTAGTTAACTTTTTACTGTTTTGTATATCAAAGAGCGAATCTCAACATTTTAACTGTGATCTACTGAGAGTTGTTTAGTAAAATTAAACATAATTTAACCCAATTTAAAACCTGGACTTCCAAATCTGAAGCCATACATGCTAGCAATTTTAAGTAAGTTAGTAATTCTTTTTATGGACAATGTATACGCTTATACAACAGGATCCAAGAAAACGTTCAAAAAGCCTCTATTGCCAAATTTAAAAAAAATGTGAAGGAACGTTTGTGTAGAAAGGCTATTATTCGATTAATGATTTTTTAGAAGACAGTACGCCTTGGGAACGATGTGATCGCCGCTAGGCTATTTCAACGTATAGAATTATTGTTAATTTGCAATTCAATTTGAAGAAGAGAGAGATTAAGATAAAAAAATAATATTAGTCCCGCTGAGTTTCTTTCGCCAGTTCTTCTCAGGTCAGGTTTCTTTTTTCCGAACTGGTGGTAAACTCATGACGTTCAGTAAGAAACTGTTACAGTTTTTATGCTGAATAAAATATTTTGATTTGATATGATAAGCTTTGTAATAGATTCTTGGCCACACTATGAATACTATTGAACCTAAAAATCTAGATCTAAATAGAAAAAGTAGTATTTCTTTAGATAATTGACGATCTCTATCGACCTTGTCTCGAAACTAATTATGACGTTTGAGATGAAAGCGTCTCGAGCTGTGACGAATTGGACGTTAAAAAATCGGGACACCGAATAAAAGCGATTTTAATGGGGACATTGTTTTTCATCTATTCTCATTTATTACTAGTGCATGCTTGTTTGATTTGTTTGTAGACTTTCGAAAGAATTTCCTAATGTTTAATTTTAAATTTAATTTATAAACGAGTTACTTACCTTTGTTTCGCTTTGGTTCGTCTTGGTTTTTTGCGCGGACCCTTAATTCTTTTTCTAATAAATATAGCTTAAGTTACTATTTAGCAGTGAATAAAAGTAATATTTTATACATTTTTACATATAAAATAATTTCACTACATATTTATAAAACAAAGTCCTCCGCTGCATCTGTCTGTTTGCAATAAATTCAAAAACTACTGTAGTATTTGTATAGATGAAGATGAAGTGGTGGTAGATATAAGAAATGCATGTTAATAATGGGACTTTTTTTCTTAATTAATTTAATTAAGTTTTCAATTAGTGTATCCAAAAATATAATTATCACAATTGATCTACAGACATTTTCTAATACAAAACGATACGCAATAAATTCACATTGTAACGCCTACCCGCTGCGAGGCACTGCAGTCCGTACTTTGATTATTTATTTGAATATTTCATAGTAATTTATAGTCTCAGCTAGGATACAAATATATTACGTATTTTTATTAGGTAAAAGTATGCCAGTTGTGCGATCGCGGGTTCGAGCTCCGTTGAGGGCATTCATTTATTTCATGAGTGTTTATATGAGGTCTTATACCTTAGTCTCTTCCGTGACCATGATCGCTGTAAAGTATTCCAAACGTCGGGAACCAATAATCGTAATAAATCCGCGACAAAATCCGAAAAGATAGTTTCATTTATAATGTCAAATATTCGCGTAAACCTAAGAAATTATTACCTATGCGTGTTAGAGTTATATAGTAAGTGTATTTTGTCAATTATCTGGTATCCTTAACACAAGCCTTGTATGTTACGATGGAACTAAATTGTGCTGTGTGTTAATGTCTCAACATGTAACTATAACTATAGTCATAATACTAAATACCTACTTCTTACGTTACAGTTTTTCCTCTCAGTTTTTTACTATTTATAAATCATGTAGAGTAGATAAGCCCTTTTTAAATTTACTTGAAGTCACCTCAGTTCATATGCAATGAAATCATGTAAACTTATGGTCAAACGACACGTTTGGCGCAGTTTGTAGTGACCCTACTTTCTTGCGTCAGCGGTCGCGGGTTCGAGTTCCGCTGTGGGCATTTATTTGTTAAACTCGGATGTTTGTACTCTGGCCCATGAGTGTTTATATTTATAACATGTATGTATTTAAAAACTCATATATGTACTATGTCCACTATCTGGTGTCGGTAACACAAGCTTCGTAGCTTACCACGGAACTAGATGGCGCTGTGTGTAATATTTTTCCAACATATTAATTAAATATTAGTAACACATTTTTTTAAAATTAAGGCTACTAGTTAAAATAATAAACTCAGAAATAAATAGAAATCCGAAGAGAGAATATAATAAAATATATGTGAATTTTAATTTATTATGACACAATATAAAACTTATTCCTCACAATCTCATTAATCAGTTGGATCAAAAGCCAGTGTCTGTAGAACCCCTTAAAAATATTTATTGGCACCATTCTTCAAACTTTGACTTTGACTTTGTTTTTTTTAACCTTAATTTGTTGTGATTTAAATAAAGAAATTGCATTTTAAAACATTTTTTAATTTTATTTTTACAAAGCAACTTAAACTCACTGCTATAAGAATTAATAAGCGACTCAAACCAACTCAAAATATACTTTATTTAAATAAACTTTTTAAGGTAATTTTGTAGTTTTTTACGTTATAAAAATACACAATTTAAATTAAATATAAATTTAGATTCGTCACATACTTATATACTGACAGAGTTCTTGAGGAATCTTCCACCGCCTTGGGAAATTCTGCTGAGAAAAGCCGGCTAAAACTCAAGAGTTGCTCTTTTAAAATATTTTTTGAATATAATACAATAATTATCTATTTATCCTGAGATTCAACCATAAATTAGTCAATGTAAATAATGACTTCAGATTTTTTTTTTCAAAAGTGGAAAGTACAAAATTGTTTAGTAGATACGGACGAATTTTTGCGTTATTAATAAGAGAGAATGGTTGGAGAATTTAAGGTCAAACTTAGTTTTTAATTGAAAAAGAATCACTGTATGAAATGTAACAACGTTTATGAATATTCTCGTATGGGCCCAATTAGCCGGTGCATTAACAGAGTGTCCTTAATGAACTTCCTAGGTGCGAACGTATATAATTACTTGGAAATGTTCTTCTATAATGTGTACGTAGTAGTATGGAAATGGATTTTTTAACAAGTATAAAAATTATACATACAGTCGTAATAGTATTTTTAATGGGCATTGTTTAGAGCTTTACATTCTTTCCAAACTTTCAACACAAAGCTGTTATAGTACACAGTTCATAAAGTTGTGATAAATATAACAATTGTAATAATACAATAGAAAGAAAATATACGCAATTAAAAATACTCCTAATAAATATAAGACCAACTATGTAAGAAATACTTAATAAAAAAACTTTTATAAATTAATCCATATCCATATTTATCGATCAGCTAATTTTAATAGAGCAAAGCTTAGCAAATGAGGAGGTGGCGCCAGCCACGGCTGTATGAAGACTAGAGGAGATATACTTTATGAAAAGTTTAATCGCATGTTTGTTTTATATGTTATAGGTACTTTAAAATTGTTTATTTTCGTACTTTAATTAAATGTGTTATACAAAATTAAATATTATAAAAATAACTCAAATGGCCGTAATTTTTTATCTATACATACATTTTGGTACACGTTTTGTTATGATAGGAAACCTATTTTTTGTGGTAAAAAGGGGGCAAACGGGCAGGAGGCTCACTTGATGGGAAGTGATCACCTCCGCCCATGGACATCTGCAAGCTTGGCTTGCAGTGTGTTGCCGGCCTTTCAGGAAAGGGAGGGAGGGGGGAATGAAGACGGAGGATGAAGGGAAGAGGGAGGGAGGTAGAGGGAGGAGGGAAGGACAGTGGGCCTCCCGGACTCTCACTCACCGGACGAAACGCGACAGCAAAGCTGCCACTTCACGCCGGTCTTCTGTGAGAGAGTGGTACTATACGGGGCGTGCTGGCCCATTCGGCTGCTACCCGAAGGTAACAAGCATGGCACTGCCTACCTAGTAGAAGTAGTTCCCTGTTACAGTGGTGTGCTCATCAGCATCCGGCAATGTAGCCGGAAGTGAATCCAAAAAATGCTTTTTGGACTTAATCCACTTCGGCTGGCAGTGTACCATACAGGTTACTTCTGGTTGCAAAGCAGACTATGGGAGCCATCCCATGGTAGTTGTGTTCCTTGGGTGGCCATCGAGGTGTTATGTTTAAAGGCGTAGATGAATTTTGAAGTTTTTATCCAGTTCGATTCATCTAATTTATCATTTAAAAGTAAGGAACATGCATACATACTCGTGCAAGACGAAAGTTTGAAAAAAACAGAAGCCAACAAAATATAATAAAGAGCAGTTGTGTACTACAAATATCTAGTGCTTGTATTCTATAAAATGTTCATTGATAGTATAAAGAGAATTTCGAATTTTAACTTTAAATCTAAATTATTGAATTGGAAAATTGATTGATGCGTGTACACTACTTGTACATAAAGTATCATAAAGAACTAAGTTATTTGCTCTGTGTATAGTTAATGGATTTTGTGCAAGAAAAATGTTAAAGGACCTATTTAATAATAATTTGTTGCGCGGTAACTTTGCTAATTATTATTATTGTTTTAAATTGATTATATTAATTTCAAATACTTCATTATCTAAATTTTATTAGTTTTAGAATTTACTTTTTTTTTATGGTAAAAAGGGGGCAAACGGGAAGGAGGCTCACCTGATTGGAAGTGATCACCTCCGCCCATGGACATCTGCAAGCCAGGCTTGCAGATGCGTTGCCGGCCTTTCAGGAAAGGGAGGGATGGAGGAGGGAGGGAAGTGGGAGGGAGGGGGTGTTAACGAAGGCGGAGGATGAAGGGAAGAGGGAGGGGGGAAGGAGAGTGGGCCTCCCGGACTCTCACTCACCGGACGAAACGCGACAGCATAGCTGCCACTTCACGCCGGTCTTCTGTGAGAGAGTGGTACTAATGAACTATACGGGGCGTGCCGGCCCATTCGGTTGCTACCCGAAGGTAACAAGCATGGCACTACCACTTATCAAAATTCATCTTTTGCTTTGCTTTCATATTATAATGAATAATGTTTTATTAATTTTACCTAAGTGTTGTTTGTACTCTAAGTTTTAACTATACCCTAATTCCAGCCGTGGCTTTTCTTGCATATTAAAAGCTACATCCATTTATCACAATATTAGACGCTTGGTTAATCTTCTATTGCTTATAGCTCCGAAACCCTTTTTCTTTTCCGATAAAGATAAAAATACCATTATTTAAAAAACGATTTAAAAATTGCTTTTGTTGTTTTCATTAAAAATATGATATAAATATTTTTTCTATTAGCATCGCACATCAAGTAATAATGGATAAAGCCTACTAAAATATAATTTGTTTGCGCTACCTTTACGGCCATTCCGCACATTCGCACGTAATAACGCGTTAAACGCACTGATGGTACTCTCAATGGTTATTTTCGTGTATATTCTAGAAATACTAGCCTTTCCCTTTTGAATTTACTAGTCGATTTATTTTTTTAGTTTTTGTTACAGTGAATTAAAAAAAGTTTTATAAATTTTGATGTAATAAACTTGAATACTAAAAATACTAAACTGAACGAAAATAGCATCTTTAAAAAATCTAAGCCATGAAGCTGTAAGCTTTACTTCTCAAGTAAAGCATATATTCTTTTTATTTATCTATACTAATATTATAAAGCTGAAGAGTTTGTTTGTTTGTTTGGTTGAACACGCTAATCTCAGGAGCTACTGTACCGAATTGAAAAATTATTTTTGTGTTGGATAGTCTGTTTATCGAGGAAGGCTATAGGCTATATTACATCACGCTACGAGCAATAGGAGCGGAGCATCAATGAAAAATGATGCAAAAATGGGAGAAAAATATTTCTTTTCATTTTCAACCTTTAGAACGCGAGCGGAGCAGTGGGAAGGGCTAGTCTTTTATATGTATAATTTTAAGCACGGATATAAAATATTATTATCCTTAGAACAAGGACAAGCGAAGTTAGTAACAATAAGTTATATAACGTAATACTAGTGTAAGACTATATCTATTTTTATATAACATCTTCACATCCAAGGGTGGCAAAGACAATTTCCATAGCGGAAATTCCATTCAAAATAAGATATAAAATCCATACCAAGGCACCTGTTACAAAACTCAGTTTAGCAGACCTCGTATCTAATTTGTATACTGACAGTAAGCCGGGAACAACACTATTAGTACATATTAGTGAGGAGCCGCTCTAAGCTGCCCTAATGAAGAGTAATCGACAATTAATTCAACAGGTTAACGGATTGAGATCGATATTTTAATTTAGATGTAGACGTTATTAATCTAGTGTGTAATGCTTAATTGAGGTATTTACAGCTTTTCTTAGACAGCACTGATGTGGATTTCCTTTGTAAGTTTCTGTGAATGCAGCCAGATTCTCAGAAACTATTTTAATTTAATAAAAAGCTGTTGGCAGAAGCAAATTGTTCAATACTTTTTGAGTCATATACGAGTAATACAGTAATTACTATATTAATGGAGTTAAATATTTTATGTTATAGGCTTAGAATAAGATTTATAATATTAAATATTCTTTAAATTACTTTTTTAAATACTATGTTTACGTAAAGTTGAATTTAACTTAATTATTTAATTGGATAAGTTCTAGTTCAATATACATTACAAAAATGCAACATGATAATAAACTTATTATGATATTCTCTTTTAATAAAAAAAATCAAAAAAAAAATCAGAATATATAAAAACTTGTGGACTTAAAGTTCTAAATTGAGCTTTTTAAACATTCCTAAAGCTTAAAGCTTATCGAATTTTGTCGTACTTGTTTTTCCCTCACACCATAAGGGAAATTACAAACATATCTCAACAGAAATAATAAACCGCGTCTTGTCACCTTCAGATAAAAGGGATTAACTGAGTCGTGAAACAGGTTGACTTCAAACGACTTGAATTAGACTGTATTCTAAATCTTATTCTAATGTAGATAAAGCTCAAAATGTTATGACTCATAGATAACGAGTGTAAGAAGAAAATTAACAGTGTATTATTGCAAGTGTGTAGGCGTTGTATAATTTCATTTCGCGACAACCCTAATGTATAGTGATGTGAAATATCGATAAGGCGTTATGATTTACATAAATACAAGCAAGTGCTTATGATGCCTCCTTGGATATTTTTACGCAACTACTGAAATTAATCTTGTCTTTAAAGCGATTTATTTGATTATAGCTGCAATAATTGATTTTTATTTTTCATTTGTATCGATAAAAATAGATATGGTTATAATTTAGAGTTTTGTTTAAACGCCTAAAATTTCACATTAAAATCCAAGTAATCAGAAAAATACAAGAAAATATTTATTCTTCAAAGCTGAATATAGAATAAAATTTCAACTTTTAAAAATAAAACAAAATAAAAATGAGCATCTCTACTTACTAAATATAAAAACAAGTATCGAATCATTACTTTTTTCTTAAACGGCTCGATACATGTCACAACACTACTTTAGTTTTCGTTCTTCAGAGGTTTTAACTACGTAGTTAAGTGGCTTGCGCTTGTTTTGTCTCAGAGGCAGGTGGAACTGCGGGGCATTAAATTAAACAATAGACTCCTATGATAAGATATATAAATAGATACATACGTAATATATTCGACTATTATTATGCATAAGAAGTTTATGGATGAGGTTGGATGTTTATTAATTCCTTACACGTTTTGCCCCAAACAGGATTCTTCTTTACAGATTAATGAAATTGAAGTGTATTTGGAACGTCAACAATAGCTTTTTACTAAATACATGTGTAAATTACTCAAAATAATTAGGTAAATATGGTACTTATAAAAAAACTGACATTATTGTCTATCAGTCTATCTGTTTCAATAAAAAAATAAAAAGTTAGGGTTCAGCCGAAAAAAATTATAAGTAGGCTAGAGAAAAACACAAGCCATGCATATTATTCACTAATTATCTCAAATAATGTATTGTTTGTATTTTAATTTGCATAATTTTCGTGAAAAATTTTTTTAAAGTACATACACCTATTGCATTATATGTAGATATTTAGTGACAAAGCTGTAAAGTCGATTTAACAAATATACATATGCTTTTATCTGTTTAAATGTATAGTATATTGTATTACTCTGCCGTCTATAAGCTTAAAGGCCGCTAAATGACATTTGGTCATTTTTTACTTTTTAATGCCATATTACTTAAAAAAAAATTCTCTATCGATCTGTCTAGGAACGGTTATTCTATCTTTTACCGTTTACAAAATATATTTTTTTAAAAGGCAGCTAAATACAAAAAAATTATACTTTACACCGCATAAAGATCGCTAAACAGCACTACTAGATAAGAAAGCAGCTATAGTACTTTAAGGTTAGTATCGATTGAATTTTTTTACTATGAATGCTGAGCTAAAAAACAGTTATTATTTAACAATTAACTAAAAGGCAGCAAAAGTATTTTAGCGGCTTTTTACTTTGGTTACATTGAAGTGTAATATCTTGCATAGACTTAACTAAAAGGCGGTTATACGCTCTTACGTAACTAAAAAGCAGTTAGAATCATTTAGCGGCCTTTAAGCGTTGTATTGTTACTATTTTTACAATAGATAAACTATTATAGAAAGCCATGTTAGTCCGTACGCAAAGTAAAATGAACATTTTTTCTATATCTCGCATAACAAAAAAGCCGTTAAATAACATTACATCGCTAAAAAGTGGCAAATTACGCAAGCTACCGCGCCCCTCTTGGGAATTTTTTCGGGTTGCGGGGGACGCGCCTGGGCACGGCGCGGCGGGCCCCAAGCCGGCAAGTGCGAACCAAAATATCAACGAGGGAGGACGTTTGCTGGCGTCGCGTTTCGCGCCAAAATCATCAGTCATCATGGCGGGAAGGTTTCCAAGGTACGTATTTTATTTTATTATGTAGTTATTTCAAACCAATAAAACTATCCAATGCAATTTATTATAAAATAATGTTTTGTTTACTGCAAAATAGTGCGACAATCGAGACGCAGCCGGCTATTATTCTTGAGTCAACCTACCCGCTTAGAATTGAAACCGAGTGCTGTCAAGCAGTGTCTTTCGTTAGCTCTAAGCGTGTGTTATCAATGCAGTACCTACGGAAGGACTTGTTATGTAAATAGTTTTACGTATGCACGCGTGGCTTTGCAGATGCTTTTGATTTCGAGTTGTAATAGATATCAACTAAGTATTTTATAAGTAGCTAAAGCTTATACTATGGATGCATGGATGCACGGTAGGTTCCGGGTTCGATTGCCGGAAGGGTTTATCGAAAGTTAAGGAAGGCAACGATTTTTGATTTGTCCCGAGACTGAATAGTATACCAAACCATAAATATTCTAACCTTACCTATAATATATAATAATAAATATCTTTAGTACGTAATGTAACACGATATTATGTATCCAATTAAGTATAATTGTTTTTTGTAATTTAAGGAATTTATTTGCAAGTTTTACGAAAGAAAATTTCGCTCACAAAGTTCATCGACCGTCATGTGGGACTTAAACTTGAAGAGCAATCGCCCGGATAGCTAATGTAGGGGTCGTGGGTTCAAGTCCCACCAGATGACGGTCGATGAATTTTTGTGTGCGAATCTTTCTTACATAAGAATTATATATTATATTATTGGTTTTCGTATGTTTGAACTGTGATAAACTGATAAACTATATTATTATATCATAGTTTACATTACTTGTTACAGATATAATGCAAGAGCTAAAACCATATTAAATATGGTTAGTAGTTGTGGTGAGTTAGACAATCAATCTCATGTAAACCAAGATCCGAAAAAAAAACAAGTTTGTTCCGAAGTTTCCGACAGAAAATATTCGAGTATTATTACGAAAGTTCAAAGATTGAAAGGTGATAACGAAAAAGATTTAGTAAACGATTTGTATTCCCGCGAATATTCTTTAACATCTTCAGTTTTCAACAAGATATGTGAAACACAGATTTCGCTAAGTTCTTCCCATCTTAATAGCATCGATTTAGAAGCAATAGAAAAATATTTGGTAACAAAAGACGTGGATACGATGGAACTTTGTGATTCTATTTCATTAGACCTGCTGACGTGCAAAGAAACTTTTGTGTTATCACCACAATATGAACCTGATGGTTACGATACCGATTTGGTCAAAGATTCACAAATCCATGAGGCTAGTCATATTGGTGAAGATTTTGACTCAGATGATTCTGTTCGCGACAAAAATTATTACCCATCTTCATCTGACTTGTCATCTGAAGAGGATAAAGATAGTCCATCGACTTCAAAAAGAAAAAGAAAATTATTAATGGCTCGAAATGAAACATTTACCAGAATAATCGAACCTCCTGCGTGCGAAGATGTAAATACAAAAGTTCCTCTCAAATATACAAATACTTTACATTTATCTAGGTCACTTCAAGATGTTAATATACACAGCCAAATGTTGATCCACAAGAGGAGTAAGAGTTATGACGGTTCTCTTACTATTCAACCTCTTGTGAATAATCAATGCACCGTAAAACAAAAAGTCCATAACGAACGTAGAAATATGTTGGATTCTCTTAGGTCACTTCAAGAAATAAACTTACAGAGCCAAATGTTGCCCCATAAGAGGACAAAGAGTTGGGATGGTTCACTCGGTGCTGAACCTTTTTTGAGCAATGAAAATGATAGATATACCATAAAAGAAAACGTTCCACTTCCACTTATTAACCGCCGAATTACTTTAGATACATCTCGGTCACTTCAGGATATAAACATACAAACGATGAGCCGCAAGAGAACCAATAGTTGTAATATTTCTTTTCTATTAAGCAATCCCGGTCTACTAAAGAAAAGGAAAAGATATAGCACCAGTTTAGCGGAAAGAAAGCAATTAATAGTGAACAGTAAAAGAGAAGAGCATAGAGTGAAGTCTGGATGTAATGATAAATGTCGAAAGAAATGTTCAAACGTTTTTGACGATAAAAGTCGTGAGGCTGTGAACAGCCTATTTTGGGAACTTACCTGGCAAGAGAGGCGTAATTTTATAAGAAACAATGTATCTGTCGCTCAACCCAAGAGGAAGATCACTACCAGCCCGAAAAGAGACGACAGAAAATCTTTTACACTAAAAGACTTAAATGGAATATCTGTACCAGTATGTAAAATATTCTTTTTAACCACCTTAGGTTACAAAAAAACTAATGATAAAGTTTTATACAACGCATTGAAAGATAGTAATGTTGATAATCGTGGCAAACATACAAAAACAGTAGCATTTGATCGAAACTTATTGACACAACACGTAGAGTCTTTCCATCCTACAGAACCTCATTACCGACGAGAACACGCCCCACTTCGTAGATATATACCGAGTGATGTTAACATTACTTTCATGCATAAAGATTTTTGTAAAAAACATCCTAACTTAACCGTTTCCTATGAGCTATACCGATCACACGTCAAGAAAATGAATATATCTTTCACAAGACTTGGAAATGAAGAATGTGAGGCTTGTGAAGGATATGATTTGCATACAAAGCAAACTTCTCACGATGTACTTAAAGAGTTAGTTGCAGAATGTGATATTTGTGTTAACTGGGCAAGGCATCATGAAAAGTACACCAAGGCTAGAAATCTGTATGACTTTCATAAAATCCAAGAGCAAAGTTCTTCTCAGATATTCTACAGTGCCGATTTAGAAAAAGTAATCATGCTACCGCGGCTCGATACCTTTAAAGCAGTTGTTTTCTGTAACAGACTAACTGTTTTTAACCAAACTTTTGCTCCTTTAGGCAAAATTACTCTTAAATCAAAACCACTTACAGTACTTTGGCATGACGGTATAGCTGGTAGGAAACAGGAAGATATTATGAGTGCGTTTTATAATTTTCTGCTACGATACCGAGATACGCGGACCATAAATATTTGGCTCGATAACTGCAGCTCGCAGAACAAAAATTGGTTGCTATATTCATTTCTGACTCATATGGTGAATAGTGATCTGATCTCTACAGAGAATATTATTTTATACTACTTCGAACCTGGTCACACATTTATGAGTTGTGATCAGGTTCATCATCAAGTGGAATTAGCGATGAAGAGAAAATGTAGACTATATGATTACGCCGATTTCGTTGAAAGTGTAAGTACCATAAATCATGGTAAGGTAGATGTAAATTCTATGACGCCGCAAAGCTTCTTGAATTTAACAAATTATGTATCAGAGCGTCGTATTAACATTACGAAACCTCGACCGTACCTCAAAAATATGTCACAAGTGTGTTTCCAGCGAAAAATGTACGATCTAATGTATAAAAATAATTTTGACGATGAATATATTACGTTACGATTTATGAGTGATAAATACTTACGAAACCCAAGTACAATTATGAATATAATAACTTTCCGCACAGAACCTAAAGGTGTAGAAAAAAATAAAAAAGAGACTATTGTTAATAAATTGTCTGGGTTAATACCAGCGCATAAAATGCTTTTTTGGAGAAATTTGCCAACATTTGATTAAGGCTGTGACTAATGAAGACTGATTAATTTAAGATTGTTATTCATGTGTCAAAATAAAGTTCTTAATGTTGATAGGACATTTGCTGACGCATGAAACAAAATTAAAAAATATTTGTATAGTGTATTAAGTTTTAATTCATATTAATTATTTTTATTTTTATAAATAAAATAATATTTGTTTTACAATTTATAACTAAGTGAAATTCAAATTAAAAAAAATAGAAATTAGTGCATTTTTTCTTTGAGTTTGACTTAGTTGTAGAACACGAAGTATGTATAATTCTGTTACTTTTTATTCCAACTTTATTATTTTTATTAAAATGTATGTAAACATCGATAATGATGAATGATTATATTATTTTTAAGTGAGAGTTCCTATCTAGTACCTGAAATTTCAGGAATATTTCGTGATTTGTCATGCGATTTTTGGTTGTTAGTTTTTAAGAAGAATTATTTCACATTTAATTTCTTAATATCTCATGCCTAATAGTTTTGTCGAAATAAAGTACTTGTCTTTGCAAAAACTTTGTTTGATTTCATAAGTTTACGTATAAGTTTGCAGGATTCGAAAAATACTAATGCGGATAATGCTAGCCTATAAAGCAGTTATATGAAAAGGTTTGATAAATAACCGCTTTTAAGATATGCACAGCTGTATTAAAAGTTGTTAGAAAATAATGAAAGAGAAGTTAAGCGATATCTACTTGGCTAAAAGGCGTCTATGTGTAATTAGCCGTTTTATTGTTATGGATAAGATCAATATAAAATCATTCAGTTCTAGGTTTTAAAAACGCAAAAAAATTAAACTGCTTTATAGTTATGTAAATGTTGATAACTTCCTATCTCAAAAAAATACTTGTGGACGTTATCAATAAATCCATAACTATAAAGTAGTTATGAACCTTTAGCCACCATTTAGTTCTGCATACTTGAAGCGATCTTTAAAATTTTACAAGGTTATAAAGGAAAATATGTATTTATTTACATGAATATTAATATTTAACAAAATCAACCAATTTCATGTGAAGGTTGAAAAGAAAACCTTTCTTTTGGTATACGCCCACATCACTAAATGTTCATAGAAACTGAGTAGCATCGGTTTAAAAATTTTGCCGCCTTTTTCGGCTCTAGCTCAAAACTTGTTTTTGTCATTTAGCGGCCTTTAAGCTTATAGACGGCAGTACTGTTAAACAAAAAAAATATCTAGTAAAAATAAATATATACGAGTATAAATATATACATACATATAAGGCAGTGATAACGTGCCAGCGGTAACGCGCTCGCTTGTATAACCAAGTGATGCGGGTTCAAATCCGGGTCTCACACCTCTAATATCATGTGCAAATCATTTCTATTAGATTACACTTGTCTTACGGTGAAGAAAAACATCGTGACGAAACCTGTATATCTGAGAAAACCTAGCAAGTTTTTGAAAGACATGTGAAGTCCGCTGACACGCACTAGGCCAGCGTGGTGGACTATAGCCTGATCCCACTTCATACTGAAGGAGGCCCGTGCCCAGTTAAAAAGGGCTACAGAAGAAGAGTACATATTATATCTTGTACCATACCAACAAAACAAGTTCTTTAAACTTGTTCTAGTAATGGAATAAACCTTGATCTAAGCAATCGATCTAAAATAGAAACTTATCTAATAAAATTTAAAACGTTACCAATACCAATGAAGCCAAGCGGTATAAGCGTTAAACGTTTTAGATATAGCCGTATAAAAATACCTTTGCAGGTAATGGTAAATTGCGGCGTGTTACGAGAAACACATGGCTAGTGTTTATGAATACTGCGATCTGTGAGTCTTGATCATTTATATGGCTTTTTAAACTTTTGCGTTTCATAACTATATCATACTTAATACTTTCTTAGGTTTACGCGAATGTTTGACATTATAAATGAAACTATCTTTTCGGATTTTGTCGCGGATTTATTATGATTTTTGGTTCCCGACGTTTCGAATGCTTTACAGCAATCATGGTCACGGGAGAGACTAAGGTATTAGACGTCTCAGGGGGTTATATACTTGTTACAGACAGTGCCTACCCACAATTTTTTACAAATATTCAAAATGATAGACTATAAAATTATACATTTAAAAAGTTTAATATTGCTTTAATAATTTATATTTTAATATAACAAATTATACATATTTTAATAATAGCAACACTACTTAATATTATTTTAACAAATGTTAGAAAATTGTAATAATTATAATTATAGTAGCTAAAAATAAGTTAATAATATTGCCATATTTATAATATAATTTAAAATTTTAAAAATCTTAAAAGTATAGAATTGAAATGTATAATTTTATAGTCTATCATTTTGAATATTTGTAAAAAATTGTGGGTAGGCACTGTCTGTAACAAGTATATAACCCCCTGAGACGTCTAATACCTTAGTCTCTCCCGTGACCATGATTGCTGTAAAGCATTCGAAACGTCGGGAACCAAAAATCATAATAAATCCGCGACAAAATCCGAAAAGATAGTTTCATTTATAATGTCAAACATTCGCGTAAACCTAAGAAAGTATTATGTGAACCAGTACGGACTGGAAATCGCAAATAAAATACGCCGGTTAGAAGATCTGAAGACAAAGCGTGCAAGATTATTAACATCCTTAACATTCTTGAAGAGATGTCGTGATCATCGTCTCATTCCTACGTGTGTAAAAATATCCACCAAAAAGAACATACGAGGAAGCGCCAAGATCATTAACCAGGCAAGTTTTAAGTTGTTACGGACAGTGATTCGTCAAAACCGCCGCGATCTACGCAGTAACGACCGGGACATTGAACAGGCGTCCGACGGTGTTAAGACAGTGTTGTCACCAGATGATTTCAACGAATGCATTGAGACGTTAAATAAGCGCGAAACATCTAAATATAACCAATGCAAAATTAAACACATTTTAAAATATCAAAAACTCGTTGAAAAATTGAACATCAAACAGACAAAGAAATTCAAAGAGTGTAACGGAACGCGCCCGTCTACCACAGACACACACTCGTGCGGACTTCACGCAGTTGTCAACCTGTCAAAACAACCGTTGGATGATCCCACCGTTCAGGTACTAAACAAAGGTTTGAATTTTGCTGTTACACCAACGCGCATTCCCTATGAACATATAATTTGCGCTGTTGAAGATGCCCTGGCCAAAAATACTATGAAAACTGAGGATATGGAGGCCATACGTCAAGATGTTTCATCTTTGTTACGTCGTAGTACAAGGCCCAAACCTAATCTGAATAAACAAGAGTATTTAGCGTTGAAGAACCTACGCAACAGGTCTGATATCACTGTACTTCGCGCAGACAAGGGAAATGCAACCGTAGTGATGGATACATCGGACTATAATAATAAAATAATACAACTTTTGTCGGACGAAAGTACATATAAAAAGGTTAAAACGGACCCAACAACCACTGTTTTAAATAACACTAAGAAGTTAATTATGAAATACTCCGACACATTAAGTCTTGATGTTAAAGATCTCATTCCATCATGTGCAAAACCACCTAAATTGTATGGACTTCCAAAAATACACAAGCCGAACGCCCCCCTACGCCCAATTGTGAGTCAAATTGACTCACCAACTTACAAATTGGCCAAACTAGTAGGAAAAGTACTCTCACCACTCAGAGGACAAACAAGAGCGTTCACAAGGGACTCTTACCATTTTGTCAATGAAGTGAAACATCTTAAACTCATGGACAATGAAACAATGGTTAGCTTTGATGTACAGTCTCTATTTACCAGCCTACCAGTAGAGGACTGTATTGAAATAATATCTAAGAAACTTATGGATAACAACATGCCTATTGAATACACTGAACTTTTAAAACACTGCCTAACAACTGGCTATCTACTGTGGAATGATGAATTCTACAAGCAAGTGGATGGAGTGGCCATGGGTTCGCCAGTCTCCCCCGTTGTAGCCGACATCTTCATGGAGGACTTCGAGGAGACTGTCTGGAGCACATCACCTGTGACCCCTCGGTTCTACAAGCGGTATGTAGATGACACTTTCACAATATTACCAACTGACAAAATAACTGTATTCTTAGAACACCTTAATTCTATAAATCCTAAAATACAATTTACAATGGAATTAGAATCGAACAATACATTAGCTTTCTTAGATGTTTTAATTAAACGTAAACCAGATAACACCTTGAGTCATACTGTGTATAGAAAGAAGACCCATACTGATAGGTACCTGAATGGTGAATCTCACCACCACCCTTCACAGTTAGCTACCGTGGGAAAATCTTTGTTTCAGAGGGCACAAGGGATCTGTGACGAGCAACACCTAGCGGGGGAACTGCAACATGTCAAGCAGGTTCTGCGAGACAACAAGCTACAAGTGCCACGCCTGCGTCACAGTGAACGAGTGAAACCAGCCACAGTCGAGCGCGTACCTGCAGTTCTGCCTTACATGAGAGGTGTCACTGACAAGATTGGCTACATCCTGAAGCGTGCTTCTATCAAAACATACTTCAAGCCGCCCAAGAAAATTAGTCAATTCTTACCATCAGTCAAGTGCCATATACCCCTCCAAGATGCAGGAGTATACAAGCTTGATTGTGACTGTGGGCTCTCTTATATCGGCCAAACAAAGAGATCCATTAGAACCAGGATCAAAGAACACATAGCTGATGTGAAACACCGTCGCAATGCAACATCTGCTGTCTGTAAACATAGTCAGGATCGCCCCAACCACTATATTCGCTTTGATAATCCTCAAATACTCGCGAAAGAAACTCGTTATAGACCAAGAATGATTCGCGAAGCAATTGAAATTAAAAAACATCCTAACTTTAATAGAGAGGACGGCTGGGTACTACCATCATCTTGGGATCCTGTCATTAATATAATAAAATCATCTAATAAAATTAGTCATAACAGACAGCCAGATGTAGTTAGCTCATACTGTGTGGATCTCAATGATAGTAGTGATGATTAATTATATATATTAATTATTGTATTGCAATATTGTAAACTTAAGTAAACTTATATATTTTAGATATTGATAATACTGAAATTGTAAACACATTATTTTGAAAAAAGCAAGAGCTGAGTTTCTTGCCGGTTCTTCTCAGTATCAGTTGCATTCCGAACCGGTAGTAGCTTCAGACTGACAACAATTTAACTCTATAGTCTCAAATCCCTATAATAACTTCAGACAGACATACCAACTGACATACTAAATGACATTAACTCTTTTTTATAGTTTAAAAGTTATAATTCAAAAGAACTTAAAGAAGTCTATGTGGATTGAGCATAGTTAGATTTGTTTAATATTATATTATCAAATTTAAAAATGATTTAGTTTTGCAGTGGTGTTGCTTAATATTTAACTTAAAATTATCAAAACTCAAGTTGTTTTAAACTATTAATCTTTAATTTATAATATATGAAAGTTTAATATTGCTTTAATAATTTATATTTTAATATAACAAATTATACATATTTTAATAATAGCAACACTACTTAATATTATTTTAACAAATGTTAGAAAATTGTAATAATTATAATTATAGTAGCTAAAAATAAGTTAATAATATTGCCATATTTATAATATAATTTAAAATTTTAAAAATCTTAAAAGTATAGAATTGAAATGTATAATTTTATAGTCTATCATTTTGAATATTTGTAAAAAATTGTGGGTAGGCACTGTCTGTAACAAGTATATAACCCCCTGAGACGTCTAATACCTTAGTCTCTCCCGTGACCATGATTGCTGTAAAGCATTCGAAACGTCGGGAACCAAAAATCATAATAAATCCGCGACAAAATCCGAAAAGATAGTTTCATTTATAATGTCAAACATTCGCGTAAACCTAAGAAAGTATTATGTGAACCAGTACGGACTGGAAATCGCAAATAAAATACGCCGGTTAGAAGATCTGAAGACAAAGCGTGCAAGATTATTAACATCCTTAACATTCTTGAAGAGATGTCGTGATCATCGTCTCATTCCTACGTGTGTAAAAATATCCACCAAAAAGAACATACGAGGAAGCGCCAAGATCATTAACCAGGCAAGTTTTAAGTTGTTACGGACAGTGATTCGTCAAAACCGCCGCGATCTACGCAGTAACGACCGGGACATTGAACAGGCGTCCGACGGTGTTAAGACAGTGTTGTCACCAGATGATTTCAACGAATGCATTGAGACGTTAAATAAGCGCGAAACATCTAAATATAACCAATGCAAAATTAAACACATTTTAAAATATCAAAAACTCGTTGAAAAATTGAACATCAAACAGACAAAGAAATTCAAAGAGTGTAACGGAACGCGCCCGTCTACCACAGACACACACTCGTGCGGACTTCACGCAGTTGTCAACCTGTCAAAACAACCGTTGGATGATCCCACCGTTCAGGTACTAAACAAAGGTTTGAATTTTGCTGTTACACCAACGCGCATTCCCTATGAACATATAATTAGCGCTGTTGAAGATGCCCTGGCCAAAAATACTATGAAAACTGAGGATATGGAGGCCATACGTCAAGATGTTTCATCTTTGTTACGTCGTAGTACAAGGCCCAAACCTAATCTGAATAAACAAGAGTATTTAGCGTTGAAGAACCTACGCAACAGGTCTGATATCACTGTACTTCGCGCAGACAAGGGAAATGCAACCGTAGTGATGGATACATCGGACTATAATAATAAAATAATACAACTTTTGTCGGACGAAAGTACATATAAAAAGGTTAAAACGGACCCAACAACCACTGTTTTAAATAACACTAAGAAGTTAATTATGAAATACTCCGACACATTAAGTCTTGATGTTAAAGATCTCATTCCATCATGTGCAAAACCACCTAAATTGTATGGACTTCCAAAAATACACAAGCCGAACGCCCCCCTACGCCCAATTGTGAGTCAAATTGACTCACCAACTTACAAATTGGCCAAACTAGTAGGAAAAGTACTCTCACCACTCAGAGGACAAACAAGAGCGTTCACAAGGGACTCTTACCATTTTGTCAATGAAGTGAAACATCTTAAACTCATGGACAATGAAACAATGGTTAGCTTTGATGTACAGTCTCTATTTACCAGCCTACCAGTAGAGGACTGTATTGAAATAATATCTAAGAAACTTATGGATAACAACATGCCTATTGAATACACTGAACTTTTAAAACACTGCCTAACAACTGGCTATCTACTGTGGAATGATGAATTCTACAAGCAAGTGGATGGAGTGGCCATGGGTTCGCCAGTCTCCCCCGTTGTAGCCGACATCTTCATGGAGGACTTCGAGGAGACTGTCTGGAGCACATCACCTGTGACCCCTCGGTTCTACAAGCGGTATGTAGATGACACTTTCACAATATTACCAACTGACAAAATAACTGTATTCTTAGAACACCTTAATTCTATAAATCCTAAAATACAATTTACAATGGAATTAGAATCGAACAATACATTAGCTTTCTTAGATGTTTTAATTAAACGTAAACCAGATAACACCTTGAGTCATACTGTGTATAGAAAGAAGACCCATACTGATAGGTACCTGAATGGTGAATCTCACCACCACCCTTCACAGTTAGCTACCGTGGGAAAATCTTTGTTTCAGAGGGCACAAGGGATCTGTGACGAGCAACACCTAGCGGGGGAACTGCAACATGTCAAGCAGGTTCTGCGAGACAACAAGCTACAAGTGCCACGCCTGCGTCACAGTGAACGAGTGAAACCAGCCACAGTCGAGCGCGTACCTGCAGTTCTGCCTTACATGAGAGGTGTCACTGACAAGATTGGCTACATCCTGAAGCGTGCTTCTATCAAAACATACTTCAAGCCGCCCAAGAAAATTAGTCAATTCTTACCATCAGTCAAGTGCCATATACCCCTCCAAGATGCAGGAGTATACAAGCTTGATTGTGACTGTGGGCTCTCTTATATCGGCCAAACAAAGAGATCCATTAGAACCAGGATCAAAGAACACATAGCTGATGTGAAACACCGTCGCAATGCAACATCTGCTGTCTGTAAACATAGTCAGGATCGCCCCAACCACTATATTCGCTTTGATAATCCTCAAATACTCGCGAAAGAAACTCGTTATAGACCAAGAATGATTCGCGAAGCAATTGAAATTAAAAAACATCCTAACTTTAATAGAGAGGACGGCTGGGTACTACCATCATCTTGGGATCCTGTCATTAATATAATAAAATCATCTAATAAAATTAGTCATAACAGACAGCCAGATGTAGTTAGCTCATACTGTGTGGATCTCAATGATAGTAGTGATGATTAATTATATATATTAATTATTGTATTGCAATATTGTAAACTTAAGTAAACTTATATATTTTAGATATTGATAATACTGAAATTGTAAACACATTATTTTGAAAAAAGCAAGAGCTGAGTTTCTTGCCGGTTCTTCTCAGTATCAGTTGCATTCCGAACCGGTAGTAGCTTCAGACTGACAACAATTTAACTCTATAGTCTCAAATCCCTATAATAACTTCAGACAGACATACCAACTGACATACTAAATGACATTAACTCTTTTTTATAGTTTAAAAGTTATAATTCAAAAGAACTTAAAGAAGTCTATGTGGATTGAGCATAGTTAGATTTGTTTAATATTATATTATCAAATTTAAAAATGATTTAGTTTTGCAGTGGTGTTGCTTAATATTTAACTTAAAATTATCAAAACTCAAGTTGTTTTAAACTATTAATCTTTAATTTATAATATATGAAAGTTTAATATTGCTTTAATAATTTATATTTTAATATAACAAATTATACATATTTTAATAATAGCAACACTACTTAATATTATTTTAACAAATGTTAGAAAATTGTAATAATTATAATTATAGTAGCTAAAAATAAGTTAATAATATTGCCATATTTATAATATAATTTAAAATTTTAAAAATCTTAAAAGTATAGAATTGAAATGTATAATTTTATAGTCTATCATTTTGAATATTTGTAAAAAATTGTGGGTAGGCACTGTCTGTAACAAGTATATAACCCCCTGAGACGTCTAATACCTTAGTCTCTCCCGTGACCATGATTGCTGTAAAGCATTCGAAACGTCGGGAACCAAAAATCATAATAAATCCGCGACAAAATCCGAAAAGATAGTTTCATTTATATATCATACTTGTATATCGTAAAACGGTTTCGTTTTCGAAACGTTTCGTACACAGTTTTTAACTTCTGTAATTATCATCGTTGCATATGTTTTTGTTTCATATGTACTGAAATAAATAAAAAAAAATTAATTTAATTTAACCTTTAACTTATACACGTATTAAGTCCCGTTGTATAATATATGATATCTTGATCGCTAAATATATTATGAAGTGGAGAAAATATTTCACAATATTACTGCTATTCAAAAAAATAATTAAATTGTTTACAAAAATATGAGAAATAGAACGAGGATTTGATCTTAAGTGTCTTAAGTAATCTTATGTAAGTATAAGGTATTTTGAACATTGTCACTGAAGGACTCTTACTGTCACTGAAGGAATAAATGTCAAAAGATGTTTTTTTTTTAATCCTGCTTCCTTTTGCTACTCACAAAGGAAGCAGCATCACCGCATTTTATAAAACACAAGTATCAAGATCAAACGCTTGCCTACACCATGTCGATCAAGCGCAAACGCATCAAACATTTCAGTAAAACCAACAGGTAATTTACAGAGCGGACGTTATGCCGGTGTTTATTTTTGTTCATCTATTTATTTTACCATCGAGAATTAGGCCGCTGATTACATTTTATTATTATAGTGCGATGAGTTTTTTAATGTATCCCTCGAGAACACCTGTGTTTAAAAATGTTTAGACGTGGAAGTGTTGAGTAACTAATTTATTCTTCCAACATGTTATTTTTGATATGCTAAGAACAATCATAAGGGTTTCAACTTAAACTGTTTTAATAATAATTTACACAAGCTTGCTTTTTTCTCAAGGATAAACGCGAGCGAAGCGAGTATGAGATATTAAATATTTGTTACCATATGCAAACATCTAAAAATATTGTGTTTATAGACCATACTTTTCTATAATTTACATCTATATGTAACACTGAATCCTTCCTACTAATTTTAATGTTTGTAGCATATACAATGAAAGACTCTCATACAAACTTGCGAAAGCCCTAATAGACCTCCTTAATCCGATCCTGTTGCAAATTCCTTTGTTAGCGGACGTCTACTGACTATTAACTACCTCCCTGCTCAATTTCATCTTTAACGTCAAGCGATTTTCGATGTTTCATAATGAGAGAATGAGTGACCTTTCACTTTTATGTATTTAGATTTACATTATAGTGTTGTACATATTATGTACATTGTACATCTCCCTCCACATTAACACGAGTAGCCACTTTACTGAATGAATAACAATCTAATTCAGGGCTCACCTTTCCAACAGCAATAAGTGTCGATAAATCGTTGGCGCATCGCTGTCGTCGTCGTATGCGCCGTCACGTTCCTGCGGCGTTCCCGTCACGTTTTCTAGTCGTTCCCGTGACGTTTTCGTCGTGAACCCGTCGTCCGATCGAGAATTGCATACCGAGCGGGTCTTTTAGTGATAATCGTATTTAAATCAGGTGTGAATGATAGCTGTCTAATTACATTACGTTGCAGACAAATGAAATCGCTTTTTGTTTTTAGCTCCATTTGGCTTTATACTGATAAATGTCACTAGTTCATGTTGATCTATAAATTTAAGGCACTTTGTTTTTTGTCTAACTGTCATGGGTAATTTATGGCTTTTTTGTTCGTAGGTCATGGTAGTAATATGACATGATTTTATTTATTAAAAGCGACTCACCCTTGCTTTACTCAGTTTCATCTTAATAATTTTATTGCCACTACAATTCAGAAATTGTAATATTTGCTCGTTCATCGAAAATAGTTATTACCTATTTTATAACTTTATGTTATGTGCCATATTTTATATTCTTAAGTAAATATATATGTATATATCTATAAAATAAAATATTTTACCAGCTTCTGTCGTTTATTTCAATATATTAGATCCATAACTACTTTTTTCTGTGTAGATATTAGTGTAAGTAAAACCATGACAAACAAACCAAAGAACTCATTTTTTATTTTAGTTTTTTTTTCTTTTATCCAGACTAAATTCTAAGATATTTCTAAGTAGAAACAAATGTTTTCTAAAAGAATATGTATTTGTTTCTACGTAGAAATACGTCTTCTATTTACATTAATTTAAATATAAATCAGCTAACTACTACCATCTATACTCAGTACGTAAGAAATTACTCAAAATTTGCAATTAAACCAAGGCAAGATACATTAATATTTGATAACACAATTAATTCGGTCGGGCTTCTCGTAAAATTTTCAATTTGCTCCGCAAAAGTTTCACCTGATAAAGTGGAGTTAGGTGCGGTAAAAGGAAAAGTCTTTTGAGATAAGAATGTAATTACATCGTACTTGGGTAGGAATTATAATTTTGTAACTAAGTTGTACTTTTACGTGTACCTTTAGAGTGAATAATTTTGTTATCTTTATTTTTTGATGGGAAATTTTAAGTTCAAAATTGAATATTTACATGTTTTTAATATTAACAAGTTTTAAGGAAAAGCTTTAAAACGTTTTAAGTTTTATATATTAAATAGAATTAAAAAAATGAAATTAGTTGAATTTTTCCTTTGATAACTCTTATAACTAGCTTGAAATATCTAAACAATATTAAATTCTCTCAGAGTATAAACAAATGAAAAGTATAAAATAAACCAATAAAAACAAACACGCCACAAAGAACGCGATAAAAGAAATAAATTGTGGACTACGTACTTAGAACAAGCAACAATACATCTCAAATATGATTTTATTAATTTAAAGAATAATGTTATATGTATTTAATGTTAACTTTATTTAATTAAACATAATTTTGAAAAGCTTTTGCCGCTAAGTTCTTTTTCAACTATATAATCACTCCCTATATGATGGCTATTCCAATTAGATTTTTCAAAAAATATGTAAACATATTATTAGATTTTTTCACATTGTGTACATGTTTCTCTAGCTTACGACGTTTGGCTCAGTTTGTAGTGACCCAACTTGCTGGAGCATAGGTCGCGGGTTTGAATTCCGCTGGGGAAACTTGTTTAACCCGAATTCGAATTTCCAGTCATGGGTGTTTATATTTTTAATAATGTATATATTTAATGTTATATATTGTAGTAATATACATACAGTGTATCAACTATCTAGTATCCGTAACACAAACCTCGTAACTTATCACGAAAACAGATGGCGCTGTGCGTAATAATGTCCCAACATAATAATTTTTAAACTTCTAATAAACACAGATTCCTAATGTTAATATCAAATATTATTATTATTGTTATCAAATATTTTTTTTGAAAAGAGCAACTGTTGAGTTTTTCACCGATTCTTCTCAGCAGAACAGCTTTCCGAGCCGGTGGTAGCTGACCTTACTGAGCACAGACTTACAGACTGACATTTAATTTTAATAATGTAAAAATGACGATTCAAAAGAGCTTGTAAAAGTGTACTTGAATAAAGAATATTTTGATTTGATTTAAAAAAATACTACACAATTTCAATATGAACAAACTAGCAATATTATATTGCAAAATCGAATCACCGATTATAACTTCTAGCGCGCTTTCCACAGACGTGCCGCGAGGCCAGGTGCGCCGACCGCTCTCTAAATTTACCGACTTTATTTGTATTTGCCTGAGCCATGTTTTTATGGAACTGCACCCTAATCGGAAAGTAATTTTAAAGCACGTATTTCTGTATTCGCCATTAATATGCCGGGATACACCTGGCTTTCTGCTTAAATTAAAAATAGCCTCATCTTAACGTTTTATGACGCTGGACTCGTATTTCTTGTAACTTAGTTCAAACCATATGGCATTTGTTATTATTAATAACTACCTAACAACTTACTAACTAACTGATCTGATTCACTCGTATATTAATAATTAGTATCCCTATATTAATAAATAGTATCATACGTATTACTCTAAGTCATATATAGAAGGAATTACATCCAAATCGATTCAGCCGTTTCAGGGTCTTCAATCATAAAGATTGACCTGTATTTACAAAGATACGAGAGAGAAACACACAGATAAGAGACAAACACACACGCACAGACAAACAGGTCTTCTTATGACATATAGTAAGTCGATTAATATTCCAATATATCGATTTAAATATTTGGAGATCCAGATGATAATGAAATAATAATTTCATAGCATCGAGCTAATCTATGGCGGGAAGACGTCAATTTCTTCAACGGCAGCCTTCTATATTGGACTGAACAGTCGGATAAATCCATTTTTTAAAACTATAATGGTATTATTTATTATTATTATACATTGTATTTATTTATTTAAAAAGTGCGATTTAGCAAGAAAATGTTACGTCACGTAATTGCCTACAGACACGATTTATGCTTCATATTTTTCAGATTAACAATTGTAGGTAATCAAAACATCTAATATGGGGGTTGTAGTGACGGGAATTAGGTAAAATGACACACAACCGAACCCTTTGAGTAATTCTTTATTACTGCCATACTTAGTTTTATTATAAGCTTACATACTAATATACATTGTTGTTGTTGTTGACGACACGCGTGGCGCAGTTTGTAGTGACCCTACTTGCTGCGCCAGCGGTCGCGGGTTCGAGTCCCGCTGGGGGCAGACATTTGTTGTGCACGAATGTTTGTACTCCAGTCATGGATGTTTATATTTATAATATGTATGTATTTAAACTTATATATGTGTAGTATATCAACCATCTAGTATCCATAACACAAGGCTCGGACCTTACCGTGGAACTAGATAGTGCTGTGTGTAAATGTCCCAACATATTTATTTATTTATTTATTTATTGTTATCATAATACACACACGCCCCTTTCAGAAGGAAAAAAACAAAAATACATATACATTTTTTTTATTATAGTAACGTTTTATTCTGATCTTATGTACTAAATTATTGTTACCCTTATCGTGTAATATAAATAAATAATAATAAATAAATATGTTGGGACATTATTACGCACAACGCCATCTAGTCCCGTGGTAAGCTACAAAGGAAGCTTGTGTTACGGATACCAGATAGTTGATATACTACATATATAAGTTTAAATACATACATATTATATATATAAGCAACCATGACTGAAGTACAAACATCCGAGTTTAACAAATGATTGCCTCCAGCGGGACTCGAATCCGCGACCGTTGGCGCAAGAAAGTAGGGTCAATACACACGGCGCCAAACGTGTCGTAATATAATTACTAAATTAGAACCTTCCTCCTTTTCATCTCATATCCAAAAATGTCACTAACAAATTAAATACATTAATGAATGCCCGTTACTCGCAGCCTACGCATAACAATAGATAATTTAGTATTTATAGCTAGTTTCATTGGAGCTGGCATTCTGCCAGGAGGGTCAGGTATGGAACATATATGGAAATAACGTAGGTGTACCGCTGTTATCATTAATATCATCTGTTTTGTATGAATATGTTTAATTTTATAGACTCGTGTGTACTAATGAGTTGTTTTGGTCATACTCTATCAGACTCAATTATTAATGTGAAATTTTTAATGTATACGTTGCATTTTAATGTAGGTAGATTGTACAGGATAGTACAGTGGCCTGCCATAGGAGAGGCCTATGTCCAGCAGTGGATGTAAGCAGGCTGAAAATGATGATGATGATGATGATGATGATGTATGTAGGATATTAATAACAGAAGCTACTGTTAGATAACTAAACTCGAGTGGATAAGTCACTAGTATAAATTTATATAGTTTAGTGAAAAATTTTATAGGATTATAGATTGTACTAACTTAAAATTGAAATCGTTTTTTTTATCTTAGGAAATACTTCGTAAAGGCAAAAAACTTTAACGACTTCAAATATTAACTGTGTCACTATTAAGGTCTTTTTTTTAATTATATTGGATCTCTTTTAAGACATAATTGATTTTGCCATTAAAATTTTTAATTTGTTTTGGTGTCAACTTTGACTCCTTTTAAAATAATCTTAGGTCATTTATATATTTGAAAATGGGAAGTATTAATATAATTTATACAAATCCAAATCGATCAATGCATCTCCACAAAATCAGTTAATGTACGTAAAAAAATAAACACATTAAACTTCTTCTTTATAGTCGGTTAATAACAAGTCTAACTCAACGTACGTTTACTGAAAATGCATATTGTACATCTACATTATACATAACTATTTATGGACAGGTCGCTATTCTCCCCACGTGCGTTATAATTATTGCGGTTGAGCAGACAAAGCCGGGGAGCAATCCAGTCGATAGGATTTTGTGATTACTCCAGTATGGTTTAGTGTATTGGTATTTGTATGAAATATACTTAGAAAAATATATAAGGCTATACCTAAAAATATTGAGAGCAAATATAGTTTAAGATGTGAATGGTATTTTTTTGGTTTTTGTTAGAATTTTGAAGGTTAATTATTATATAGATGTGAATGTCATGGTGGTTTATACACAGTTTTAAATGTTAAAACAGACATATTATTTAAGACAATTTTTCAGGTCAGTTCACGACAATTGACAGTCTTTTTAATTATACATGTGCTTTATATATTACACAAACTTACTCAATTTTCTCGAAATTAGAATTTTGCGACATATCACATTCATCCATTCATGTCGTTAGTAGTTTTTTTATTCTGTGAATAATAATTATTATATATAAAACCTACTAACTAATGTACTACTAACGCTATAAAGTGATCGATTGATTTGTATAAGTAACGAAAAAAAAGCAACATAATATACTTTATTCTTTATTACAGACAAATAGAAAATATGTATAAGTAATAAAACATACATAAATAAAATATTATATATACCTATATACAATGAATAAACATTTACAACATCAATGTATGTACATAATGATGCGAAAAATTGTATAAACAAGTACATACACCGGATTCCTCTCGCGTAATATAACGTTGACATAAGTTCAAATAAAACTTGACATATTTTATTACAAGTATATTATAAGGACATGTTACTACAATAATTACTACATTTATATGCAAACGTCAAATTTGGCTGCTACCTTCAATGCCAATCCAATCAACATAAATTGAAGCGTCCAGAGCTCAAAGCGACAGATGCTGTGTAATCGCTCCTGCGACGGTTTTTCTGCCCACCCTTACCTAATGTCGTACGGTGATCGAATCTGTTTAAAACTGGATATAATCGTGTGGAGTTAGCTTTGTTTATTGATCCTCGGAATAAATTGAAAAAATAAATAACTATGTTCGGACATTTTTACAACAGCACCATCTAGTTCCGTGGTAAACTACGCGGCTTGTGTTACGTATATCAGATAATTGGTAGACTACACATATACATTTTAAATAAATACATAATATAAATATAAACACCCATGACTGGAGAACAAACATTCGTGCTCAACAAATGAATGCCCCCAGCGGGACTCGAACCCGCAACCGCTGGCGCAGAAAGTAGGGTCACTACCAACTGAGCCAAACGTATCGTCAAAATTACTTATAAATTTAGGGTTATTTTTGTATGTTTGTATGTAATTAGTAAGTTTTGCTAAAGTAAAAATTTATGTAAAGTTCTGTTAGTGGCTACAGTTTCAAAATCACAGCATTCGAAACGCTGAGGACTAAATTTATATGGCCATGCAAGAAAAACCAAGCTTTTATAGTTTATAATATTTTGAAATATACTTAGAAAGGCGTTTTCATAATGAGTTAGCGTCGCCCTTACTTTGGCAGGGGTGCAGTGTGCTCAGGTGTCGAATCGCGATTCTGCGAGGTATCCACCGGCCCTCCTAAACTACACTCAAACGTTATAGCTGCGTACACTTTGTACAATAAATCAGTAATTTTATATTATTTTAATATTGTACTTTCGTTTTATTATTATTTTTCGGTTATTTAGTTTAATTTAAGTTATTTTTAAATATTTATTTAATGAAAATATAACATAAAGAAATTAGTTAATTTAAATAAACACGCTAATTATTTGAATGACCAGTAAGATTAAAAATATATTTTTGCAGCGTTTAGCCAGTTTAATAACCCTCGTAAATAAAAACGTAATTTAGTAAAGGGAATTGAGCTCCAGAGTCTACTATAGAAGTAAACATGGAAAAATTTTTTTATTTAACCAGGTTCGAAAATTCCCATTATCACAGGTAATTCAATGAAATAGTGCCGGGACCTCATTGTAGTTCTCAATAATAGAGGTTTCTGTCTTATCCAGGTCCCATTTAACCAGGTTTCGCTGTATATGAATTGAAAGTTTTCAGTATGTCTCTTACCACTCCTACACTATCATTCCTTACAAATCGTAGTAACTGAAAAAAAAACACTAAAACACTATAGCTCTATTTTTTACTTATAATATAAAACTCTACATAGACATACAACTATTTAGTTACAGCAATTGTATTGAACCTTGAAAGGAATCTAAGTTAAAATTATTTACCAAATTAACTTATTTCAAATTTTAACAAAAAAAATAACATAGATGCTTTGCTTTTCATTTCATTTTGAAAATTATAGATTGTCTCCTGATATTTGCGCACACTATTTTAGCGTATGAATATTATTTTAATACTGGGGCCTGTCCAGGGAGGGGACTACCCCAACTCTTTGATGTGGTGACCGTGAACGCGATGCCGATCTGCGATGCAATTAACGCATTTGTAATTACATTGCTGTTTTTTCCTTTATTTTAAATATATCTTAAGCATTATATAGAGACGTGAATACCGATATTGGCATTGTGTTGAAAAATATTGTGTGATTTGCAGATAAAGTTGTGAGGTCCACTACATACGACTAGGTATCTCGCGAGCGCTTTTCATGCTTACGTGATACGACTGCTATCATACTTTTATTATGTTATAGAATTTGATAATAAATAATTCAATACTAATTACTGTTATTTAAGTAGCCTATAAAATAACTATTTTATTTTCAGTTATAAATTTTCTATTAAAAAAACTTTAATGGTTCCTGTACGAGCAAAAACTAGCGACGAAAACTTATACATTTATAATATTATTAAGTTTATCTCAACTGATAGGCAAAACATAGCAAGTCTAGACAAAAGTACCCATATGCGTGATATCACTGTAATAAAATTAAAATACTAGTACTTCGAATGCAATTACCACAACCTATTTACATTTTTCAGCCGAAATTCCTTTTAGGGATGAAAATTTAGCAACTTATAAATGTCTTCATAATATCGTAATGCGTTTCGAAACGTTTGTTAGAATGGTTTTAGATAAAATCTCGATACATAGGTATGATATATGCGTTATTTATTGGAGGGGGTCGTGATGGCATGAAGGGTGAAATGGTACGGTGACTTCATGAGCAATTTACTGGAGAAAAATTATACGAGCTTTATTGTCTGGCGATCATTTTGATATGAAATAAACCTGTGTGTGGATAATTTTCGCTAAATTCTCGAAGAACTATAATTTTTTTTGCAATTGCATAAAAATAGGAATAGAAATTTTAATTATTATGTCATAACACCAAACATTTTTGAAGATTTATCTAAGTATAGAGTCAAAAAATTCAGAGTCATAAATTATAATTTGATGTTTTTTAGAAGTATGTATTAGATTTCCTTAAACAAAAGAAGACAATAATAAGACAAAGAAGACAAGATAAGACAGTGGTAGACCAGCGGTAACGCGGTCGCTTGGATAACCAAGTGATGCGAGTTCAAATGCGGGTCTCGCACCTCTGATATTTTTATGTGCGAATCAATTCTAACATGATTACCACTTGTCTTACGGTGAAGGAAAACATCGTGGAGAAACCTGCATATCTGAGAAAAACCTAACAAGTTTTCGAAAGCCAGCGCGGTGGACTATGGCCTTATACCCCTTCGTACTGAAGGAGGCCCGTGCCCAGCAGTAGGGCGTTGAAAAGAGCTGTTCGCAATAACATAAATTTGAATATTTTAAATATTGTTTAAATCTTTCTTTCTTTGCTAACTACTTCTTCAGTTTAATAAAAAGTAAAATAAATAAATGTAGAAAACCAAAGACACTAGCTAGTGTTAGAACACACCGTACATTACGTTAAATTTCAGTGGCCTCATTAGCGCCACTTGTGCCTGATTAATGTGACTGTAATTACTGGAGATATCTCTACACCTAACTGGTCAAGCCTACTCTACTACAAGGCTCCCGACCTTTATTAGTCTGTTTTTAACCATAAATTACCTCAAAATAGGTACCCCTGCTTTTCACGAGCTTTAACTAAATCTAAGCTTTTTTGTTAGAAAAAGCTTAAGATATGAATGAATTTTACAAAAATTTTATTTCACACGATAAAGCTATCTTCAATTTTATTAATTTTGTTTTGTTTTGTTTTTACTTTTCTTAATAGTTAGATTAATGTGAGTATTTTACATTTAATTTAAAATAAAACTATTTTCTAAGATTTTATATTATTTTGTAGCATTTATTTTAATTTCTGGTTTCTAATATTTCAAATGTTTTATACTATTAATGATCACGAGAGATACTTGGCTTTAGGTATCCATCTTAGTATATATATAATTGTTGTCTAGTAAATTATCCAAATTAAATTACAAAAAATATAACATAGGTAGGTACAAGACGTTATAGTACAAAAATCAAGATTAATTATTGTAAGAGATTCGTAGATGTTTAGTGTTATTCTTTAATTTATGATGATTTACAGATATAAGAAATACTCTTATTGACTTCTTCGCTTAAATAGACATTTATTTACTTGTTTTACTTACTTTTAATGAATTTCAAAAACGTCAAAATTCTATTCACACGTAGGTACTCGTAAGCTATGAAATAACATATCCCTTTGCCCATTGTGGGTAAGTTAAAATTGACTTGGAGTTAAGAAGCAGTTGGGCTTCATCAATCAACGTTGACGGAGGTAGTATAATCTAGTTTGTCGAGCGTCTGTCTGTCCGTGCAAACTGCAAACACCTCGTAATCGGGCATCAGGTGCACAATTTTCCCCTTTTGAAAACTTTGGTCATATTTAAATTAGATAATGTTAAAATATTGATGACTTGACAATGTATAATGTGCAAATTAAATTAAAAATAGATTTTTGTTTTTAACCCCTATTTGTACAGGAGGGGTAAAATTACCTCTCTATAGGCTTGATAGTTACATCAGCCTATGATAGCTTCTCAATAACCTTGATTTGAAATTAAGACAGTACTAACCTATTTTACATAGATGTTTAACTAACTGTATAACAATTTGAAATGAATCAATTTTAAATGTATGAAATTTTATGCACAAAACTTGTAGTATTTTTATAAATACTAAGTGGATTTTAGTGAAACTTAACAATAATATAGCTCATACATACTATATGTATTACATAGGCTATTTAACTTACTATTAAAAATATTATTTTTAATAGTAAGATAAATAGCCAATAATCCATATGACTAATGTATTAGTGAACAAAGAAAAGAAGTTCTAATTTGGGTTTTATTATGGATTGCACTACAGTACTCTTGGCCGGTAACATAGATCCATACAAAACGTAATTATAATTTTCATTCTAATCACCCTATCTCACCGTTACATAGTCATCGAAATGAATAAGAACTCAAGTGCCCAAATAATTTTCAATTTTCAAACAAAAAACTAGTTGAATAGCTCTGTACATCTGTCGGTCAAACATGCCGCGGGCATCTAAACGATTTACCCCTCAGCTCGGGGCAATCATATCGAGTGGCATTGTCGGAGATAAAAAGGTGAAAGAGAAGCTATGGGTGTTGGATGCGGCTGTAACATGGTAAGCCATTTTTTATGTGTTCTTTTAATGTTGTTTCATTTTATAAGTATTTTCTTAACCGTCTATTTCATATTTAATTTACGTTGATTGTTCTTCAAATGACAGTTACACCCAGATTGCTTCACTAATGTCACGGATGAAGAAGAAATGATTGTTTGAATACAGTGTTGCCATTAATTACGAAAGTAACAATATTGTTATTAAATTAGTCGTTTCTATGCGACATTGGCGAAGTGAACTGTGCCCAACTGGCATTTCTGGAAACCATATAAATAGAAGGAAATAATTGAATTGAATTGAATTAAATTTGTCATAATAATTTTGAGCGTTACTAATACAAAAATAGTTTTAAATACTGTGTTAATCTAAGTGTTCTTGCCATAAAGCAATCACAGAATTTATATTACTTACGTCAAATTCAACATTACCTTAAATATTACTTATTTTATAGCTTTCTTATTATTATTATTTACTAATTAATTACCTACTAGTGATTTGTATGGTAAAAAGGGGGCAAACGGTCAGGAGGCTCACCTGATGGAAAGTGATCACCTCCGCCCATGGACATCTACAAGCCAGGCTTGCAGATGCGTTGCCGGCCTTTCAGGAAAGGGAGGAGGGAGGGAAGATGGAGGAGGTAGGGAAGATGGAGGAGGGAGGGAAGAGGAAGGGAGGAGGGATAGGGAGTGGGCCTCCCGAACTCTGATTATGCTTAATTACTGTATAAATTAGCAAAGATATGTATAGATATAAAAAAATAATTTTTGTTTAACTTACAGAACGACATAGTCAACTTTTGACTAAGCTCTTTAAATAAAGAGAAAAAAATACAAATTTATATACTATAGTAAAAACACATCCAAAACTTTTTTCTTCACTCCATACCAGTAGTATTATACGCTGCACTTCCCCCAATTTTGAGCACGAGAGCCATGCTTCAAGTAGCGAGGTGTGCGGGTCGATACAGCTATTATAATAGATCTTTTATGATATCCGAAATGCCAGTGAACATGTTTTGCACTTTTATTCATATATTTATGAAATTTATGCAAGTTAAAGTATATCTATTAGACTGTTTGTTTCTTTATTGGTAAATAATAAATAATTAAATCTCATGAGTGTTGCAAAATATTAGCTTCTTCTTTGTATTAATAAATTGAAAGTATTTTTGTTAAACCCTCATTACTATTTTTTTATTTTATTTATAAATCCTTTATTACACCAAAAAAAAAAACAAAAGATACAGTAGATGTGTATATCATACAAAAAAAAACGTTTTGATGTAAAGGCGACCTTATCACTTAGAGTGATTTCTTCCAGGCAACCTATACTATAAAGGATCTCGTGGGGTTGCACGGAAAAAGGTTGGCGTAAAAAATAAAAATAAAGAATTCTTAAAAGTTACTTACTATAAATAATATACAAAATTACATACTACATATATAATAATACTATTTGTACTAAGACCGATATTTCGGACACCAATTCATATGATGTACATACATAGTATATTAAAAAGTATGTTTTTCTTAAATCAACCCTTTTTTGAAGACTATTCTAAGATAGTAAGAAACTAATATATGTTTCTCAAATATTAAATCCATAACAAATGAAAGGGCAACTTTTATAATTGACATAATTTGAGCTTAAAGTTAAGGGAATCCATAAAATTAAAACAATATTTTAAATGAATATAGTCAATTTTTTAAATAGAATATTAATTTAAATATGTTAAAACAATGTATAGAGAGTACCTTAGTAAGTAGATCGAAAATATAAGAAGACGACATTAGCTTAAAGTTGGTAACATATTCGATAATGAGCAATAAAGCCTACAAGCGTGAGATGAAGAGAAGGTTCAAATCAAATCACCTCTCAATCAGATTGAATTTTAATTTGAATCAGCCACAAAGAGTTCGATGGAATTTTAAAATTACAACGACCTTTATTCGTTATTCAACTTTTTCGTATTTAGTGGGACGGAAAATTCACAATTTATTCGTGTAAAGATCGGCTTACCCCAAAGGCGGTTACCAAACGATAAATTTAATTAAAAATCTGTTAATATGAGAATTAAATACATTTCAAAGGAGTCACGAAGGTTTTTAGATATATAATAAAAGCTGCTAAAAGAGAAAAAAATAAGAAATGTATTTGTAATATAATTATTTAAAAGATATAATGTAAAACATGATTAGTATTAGTTTAATATTAACACACGACATAATATTAAAATTATTAAGCAACAAGTTATTATACCTCCACTACGTAAGATAAACTAAATAAGGAAAACCTCTTGTTTTAGCTAAAGATTTTAGTAGCATAATGTTCGAGTAATTCAGAAGTCCTTAAAAAATCTGATTTAAATAAACAATGCGTAGCTATTGTGTATTCTTCGCTTGTGACCTTTGACAGCCAAGCAGACCATTAACATATCGTACGCATCTCTAAATAAATCTCTACCTTATCAGTCCCCAGCATACGTGAAAATTCAAATGAATCCAATCCCACCTTGGCACTAACTTTTCCACTAATTTACGATAGAGCATTAAACATCACCTACTAGGGAAGAACACGCCAGGGGAGTTTTGTGTGTTTTACTAATTGCTAAAAGATGGTAATCAGGTGCTGGAGACATATCACTGTCCCTTTCAAACGTTATGGGAAATGAATTTTCTATCCTACTCTAGAGGTTTTAAGATATAACTCAAACGCCAAAGTAAAAACCATGACAAGGAATTAATTAGAGTTTAAGGTAAATAATGAAGATTGTCGCGTCTTCTAACGAGTTTTCAGTAAGTCGAGTTGGTAAAATAATTATGCTGATCATTAAGGGGGTTGATGGTGAAACGATGGGGATATTTTAATACTTATTTGTACACTTTAGTACTTTTTAAATATCTAAATATACCTACTATATAATTATAAAATATAAAGTACATAAATTAATGATTCTAATACAACTATTCATGATGCGTAGTTACATTACCCATGTTTTGATGTGTTGTCAGACAGAGGTAGCTGAGTGGTAAATCCCTCGCTTAAAAAACTATTGATTTGGGTTCGAATCCGGTGACACTAATCTAGAATTGTCAGGTGCGAAAAATTTCTAACAATCAAAATATCGTGAGGAAACCTACATGTCCAGAGTACAAACAAGTTCTCGAAAGACATGTCAAGTCTGCCACCCCTTCCTTGCCCAGCGAGTTGCCCAGCGGTGGGTTAAAAATACAATGTGGAGTCCTATAATAAATAGAAATAAGTTTTACTTTACAACCAATATGTCTAACCATATTTAAATCTTTCATAACACATAACACACGCCTTTTCTCATCCATGAATAAGTCATTACTAATATTTTTTAATATTTGTTAGACTGTGAAAAGGAAGAGCGGTCAAAATAAAGTCAGTCCCTCACCTGCGTCCAGTCTTTTAATAACATGTCCTTTGACGGTGTTATTATTGCGGTCCCTTGTTTATAAAAAAGCAAATTAGAAACAGAAATGTTTGAATAAGTGTGTGATTGCGGACGAGGAAATAAAACAAGCGTCATTGAAGGTACTGCACAAAGAGTTGTGATTGAAATAAAATCAAAAATGCCGACTGGAATGCATATTAGACTGGGCCTTTCACTTTTACAAATGAGGTGTTTTAGACGTGAAAGCTTATGTGGTGAAGTTTTTAATGAAACTTTACAGAAAACAGATTATAGGCTTTTAGTTTAAAGGTATAGTGATAACATTCTTATCTGAAGTTTAGTTTTTATATATTTTGTAAGATATGAAAATGAATTTTCGATTTTCAATGACATCGTCATCTATTTTCTATAATTATTATATATTATTGTTAATTATTAATCTATTTTTGTTACTTCTTTTATAAATATAGATAAAGGCTGGTCTCATGTTAAGAATTTAAAGAAAAAAATATATTTGAGTGACAAAATTAATTAAATTTGAAGTTTTTGCACTGTACCTACTATAATAATGTTAACTACTGAGTGACAAAATTAATTAAATTTGAAGTTTTTGCACTGTACCTACTATAAATAAATGTTAACTACTTATTTTTATTACAACATTTGTGCATATCATCAAAAGGCCATCTACAATGCGAGCAACGCCCGGTGACAGCTATTTGTTATATATTCCTATAAAAATATATTTATTGCTTAAAACATATTATGAAACATGTAGTAAAAATGGCTATACTTTACGATTATTTAAGCGTTACTTCAGAAGCAAATAACAGTTAAATATTAGTGAAAAATAACAAAGTTTTAAACACATCAAACGAAATATAGTTTAAGTAGACGTAAAAATACCTTGATTTCTACGACCACCCAATCAAATAGCATTCTTTTAGCATATACTTTATCGAGCGTGAGCAATCCGATCAGCGACATTGAAGACACGCTTTGTTTGACAAAGCCGAGTGTGTGGTAAATATTGTGGAAAATGAAGCGATCATAATAGATACAACTTTCTTTTAAAATAGAGTGTGATTTATGCTCGCAAGTGTGGTCTTTACGAGTGACTTCAAAAATGATGTAATAAAAATTTATTTATTTAAACTTTTAATAGACCTATTTTGTTGTATTTGTAACAAAGTAGATATGTAGATAAGGTTTTGCTTTTAGGTTCATCTACGGAGGTGTCTTTTCTAAAAAATGTTATACCTTACTCGAAAAACGTCGAGTGAACCTCGGTCATCCAGATACTAATATATTAATCAACTTAATTCTAACTTAATATAATTTATGTACATGCAAATGTTAAAACGGTGGTAGCCCAGTAACGCATTCGCTTGAGAATTCGAGTGAACGGGTTGAAATCCGGGTCTCGCACCTCTGATATTTTCATGTACGAATCATTTCACTCATGATTACCACTGAAGGAGTAAGTGAAGGAAAACAAAGTGAGGAAAAATGCATGTCTGAGAGAACCTAGCAAGTTTTCCCAAAGACAGAATAATATGTAGTTCGCCAACACTTGGCCAGCGTGGAACTATAGCCTGATCCTCTCGTATCAAATCAAATTATTTTATTCAGCATAAAAATTGTAACAATTTCTTACTGAACGTCATGAGTCTACCACCAGTTCGGAAAGAAGAAACCTCTGACCTGAGAAGAACTGGCCAAAGAAACTCAGCAAAGTATCCGTATCAAAAGAAGGTCCATTCCCAGCAGTGGGATTTTGAAAAGGGCTGAACAAATACAAATGCCAACATTAAAATTTATTATTTTACAAAATATTAAAACCCAATGTAAATTTAGTCCAATGGCTACTTGTTCCTAAATCACAAAACGACTGCATTGCAGAACCAACAAGCCATATACAAGGATGCAAAACATTACAGTCGTAAAGAAACTCGCCGTACATTTTTCATTTCAACTGCCTTATCCGAACCTGCGTTATGACGCGTGTCGCCCGAGCAGTTTGTCTCCACTGACCGTTTCCTGGCCCATCCCTTTATATTGGACTAAGAAAACCGTGGAGCCATAAATAAATAGTTGGTAAAGTCATAGAGTAGTCTTTGTGATTTATTTTTCTGTGTACTTTTAATAAGGTTTTGAATTATTTTATAAGAATAACGTAATCAGGTTATCAAAATTCAACACATTATTACAAGATTGTATATTTTGTCTATTATTTTTTCTTTTCTGACACATAATTAATGATTTTAAGAATACGTCCTCAATAAATACCTAATAATAGTACATGTAGGTAGTATTTTGATTAAGAGTTAGATTAACATAGATTATTTTATCTTTATTATTCATAAATTATATTTTTTAGTTAGTAGTAGTAGTAGTTAGTTAGTGTGTATTTTCTTTTCTTTTCTAATACTAAATTTATCTTGTGTTATGTAATAATGTTAACGCAATTAATATTGTTAAATAAAATTAAGCCTTCTGCTTAGATTTTATAATGGATTTTTTATATAATATTTATAGCGAAGATATTTTACCAAAATGATTTCCTAAATATTTCTCATTTTTACCCAAATTTGGAATACTTCTATTCACAACGTATATCAAAAGGAAACGTCTAAAAATGCAAATATTTATCTGAATTTCACTTGTCAGCATAACTTAGTTTCATAGTGGACATGTTTAGATGTTCCCTCGGGGTAAGAATATTATTATGTAAGAACATGAGCGGGCCTTTATGATCACCTCGCCTTTCACGGTGGCCGGTCTGCTGCTTTGCAAATGTAGGGTTGTCTCTAGACGCCTTGCCTATAAGAAAACATGGTGATTGAGTAGAGATAATAAGTATAGATATGTATGTACGTTTTAAGCATTTAGGTACCTTTAAATAATAACCATTGATGTTACCATATCGTCCAAGATCGCAGAGCCACCAGACTTTGCTTAGCGAGTTACACTCTAAGTACCTACTTAAACTACTTAATCCCAAACATTTGGCTAAACGGTGTGAGTCACCTGTAAAACCTTCATAATATATTTAATGGCAGGAAGAAGCTTATAATCAAAAACTGTTATCACAACGTAACAAATGTTATCTTAAAATATGTAAATTAATACTTTATGCGCAAATACTACTTATACACTATACTACTTTTTATAATTTTTCGCGTACATATTTAATTTTGGTCCCCGATAACTTTTTTGCCGCCAGAGCGACAGTCGTAACCAAGATTGCTAAAACAATCCCATACATGTTATTTCTGAACAGTTAGTTACATTATCATGTGAATGATGTTTCATTCTTTATATAAATCATGAAAAATACTAACAAAAAATCAACTTGGAACAAAAAAGAATGGTGCATAAAAATTGTATATAGAATGGAAATTAACTATGGATGCAAAGTTTAACAGCCATTTCATTTTCCTGTACTAAAAAGGACTAAATATTATAATATATTTTTATTATTATATTAATATTTATAATAATTCAATACAATTTAATTAATTCGTTCAATGAATTCTACGATAAGTAAACATTACGCGAGTTACTTAATATTATCAAGTGACAACCCTAACTCACGGAAGTCAGTGTGCGGACTCTTTATATTCACCTTGTCGTTGGGCGGCAGATTTATTCACTTCTTTAGAACGTGCGCACTGACCGTATCCTGCCCTCCACCTTACATACTCACAAGCTATAATAAACGCGGCGTTTTTAAAAACGCTGGAGTACCACCAAATTGTTTTTTTTTCTGTAAACGTAAGTATGTATTTGATCGTGTTAATTGTAATAATAATGTTATATTACATTATATTTAATTATAATATTTATTAAATCAAATAAAAACCAAAGGGCTATAAAATTGCACTATACCATATTATTCAGAAAATTCCTTTGATTATTTTAACTTTAAAATGAAAACCGTAAAAACGTCTTAAGTATTATATAGAAAACGTTGCAAAATCGTACAGTGCGTAACTTCACCCCAAGTCGTCTATGATATGTGTTGCGGAAAATTTTGTTTTTCAAGCCGCGAGCCGGTCCGCTGACAAATGCCGCTAGTTTATTACCCACACGAAGAGATACGATATTCATCTGTTTATTTTAAGTTTGGACTATCCGTATGTGACTGAACTTGTGCTAGTTGGGTTGACATGAGCGATGTACATATCGACTAAATTTTGTGCGTCATTTTCGAAAAATCTTTGTTTTAAAGTATAATAAATATAAAGAATAATACTTGCTTGGGTTTACGCGAATACTTGATGACACGTTTGGCTCAGTTGGTAGTGACTGTACCTTCTGCGAAAGCGGCCGCGAGTTCGAGTCCCTGGAGGCATTCATTGGTTGAGCACGAATGTTTGTTCTCCAGTCATGGGTGTTAATGTCATATTATGTATGTATTTCAAAACTTTATATGTGTAGTATATCAACTATCTGGCATCCGTAACACAAGCCACGTAGCTTACCAACATAATTATTTATTTATTTATTCTTCCCAAGGTTTTCTGATGTAAGTATAGAGTGTTCAAATTCAAGGTCTCTCACTTTTGATATTCACATGTGCAATCATTTTCAACAAGTTTACCACTTGCCTTATAGTGAAAGAAAATATCGTAAGACATCCTGCATCTTTGTTACAACTTAACTAGTTTACGAAAACCGTGAAAAATATGAAATTTGCCAACGTATATATAATTTGCATCGTACCTACTTGGACAAGCTTGCATCGAGGGGATACTTATGCCCAGCAATGGGGTGAATGTATGATTATAAGTGTAACTGTACTAATACTAATGTAGGATTAAAATAGTTATTATAAGCATAATAACTTTGATTTAACTAACGAATTATTATTCGCTTTAAATTTATAAAAAACGCTTAGTGATTTTGATTAATGATTAGTGATGTCTTTAGTAGTCTATTATAGTTGGCAGCTTTGACATGGTGTAGAATCCGAAACCCTTCATCTCTGAAATGCATTCAGAAATCATGAGTTTTTAAATGAATATTAATATCTTTATGTTGTAGAACTTATTCTAATTCCTAAGCAAAAAACATTTATAATTGACCAATAATGAAAACATATCGGGTTATCTATACATATAAATATAATTGGATGTCTGTTTTTTATTTAAAATTAACAGCTTTTCACTAAATGCATATGAAAGTAGGTATATACGATACTAGCTATAAAAAAGATTTTTTAAATCCTGTTTGTCTGTTTGTTACGGTTAATCTCTGTAACGGCTCGACCGATTTTGACGAGTTTTTTACTCGCAGAAAGCTAATGTTAAAGCGTAACTTAGGCTACTTTTTAACCGACTTCGAAAAAGGAGGAGGTAGAAGTTTTATTTATTCTAACTAGCGAAATCCTTAGCTTCGCTGACGCTGAACCCAGGGGCGAACCCGAGCGAAGCGAGGGTGAATCGCTAGTCACTACATAGTATAAAACAAAGTCGCTTTCTCTGTCCCTATATCTCTATGTATGCTTAAATCTTTAAAACTACGCAACGGATTTTGATGCGGTTTTTTTAATAGATAGAGTGATTCAAGAGGAAGGTTTATATGCATAACTAGCGAATCCCGCGGCTTTGCCTGTGCTAAATCTAGGGAAGTCGCTAGTTTAAAATATTTGCTTTCGATTCTCCTACATTAATACATAATGTAGGAGTCTTAAAATATATTTTAGATCCGTATTGTATAGAGTCACGTACCGTTGAATACGTAGAGAGCGCGTATTTGTTACTTTGACAAGTACTAAGGTGTAAAGCTATTTTCGTCACCATCGTTCCAAGTCCATTGTTCCAAGTTTCTTACTAAATATAACTTTGCCTTATAAATATTCGGTTCGTAAGTAGTAAATAGCTTTTCTTGTGCTGGTAATATTCATTAAAGTTTTAAAGAATTTTGTTTTAAAATGAAATGGTGATATTTTAAAATAGTATGAAAATTAGTTAGTTATCTTGGCGATGACACTTACAAAAACCACTTTTGTATATTTTTGTATATTAATAAAATATGCACTCTCTATTCCTTCCTTTCTCAAAGTCATCCGACTCTAGGCTATTAAAAATAATTTAATAAATTCTTCATATTTGAACTTGGCACGACACGAGACAAGAACTTAGGACCTCTTTAGCCGTACATATTATCCATTAGACCACTAAGGTAGTAAAAAGCAAATTATAAAAATAGGATTTTTTTGCAATATACAGCTAAAAATCTGATAATATTCGTAGTGCGAGTATATTTCGTATACGCCTAAACGGATCTTTTGGCAGTTGGCTCAATCCTGTTAGCCAGGTATGAGATTACGCGATGCAACATCCAGAGGTATGGGATAATAACGTATAGTATTTGATTGCTTTACTCGTTGGCTATTTTGATATGGTATAGTATACTACACCTACGTTATAGATAAACTAGTAGACTAGTTTTAGCCTAACAAATGCGTAGGTACCTTATGAATTCATCAATGATTCGATTGACTCGATTCTGGATAATTGAGCTTTTACCCTTTAATGGGCTTTATAGTATAACAGTTAATATCTAATAAGCAAAATCATAATGATGTACTATGTGTAGTTACTTGAATAGTAAAAGCCAAAAAATGGTTGAGCTTTCAGTATTTTTTATTGAGTACCTCGTAATCTGCTGTCTGATTACGAACTATATACATAAAATAAACAGATTTTAAACAATATATTTGTTAAAACTATGAATAAACTCGAAACTAAAATCCACTCGTGCTGCAAGCCCATCTATCAAATCCCTACACCCTTCCCGCCCGCGGCAAGGGGTTGCAACCCACCATGCACTTCATTTTTAATTTAGATCTTACCTTGCCTTATTTATATATCGGCTTTACAAATAAATGCTATTGAATTAATAGGGAGCTTCGGGCGGAACGGTCATTCCATATGAGATTTTTTATTTTTATTACCGATGAGGGAGTAATAAAGGTAAGGTCGCGTGGCAATTGTTGTTTTTACCCGCGTGAGAAATGAAGGGTTGTTATTTTAATATTTTATAGAGCTTTTTAATACCATCTTTATGGGTTTAAAGTATTTATAACAGTATTATAAGTAATAAAATATTGAGGCATGCTTATATTATTTTAATAATAATGTAATTTATTTAAATTTCGTCCCACTGCTGGGCACGGGCTTTGTACGAAGGGTATCAGGCCATAGTCCACCGCGCTGGCCTAGTGCGTGTTGGCGGACTTCACATGTCTTTCGAAAACTTTTTCGTTTCTTCACGATGTTTTCCTTCACCGTAAGACAAGTGGTAATAATGATCACAATGATTCGCACATGAAAATATCAGAGGTGCGAGACCCGGATTTGAACCCGCATCACTCGGTTATCCAAGCGAGCGCGTTACCACTTACACCAATTTCGATATTACTGTAATAAAATTGCTGTTTAAATGAACACATTACGTGCAAAAAAAAAAACTAAGTATTAACTTTCATCAAAATCAATCCAGTGGCTTTTTCGTAAAGCAATTTTAGATATGCAAATAAATTAACAATCTAAAAACTTTTTATATTTGTTTCGATAATAGGTCACTATTAACTATATTTCACTAAAATTTCCAAAAAAAATATTTTTTACTTTTAATTCAGTCAAGAGTCAAGTCCTTTGCTTCATTACCAGTTATAGATGCCTATTTATTATTTTCATTTCAACCCATAGACGTCGTTACGGAGTAATATGTTTTATTAACATTACAAATATGTATATATTTAATAATAAACAAAATTGCATACAGTACTCTTCTCTAACGAAATGTCACAGTTAGAATTATTATAATTATTTGTTAGTATCAACCCAGATTCAAACCACTAAGTTTTCGCTACTCGCCGCCAGTCGCGCTAGCACCGCACGCCCACTCGCCCTACATCTGAATGAACGTAAATTGGCCCGAGTCCATCAATTCTCAATTCGTTTACAGATTTCCTCAGTTATAGTATCTAATATATTTTGACGTGGAAACGAATTAAGTTCAATTTGATATCTCTAAAAATGTACTTTCGTGTGAATATTTTAAAAAATATTACTACATAATATACCATATATCATATTTTGATCGGAAACAGCATGACAAGCTTAAGGGAATCGAACCTGCACTCTAGAATGCAATAGGCGTTCTCAATACAATAAAAATGAGTTCTAGAAGAATTTCTTTTTATGTTTCACACGTATAATACTTTCTTAGGTTTACGCGTCACCCTCCCGTGACTATGATTGCTGTAAAGCATTCGAAACGTCGGGAACCAAAAATCAAAATAAATCCGCGACAAAATCCGAAAAGATAGTTTCATTTATAATTTCATACGTATAATGCAACGTTTCGTTTGAGATAACCACCCACCATGCACTAACCAAAGTAGGTTGAGAGACGTAGTGGGTCATCAGTCACTAGTACTTATTTTCAACTACATTGTTATGAAAACAAATTAGCTTTTTAAGTATTCTGCGTCATACAAAAGAAAATATACAAATTTCAAAGTAAATAAACAAACGTTCAATCAGCGGCTTACATTAGAGCAAGTAGAGGTGATGAAAATGGGTGATGAATTATTATGATCTAGAGATGAACGACATTAGATTAGAGAAACTACCTGTATCAGGCGAGATCGTGTTATGCTGTAACCAAATCGGGACTAATAGGTATTAACATTGACAATTTATACTGCATGGGTTCGAACCTGTGACTTACTGTTAAAATTTTTAATAATTTATAAATAAATATGAAATATTTGGACATTATTACACACAGAGCTATCTGTGTAGTTCCGTGGTAAGTTACGAGGCTTGTGTTACGGATACCAGATAATTGATATACTACACATATAACTTTAAATAAATACATAATATAAATGTTAAACACCCATGACTGGAGTACAAACATTCTTGCTTAACAATGCCCCCAGCGGGACTCGAACCCGCAACCGCTGGCGCAGAAAGTAGGGCCACTACCAACTGCGCCAAACGTGTCGTCAATTAAATGACACTCTATTTGTATCAAAATGGGGATGGAACTTTTTGCATTAATACCACTTACTTATCTGTCATGTAACATTTTCTTCACAAACACACATACAGTATTATAAACCATATTGCAATATACATACGTATTAAAATACTGTACTGTAATTTTATATAATTAGTTTACAAAGTTGTTTGAATCATACAACATTGAAAGCAAGTTTTGCATTGAAATAATAATTACTGTTAAACGATTCTAGTTCTAATTTCCTTTAGATACGGTTGTGTTTTGAACGTATGTAATGGTACAGTGCTTGTCGGTAAAGTTGACACAAATAATCAATTAATACAGTCAGTCGCGGTTATTAGTAGCAGTCTCACCTCGCTGGGTATGATTAAGATGGATTTCTTGGATGTGTTTATGCGAAAATTTATAATCTAGAATATAGATCGATAGATCTAGATATAGATAGATCTTATCTTACACTATAATGAGTAGATTAAGTTAGTTTGTACGTTGTTTTTAAAACTCTTTAAATTAAAAAATAATTCAGCACTTTTTAACGTCCCCCTGCTGGGCACGGGCCTCCCTTTATTACGGGGTATCAAGCCATAGTCCAGCACGCTGGCCTAGTGATTGGTAGATTTCACATTTCTTTCGAAAACTTGCTAGGGTATCTCAAACATGCAGGTTTCCTTATCATGTTTTCCTTCATGACAAATGGTAATCACGTTAAAAATGATTCACACATGAAAATATTAGAGTTACAAGACACGGATTTGAATCGCTCCACTCGATAAAGCGAGCGCGTAACCGCTGAACTATACTGCCTGTTATAGAAATATATTTAAAAATATTCTGTATTTTAATCACATTATATAAACATGTATAATATTATGCTAACACTACACCAGAAAACACCAATAAAACATGTGTACCGTTCATAGTATTCGAATAGAGTTAGCTTGATATTCGACAAATTTTATTACATATTTAAAACAAAGTAATGCTTTCATATTGTTATCTTTGGCATGACGTCAGATGGGGAGAAGTGAAAATCTTACAAAGGGAACTTGTTTACCTCTAATTAATATCCGTAGGTAAGACAACAGAGCTGTAGAATCGCTGTTTGTACACAAAATATTTAACGTTTTATTATAATTATTATAGTAATATCAATTTTATGATTTTTTCTGTTATGTTAAAGCTTTACATTCGCTAATCTTCTGCAAAAATTGTTATTTTTTTTAATGTTGTGCTTAATTATTTTTATATCATGTATATTTTAAAGATATATTTTTTTAGGTATTATACATAATATACATCCAAGTATAGTTTAAAATTAACTAATTCCTACATTCAACGTTACCTAATTATTAAAAAGGGTTGTAGTAAGAAATTCTATTAATTTTCTAAGTATAATATTTTTTTATATTTTTTTTGGAGTTCTTGTTTCCAGCATCGGTCATATTATATCAATGTCATTTGTTTATATACAATAGCTTATACTTTAGGCGGAAATTTAAATAAAGATAATATTTATATTGTTTAGTGGATCTATGGTTTCCTTTAACCAATAGGTACCTTACTGAATGACATCAAGCCATTAGCGGGGTAGCAGCGCCCCACGCACGTCTTTATGAGGATTTTGAATGATTATATGAATTACTTAATGTTATAATAGAAATTATATATATAATAGAAAGTATAGGATTTTCATATTTTTCTTTTAATAAAGAGTCATTTTTCGTTAAGTTATTAGTTTTACTATTATTTATAGATATTTACCTATCTTTAGAAGTATGTATTATTATCATTATTAATTTTATCACTTTTTCAAGTCCTAGACTCGGACCCCGATCTTCTAACCCACACAATACCATAGAGTTTCTACATAAAAGCAATAGTTGATCAAATCTGTCATAGTCTTAATCATCCCTCGAGTAATAAGGCTTTGTGAGTGGAACCAATTAATGAATATTTTACTTCCGCTCGCATCTTTAAGCGTTCCGTGTCCGGATTTTTGGGGATCTCGAGGATTTACCGTGATTTATTATCTACTGACGTGATTGATTCAAAATATAATAAAACAGACTTTAATTATAAGATGTGAAAATTTCGTTCGTTTTCAGCGTGTTTTAGTTGTGTTAAATATAATGTTAGTAAAGTTGGCTTGTTCTACTTTACAACAGTAGTCTAGTTATTATTATTTTCTATGGATTTTAATCTATACTAATATTATAAATGCGAAAGTTTGTAAGTATGGATGTATGGATGTTTGTTACTCTTTCACGTAAAAACTACTGAATGGATTTTAATGAAACTTTACAATAATATAGCTTATACATCAGAATAACACATAGGCTACAATTTATAAAGATATTGTGTGATTTTTTTAAAAATATGACGATAGGTGTAAAGTAAGTAGTAAAAAATCTAGCATCTGCGAGCTATTCTGGCATGCGCTGCCATAACCGCTAGAGTTACACATATGTAATGTATGATGGAAATGTTTATCTTAAACAAGCGCTCACCTTTACTTCGCTCGGGTTCGTCCATAGATTAAATGCGAGCGAAGCCGCGGGTTCCACTAGTACATAATAAAATAAAGTGAAATAAAAATATACTTTTGGTAGCATATTGGTATTTTTCGGACTTTGTAATTTAGATAAACTGTCTGTAACATCTATATAATGCCTTTGAGACCTCTAAAAGCTTTGTGTAAAATCCTCGAAACGTCGGAAATCAAAAATCAAAAATCAAAATCCGCGAAACAACTCGAAAAAATAATTTTGCATTTATAATTTTAAAAATTCGATTCAATTAATCGAACAAAGTATTATACTTTTGATAATTTTTCTAAATATTTTTTTGTATGATACAGGTAGAGCCTTTTAATATTGTTGTTTGAAATCTATCATCCTGGTAATAAAATCAAAAATACTATTTTATATAAAAAATATAATATAAGAAAGGGAGTAGTAATAAATTGTGAAGTATCAATTAACTATACGATAGTATAATTAATTGTTTTAACGATCGCAAAGAACACATCTCTAGCCATTCATTTTACATATTTTAATGTCTTCCAATTGGAACTTCGACTTCAAACACAAAAAGTATTACGTACATTTTGACACATTTTCTTTTCAGCTTGTTTCATATAAATTGATCATTAACGAGAATATAAACATTATTTTCTTCTATTTTAAATAGTGACACTATGAAAAACAGAAAATTTTGAAATAAAATCGATTTCAAACTTTATTTTCAATACAATTGAATTGATTTTCGCTAAGAGAAATGAAAGCGGAAATTAATTTTTTACTCGAGTAGTAAATTAGTTTGTCAAAAGCAAGACACCTGAGTGCTTTATATTTTATGAGGTTCTTGTTAAACGAATAACGAGTGTCATTTGATGAAAAGTGAAATATGCAATCGTTAAAAAGTGTTTGAAAGTTACGTAGGTGGGTTATAATATAACCACGTGAAAATTATTATACACCTGCTATTTATCGTCTTTATAATTATTTAAAATTTATGCGGTGGAATAAACTTTTTTAAAATTAACACGTTCTTATAAATAAAATTATTTGTTAATGTATTCATAGTGTATCAACTATCCCTCGAGTCGGTTCGAGTCCCGTTCCCGAGTAATTTGTTAAACTCCAGCTTGTACTCCAGTCATGGGTGTCTATATGTGTAATATGTATGTATTTAAACTTATATATGTAGTATATCAACTATCTAGTATCCGTAACTCGTAACACAAGCCTCGTAGCTTTGAACTATGCACTACGGAACTAAATGGTGGTGTGTGTTAATTTCCTAACTTATTTATTTATTTATAATAGCATTTATTTATTTGTAATAGCATTTCCATCGGCTTTGCACGCGTTCTAAAGACCGGAAACCGAATTCTTTCTGAGTCATGCGGTATGATACGAGTACCTCGCAGAACTAACGCGCACCCTTCCCGTTTTTGCAACATTTATCATTGATGTTCCGCTCCTATTGGTCGTAGCGTGATATAATATAGTCTATAGCCTTCCTCGATAAACGGACTATCAAACACAAAAAGAATTTTTCAAATCGAACCAGTCCTTCCTGAGTCAACCAACCAACCAACAAACAAACAAACAAACAATTAAACAAACAAACTCTTCAGCCTTATAATATAGGATAGATAGACTCAGGTTTCTGCTTGGAAGGTTAAGTTTAGAGTTAGTTATGGCTGCGCTACATTCAATTCTACTTTCTTTATGTTTTGTATTTATTATTATTAGGATACATAATACATATAAACTTAAAAAATGGTTGGGAATATCCAGCTGACATCAGTAAAGGGGTGCGTTATGGAAATTTAATATAGACAAAAATATATACGTATAGTACCTACATTCTTTTATTTATGTTGATATATTTTTAATAATATACGTAATACAGAAAAACATTTTACGAAAAATTTAGTTAAAAAACTGATAACTCTTGGATGTAATAAAAAAATTATAGTGCAAAAATATGTTTATTATATACATAAATAATAAATTTATTATTATATTCTGATTTCTCTTTTTTGAGATTTACAAGAACGACACGAACGAAACTTAAAAAGCTTACCACGGAGCTAGATGGCGCTGTTGTAATAATGTCCCAACATATATTTATTAATAAAATTTTCACCTGATTGCATATTAAAATGATAAGTATCATAAATCAACATGCAAACGTTTTATTTATTATATAATATTAAAATAAAAATTTATATAATTATATTTGTATAATATATACATAATGGCGGCGATATTTTAAAGAAATGAACTTAAAAGTTAAAGCTCTTTTAATGAACAATCTACACGAAGCGGTTTGACGGTAATCTTAACAAATTGCTTTCATTTTCGAGCTTCGAGCTTCTCGAATTGGTCCGAGCTTACTGTATTGTAGTATTGTATATTTTTGAAACATTATTCATTTATTTTTAAACTGCTTAATTTGTTTATAATGTCTTCTTCTAAAAGAGAATGAAATTTTGCTTCAATTACAAATTTAAAGTAAATTTTTAAATTTTCTATTTATTATGAACTATTTATAACAAACACAACTAATCATATTTAGACCATTTCGCTTGCATTTAAATAAAACAATAGCTATAGATTTCCATTAAAAACCTACTATGAAGACCCCTTACGGCGTCGCCCGCTGACCACTCAGACCCCCCGCGATCACCTCCATGATAATGACCACCTTGGACAAAAGGTATTGAAGAATTTAATTTTCATTGATTATTTCCATTACTCTAATGGGTTATCGAGAAAATAAAACCATTGTTAGTTAATTTTTGCATATTATTTATATATTTTATTTATTTATTGAGAACGTTTACATAGTAGGGGAATTCATTAATGTAGTAATAATGAACTCTACATGAGTTAACTTTGTATAAAACACGCATTTACTGTGACGCAAGTAAAGTATTATCTCGTGTAAATAATATTCTTTGAGCTTGAAAAACAGTAATACTAACAATAATTCTAATTATACATATTTTTTCTAGTGTGTATTGGTCTTATTTCTTTAACCCTTTTTAAAGTCTTACTATGCCCTCAGGGCGCCTTTCTTCAATACGACAATCAGGCCATTGTGAACAAATTTGAGTTAGGAGACTTCATATTATATCTTTCGGTTTTTTTAATAATAATAATGTTCTCTCAGACATATAGGTTTTGTTATGAATTTCTCCTACACCATAAGAGGTGTATGTGAAGTATATACAAAAATCATTATACTACTTATAAAATTTGGCTGGTAGTTTGCCATAGGCAGCAAGTACCTACGATTCTTGAAAATTAAGCCTCTAAGAGTAATTAATGGGTTGGGATTAATATGAAAGTCCATTATATTTAGAAAACGCGGACGAGGTTGTGGGCGATTGCTTTTTTTGTTTTCTCTATTTCTTAACATACTGTGTATATGTTTTTAATTCATAATTAGAATTTAATTGTAGGTCTAAAATGTAGCAGATTCTAAAACTTATTAAAATATGAAAAAGCTCTAAACTTATATTTACCTAAATAAAAGTTTGCTTGTGATATTTAAATAGCGAAATATAATTGAAATACTGTCCCAGTACCAACCTAGGTAACTTGCCAGCAAAAATAAATATTGAAAATACAACTGCGTAAAAACCTAAACTGCTGCATTTACGAATAATACTTGTATAGTTCTTATTTTCTATATATTAAAGAATAATATTCTCTGTACTTCTGTAGGTTAGTAGTAGTTCTATTTTGATAGCTTTAATACATCTGACCGCTAGTCATAAAATCGAGGTTGGCTAGCTTCCCCGTACTTTTTATTAACCAACTTAGGTATGGCGATTTTATTTCGGGACTTTTTAAGAGGTAAATCGCTGTACGTATCGTATATTGAATTTTTAAGTAATAAAATGAAAATTACTACTTTACTGTGTCTTTGGCTGAACGATTGAATGGATTATTCTGATTAACTTTGGCTTTATCGAATCCTAAAATGCAATCTAAGCCTTGAATGTTTTTTATCGAAATTAAAAAAAAATGTGGATATTACCACGGCACTATCTAGTTCTACTAGCACTATCTAGTACCACTATTCGTAGCTACGAGACTTGTGTTATAGATACTAGAGAGTTGATACACTACACATAGATAATCTCTAATGAAATATATTTTACAAATAAAGTAAAAACATTCATGTTCATAACACAAGCGAATGCAATTGGGCACAGCTATATAAAACCTACCTACCTAAATGTACATTATATTCTCTCATTTTGCCGCATTACAGGGACTTATATAGCCGAAAGTAAATATTTGTTTCAATAGTCAAAAACTGTAGTGTCAAAAACTGTAGTGTCAAAAAAGTATCGATATGTTCTTAATCAAGATTGAAATAAAATTAACAATTACAATACAAATATCTACCCAAAATAAGACTTAGTGCCAGTTGTTCTATTCCTACTACGTCTCAAGCTCTACAATAACTTTAAGCAAATAGATAAAAACATAATATTTACATATTTCACGTTTGTTTATTATCCATTAACCACTCGTATAGCTTCCAATTAACAGTCCATAAAGTGTTTTATAAACAGCATTAATCTAACTGAGATCAAAGCCTATGATATATCAATCACCTCGAGTTTTCCTCACCTTCGAGCGGCGCCGGTTAGACAAAACAAAATCATCGACCGCACCATAGCACTTAAATCGCAATGTTTCATACACACGCCTTGTTGATAATGCAAATATGTGGTTTGTAAGCAAAAAAGAGTTAGTACAGATTTAACTTCAGATAAATTCTCTATATCTTGGGACATTAATGCAAAGCGCTATCTAGCTCCGTGTTAAGCTACGAGGCTTGTGTTACGGATACTAGATAGTTGATATATATATAAATAAATCTTCTTAGACATTATGCGCCGCTTCATAGTCCCACCCTGTTGGTACCACTGAATGCGACAACATTTTTAATGTTTTTAATGCATATATGTGCAGTTTTTATCCTTACGATATCATGAATCAACACGAAATTTCAATTAAATGAAAAATGTTGATATTCATTTTTCATATTTCCCGCTTCGGTTAGCGGATCCAAACTATTACCGAAATCATTCCAGCACACTGAATATATAACGTATCCTTCATGAGATTGTTGAAGCTTTAGTACATCCGATGGATTATATCAATCATATTGTCTCCTGAATATAAACGTATCTTCTCTATTTAACATTGTTGACTTAACAAATCCGGTCATTAACCGAATCATGTGGTATCTACACTGAATAAGTTTAAATCGGTCCCTCCGTCGATCGAATTATGATACTATTTTGATTTTGTATTTAATTTGAGTTTTACTTAACTATAGCAATAATTTTTTTAAGCAGAATTCTACTTATACTTGTTACCAAATACATAAACAAATATAATGTTACATTAATAAATGTGTCTATCTATTAAGATAAACTCAAATTCGGTTTAAAGATTGCATTACTAGCGAAGGCGTTTTTATAAAATAACTAGCTGTATCCGCGGCTTCGCTCGCGTTCATTTTTTTATTTGCTAATCAACCTCATTGGGTTGATCTGTAGGAAAAAGAATTGTCTAAAAAATAAAAAATAAAATTTAGGGGTGGACTACCCTTAACATTTAGGGGGATGAAAAATAGATGTTGGTCGATTCTCCACCCTGGCCGACAATCACACTAAGGATCACAAAAATCGGTCGAGCCGTTTCGGAGGAGTTCAAGTTCGAACCCCGTGACATTTTAATTAACAAATAAAATATAAGGGTTGATCGTAGAGGGGTGAAAATTTAGGGTTGTATGTATTTTTGTATGCTGTGTCATAAAAAAATAAAAACAAAAAATTTTGTCAAAAAAATAAAAAAATAAATTTAGGGGTGTACTACCCCTAACATTTAGGGGGATGAAAATTAGATGTTGGCCGATTCTCCACCCTGGCCGACAATCACGCTAAGGGTCACAAAAATCGGTCGAGCCGTTACGGAGGAGTTCAAGTTCGAACCCCGTGACATTTTAATTAACAAATAAAATATAAGGGTCGATCGTAGAGGGGTGAAAATTTATGGTTGTATGTATTTTTGTATGCTGTGTCATAAAAAAATAAAAACAAAAAATTTTGCCTAAAAAATAAAAATAAAAATTTAGGGGTGGACTACCCTTAACATTTAGGGGGATGAAAAATAGATGTTGGCCGATTCTCAGACCTACTCAATATGCTCACAAAATTTCATGAGAATCGGTCAAGCCGTTTCGGAGGAGTTCAAGTTCGAACACCGTGACACGAGAATTTTATTTCTAACCTTAATAAATAGAAACTCATCACAAGTATTTAATTTGGAACATAATTATATTTATATTTGATTACATTTAATTTTCATCATTTATTATTTGATTTCAATAAATGTCTCAAGATATATTATAGTTTTAACATAACTTCGCAACAAAATAATGATGACCGCGTGCAAGACGGGCGCGGGGCGACGAAGGTCATGAGGGGGGAGGGTCACCGTTAGCTCCGCGAGTTACTTTACCACGCGCGAGAAAGAATTTGAATTCCAATAATTAAAACACGGGCGAAGCCGCAAGAAATAGTAGTAGAATTGTAAAAACGATACAATTTTAACACTGTCCCTCGAGCTGTAATTATTTCTTAGGAATTAAAGAGCTTATATTTATTTCTTAATTATTAAAACAGAAAAAAATCTTAAGAAGACTTTATTTTTTTAGAAAGTTTATTTTTTTTAAATTCATGTGAAGTGTTATAGCAAAATAGTCAATACATTTAATATTGAGTAAATTAAACATTTACTATTGAATAAATATAAACATTTTAATGAGGCCATCTATGAGAAAATATAACGCATCATTTCGAATATAAATAACGCCATCTACTGACATGTTTTTGAACTATTCATCTATCTTACTGAAGATATTGATTTTTTATTTATTTATCAAACGAAGTTAAATTAAAATTATGAAATAAGGTGACAACCTGTTTAAAGCTAATACACGTAAAATTATTTTGTTAAAGTAACACGTTTAAAATAACTAAAAACATATTTTCACTTAAATATACATTAAGATACGCAAATTAATAATGTCTTATAGAACACACCGTAATTATAAAATTTGTGAAACAAACACAACAAAAAATGTCTATTTTACGCTAAAATCAACTAAAAAGACAATAAAACAAAAAAACATAAATAATGCAGAAGTGCAAACAGAGTCGCCATATTAATTTGTTTGAATTTAATCTTATTTTTTATTTTGTCATTCTAAATTGAAGCAATAAATGTTTAAACGCAAAAGCCCTTTTGGGTTTTGCCCAACTTTGCCCACTTTTATATCGCAAATAAGATCGACGACAAGTAAAAACTTAAACTTTATAAATAGATTCTAAATATTATAAATTTGTTCAACGAACAAAATCTGTCCGACCAAAAAATTGTATAGATAGCTAGGAGCTAAAAACATCGTATGATACTAATAGAAGCTAATTATATGCCAAGTAAGAGCGGCTTACGCAATTTAAATTAAATTAATAATAATTATATTAACATTTTTGATAAGGCCTATAATGGCCCAATCGAATCCGGAACTTAGCATCAGCACCACCGGGCCATACCCGACTCGAACATAACTGAGCGGCCCGCCTCCCCGCCGCCCCGCCGTGACGTCAGCCCTACCTGTGCTAGCTACAGCCGCGAGCGCCGGCCCTGCCGCGCGTCCCCGCCGCCCCGCCGCCCCGCCGTTGCAACCGCGAGCGAGCATATTTGTTTTATTGTAATTTACCTTACTAAACTTTTATTCAAAATATTTATTTACAATAAAAGAATTTACAAGTAGGGTTATCTATATAATAATTTATTTTATTTATGTAATTTTTAAATATGCAAATTAAAATATAAGAAGTCCTAGATTTGTTATTTGAAATCACATCACACGACTATTGCATGATGGCAGACCAGCCACGATGGACTAGCTATTCTTAACACACTCCTACAACATGTTTATCAAATGAAAGGATTTGTAGAGAATACGAATGCGGGTTAAAAAAACAACAGTAAAAGTAAAATATAAATTAAACTCAAGCTTTTATTTAAATGTGTTAAAAAGCTAGAATATTCCTTTCCTAAAACTATTCCTTTAAAACTTTTTCTATTACCTTATAACGTCACTAGAATTAGGGCGAGCGAAGCCGCGGGATCCGCTCGTATGTTTATAATTTATAGCCTATGTGATATGCTGATGTGTAAGCTATATTATTGTAAAGTTTCATTAAAATCCATCCATTCAGTAGTTTTTCCGTATTCTTAAAAACTGTCGCTCAACTTTTATAATATTAGTAGGATAGCGCAATTTACCTACCAGTACATGAGTACATCAGTATACGAGTATATAAATAAAATTGAATTGTCTCTTTTTCTGATTTCAAAACAATAACTTTTTACTAAATTCATACGAAAGTTAAATACTTACCTAAATAAAAAAAAAAAATTTTAAGATTTTTGTGTCTGTCTGTTTGTTCCTGCTAATCTCTGAACCGGTTGGACCGATTTTGACAGGAATACATTTTACGAGAAAAGAAAATAAGTTAAACGGTTCTGTTCGTGATATTAAGTATTAATAGTATTTAATAGTATTTAACATTAATTTAACTAAATTACAACATTAAATTGGAAAAATGTAATTCAACCGGGATTCGAACCCACGACCTCTAATGGCTCTGTGGGCCAATAACCCTATTGTTAATAAGGGCGGCAAATTCACCCATCCAAAGTCTAGATAAATAACAATTTATCAAAATAGGTATGTACAAACTTGTTTATATAATGTATGTATCTCTAAGCGATAGCATAAGTTAATCTAAATAATATTTTTAGTTACAACTTTATTACAAATTACAAGTTAAATAAAATATTTTTAAACCTCCATCAATTCACACAAACAGTTATTAAAATAATACACAAAGTTATATTATAAAATGATTTAATTGAATGATGCAATATTGAATAACATTCACTAGAAATTACAATCTATCACAATATCTTGTTACATACTTTAAACAAAACAATGTTTAATTTATTTTCGCAAACATTCTTATAAATAACAATAATTGTTAAATTATTAGGCATTGCACTCGCTAAAATATTCGTAACTAGCAATACGCGCGGCGTCGTTCATTTTTTTAATCGCTACTAAACTTCATTCGATCACTCGCTGTGATATCAGTGATAATGTAGCATTCAAATAGTGAAAGAATTTTTAAATCGGTCCAGTATTTTTAAGCCAATTCGTTACAAACATACTTACATACAAACCTTTCCTCTTTATAATATAAGTATAGATTTAACATAACTTCGCAACAAAATAATGATTACCGCGTGCAAGGCGGGCGGTCGTGAGGGGGGAGGGGCGCCGGTATCTCTGCGAGGTATTTTGATTCGTCTTTAGAACGCGAGCGAAGCCGCGGGAAAGGCTAGTATTAAATATAGCCTATGTTCATCAGGGATAATGTAGGATTCTAATGGTAAAATTTTTTTTAATCGGTCCAGTAGTTTCGGAGCCTATTCTATTCAAACAAACAACAATAAAATCTTTCCTCTTCATAATATTGGTGTAGAATGTAGATAGTGTAGATAGATACCTATCAACCATAATACCTAATTATCACTATCACTATCATCATCACTACATAGTATAAAACAAAGTCGCCTTTTCTGTCCCTATATCCCTATATCCCTATGTGCGCTTAAATCTTTAAAACTACGCAACGGATTTTGATGCGTTTTTTTTTAATAGATAGAGTGATTCAAGAGGAAGGTTTATATGCATAACTAGCAGATCCCGCGGCTTTACCTGTGCTAAATCTAGGGAAGAGCCCGAGCGAAGCGAGGGCGAGTCGCTAGTAATAAAATACATTCAAACTGTTATGTACCTAGAATGTACTCACAAGTTTTTAATTCTACACGAATATCGGTGATCCACCTAATACATAAGTAATTCTAATGGTATTTTTTTTTAATCGGTCCAGTAGTTTCAGAGCCTATTCTATTCAAACAAACAACAATAAAATCTCTCCTCTTTATAATATATAAGTTAAAATTACAAGGACATTTACGATACCTACGAGCATAAAACAAAATTATTGTATGTATGACACAGACCACAATCCATACATAAAATTTAAAACTAAGTAGGTACATACGCACTAGAGTTTTGATTTCAAATATCAATTAAATACAGCAAACTGTATCTCGTAACTACACACACTGAACAATCGAAGCAAGTCTTGTTAGGGGTACGAGTAGGCGAAGGGACTGGGCATTGACCTTCCTCTACCAATAAGTTCCTCAAATCCTAGTAGTAGGTACGCGAAGCGGTACATAGCCGTTGATACCGCCTGCACACATTTTATTTTACGTACGCAGAGCTCCTGATGCTGTAGCTTCGTTTTATATCATCTCCCGTTAATTAAACGGTTGTCACTGTTGAAATATGTCTTCGAACCTTGGCAATGGCAACCACTAGCGGCCAGGATGGATATTAACGAACCGCTTGGTTTATTGAAGACTGTCTAGGTACCAAATGCAAATACCATAGTAAGCATTAAAGACTAATACAGTATGACACTTTCACAACTATACACAGATTCATTAAAATCAGTCCTTTGTCTAATGTACGTGCTCCAACTTCAAGGCTTTAAAGTCAACTAAAGTAGTAAAGACAAAAACATAAGTCATAAGCAGAGCCGCCTTTGTCAAAGGAATGCCGAAAATCGACATATTAATTGCAACTTTAATTTTATTTTTGGTAATTTTAGGCCTTTTAATATTAAAAAAAATTGAAGTAATAATAGTTCAAATACCTAAATATTTTATAAATATTATTATTTTCCTTAAGGGGCCGGCGATCGACAAATTGCTAATAAAAACGTAGGTAATAGGTACGAAAATCATTTTCAAGTTAAGCATATTTTCACATTGTTATGCTGTTATTCGGATAGTATTAATCTAGGTTTCAAATAATTTTTAATTGCAAAATACTAATTTATAACGATTTGTAAAGTAGGTAATTGAATTTCTCACATTTTTACAGTATAAATACGATGTTATAATCTCATATGTTCTATATTAAAAAAGTTGATATTTTTAATATCGTTTGTTTTAAACATGGCTTACTATATTGTTAAATAATACAATATAAACTAACTAAAACTATTGTAAAAGCATTGAGTTTTAAATAATTTAATTCATCATTTTTGTTTATTCTTACTCGAGTGAATTTGTTAAACTCATTAATACGAGTGAAAACAAGTTTGACTCGAGTTCGTTTGCACTCGAGTTGTCGAGGGAACTCAGCGGGCCGAATAGATCAGTTAAACGCTAAAATTAGTTATTATAAGAAATATTTAGTTGTAAGTTTACAGCAAAAGTCTAATTATTATCTTATTACTGATACTTAATCAAAAACAAATTGAATTTTTAAATAAGTGAAGTTCATTTTGAACTATAAAAACTGATAATTTCTTATTTGAAATTAAATTGTACTTTTACATGGAAACTTAATTAGTCGTAATACTTACATTTTATTTCATATACCTACCTATTTAAAAATTTTATATAATATAAACTAATCGAAAATCAGCTCGAGTGATAAATTCTGACTCGAGTTGTAAGGAATGTAAGTACTAAGTAGTAAGTAGTTCACTCGAATGGCTCGAGTCGTATCTATGGTATGACACGTCATAAAATAACCAATTACATATTTATGAAGTTATACATTTATTTCATTTCAATATAGTTTTAAATGCTATTGTCTTAGAGCATAATTTGGCGCACACGACTCGTGACAAAAATATTATACGGCTAGCACGAAATGTCGAGCGCGGCAGTTGTGGTCGTATTATATGTAATAAAAATAATTTTAAAAATTAACGCTTGCCCGAGGTATTATATATAATAGGCGATTTGATTATTAATTAATAATAGGGTATTTTTTCAGTTATCTAATATAACGAACACTCCTAATGACGGCACGCAATACACATTCTAACTACATATTCGCAAATGTTAAACGGCTAGTCATCAGCGTTCGGAACTTGAAGTGGACTAACTATCGTACCAGGGGGCGTAAAATTATCGTACATGGATCGAAATTATCGTATTTTTTAGGATAATGTCTATTATAGATAAATAAATCATATAAATTGTAATATTGATATGCATGCAAGTACTCTATAGTTTATCTTTTTTAAACCACCGCTGTCAAATCAACAGAACACTGAAACCCAAATGTTTTACACGTGGTATACAGACCTGCGTACGATAATAATATGCTATCTTACATCGTACGTAGGCACAATAGTAGGTAAATTATCGTACGGTTCCGAACGCTGCTAGTCATGCTTTCTCATCAAGTATTGCGATTTGCGCGGGAACAAGCGCGGCGCGGCGCGGGACGTATTGGTGTGTCGACGTAGTCTATAGCGAAACATGTAAATGTGTGCGTGAGCACGACGACTAGGACTAGTAGGTGAAAATATAACAAACGGCAAAACTATTTTTATAAGATATATTTATTCTTTAATTATAATCAAAAGAAAAGAAATGAGGATAAAGGTTACCTTTGGTATGCCATCAATTTCATTACTCTGTATGGATATTTAATTGCAACAATTAAAATATTTTCGAAAAACGAATGTGATTTCGTTTTGTTCTATAAGCATGGTTACATTTAATCGTTTATATCGTATTATTTTTTAAATCTCTTATATTCTCTTCTTTCTTTTTAGATCTTTGAATCGATAATAATTGTAGGAAGGCACCGTAAAGAAATATTCTAGGTATTTGATTTGCGCACGGAATTTTATTTTAATAAAAATCAAAGTTAAATTACAATCATTTATCTAACTTGCAAATTGCAATGTGTGTTTGTTGGGATGGAATATTGTGACTCAATTTTGAATGAAAAGCGCTTGCATTTTTAACAATTTTAATGTAAAGAAAATAATAACAGCGCTGCAGCGCTTTAAGCGCTTAAAGCGCTTGCATTTTTAACAAATTTCACCGCAACTAAATAACTAGCACTTAACTTAAAAATAACAGCGCTGCAGCTCTTTTATCATCAAAGAGGACTTTGTCACCTTCCAAACAAAAACTTACATCAAAATCGGACAATAGATTACGGAGTAATAGCTAAAAATAGAAGACAAGTTAAAAAATTGGGTGCGGCTCCTAAAGCCCTTTTACCTGACACCAATATTATAAAAATCCGTTGAGTAGTTTAGGAGTAATACACGATTTTGTCCGAGGGGGTGTGGTAAAATTGGGGGGGGGGGTCCGGTTTTCGTGGGAAGATTGGCGGGGTCGAGTTTTGGGAAGGTGTTAGAATTGGAGTGGGGGGTGCACGTGCCAAATTTGAAATTTTTGAAGTAAAGGTAGGGGGGGGGGGGTATTGGTAATACTCTACGATCACGATTGAAAGATATGAATTAAAAGAAACATATTTTTTCGAAAAACAGGTAACGGGTTCGATTCCCGTTCCAGATTATACCTATACACAAAATATGAAATAATAATTCTTATATCTAAACTTAATATTTAAAACTGAAAACTTCTCAAGTCTTAATTTTTCAAGTAAAATAAATAGGATAATAATCCTATGTCTTGGCACTTTTAGCTCCTCCCATCAACTAATATGAAAAATATTGTATAAATTTTGTGCGTTGAATTTTATTATTCATATTATTTTTCTATACAAAATCTCGGTTTTATAAAAAAAAATTAATTATACTAATTTTACTGATTTAGTTTAATTAATTACTTATTCTACTACTACTTTTTTTAATTTTAATTTTTTAACAAAATTGACTTTATTTAATATAAAAGTTACAAGGATATCCAAAGAATCTAATATGTATGTCGATATCTGTAAAATATTTACGTAAACAATTTTTAAACTATAATTTTACATGTCATTTTAGTACCTTAACTTATATCTAGTCCGATATCTCCGGATCCACTGAACGGATTTGAGTGCTGTTTTCTTCTCTGGAAAGAAGAAGAGTTGCTCCGTTGGGTCTAATAAGTTCCAGGGTGGGGCATCGATCTAGATTCTTAGTTATTTAGGTCTAAAGTTAGGTTTCAATTTTCAAAATTTTGTATGTTAGATTACTCCGAAACTACTGGAGCTATTTTGATGGGATTTCGCTTTTTGTGATCCTATTGTTATGGGTTTTCCTCTGATGTCTGTCGTGACCGTCTAAGTTTACCGACGGCGAAAAGAGCAATTTTGCTGGAATTGTTTTTTTGCCTTTTTAGCGCACTTAGTGGAGTCCAAAAAATTCAGTTTTTTGGTCATAGGTGGAGTTCAATGAGCACTTTAGAACGCACTATTTAGAAGCATATGTCGTAGATCTTAATCGAGCAGCGTCCACGAAAAACTAAATCGGTCACTCACAAAATTACAGTTTTTATGCCAAATTAGGTTCAAATTGTTCGATTTTGAAGATTTAAAATAGTCTGTGCTATTCACTGTCACTTTTTACACCTATATAGTCACTTTAAAGTTTTAAAATCGTCACTTTTTCCACTTTTTATGAAACGGTTGGTTTTGGCGGGAATCCATTTTTCGAGAAAAGAAAATGAATTGCTTGTGAGGTATTATGTTATACGGTTCCGTTGGTGATATTAAACTTAACATAAATTTAACTAAATTAACAGCAACAGTAAATTAGAAAAATGTAATTCAACCGGGATTCGAGCCCACGACCTCTAATGGCTCTGTGGGCCACCCTATAAGCGCGTAAATTTTTCTGCCTCGTGTCTCACAATCACGATTTTACACAAGCTATTCTTTCTCTTCTACATATTTATTTTTTAAATTAACATGATTAGTAAATAAAATAATAATTTATTGTAATAATCTTTTTTTAAAATAACAACGCCTACAAGAAGTCAAAATCAGTAAAAATGTATTTCTTGCTTAAATCCTTCTTCATAGAAATGCCGCGATAAGACGTAGTATAATTGTGGCTTACCGTTTTTGTGTATCATTCATGTCTTTGGATTGTATTACATCGATATATTAAAATTAGCCCTTTTACATATTCTTATGTGCGTGCACGTACTTCAAAACTTTTAAGTCAACTGAAGAAAAGAAATAGAAATTAGAAAAACATTTTTAAGGATGTTCTTTATATTTTAACATAATTTTTATTACATATAATACGACCACAACAAAGAGAATGTAATCAATATGGACCACAACTACCGCGCTTGACACTTTGTGCTAACCGTATAGTATTGTTGTTACGAGTCAAATTATGCTCTAAGACAATAGCATTTAATACTATGTTGGAATGAAATAAATATATTACGTATTAAATTATAGGTATTTTTTTTCTTTTTAAGATATTTGTCCGCCAAATTATGCTCTAAAACATTCATTTTTAAAACTATATTGAAATGAAATAAATGTCGTGCTAACCGTGTAATATTTTCGTCACGAGTTGTGTGCGCCAAATTATGCTCTAAGGCAATAGCATTTAAAACTATATTGAAATGAAATAAATGTCGTACTAACCGTGTAATATTTTTGTCACGAGTTCTGTGCGCCAAATTATACTTTAATACAATAGCGTTTAAAACTATACTAACTATACTAACTTGAAATAAATATATAATTTATGTACATATTTGGTTATTTTGTTCCTAATATAATATTTGTTTGTATTATACGTTACGTTAGATTGTTTTTAAAATAATATTACTGCGGTTTACTCGCTTGAATTGTTTATCAATATAAAGAACACTCCTTAAAAAACATAAACCGCGTTTGCCAAAGAAATGCCGACATAGGGGTCAAGGACATAGCAAGTGTGACTACCGTAGTTGCGGCGGTAATTGTATTGCTTTACTTAATTGCTACTTTAATATTATTATTGATATTTTTAGGCCTTTTAATATAAAAATCATATTATTGATGTTTTAAAATATTGACGTAATAATAGTTTAAATTAAAATATTTTATGAAAAGCTTTATTAAATATAATGTCAGAAACGTAATAAGAACATATAATCTCATCTTTTTTGAAGTCGGTTAAAAGTATTGTCTGAACACTACTTGTGAAATATGAGCTAACAAATATATTAAACACAAAACGCGCATGCCGCTCCGCCTTTACCCGTGCACCCAGAGTGGCCCCCTCAGTAGTCAGTGAGACACAATAAAATCGACAAAGTAAAGGCGAAATATACGTAGTTTACAAATATTATAAACACGGAAACGCACCCCCGCACCACCCCGCTCCGCCTTTACCCGTCAACCCAGTGCGGCCCCATAATTCGTAAGTGGGACACAATAAAATCGATAAATTAAAAGCAAAATATACGCGGCTCGCGAGCACCCTCCAAATTTCGCGCGGCCGATGGCTGAACTATGATATTCGCCAAAAATCACCCTAGGAATAAATTTGTGTCCGAGCCAAGTTTCCGCCCGTGCACCCAGAGTGGCCCCCTCAGTAGTCAGTGAGACACAATAAAATCGACAAATTAAAATCGAAATATACGTAGTTTACAAATATTATAAACACGGAAACGCACCCCCGCACTATCCCGCTCCGCCTTTACCCGTCAACCCAGTGCGGCCCCATAATTCGTAAGTGGGACACAATAAAATCGATAAATTAAAAGCGAAATATACGGGGCAAAATATACGCGGCTCGCGAGCACCCTCCAAATTTCGCGCGGCCGATGGCTGAACTACGATATTCGCCAAAAATCACCCTACGAAGAAATTTGTCTCCAAGCCAATTTTTCGCCCAGTCATTTCAAACATCGAAACAAACCTTTGGACAAAAAATCAGGGTTGGTTAATATTGTATCCGGAATACGGATACAATAGACCGGTGGATACAAGAGCGCAGCCAAATTTCCCCATACTTGGGACAAGATGATTCGCGAGATTTATATATATATATATATATATATATATATATATAACTTTTAAATAAATATTTAATATAAATGTAAACACCCATGACTGGAGTACAAACATTCGTGTTAAACAAATGTATGCCCCCAGCGGGACTTGAACCCGCGACCGCTGGCGCAGCAAGTAGGCTCACTACAAACTGAGCCAAAGGTGTCGTCAAATTCTCTAGGCTCTATTTTACTTTGTTTGGTTGTCATATCGCTAGTGACTGACCCTGGCACCGCTTAGGTTCGTTTCTAAGTACGCGCGTACTCCATTAGTATATTTCTCAAAGATGACATATTTTCCTTCAACTGTCACTATATTCAATTTCAACAATATGAAGTGTCCAATCGTTTTCTCTTTAAACGTTCCCAGACAAACAAACAAACCGAAGAAAAACATTATTTTGTGTCCGATGTAAAAATGGCGATTCAAAAGAGCTTGTAAAAGTCTATTTGAATTTTGAATAAAGAATATTTTGATTTGATTGGATGGTTTTCTTGTGATACGCTCCCATTTTTAGACTAAGCTAGAATTTTATTATAATTTATATGGATATTGAGAACTAACTTAACTAACTTTTATAACGAAATACGTCCATTTTAGGCAATTGATTTTTAATCTTTGCATTCAGAATTATTCAGCGTTGAAGTAAATTTGAAAAAAAACTGCAGCACTGCAACAAGTAGGAATACTTACATTATTAATGTTATTTATTAATTTGTAATTATGAAAGTGATCAAATATATTAAAAACGTGGAATTCTCGAGTTTAGTAGTTTACCGACACACTGGCAGTACGCCATCTTCTAAATATTTTTAATATTTCATGTATGGATCATACAAAAATAATTTAAATTGACATTAATGTAAAAACATTAATATAATACAACTCTTCTGTACGAAATAGGTTTCATTTCAAAATACAAGTTTCAATAGCAACATATTACACTAGATTTCTCTCATGGCTTTGCCCGTAACATAAGTTCAGTTTGTCGTTAATACGAGTATGTGACGTAAACTATCTTCATTCAGTTTAACTTAAGTTAACTTTTTTTTATGGTAAAAAGGGGACAAACGGGCAGGAGGCTCACCTGATGGGAAGTGATCACCTCCGCCCATGGACATCTGCAAGCCAGGCTTGCATATGCGTTGCCGGCCTTTCAGGAAAGGGAGGGAGGGAGGAGAGAGAGAAGTAGGAGGGAGGGAAGGGGAGGCAAGAGAGAACGAAGATGAAGACTGACGGGAAGAGGGAGGGAGGCAGAGGGAGGAGGGAAGGAGAGTGGGCCTCCCGGACTCTCACTCACCGGACGAAACGCGACAGCATAGCTGCCACTTCACGCCGGTCTTCTGTGAGAGAGTGGTACTATACGGGGCGTGCCGGCCCATTCGGCTGCTACCCGAAGGTAACAAGCATGGCACTACCACTAAATAATTTAAATTAGTACATCAGTTACATTTAACTAACTGAGAAATATAAGTATTGTACTAGCTATTTTTTTAAATCGGTTAAACATATTATTTCTATGACTTGGCATGCCGTACAGTGGCCTCTATTCAGCATCTTATGCTAAAACTAACAGCATTATGAAAAAATGCAAACAAACGTGCCGTGGGCGCCGGAGATTAGCGTCGCTCACGGATCGAAATAGGAGTTTAGATGCGCCTAGTGCTTAAGCTTAGGTCATACTGAAAGCTATTTTATAGCATTATTATCGTATTACACTATTATTGGTAAAAAGATATACGTTTATCTTATTTTTGTTCTGATAAGAAGGATTCGTTTTGACTTCTTCTTCCTCCACAGTATCTCCCTGTAATACTCTTTCGATAATAAACTTTTAATAAATAATAGACTTTTTGGTTTTTTATATAGTATATTATAATATAGTAGGTATATACTTTTATCATGTGCATATGCATGCAAAGACTAATAAGTGAACAAGAAAATATTGAGACGTTCACAAAATATAATAAAATTAATCAATATCTACTTTTGGTAGCTTTAGTAGGTATTATAAAGCTGAAGAGTTTCTTTGTTTGATTGAACGCGCTAATCTCAGGAACTACTGGTTCGAATTAAAAAAATCTTTTTGTGTTGGCCACCCGGACTCTCACTTACCGAACGAAACGCGACAGCATAGCTGCCACTTCACGCCGGTCTTCTGTGAGAGAGTGGTACTATACGGGGCGTGCCGGCCCATTCGACTGCTACCCGAAGGTAACAAGCATGGCACTACCACTTAAAAACTTAGTTTCCATTACAAACAAACATTTCAATTTTTATATGTGTATACATGTTATAAGTTTAGTGTGCCTTATTCTTTATCTCTAAGTACGACGCAATGTAAATTGGCAGTGTTGTTTGAGCTTCACGGCACATGTCACAATAATCGTTTAAGACATACTAGTCGTAACTCTTTATATCTTCTACACGGTTTGCGGTTCCGAGGATCTTTCATTTCTTTATTGTTATTTTTATAGGGCTTTATCTTTTATTAGTCGGATTATAATATTGTTAGGTGTTGGTTAGTTTATAGATAGATAGATAGATAGATAGATAAATACTTTATTGCACACACAGAAGAAGAGTACAGAAAATGAAGTGAGTAATACAAAAAGGCATGCAAAGGCGGTCTTATTGCTATAAGCAATCTCTTACAGACAACCTTTGGAGAAAGGATTAGTGGAAACGTACACGGGACGGTACAATTAAATAACTCAAGCGCATAGGAGAAGAACATATACTTATAATATAATATATATGTAGATACATACATACGCATAGATACACACATACGCATAGATACATACATACGCATAGATACATAAATAAACTTAAAATCCTATTTACATACAATATAAATATATATACTATATATAATAAAAAGACTAAATAGAGAGATAGTAATTAGTTAGACGACGTTTGAAAATGCCTAGTGATTCAGAATGGCGAACATCACGGGGAAGCATGTTCCATAGTTTTGCGGCTTTTACAGTAAAAGAGTTACCATAGTAATTTGATGTGCAAGTTGGAAGTTTTAATTTGTTGTCGCTCTGAGACCTAAGTTGTAAATTAGATACGTCCGAACCAAGAAACAAAAAGCGTTCCTTTAAGTAAGAAGGAGTGGTTGGGTTATAGAGGATGGAAAATAGGAGGGAAAGAATGTGCAAATTGCGCCTATATCTAATTGGAAGCCACTTTAATTTTGTACGGTACTCGGAGATGTGATCGAATTTACGTAAGCCAAATATAAATCTAATGCACAAATTTTGCAAACGTTCAAGCTTGTTAAGCTGTTCCTCAGTAATGTCAGGGTAGCAGCAATCAGCATAATCTATAATTGGTAGCAGTAGTGAGTGAGCTAGTGCAGTTTTAGTTTTAATGGGCAACAGATTCTTCCATCGTCTCAAGGAACTTATAGCAGCGAACATCTTTCTACTTACCTCTGCAATTTGCCTAGTCCAGGAGAAGGAATTGTCGAAATACAGTCCAAGATTTCTTACCGCGTTACTGTATACTAGGTCGGAATTGCCAAATTTAACAGGGGACAGGGTATTAAAGTTGATTTTGTTGATCATTTTTTGGCTACCAATAATAACGACTTGTGACTTAATAGGATTAACACGAAGCCCATACGTCGTACTCCAGGAATAAATTTTGTCGAGATCACTGTTTAGCCTTTTAATAGTATTATTGAGGTCACTGGAGGGACCCGCAGCGTATACCTGCAAATCGTCGGCATAAAGGTGATAAGGACATGAAAGAAGTTTGGATATCGTATTAATAAATATAGAGAACAGAAGAGGTGACAGGACACCACCTTGTGGGACACCAGCCGAAAGGGGATAGTAGGAGGAGGACTTATTATCCACATGGACACACTGCCGACGACCATACAGATAACTGCTAAACCAACTAATGGCGGGGTTTGAGACATTAATAGATTCAAGAACAGCTAACAGGAGTTTAAAGTCAACTGTGTTGAAAGCATTACTGAAGTCTAGTAGGGCTACAACGCTTATTAATTTCTCATTCATATTAAATCGAATATCATCGGTTACCTTGAGTAAGGCTGTCACCGTGCTATGACCTTTTCGGAAACCAGATTGGTATGGAGAGAGTATATTATGCTGGTCTAAAAAGCGACTGAGTTGATCAAACACAATTCTTTCTAACACCTTCGACAAAAATGGGAGAATGGAAATAGGACGGTAGTGGGAGAAGCAAGAAGGATTTTTGATCTTAGGAATAGGAATAATGCGAGCAGTTTGCCAGGTAGAGGGGAATTCATTAGAGGAAAGAGAGTAGTTAAAAATATGGGAGAGTACAGGAGTAATGGTATCAAGAAGTAAGAGGATCATTTTGCGGTTTATACCATCACTTCCAGTAGCATCAGATTTAATTGCTAGGATGTGTTTCTTAACATCGGGAGTGCTAACAGGGGTAAAATTAAACATGGGATGATTAGGAGGTGGTGTTGAATGGAGTTGGCTCAGTGTGCGAAGTCTTACATTATTGTCCATAGGTGTGACAGAAGCAAAAAATCTGTTCAGAGCATCGAGGTCAAGTCTATTGTAGGACACATTACTGGATCTGCGACCAATTCCAAGAGATTCTAAGAGCTTCCAGGTTTTGGCGGGATTACCATTGTCTATTGCAGTATGGATGTAATTTCGTTGAGCGTCTCTACAAATTTTATTACATTGGTTACGGAGTCGTTTATACTTCAACAGATTCTCCTCTGTAGGTTTAAGTTTATATTTGGATTTAGCTGCATTACGTTTAGCCATTAAAATTTTAATGTCTTGTGTGAGCCAAGGTGCAGGAAGGTGTTTTAATTTAATAAGGCGGAAAGGAGCATGTTTGTCGAAAAGGTTAGTCAAGATTGAGTTAAAAATTTCTAGTTTGTTATTAATATTTCCAGCATCGAAAATCGATTGCCAATCAATATTGTTCAGATCACTTAGAAAACTGTTGTTGTTAAAGTTTTTAAAGCTACGCCGCATCACGACCGTAGGTTTAATTTTAGGGGGACGAATTTTATAGGATAAGTAGACAAGGTCATGATATGAAAAGGAGTCAGCAGGGAATTGTCCATGGGATAAAACAAGATCAGGAGAGGAGACGAGCATGAGATCCAAAAGGGACGGGGTACAATTAGGAAAAAAGTGAGTAGGATTGGAGTTCAATAACTGAAGGTTGGCACCGTTGACAATGTTTAAAAGACGTTTAGCTCGAGAATCGTTTTTGATAATACATGTATTAAAATCACCCATAATTATGGAATGGTTAACAGAAGGTACAAATTGCTCTAAAAGATTTTCAAAAGTTGCAAAGTAATCGATCGATAAAGATGGGCTGTAAAAAACTCCTAATAATAATTTCACAGAACCAAATAATACCTCAATTAAAATATGCTCAGAAGTTTCAGAGTATTGAGAATCAGACTTATGAACAATAGTAAAAGGTATATGGTTCCGAATGTAAATAGCTACTCCCCCACCACCCTTACCAGTGCGATCATTACGAACTAAGTGGAAGTCGGGTAAGGAAAAGGAAACTGAGGGTAAACACGGTTTGAGAAAAGTTTCAGATACAAGGATAGCATGAATATTTTGATTAGTGAAGGAGGCTAAGAGGTCAGGATAATGTGAGGGAATGCTTTGAGCATTAATATGCACAACATTAAAGCACTTAGGAAGAGGAGAGAAGGTCGAATCAAGAAGAGAAGAGAGAGGAATAGTGGCACTATGGAAACTATCATTTGATGATGATACCGAGTGGAAACTAGTCTCATCGTCTGAACTATAATTTATATCCATTTTAAATAAATAATAAGTATATAAAAAAGAAATATATATATATATATATTAATAAAAAAAAAAATAAATATTGATAATAAAAATATAAAAGGTATTAATTATTAATAATAATATTATATAATATGTGTATAGCCCATAATCCTTTCACCCACCAGCATGTGTAAGAAATTGTCACAAAGAAAGTAAAACAAAAAAAAATAATAAGAAGAAAGAACACTTAATACATAAAAAGGAAAGCAAGAAATATGGATAAATATCTAAACAAACTTCAATAATAACACACAGATAAAAATTAATAAATAGAACAACTACATACATGAAATTAGTTATTAACAATTTAGACTAGGCTGTATGGACTATAGTCCTTTGCCTTTCCCTATCGGGGATAAATTTTAAAAACAACAACAATTAGTTATTAAACGTTATCGGATGACATTTGACAATTGACAGCAAGAATAGATTATTTATATTTTATACAAAACACGAAACAATAATAATTGAAAGTAAACTACCGACTACTATAAAAACGTATTATAAATTAAAATATCTTGTTACTACTTAAATAAGATTAAAGAAAAAGAAAAGGATAAAATGTTAATATCATAGTCATGTAGTTAAACAAACAAAAAAGAAATATATGTATTATAATTTGATACGGTGTTACTTTTTAATAACTCGCTTTGCCCTGATGTTGGAAACTTTGCTTGTATTGCTGGGGCCAGAGGTAGCTGGAGGAGCACTTGATGTCAATATCGGCGCGTCGTCGGGTACGGGGGCAATGGCGTTAAGCTCAGCCATTGTAAGAATGCGGCTTTGTGAACCATCGGCCCTTACAATTACCACATATCCATCTTTCGTCCAGCACTTTGAGACTCCTAAACGTTGACGAGCTGCCACGAATGTGCTGTGCCTTTCCTTTGTAAGGAACTCTGACAGAGTTATTCCAGTCTTCTTGAAGCCTGACTTGGAATACCAGATTTTGTTCCGAAGAGAATAATCTTTAAATTTAATGAGAATAGCTCTAGGCTTATCTGATTTAGAATGCCCTAAGCGGTGACAGTGACTGATGGCATCAACACTAAGGGGGATATTTAAATTTTCAGAGAGTATTTTAATAGTAATTGAAGAGATGTTTTCATTCTTACTCTCTTGGACACCATGGACTAAGAGAATTTTCTTCCGGGATCTCATTTCAAATTCATCCTGTTTTCTTGAGAGAACATCAAGTTGCTTTTGCAGGCCCTCCAATACATTTAGCACAAAACCTCTAAACATGCTAAATTCGGTAGCAATAGTAGCAGTTGGGCTTGTTGACTTAGCTGAGGTCTGAAGCTGGTTTTGGAACTCAGCCATTTTTGTATTGAAGTGCTCACTGAGCTCAGCAATTGTGTGCTTCATTGACTCCATTTGTTTTAAGTTTGAAATATATAACTGTAGAAGTGGTAGATGTTTTATTTATTTTTTACTAAGTGAACTCCTTTTATTAAGTGCACAAGTGTCTGTATATATAAAGGAAAGTTAGCTGGTAGGTTTAAGGTTTATTTACTAATACATATCACTTTATATCTCTAGTATTTGATTTTTAACACTTATAAAATATAGAGCACTCAAAAACATATGTTACTAGTTTGCACCACCTGTTTATAATGTTTCTTGATCCGTTATACAAAAATATTTTAGACTGTATGTTGGGATATAAATATGTTGGAATATTGACTCACAGCATCATTTACGAGTAGTTCCATGGTAAGATACGAGGCTTGTGTTACGGATACCAGATAGTTATATACTACACACAGTATATAACTTTAAATACATGCATATTATAAATTTAAACTCACATGATTTAAACTTGAACGTAAGTACAAACATTCGAGTTGCCCCAATGCTGCAATGCAATGCCCCAACAGGACTCCAACTCTTTCTCTCTGATACGGCAACTGGCAAGTAGAGCCATTACGAACTTAACCAAAAGTTATCCAATTGATTCGAATTGATAATAATAATTTTGGGATAAAATATTTTTTTTACTAATAGGTAGGTATGTAATTTATTTCGAGAAATCAGTTCATATCATAAATAAATGAAAAAATCTGTAACTAATAATTAAATTTGATCGATTTAAAAATATTCTTACCTGCGTTTTCTTGCAAATTACTCGTAGAAGAGTTTATATCTTAAATTATCTTATTCTAATAATCTCCTTCTTTCCAAAGTTTTTTGCAGTAAAAGTTTGCGAAGTGTCTATTCATCCGATAAGCGGACGAATAAATTAAATATTATTCGTCCGACAATTGGTGTTTGATATATCGCGACTGAGAATTTTTTGCTTCTTAAATGGCTCAAAGAGAAATCAATTTGTTTTTTAAGTTTAAACATACTCGTGAATGCAATTGCGGACGTTTCTGTAGTACTTTTTACAAAATACCATTTTCTTGTACATTGTTTTGATGTAGGTACATACTCTCAGGGAGTGTTAGTAACGTAAATTTCATAGGACGACTCTATAGAGCCAACTCTTTTACATATAAAAACTCTTGGACTTATTAAAAGTGGGTGGGATCTAAATAATAAATTATCAGCTCGGTAGGTTAAGGTTATTTTTTTTTATTTTTGGCATAGGTATATCCTGCACATAAAAATCGCTTACTTTATATTAGAAATCAAAGAAGTGATAGATATTCGTACAAACCGACAGTAGTCGGACGAATAATATATTTTTTTATTAATACGATTATCGGATGACTAGCAACAGCCTTTAAAATAACTTAGTCATCCAACAATTGTTGGACGACTAAATTATTTTACTCGTCCAACTAGCAGACGACTAGCATCAGCCAAAAGTTTGTTAAAAAAATCCATACACTGTTGGTATTTTAAATGAAATAAATAAAAAGAATAATAAAAAGAAATATGTAGAGATGAAATGCAATTTCTACTCGACTCTTTTTAAAATATACTAGAAATGTGATTATAAATATTATATAATTCACGTTTTTATCATCAAAGCCGCACATCGGAAGTTAGGTGCTATAAACACCCGTTACGAGAGGTAAATGAAAACGCGCGAATCGAATGTAAACATTGGACCGTGGCTCTGCCATAATGGTCGCAAGATAAAAAGCAAGCAAAAAAGTATATAATAAACGTTAAATGATAACGTTAAATGATAACTTTCACTGTAAAAATAAATTTAAATCTTGAATTTCTTAATTTTTGTTGACAGAGTCGACTTAGTTTCTAGTGGACTTTATTGTGTTTAAAGTCGCGGGTTCGCGTGCCGCTGGAAGAATTCATTTGGATGATGATTAAAAATGTTCTTACTCCAGTCTTAGCGTTTATATATTTTATAATATGTATGTATTCAAATTCAAAATAACTGCCTACTGCTTAAGTCGTGACATTAATTACTTTTGAATAAATTTTGTGAATAGATAGCGCATGATGTTAAGTAGATGACTAAAATGAGGACAAGTAAATATATAAAAAAATGCAACCATTGTAGCACAGACAATAATCTGAATATCCGGTGGAATTAAAAACTGGACAGTTGAGTGACATGACAGATGTTTACCTCGCCGTTTCGCCGTTACCACGTTGACTACCATTGCGTCATGTTCTTACAAAATCTATTTTTAAAGGCATCCTTGCTATAGAGTTTCGTCGTGTGAAAGATTAATCAAAATATAATTAAATTATATTAAACACCACTATGGGTCAGTGGAATACGTGATATGCTGGAACTGACGTCTATGGATATTGCGGGTTCGATTCTTGGAATCAGCAAAAGTTTTAATATCTCTACATTCTCCACTGGCCGTTAAACAAATTCAAGAACATACAATGAAAACCTTTTTCTAGATATTTTAAAATTTACGACTTTAGTACCCTATCGATATAATTTGATTAATGAGTGCCTCATTTTTTCTTAATTATTTATCGAATTGAATCTGCGACCACTGGAAAAGTAAAAATATTTTTTTGTTTCCATTATTACCCAAAAAAAAAAGTGTTTGAAAAGTCAAGTCATATATTGAAAAAGTCCTTTAGAGTCTAATATTTAGATTTAAATTAAATAAATAAAAATACAACGAAGAAGATAATTCGGAAGAAAACTGAAATTGCTTCAAATATGATCTCAAAAGTTACAAACTTTATTGAAATGACAGATATACGTTGAATTACTCGTAGATAATCTTCTCCTCTATACCGGCAAATAAAGTAGTATCTGTTCGTAATGTCAAAATAACCGCGTTATGAAATGCATATGGCTACGGTATCTACTTATAAGAAAAACAGATCTTTTTAAATATTTGTCTGCCTGTCTATCTACTTACTCCGGCTAATCTGTGCAAGGGCTGGATCGATTCGAATCAACGGAGTAACTTAGGGTACTTCTATTTAAGAGAAAGAATTATCGTTCCGCTCAAAAATTTAAACGTACAGAACGATCACGAGTAAAGCGAGGGTGAGTAGCTAGTGAAAAATATATTCGATACTATAAAAATTTATAGCAATCAGTGGCTACCTAAGTTTTAAAATTTTTAATTGCGTAGTCTAATATTAACGCAACAGTTTACTTGTTTTCCCGTAAAGAAGTATAAAAAACCAATAACATCGGTGTTAGAAATCCCAAGTTTACTATCGGCGATAAAAGTTGTACAAACACCTAGAAACACCTGTTGGAGGTAGGGTTGACTCTTAAAGAAATAATACATATCATAAGATAGACACTCTTAGTACTTAACTACCGAAACACAAATAAAAAACTAAGAAAAATAAGAGAAAAGCAAGAAAGAAAGGTAACTCTTACGAGAGTTCTATGAAAAAGCCTTTTTTCAAAATTATCTCATTTGAATGTTTTGAAACATTTTCATGAAATGTATCTTGTATGTGTTCTGGACCGTCACTCATTTAATGTAATAATCATACATATCCATAGAGTATAGTAATACAATGCAATTTTATGTGGTAATTGTCAACCCTAGCTACAAGTAGTAAACCCAGTTTGTGTAATTGCTTGTGTTTAGAACTACCTGCTTCAAATCGCTAGAACTGTTTAAAATGGGAAACGTAAGATATTTCACTTAATATACAGTAATCTATGCTAATAATATTATAAAGCTGAAGAGTTTGTTTGTTTGGTTGGTTGAACGCGCTAATCTCAAGAACTACTGGTTCAAATTTAAAAGTTATTTTGTGTTGGATAGTCCGTTTATCGAGGAAGCTAGGTATAGGTTATATTACATCACGCTACGACCAATAGAAGCGGAACATCAATGAAAAATGTTGCAAAAACAGGAGATTTTTTTTATTTTCAGCCTGTAGAACATGAGCGGAGCTACGGGAAAGTGTAGAATCTGGAATTTGGGTTTGAGTCTGAGTAAGGCTAATTTTAGTCATCGAGTCTTTTGGTTAAGAAATACTATAGTAATATTAGTTAAGTTTGCACTTTAGGCGATTCGTTTTGCGATAAAGATCATGTCTATCACTGGTCGTGAGGAATTATTATATCCCATCGTGTTCTCTACTTTAATAAAACTCAGCGTTACCACTAAAATCCGCTCGTTCTTCCCGCCTTTTGTCTTTTGTCTCTTAGTTTTTTTAATTTGACCACAGACTTCTTTAAGACTTCTTTTTTACTTCTTTCATAGACTTAAGTCTATGGTCAAACTAAAGTCCGTATTTGTTTAGAAAATAATTATTTAGTTTTTAACGTGAAAATACAATTAAAATATATTTCATTATTAAATATATAACAATTTCTAAAGTCGGTAATAATCAGAATTTATTAGCGAAAAGTATAAAGAGTGGACTGCTGTCTGTGCGTGCACATTTGTAAGCTATAGTATTATCATTTACTTAGTTGGTTGACTCAGTTGGAATGGCATCGTGAACGAAAGGATTCAATTGCGAAAGTTTGTATCTGTATAATATCTTTGTTACTTCTGCAAACAGACTACTAATTTTATGTAACTGAAACAAGCTGGTAGGTTATTTATATTAAGAGAATACATAGAATATTAAGAATGTAAGTTGTATACCTTACTAATGTTTCAATCTATTGAGTAGATTTTAGCAAAACCACATAAAAAGATAATTTATTAGTAACTAGCCTTTCCCTCGGCTCCGCTTGCGTTCTAAAGGTTGACAATTAAAAGAAATATGTTTCTCCTGTTTTTTTCGTTGATGTAATATTTTTCATTATTGCTCCGCTTCTATTGATAGTAGCGTAATGTAATAAAGACTATAACGGACTATCCAACACAAAAAGAATTTTTCAATTTGGGCCATTAGTTCCTGAGATTAGCGCGTTCAACCAAGCAAACAAACAAACAAACTCTTCAGCTTTATAATATTAGTATAGATAATGAAAATTATTATATAAAACCATGTTTGGATATTTGCATTATCATCATTTTTTGTATATATATTACGAGTATATACAATATGTCTTCTCCATTGACGAAGGAAATTCCCTATCAGAACTCTCATCAGAATGATGGAAACCAACTCTTTAAACTTACAAGTTCGCTGACCATTATTATTATGATATACGAGACCATGTCGCTTGTAATAGTACCGCAATATCGGAAATTCTCGAAAGTTAAAACAAGTGATGGACATGGTAAATATTTCGTTTCTTATCACAATATTAATAATATTACTATATAATATCAATATTCGTGTAAATCTAAGAAAGAACTATTTATTTGTCTTGTTAAGCATTTGTAAGTAAGAGAACAAACAAAGCAAGCGGATCACCGCGGCGTTTAACGTTTTTATTTCCACGCGAGTATATTTAGAGTGGAATGCGTAGATGCCCGACTCGAGAGGGATTTATGTTGGCTACCTGACTTCTATTCATGGCACAATGCGGTTTACACATGGGTACATGTTTTAGACATTTTCAGTAATAATAAATGAAAAGATATTAAATGCTCTTAGTTAAATTATGACCTACGAAAAACCCTGTTTTTACGAAAAATATACTAATTGGGGTTTTCAGACATACAAAATTTGTTCAAAGTCGTTAAAGCCGTTATAAGATATAAATATAAAAATTATTATATTATAAGATTTTTTAAAATATTTAAAGTATAGATCTACTGCTAATTACCAATTATAAAGTATTACATAATTAGAATTTACCTTACTTTAAGCTCGTGTAACAAAAAAATCCTAAGCCCACACTGTAAAGTTATAAGAAGCGACATACATCCTCGTATGTATATGTATAACTTATAAATTAATCAATTATTATATCAATTAATGCCTATTATTAATTTTATACCATCCAGATAGTTAAGTGTCACAAATTCAGTTTAAATTCGAACGAAAAGTGAAATAGTGCTTGATAATAAAATATAGTAAAATTTATAATCCGCGTTCAAAGCATAAATTTGTTCGTCACAAACTCAGATTTATGGCGGTGCGACATTTAGAGATGTACTCGTAGCTCTTTTGGGACTTTACATATGATTTCAAACGCTCGTTCATCTATCGGTTTCTGGTAGAACTCATTTATTACTAGTAAAAGCCTGTGGCTGCGCCTGCTATCTTATAACTTTTTATATCGTACATTTATGTGGTTATGGTTATGTGGAATTTACTAGAAAGCTAGTATTACACCGAAGTGAGTCCTCCCTGCGACTACAACTAAAGAGGGAATATTTCTTTAAAAACGTGTGAAAATCTAATCATGGTCATAGAATCATAACGTGTAGGTCCCATAATATATCTTTTCCATATATTTGACATACACAATGACATCGTGTCTAAACTCCCCTATCTCGACAACAAATGTTTTTAGAACAGATTACATAGGAACAAATCACAATAGCCTGTGTGTGACACCAAAAATACACAAAAGAAATAGCTATTAGTAAAATTAGTTATTATGAATGTCACTTTACTTCTACGGGTACATCTAAATGAAAGATCAAAGACTATAAATCAAGGTAATTCCGCTTAATTACATATTTTGACAGCCGCGAAATTAGTTGTAAAATTTAAATATTAGCCAACTTCATTGCCGTCCGTCCGAACTCGTGTTACGGAGCATCACGTTCAATTATAATAATTAGGATTGCTGTTTATTTAAAGATACTTCTGACTTAACGTCTTAATTTTGTAGATATAATATTATATTGAGGCAGAACAATACTCCTAGGTAATACCCGTGGTTGAGAAACTACATGAAGTGGATGAACTTTCTGGATGAACCTGGGACTTCTTCCACCGCATCTCTGATATTATACTCTCAAATAATTTTCTGTCATTATGTATATTACCACTTCTCTTACCATAAATTGGGTACAAATGTACTGATTTTTAATTGAGTAGAAGAGTTCTAGTTCTATTTCAGTATGCAGTAACAGAATTTTTCCCTCATTAAGAAGAAAATTCACCAGCAGTTCAAAACTAACATTCGTAGATATAAAGCAAATAAAAGTATATCTAAAATAAAAATATAAAGTTAATCTTGTATGAAATATCTACTGATCGATGAAATCCCTATGAAGTTGTTTTTCTTTACTTTACAATAACGCCCACTTAGGATAGGTCCCTAATCTTTTGGCAGCCTCTCAATGAGTGCGTGTCTTCTTTAGACATTACGATATATCGTATGGTTAATAAAAATGGCTAGTGTAGCCTAGTGGTAACGTGGTGGTAGCGCGCTTGCTGGGAAAATTTAGGGAAGGAGGTTCAAATCCTGGAATGACACTTCTAATATTATTATGTGCATTTCAAACCTAACGTCTTGCGAAGGCAGATATCTTGAGGAAACCTCCATTTCATAGAAGACCTTGCTTCTCGTAATTTTTGAATGACGTGAAATCCACCTGTTGTATTGTCTGTTTTAGAGATCCTCTTATGTTGTTACAACAGCAAAGCGATTGTGTATCGATTAATCGTAGCGAATAGGCAGTTTTTGCGATTTTTTTATTTTTTTTTATTTCAACGGCACAGTTTCCCAAATATTTGTTTTTGTTTGCTTACTTTTTTAATATTAATTATTGAAGTATTGTTGCAATCGTATCGTAAGGATATATTTTATAAATGTTTTATAAAGTTATTTTTAATAAATCTCCTTCGGTTTACAAGTTTGAAATCCACGTGTTTTGATAGTGGAACCGTACATTTGTTTCTCGTACAGTTTTATAGGTGTTATGAAACACCGTTATTAGCATTCCGACATTTTGTACGTACTTGTTTGATATTGTTTTTATTTAGTTATTCAAAAACTATACAGATAGCCCATAAAAAGTCTTGATGGTTGCCTAAGTACTTATAAATGGATTTGTTTGAGAAACTGTGTTACAACAACTATCAAAAAAATCACCTTAATAAATTAATATACATTACGTCTTAAGTAGGGTTCAAAGTTTTGCCATGAAGCAAACCATTAAAAAAATACAATTTACTTCACATTTGTAATGCAAAAAGTGATTTCGATTTTTTAAAACTACCTATTTATTTGCAATATATAAGTTTGTTAATTATTAATTATTATACTTATATTTTCTCTTAAAATAAAGATTGATGAATGAAAATGGCTCATATATTTTAGGAAGTTTGGTGGTAACTTAAGTAAGGTTTTGTGTCGTTTTTCTTTTATAGACATAGCAAATTTGAAATGCGTATGCTTGGGTTTACACCCAAGTATACGCATTTCAAATATATAATAAATATTTATTCAAAAATTAAGTTAAACCGTGGGAAAATCAATATTTCCAAAAAGGCTGTTTCATTTGCGATTGTTGCTTACAACATCCATTATTACGTTGGCTTTTGATTAATAGGAAGAACGCATATGCATTAGATATTTTAATAATTACCACATAACCTAAACCAGTCTGGGCGATGCCTAAATAGCAATTGTGCGTGAATTACAGCGGTGATTACAACGTTTATGAGGGGAATAGTCAGGCGCACGTGTGCTAGCATATTGATTCCGAATTATAAGCAAATAGCGGGGGTTTGGCTGCTCGCCAGCGCACTTGCCAACACGTCAGGTGACCAGCATTCTCATCATGTTGATTGTTTTAAGTAGTTTCTTGAAGAGATACAATGTTTTTTTTGTTTTATCAAATCAAATCAGAACAAAATATTTTATTCAGCATAAAAATTTGTTACAATTTCTTACTGAACGTCATGAGTCTACCACCAGTTCGGAAAGAAGAAACCTCTGACCTGAGAAGAACTGGCGAAAGAAACTCAGCGGAACTAGTAAACTACTACTACTACTACTACTACTTTAGAAGTGACTATTATAATACTCGGTGAAGATATTATATGAAAAATAATTTTAAAAATATGACTTCTTATTTATTGCTTGTTTTCTTTAACATTTTTTTGTCTAGTTCGACAGTAATTCGAAACAAATGGTTAATGTTCAAACGCTGACATCCTAGACCCTAATAATATTAGCTTTTAAACCTCAAAAAAAACCAATATACTAGTACTTAATACACAGGATAGTTTTAATTAATATTTTCAACGTACATATTCTAAATTTTTAAGATCTGCAAAAAAAGTAATTTAATATAAGAAAATAAATTCATATTATAATTCAATATAATTCGCGTCATGTAAAAAGAACGCTGGCTGTCAAGTTGCGCAGAGGCGATTTATCGGCCAATTTGGTGGTAAGACGCGGGGCGCGGGACGTCAAGGCACGCACCGCATGCTTTCCGGCTCGCTATTGGTTTGTCAGTTCAAAATACCATCGCGCACACAAAAGTTATTAATTACGAAATGATTTTATATAAAAAATTGTGCAAAAATATTTTTGACCTATATTGTTTTATAAAGAGAGAATCTGATGATATTGCAGTTAATAATTAAAAAATATATATTAAACGAATTAATTAAATTTTTTGTTAGTAAATTAAACATTCTACACTGAATCAAACATATTTTATTAACTAATAGAATTCTATTTAATGACATACTATCTAATGTATTTTTCAATGTACCTACCAATAATCAATATACATCGTGAGTGAAAGGCTAGTTCAACAATAAAAGAATAGGCTTAGAAATTTCGTATGCGAATGTACCGATGCGCAAACACACCCCCCACCACTTTCTTCCAGCGTTCTTTTTACGTGACGCGAACTGTACATATTTAAGGAATCCCTAGCGAAGTATGGCCACCGTACACAAACGTAAAGCGGCACAATTTCGTACCGACTGAAATTTACAGGTAACATTGTTTATGCTTGTTGTATAATACGCTCTGTTTAACTAACACTTTGATATCGACTTTTAAAGTACATCATGAAGTATTTGTATGACTTTACTATTTCCCTTCTATAAAGATTGACCATAATACACGATACTCCCGGTATATAAGTAAAATGGCCACATGAAACTAGAATTAACGTCCCCATCCATACAAGATTTGAACTTGAAAAATTTGATTATGAAGAGAAAATAGAAAACGAAAATACCTTTATAGGGATCAAAACATTTATTTATATGATGCTTATTTTTGTTTTTAATACATATTGTATTATGTGTTTTTTCTAATTATTATATATAAATAAAATACATTTAAGAAGTGGTGCCCAGTAGCCTGCAGTCGCTTGGGAAACCAGGTGAACCAGCTTTATATCCTGGGCCTCTGATATTTTCAAGTGGGAATCACTTTCAACATGATAACCATATGTCTTGACCGTGAAGGAAAACATCGTGAGGAAACCTGCATAGCTAAGAGAAAGTTACAAGTTTTCGAAAGACGTGAAGTCCGCCAACCCACACTTTGTTAGCGCGATGGACAATGGCCTGCTCCCCTTCACACTAAAGAGAGTCCCGTGCCCAGCAGTGGGACTTTAAGAACGCCTAAATACACAAAATAAATTTCATCCTAACCTAGAATAAAACCTAGAATTACTATCCCACTAAGTTCTTTTAACGTAATCAGTGTGTCAAATGATCATCCATATTTATTATATTAAAGCTCTTTTAAAGACTATAAATCATTTTGAAATAATTTATTAAAATTTCATGAACAAACTGAGACAATTCGAAGACTCCGGAAATCAAGCGAGATATTTTAATAACGCTAAACAACAGCCTGACGTTGTTTCCGTTGCAGTTCAAATGAGAAACTCATTTATAAAGGTAAAATACTTTTGTATAATTATAAAATAGATGTAGATGACTTCGTAATTTTTTTCTTGCTAAGGTGCTTAATCGATTTGGATGAGACTCTTAGGTGGTTCTTAAGAATAGCTTTTAGGCTCGGTTGCGAGATCTATACCTTTTTTAATTTGTAATGGGGACAAAGTGGTTACTGAAGTTTTTCGAAAACTTTTGTGTTTTGGGGAGTTATTGTTGCATTACTTGATGTATTATGATTTGAATATTTTAAATAAGAAAATAACTTAAATTATAATAAGTAATTACAAATCGCATTTAAAAATATATTAGACATTTTCTATATTTGGACATTTTGTTATTTCCTGAAACACCTGTACTAACTGTAACATTTCAGCACGGGCCTTATTGGAAAATAGTCGATACCGTCGCTTGTTCCCGCTTATTGAGAAAAAGGTCGAGATGACAGGGTTTCAATAAACTTTATTTTTTATACTTTTATACTTTAGAAAATAGCTAAACAAATCTCTAACCATTGTTTAGGCATTTTATGTACAATTAATTCATTTAATTTACCCGTAATGTTTAATAGACAGTGGTAGCCCAGCGGTAATGCGCTCGCTTGGATAATCGAGTGGTGTGGGTTCAAATCCGGGTCTCGCACCTCTGATATTTTCATGTGCGATTCATTTCTATCATTATTACCATTTGTCTTACGTCGAAGGAAAAAATCGTGAGGAGACCAGCATGTCTGAGAATAGCTAGCAAGTTTTCGAAAGACATGTGAAGTCCGCCAACACGCACTAGGCCAGCGCGGTGGACTATGGCCTGATCCCCTTCGTACTGAATGAGGCCCAGCAGTGGGACGTTAAAAAGGACTGATAATGATATTAATGAATGTTTAATACAGCGTGTCAAGTAATGTTCTTCCTTATCATAAATCATCAATTACTTTCCTTAAATAAATATTATAAGCCTCGATAACTCACAATGTTTATAGGTAATTAATTATATATTATAATATAATTAAGACCGTCTGGTGGAGAGCGTTAATATTTTGGCTTACGCGAGAGACATCATTAAATTTGAAATGAACGGGTATGAAGTACGTTTAATAATAATTCATTATTTAATTTCGATTTAATGTAGAATAATATTTTATTATGTGTTCCATGTTAAACTCAAATTTGTAAAAATAAAACACGTCGGTGTGTAAATTATATTTATTCATAACACGACACGTTTGGTTCTTTTTGTAATATATGTACTTGCTACGCCAGCGGTCGCGGGTTCGAGTCCCCATGAGCCATTCATTTGTGTGATTAGTACTCTATGGTTATGGTTATGGTTATGGCTAAAACGGGCTGTTGTCCGCAACTCGACGACTAGCGCCTATTTTGCGTGTGTGGGAATTGTCTACGTTATTCTTGCCATCCCAAGTCCTCCAGGAATCTTAGCAGGCTCTTCGCCTTACTGAAGACTTCCGGGAGTGTGCTAGGGGTGCCAAGATGTTGTGCCCGGTATGCCGCTACACCTGTACAGTGAAGAATGACATGTGCAGCCGTTTCCTCTATCTCCATGCAGGCTCTGCAAAGAGGACTGTCAGTAATGCCTAAGATAAATACGTGTTTATTAAACGGTCCGTGACCGGTGAGGGCCGCGGTTATTTTCCTAAGTTGTGGTCTGTCAAGGTTTAACAGGCGATTTGCTAAATTTAGTGATTAGTAGTTAGATTACTACTCTAACCATGGACGCTTATTTGCATAATATTATGTATCTATGTGTTTACAGTTATATATTATGTATAGTATATCAAATATTTGGTATCCGTAACATACTGCTCGTAACTTACCATTGAACTAGATAGCTGATCCGAAAATATTTAGTTTACTTTTTTTTGTTTTCTTCAATTTTATCTCTATACCTCATTACGTTTATTGAATGGTTTTAAAAATTTCAAAAAATTTAACCTAACCTAACCTACCATTTTTAATTGGTAACACGAAAGCTCATCAAAAACTTCTAAGCAAAAAATCGTTTGGATTAAGTCACAAAAATGTTTTTTTTTTAAGAACAATTAAAGTATTTATATTGTATCCATTTATTATTTGTAGGTAATAAAATATAATAACTATTTTCGTAAATTCTGTTTATTTATAGAAGAAAGTGATGCAGGGTGGTCTGATTTAATGTCAATTAACAACTTTAATGTTTTTATTGCGCGATACACAGTAACAGTTTACATTGAGATATAATAACGCCGTTGTGACATTTAGTTGAATGACTCGTGTTAATGAATGGTGAACAAACCTTGCTATGTATAAAGTTTGTTTTGAAACTAACTGAATTTTAATTCTAATTTTCATATTTTATACTAGCGACTTAACCTCGTTTTGCTTTGGGTACGTCCATATAAGTTAAGTATGTCAAATGAAATCAAAATATTTTATTCATCATAAAAATTGTTACAATTTATTACTGAACGTTATGAGTCTACTACCAGTTCGGAAAGAAGAAACCTCTGACCTGAGAAGAACTGGCGAAAGAAACTCAGCGGGACTAATATATTTTTTATCTTAATCTCTCCTTTTCCAAATTAAATTGCAAATTAACAATAATTCTATATGTTGAAATAGCCTGGCGGCGATCACATCATTCCCAAGGTAATGTCTTCTAAAAAATCGTTAATCGAATAATAACCTTTAGTACACAAACGTTCCTTCACGATTTTTAAATTTGGCAATAGAAGCTTGTTGAACGTTTTCTGGGATCCTGTTGCATAAGCGTATACATTGTCCATAAAAATAATTACTGACTAGTAGCTTATTAAATAGATTATATATTGATTATTAGATTAGATTATATATAGACTATATATAACCATGACCATATAAAATTTTCGTCCCTTTTTTCACTCTACTAAGGGTTGATTTTGAGGATAAAAATGAAAAACTATCCTTTGTCCTTCCCAGCGTCTTAAACTATTTCCATTAAAATTGTATCTAGCAGGTTCAGCGATTACGCGTGAAAAGGTAACAGACAGACAAATAGAATTACCTCTACATTTATTATATAAATATGGTTAATCTATTTGAATATATAATAAATAAATAATAAATACGTTGGGACATTTACACACAGCACTATCTAGTTCCACGGTAAGGTACGAGCCTTGTGTTATGGATACTAGATGGTTGATATACTACACATATATAAGTTTAAATATATACATATTATAAATATAAACATCCATGACTGGAGTACAAACATTCGTGCTCAACAAATGTATGCCCCCAGCGGGACTGGAACCCGCTACCGCTGGCGCAGAAAGCAGGGTCACTACCCACTGAGCCAAACGTGTCGTCAAAATATACAATCATACTTATTATATTTTATGCAAAAATTTTTTTTTTTAATTATTTTTGTAAGACATTACACAATTTAGATTACAATAGACGCAAAACACATTAATTTTAATACTGTCTCGTAATCCTCCTCTTATTATACATATTTAAATGTGAAAAAATACTTAATTTTTATGTGTTATATTATTATAGTACATTCGAATCGCGTAATAATATACCTAATATTATTACGCGATTCGAATGTACTATGTTTTTAAAGATTCATCTTTATCTTCAGTAGTTTCATGATAAAGCTTTCCAATGAAGAAATTGCTATGATACCATTTTAGGGAGATAAGAAAATCTACACTCACATTGAGTACCTCATTTTATGCGAAGTCGGTAGTCGACATAAATAATATAAGCAAACAGCTGGTCAATTTTCAATATGTCTCAATGATTTTTGCGTATTAAATGTTAGCTGTACACATATATTTTGAATGTAATGCGACCATAAAAAATTTATAGCATCTGATCATTCATGCAGACTACAGACTGCAGTAACGTAGTTGGTATATCAAAGAGTGTCTGTGTACTTTATAACCGACGGTGGTCGTAAAATATTCGGTTTAGTGTTTGAAGGAAGCTACAGGTGCTAATTAATCTTTGTTTAACATTGTTAGAATTAAATTGAATTGTTAGATGTATATGTTGCACTGTATGGAGGAGGTTATACTTTTCTTATTGTAGATATATAACTAAGGAGCAATTCACTTGTTGCACTTCTAAAAATATTATATGATTTACCTTATTGATCAACTCCAGTGGTTTACGAAAACTTTAAAGTGAAAGTACTTAAATCAGTCTTGTCTTTTTCTAGTGCAAGTACTAACAATATATATTAATGAATAAATAGATGATACATTAAATAGAACTATTACTTTAAATTAATCAAATCAAATCAAAATATTCTTTATTCAAAATAGATTTTACAAGCTCTTTTGAATCGTCATTTTTACATAATTAAAATTAAATGTCAGTCTTTAAGTCTGTGAGTAAGCTACCATCGGCTCGGGAACTTGTTATGCTGAGAAGAACCGGCGAGAAACTCAACAGTTGCTCTTTTCAAAAAAATATTTGGTAACAATATTGCATCACAATATTTATCTATTTATCCTACGTGAGACACAACCAGACATTAATCTCACACATTTACATCAACTAAGTATTCCGTGATGGTGTAATAAGCCTTATTCGATAACGTATTTTTAATTTTAGATTTGATGCTTCAAAGGCAAATTAGTTAAAAAACAAAAAATATACCTACGTATTTGTCCGCAAAATTAGTGTCTCCCGTCAATCATGGTCAATGATTGCTTTAAAACATTCGAAACATTGGGAACCAAAAATCTAAATAATCTTTAGTAAAACGATTTTTACTTACTACTAGGTACCTACCCTTTTATTATAACTACTGTTATTACTGTTTTATTTTAACTACCCTTAATAAAAATATTGCTATCTTTTCGGGTTTTGTCATGGATTTATTATGATTTTATTGTCCCGACGTTTCGAATGATTTACAGCAATCATGGTCTGTCCCGTGAAAACCAAAAATCATAATAAATCCGTCAGTCAGTCAAAATGTCAGGTATTCGCGTAAACTTAAGAAAGTATTAAAAATATTGCAATTATATTGCCTACAAACAAAGACAAATGTAGGAGCTAGTGGCCTTGTTATAGTTTAAAAATAAACCCTTTATGACAAATTCTTGCGCAGTGTACAGGAATGTGGTGCAGGTGAGTGCATTCGCCTGGTATTTATCACGTTAATTATGAAAAGTTGGAACTAGCTTGTAGTTAGCATTTTACACTCTAATTACGAGGTATTTCACTCTTGTTATGTTTCTGACAGAACGGTTTTGTTTGTTGATTCTACTAAATTGTTTTCTGGCGTAATTAATGTTTTAGGTTTAACTATTATATAATATTTGTTAGTAAATAATTGTTTGTGTACTATAAGAAGATGAAATTATCAAATGCTTAATTTTTTTATTCATTTGTGATATCTTCGCCAATTTTTAGCCAATTTTCTTAAGAAAATGATGTAGTTTTACCCCTTAAGAGAATTTTTAAGTGACTTTAATAATGAATCATTTTTAATCCATTTTTTTTTGACAGAGCAAACAAGAGCAAGTGGCTAGCTATCAATCTCTATATAATTTACATCCATACTAACTTTAGTACCTAAAAATATTAGTTAATTTGTGTGTATTTAACCAAAAATAGCTCTATCAAGATATTTTTCACTATTCAACAATGTAGAGTTAGTAAGACGTACAAAGTAAGCGTTAGCTAGCTAACATCTAATTAAACGTGGCTCAGTCATTTCCCTAAATACCCAGGTTGACACATTCCAGCGACACAGGGGCACTAAATCTGTCAATGTAACAAAGAAATCCGCTAAGACCAAATTGACCCATATAAAAAGACAAAGAGCCTTCTAACAGCTATCGTTTAAAATATACCGTGAATCAGTAAACTATAAATCAATTGATTATCAACTTTACTTACTAGAAATTACGGTTTAAAAGTGGTTATTACGATTATAGTTGAAGCCTGAAGTTGTGATGAAATTTTAAAATGGTGTTGTTGTAAAATTAACCATATTGTCTTGAGATTAGGTGTAATATTGCTTATAGTTTTAGTAACATATGTAGGTGGAGTGATCTCCTGTACAGAATACACGTGTCGCGTTCAATACCTGCCATCAGAAATAATCACAAAGCACTGTATACAGTATTAAAATCTCCTTTACATGAGTCATTTGAAATCTCTTGATAAATGTAGTTTATTTCAGGTCCATTATATACGTATGTCCAGTTAATACATATATAAACACGTATATAAATATTGAAGATTGAAAAAATACAATAATATTTGTAGCCGGATCCATAAGTTTCATGAAGCTCTTCTATTGCTACTCGTACTTATAGTTAGTTTATAAAAGTTTTATATAAATTATTTATATTATTTAAAATTTAAATTATTTATATATTTTTTAAAACGACTTTAAAAAAATTATATTACCACACTACCAATATTAATAAAAAAAGGTTTGTATGTGTGTTAGTTCGTAAATTATTCACAATTTGTATGTAATTAAGTTTAGAAAAACTATGGTCGGGACTAACATATATATTTACTATTATATAAGTATATAATTATATAAATATAAAAACTACGAAGTATTCAAGAGCTGAAACGTTAGTGTAATGAAATTTTCGCAAACACATTCATCTTATCTTTCACACAGACCACACAGGAGTTAACTAACTAATATATCTAATGTAGCAAAATCAAATAAAGTAGCTCCGGTAGAGACCGAACCGTTCCAAGATCGAAGCATCCGTTAGACATTACTCCCGTTAAATATTACCTAGTAATTATTACAAGTAATGTACAGAAACGAATTATATTACCTACTAACAGGTTCACTGAAATTTATCGCATTTGACATACATTACGGATTTTCTTTGCAACTGAAATAGGAGTTACAGGAAAAAGAGCAATGTATGTACAGTTACTGGAAATTGGTATTGTAATTGCTAAGATTATAGTGCGCAGGAGTTGCATTAGTATTAATTTTCGCATATCTTTACACTGTCGTATCCGTTCATTAATACACGTCCGTTCGCTTTAAAATTAAAACTCTATTCGTTATTTTTATAAGATGCAAATAAAATAATTGAGGCTGCAAAACTAAATCTTATAATGTAGTAATTTCTTAGGTTTACGCGAATATTTGACATTATAAATGAAACTATCTTTTCGGATTTTGACGCGGATTTATTTTGATTTTTGGTTCCCGACGTTTCTAATGCTTTACAGAAATTCGGTCACGGGAGACATCTCTCCCGTCATCCCGAAAATCCGAAAATATAGTTTCATTTATAATGTTATTGTTTATTATTACAAAATTTATAATATTTGGACTTGTATAATATATAGTAATAATGAACAAAATAGATAAAATGTGTTAAATCTATACCTACAAAATGTATTCATGCCAAGTTATAAAATTAATTTCTAACACTTATGTTTCATACGTGGGTTAATTAAATCACGTTGCATATAAGTACCTAATATAATTTTTGTCAAAGGATTAAACATATTTGAAGCTTTTTTCGGTTTTCTTCTAACTCAAAAGCTTGCTCTATATCTAACGCATTAGTAACACGTTTAATAACTGGAGTAAGCACGTTATAGTTCCTACTACATTTCATTTTTAATCGACTTACTTATCAACAGTAAACACTTTTTTAAAATAAAATATAGGTATGTCTATAATTACGTAAATGCCATATTCAACGTTCTCAAGATATCAAACAATAATTTCGTTAGAAATAGGCTTACTAATTAGCGTAACGATCTAGTTTTAGACAGATTTTGTTATACATTTTAAATTGTCAGGCTAATTATTCTACAATCAGTGTTTCCCGAAAAGCGAACACCCAAAAGATCAGAGCTTATACGCGGGGCGTGTCAAATCCTCCTCGCGGTTATATTTAGTGTACAGGTAACAAGAATGCCCTTTGAAACGTTACACTTCCGCTCGTAACAGTGGTGTTGTAATGACTAAATGAGTTTAAATAATATTCTCTACCTATTCAGTCTTGTCCTCTGAGAGTTTAAAAAATATGGCGTATTGTAAGTAAGCATGATATTATTACATACAATCTATTTTGTGTTAACTTTGATAGAGAGTTTAAAGGAAATTCATTATTTTTATTTTCTCTAATTAGACTACGATAGCAAGCCCCAAGGAGACTAAGGGTAGTAAGAAAGCTTCTGTGAATTTTCAAAATTCTACTCGTTGCAATCATCACTAACTTCTATACAATGACGTGATGACACATTCTCAAATAAAAATATGATGTAGTAATAGAAGTAAAATTTAAATAAATACGTGTTTATTTCATAAATGCATAAGTTATAGCACGTCTGGTATTTGCTTACTCTATATTTCTCAAAATAGATTGACGCGTCGGTTCGTCGATATTTTATACATTTTACGCTGATGTTATAGATATGGCTAATTCGCTTTACGCGTGTAACAATTTATTTCTAACTTTATTACCTGAGTTAACCATTACGGCTATTTTTAACCAAACTTTGCTTTTCACTTTTTCTTGAGGTATATAAACATTTACAGTTTAAACTTCACGCTGAAGAGAGATTACTGATGTTCTAATAAATCTATTTAGGTGAGTTGTGTCACTGTTTATATTTTTGTTAACATCATATATTTAATATATAATATTAACTAATTTCAGTCCTCAGTTCTCTTGGGTTTGCTTATTTTTTACCCGACTGTGGTAAAGCACGAGGAAGGGTTATGTATTTGTTTTGATTTCTATTACTTAATGTATTCATTATTAAACTACAAGCGACGTTATACCTACATAGCTTAACCTTATTACAAGTACCTTGTAAGATACTCTCGAGTCCAATTATTTTTATGAAAAATGAAATACCTATAGACCTATTAATAGAAAATATTTATATAACAAAGTTGTTTATATAAAGTTTGTACGATGTACAATGCACTAGATAGTAATCTTCTAATTTGTTAATTTTGGCGAACTTCAGGGCTCTGTGCTATGTGGATTGCTGCTAGTACTTATTTGACAGCAGCGTGGATCGTAAAAATATATCCTAATGATCTACTTCTACGTCATTGGCAAGAAGTAACCCAATGAGACTCTAAATAGCCTCATTTTTTCCACACGTTAAAAATGTATAAAGACAAAAGATGATAAGTGCAACGTAAACAAAATGTATCAGATTATCCATTTATATATAACTAGCCTTACCCATGGCTTCGCTCGTCCTTCTCCCCTCACGCCCCGTCTTGGACGCGGTGATTATTATTTTGTTGCGGAGTTATGTTAAAACTATGATCTCGTAAGATATTCATTGGAATCAAATGACGCCAAGAGCAATTTTGTTCAAAATTAAATACTTGTGATGATTTATTTATTTGCATAAGGGTCATTTTTGTAAAATAACTTCGCAAATAAAGCTTTATCCTTAAAAAAATTAATTACTATAAAAATGTTACAGCGACTCTACCTTAAAAGATAGACATATGCTATTGCTAACTTTTTTTAGAACTTTTAAAGGGAACAATTCTGTCATACATGATTTTTGCATAACTTTAACCGTTTACGCAGCGTACGCGACGGAAGCTCTCAAAATAAATATTTTTCTCCAGCTTTTGCTACATTTTTCATTGATGCTTCGCTCTTATTGGTCTTAGCGTGAATTAATATCGTCTACAGCCATCTATCCAATAAACGGACTATCTAATACATAAAGAATTTTTCAATTCGGGCCAGTAGTTCTTGAGATTAGCGCATTCAAACAAACAAACAAACTCTTCAGCTTTATAATATAAGTATTGATTTTACTCGTGCTTAAGTGGAAAAGTAGTCTAACCCGAGTAAATAAAAACCTCATTTAAATGCCATTAAAACTAAAGACGCTCAAGACATCGCGGGCCTCATTATTTTTGTTTAGGATTTCCCTTGGGGAGGCGGTGGCTCGAACATACAGTGCGTTTTATGGTTTCATCCCTGTTAATATGCTAATTGAGATTTTAAAATGATGGCGTTTTATTGTATAGAATTCAACCTGAAGATACACGAATTTTCCATCTTTTTTAGAATAATTTAAAACATAAAACACCTGTTTTTGTATTTGTATGCATTAGAAATTTATATCTGATTAGAACATTAAAGTTTTCACAACAGAAATGCTTGAGACTGTCCAAGACTAAAAAAACTTGTAAAAACGATAGATTCGACCTCTAAACCTATTATCATATTATTTACTGTTTTAAAAAGATTTTGTACGCAGATTCGGCTCTCATAAAATTTTAGTATATGTATAGATAAACTACAATATTTATGTGTTGATTACGTACCTTTTTTAATTTCACACTGCTGGTCACGCCATATTCCACTACGCTGCCCAAGTAAACTGGCGACTTCTCTTCTGTTCTCTCCTTACATGTTAGCTTTCTCACGATTTTATCTATCACCTAAAAACAAAATTGTCATGTTGGAAATTGCAATGAAAATGAAAATATCAGACACGGGGCTTGAACTCGATTCACTTTATTTACCAGCGTTACGACTGGATTGCCACTGCCAATATATATACATAATACAAATGCAATATTACATATATATAATGACAAAGTATGTCTTATACATAAGATTGCTTCCCTCGTGAAGCCATATACAAATATACCAATAAGTTATCAGTTCCCAGTAAAATTAATAGTCAATTTTCACAGGCATTATTGGCTCGGAAGAACATTTGCGTGCACTTTCTTAAGTAACAGTCTCATTATATAAATAGCGCGCAATCATATAAGACGTAGTATAACAAACGCGCGATAAAGTCAAATCTATGGATGTATTATTTAAAATAACAGCCCATTACTGTCCGACCGCACCGAGAATGCTTTAACGAGGTAGAACATTTAATTTCACTATATATACTTACAATATCTATAATTTTATTGAAAATAGAGTATTCTAGTCCTAATGCTGTAGTCTCTGTATAGTGTACTTTGGTACAATATGCTGCTGTTTTCAAAACTTCATATAATATGTATGTTATAGGGTTAACTTTTAAGCTATTCGGATGTTTAGGTAAACCGCAATAATAATGTAATCTACTAGCAATACACGCGGCTTCGTCCGCGTTCATTTTTTGATCGCTATTCGCTACTAAACTTCATTCGATCACTCGCTAGGTTGAAAATTCTTCAAAATTACTCCAGCTTAAATATACTCCTGAGCTGCGAGGCTACTTATTTCATATGAATATGTGCGGCGTGCACTCGGCGGCGGCTGTTTTAGTAGGGATCCTTATTTTTTCTTGCAATTATTGCCTATATTAATCAGTGATAATGTAGCATTCAAATGGTGAAAGAATTTTTGAAATCAGTCCAGTACTTTTTGAGCCAATTCGTTACAAACATACTTACATACAAATCTTTCCTCTTTATAATATTAGTATAGAAGTATAAATAAGACCCTAGGTATTATAAAAATTTAACTTAGTCATATCCGTACATTTTTATGGCAAATCTGGTTGATGTAGTAATTATTATCGATACAGAGGAAGAATCTATAGTTTTTAAAATGTTAATATGTCTGTCTGTTTCGAAACACATCTCGAGAAAACCACTGGGAAAAAATTGATGATGAAAATATGGTTATTCATCTCAACATACAGAATACTATTTTACGCGGAAAAAATTCTCATATCCGAGGAATGTGCACTAACAATTTAGCGGAGTGAAGGACAGTCTCTAGTATTTTTTATAGTGAACTACTTGCAAATATCACAATATACAAAGCTTCTATTATCAGCGCAAGGAACCTGTTCATTTCATTCAATCACTTGGGTGGGCACGTTATGTCTTTATTACCAGGTCTAAGAGCTTATCCTCTCCCGGAAGAATATTGAGTAAACAATTTACGATCGCCCACCGCTTCGTAAAATTTAATTGTAAATCTTCACAGCACTGCTATGTTCTAGCTAGCTTTCCCGGTACTGACTTAGCTTGAGGTTTCCATTAGTAGCTAAATATTAACAAATAGTTTTAGGTCTTTGTTAGAATTACACAGCTTTCATGGTTTTTGTAAATAATACCTATATTATTCTGGACAGTGGTAGCCCAGTGATAACGTGCTCGCTTTGATAACCGAGTGATGCGGGTTCAAATCCGGGTCTCACACATCTGTTATTTTCATGTGCGAAACATTTCTATCATGATTACCACTTGTTTTACGGTGAATAAAAACATCGTGGGGAAACCTGCATGTCTGAGAGAACCTAGCAAGTTTTCGAAAGACATGTAAATTCCGCCAACACGCACTAGGCCAGCGCAGTAGACTATAGCCTGATCCCTCTCGTATTGAAGGAAGGTCCGTGCCCAGCAGTAGGACGTTAAAACAAGGGGATGATGATGATGATATTATTCTGTTTTCCGCTTCCTATGTGTATGGAAATTATACATTTATTTTTTACTTAGTTTGATTTTTAGTGGATGATATTTAGTGCAAAGTTAAACATACAAACAACTTCGTAAAACCTGTCATCTGTCTGTAAACACTTTTAACTCCATTATTATCTATTATAATTCTAGATAAAAAAGTATTTTTCCAAAGTTACGTAAACATATATACGTACATTCATATTATGTAGTAAACGGAATGCTTGCTTACTAAATTATAAATCTAAGTTCCAAGATCACACGATATGAAATATCGAAACCGGAGATTGGGTCCGAGAAGCGGCCGGGTCGCCTTGGGCGCACATTTCCGCTCCTGCCGTCCACACACCTCATGATTTGGTGGATTGAATTGTTTTACCCTTTTACTTTATAATCTTGGAGAAATATTAAGCAATGCTAAAGAACTTAGTAGAGTGAAATTTTACAATTCATTCGTAGTACCAATAATTTAACTACTTGATAAGGTCCGTAATATCATATACCTAGGTATCAAATTTCAATGCCGATTCTTCATATAGTAACAGTAAAAGATGTTTTAGCTAAACATATACTATTAGTATTAACAAGTAAACCACAAAACAACTTGACTTGGGTCAAAGAAGTTCACGAGTTTCTTTCTATACCTATCAATAATAATGTGAGAATCTCGATGATATATGAGGAATACAAAGTATAAACTCTTTCAGAAGGTATATAAGTTTTAATTCTTTTTAACAAAAACCATTGCTTAGTATAAAAAACTTATAATACTAACCAAAGTTAAGATATGCCTTAGTTATCTATTACTGAAAACCTTATGAAAATTCGTCCAGTAGTTTTTGAATTTAAATAGTGTTTATGTAGAGAGAAATTATTAGTACCTAAAAATAAGGTAAGACCTAATTCTATCAATGCCAATTTTTTATTCTTAAGCACTATGTTGTACCAATATCGAGTTTCCTCCAAGGTACTCCACTCAATTTAATCTGTTTAGTTCGAGATCAAAGCTACGTAAATAGTTTATATCGGTCGTTTGATGTGACCGGATATTGTGACAAACTATGTCTTTGGGTTACGGCTTTATTGGTAATATTGTAAACATTATTAGCTTAGAATTGAGAACTAGGTATTTAGTGCAGTATAGTTAGACAGAATAGCTAATAAATACGTGTATGACTAATATTGATTGTCTTATATTCGACTAGCGACTCGCCCTCGCTTCGCTCGGGTTCTTCCCTAGATGTAGCACAGGCAAAGCCGCGGGATCCGCTAGCTATGCATATAAACCTTCCTCTTGAATCACTCTATCTATTAAAAAAACCGCATCAAAATCCGTTGCGTAGTTTTAAAGATTTAAGCATACATAGGGATATAGGGACAGAGAAAGCGACTTTGTTTTATACTATGTAGTGATTCCCGAATTGGGTCAAAATAGCTATTAAGAAGTGTTCAAGAGGAAGCTAAGACGAAAAGAAATTATCAGTTTCTGGGTAATTAGAGTTGGGAATTTTTGTGGTCTGTTATAATACGCGTTCGATATCTTCTAATACCAATTATCAACACTTTTTCTTTTTCATTTTTGACATAGATAACAAATTTATAAATTATCAGTATCTTTTATTAAAATACATATTACTTTTATATTAATTTTAAAGCTCCATAATGGTTTGAAATATGTAATTAATATAAGATACCGCTAGCTTACCACGAATTTAACATAAAAATTAAAAAATATGGCATCTCATTAGGAACTTTCGCTTTTCCTAAATAACAAATGCCCACATCAAAGAGAAGCGGCGTCTTCGTTAACCTAGAACAATGTCGTTTCAATAACCAATTCTATCATACGAGTAGCAAGAAATGCGACTATTTTAAGAGCAATAAATAATTGTAAAAATATATATAATTTACTGAGGGAGGCCCGTGCCCAGCAGTGGGACGTTAATAAGGGCTGATGATGATGATGATGATATATAATTTTACTTTAATTTCGCCGTTAAATTGTAAATAAACCTAATTTTCATATTACTTTATTAAAGCCATTATAATACATTTTACCCACACCTTACTAAATGACTGGTATTCATGCAAATATAAAAAAATCAAGTGCTAAAAATATACATAATATACCTTTAGGATGTATTTTGTGTTTATGGTTCTATGAAAGGAATACCAAAAGGCCAGGATTGCAGGCGTGATTAAAAACGAGCGTTTACAAAAAGGTGTGGAAACAATGGCTGTACGACGCCTCAATCTGTCACGGGTGTCAACTGTCATGCCGGCGGCTGTCACGGTGACAGGTGTCAGGTGATACGCGTTTACACCTGCTGTATTAAAGTTTGCGAGCTCTTTTATCTTAAAGCATATATTTTCTATTTTCGTCTTTGGCTCAGATTTTTATAATAAACGTGCATTAAAATTCGGTAAACATTTTATAACTATAATTCCTTACTGTATAATGCTACAATATAATACGTTTATTTTCATAACATGAGTACAATATTTTATTATAATAATTAATATTTATTCTGAATATTATGTATTGAATGACTTATGTTTACGATAACGATAAGTCTTGATCGCCGTAATGCATATTTTATTTAAAATAAAAATATTTTTACCTAAATAAAAGGACTTACAAATAACTTATTTTTGACATGAAAATCGATGCACAATTGCGCATCACACACATCAAACATATTTTTGTGTTATACATAAATTCTTTGCGTCTTTTTCTCGAAGTCAGACAAAATGTAATTTACTATTTCTAAAGAAGTTTTTTAAAGAAATACTTGCAGAAGTCGGTCGGAAATCTAAAAAAGTTTAATAGGCGTTCAAATTAAACGCAGTCTTGTTGTAATTAATTAAAATTTATGTACATTTCCTGTTTTTTCGTGTAGGTGTTCAAATGTATGGCGTAATTAGAGCTACCTATTAGCAGCGACACTCTGTGCGAATTGCGGACGGCTTCAAAGGCGGTTAATAAATGTGAGATAAATTCTTGATCCATTATTGTGGGTCGTAGCTTTTTTTGTATTATGAGTTTAGTAAAGCTAATCTAATAATATTTAATTAGCACTTCTAGTATATATAAATAAATTAAATTCCGTGTATTTCGGTAACTGTAATAACGTTATGGATCAAATTTATGTACCTATTTAGGTCTTGCTTTTTAAGTAATTATATAATTGAAAAAAATATATATTTTTCCTAAAGACGCTGAATGAGATTCATCCAGTTTCTAATTTATTATAGAAAAATACCCGGCAAATGTTGTTCTTCTATAAAAAATGAGAGGTAAAACTCCCACTAAGAGTGTGAAAAATATTTTACGATCTATTCTCACACCTACTAAATGCACTAAAAATCATTGAAATCGATCGAGCTGAATGCGACTAATAACTCGGTGACACGAGATTTTACATAGGTACCTATTAGCTAAGTTTACAAGAAAATTTTTTCCTAATAGGTACTACAATTAGACACTAATATAATTGTAAAATGAAAATAATGTTAAAGTTTATCTGAAGTGTTTTATGATTGAAAATCGAGGTTTGTGCTTTATTCGTTTAACAGATTTGATTGACACTTGAAAAACACATTGTAGACTAACAATGCGAATACTTTTATTCTGACACTCCACTGAGATTACTATTTTTAATGCTAAAATAATTGTCATTATTTTGTCGCTATAATTGTTAGAAATATGGATAATATTTTATATTGCTGATTAATTAGTTTCTTTATTTACTACCTTACTACGTATACTCTACTTACTTACTTAAATTGTTACCTACAAAAAGGGTTTGGTTTGTTTAGACTTCGGTAGAGTCCTTGGGTCTGAAAGGCTTAGGAACGGTCAGCTTTCAGGCATATTAAAACTGACTCAGTAGAGTTTTACAATCGGATCAATAAATTCAACAAAATTACATTTTTAATTTTAAATAAGGCTCGCTATGTACTATAGAGTGTTCTTGTTTTTAATTAATATCGCCATTTATTTAAGTATTAATATTTTATATCTAAATAATATCTAATGTAGTTTTAAGCAATATTATTTGAAATTATAGTTTTCTAGTATAAATAGCTTTCCTTTATTCAATATTAATGTCTCTTTGTAATAATATTCTACAAATTTTATCAAGAATTGTCCAAATTTCGGTAACACGAAACAAATAAATAACATTTGTTAGAGTTGCTCCACATTTACACGAATTATAATCAGCGAGATAGATTATTTTAATTTTATGTTATCTAAATTACTTAGTGTCCAGAAACTAGGACAGAACGGACGTTACGGCGTCTTTGACGCACGCACTCTTTCCGAGCGAACGAGCTGTATAACACCTTGTTCATATGACTTGGTGCCAAACATTTTTTGGCAAAATGCCTTATTTTTTACTTTCTTATCTCGAAATAAGCGATATTTCTCAGGTAATCTGTCGTACAAAACACGGGCCCGACGGCAGCTGTTTGGTAGAGCTTGTAATTTATTTAAGCTCTCTTTATTTTAAATGAAACGTACGGAATGCTATTAGAGAGTTCAGAATGAATTATACTGTATATTTTCGATTGTAAATATTTGTGTGCAAATGCGGTATTTTTGATACTTTCTTTTATTATTTGATATATAGATATAATAATAACGACATTTGGTATGTTCATTACGAAGTTAATGTGGATATTTAGGAAATTTTTCACTTTCTGTCCAACATAATATTATGCAAATTATATGCTTCGTAGTCTGTATTTTGATTCGTTCTTATTATAATAAGCAAGCACATCTTTTATGCTCGGAATGAACTAGCGACCAATGTAGTTGTCAGTGATTGCTTGATAACTCCACACGCCACGATGGTTATATTTATAAAACTTATTATATTAGAATAGTAGAGTCAAATGGAAGTGTGATTACGACTACAATATGAGGACTCTTTGAGAGAATCAGAATAGATAATTATTTAATTAATTAATTAAGTTTTCATCATGAGTCAATCTTAAAGTTTCTATTGTACACATACCACGCTACGTTACAAGAGACGTAAAAAGAGTATGTATATTCTGAGTTCTATTTGGATTTTCAATGTCTTAATGCTTAAACATCACTACATAGTATAAAAAGTCATCTAGCTGTCTGTCTGCCTGTCCCTTTGTATGCTTAGATCCTTAAAACTACGCAACGGATTTTGATGCGATTTTTTTAAAAGATAGATTGATTCAAGAGGAAGGTTTATATGTATAACTAGCGGAACCCACGGCTTCATAAGGACTAAGACTATGAACGAGCGAGTCGCTATATCGAATAAAATGCTGCGCGTACATCATCACTACATATGTATTATAAAACAAAGTCCTCCGCCGCGTTAGTCTGTCTGTTCGCGATAAATTCAAAAACTAGGTACTGCAGCGATTTTCATGGTGTTTTTAGTAATGGAAAGGTAGATCTCGAGAAAGGATATAAGTCAAGTTTTTGTATACATTTACTAGCGGAACCCGCAGCTTCGCTCGCGCTAAATTGATAGTTGGTAATACAATGAAAATACAAAATTTTAACAAATTTTTAAAATGATAAGCAGTATTAGGAAGTGAACTATCTTAAACTAAATTATTAAACTTCAATATCAAAAAGAGAATTTCATTTCGATATATTCTTATTCCTAACAAATGAGATCAATCTAAATACAAAGTGTATTTATGTACGAATGTTTACAATATCTATTTGGCACTGATTGCTGGCACCTTTCGAAGCACACCTAGACTGTAGGCATGCCTAACGAGTCTGGTACCTGCTTAGAACAAAAACTTCCATAGAAATTTTATGTTAATGATATATCTATACTAATATCATAAAGCTGAAGAGTTTGTTTGTTTGTTCGTTTGTTTGTTTGGTTGAACGCGCTAAGCTCAGTAACTACTGGTTCGATTTTAAAAATTATTTTTGTGTTCGATAGTCAATTTAACGAGGATGGCTATAGGCTATATTATATCACGCTACGGCCAATAAGAGCTGAGCATCATTGAAAAATGTTGCAAAATCGGGAAGGACGGGTGTTGTGTTGTGTGTTGTTGTGTTCTGCGAGGTACCATGCCTCGCGAGTGAGAAAAAAATTGGTTACCGGTCTTTAGAACGCTTGCGAAGCTGCGGGAAATATTGGTATATATTACTTATATTTGTATCGATAAGATTAAATTCGTTTCTTTAGCTTTCTCTGTTCTTAGGAGAAATGCAATACGCATACCATGTTAATGGACACTACAGTAAAGCAAAAAAACAATTAAGTGAAGGGTAATATATTTGATAACCGTTAAATGTCGAGGCGATTGTAAAGTATAAATAATTGTGCAATTAGTCTGGTTTTATTTGGTTATACAAAATATATCTTCATACTACTAATAATCAAACTTTTACTGCAAAAAATTAAGTGTTATTTAACTAATACCTACGGAAATGGAGCCACAGGTCAGAACTAGTAAATTACTCGCTAATTCCACACAACCATTTTTTTCAAAAATTAAAACTATCCTTTAAGGGTCTCGTCAAAATCGGTCCAGCCGTTTAGGAGTTAAGCCGGAAATAGACGAACTAAAATTTTAAAAATATTTTTTCTCTTGTTAAGACTAAACTTACTATAACATCAAGTTTTGTACAAATAATATTAGTGCAATAATTATAATCCTTAATAATTATCATTATGATTATTTATATAATATTAATACATAAGTTAAAGTATCTACATTATAAAATAAAATGCAACTGTCAATTTGACAGAAATTTGAATTTAAGAGTAACATTTCTTTAAAAATCAAAAAATAAAGGAATGTCGGCGCGTATTTTATTTCTCTCTTGGCAAATTGTTTTCGAGCCGTATTTTTTGTCAGCGATCAGATTTCATGTTGATTCAGAGCGTCTGTTGTGCTATTTGCTAGAGATTCATCGAAAATTTTATGTAGTAGTAAAATTATTATTTATGTCATCTGTGTTCATTCATTGTCTTATATATTATGATGAAATTCTCTTCACCTTCATTATCCTCTTGGCAAAAGAACGTTAATACTGTGATTTTAAAATTGCGAGTTTTACCTATTAAATATATTTAATAAATAAATAATATGTTAGGACATTATTGCACACAGTGCCATCTACTTCCGTGGTAAGCGAGGCTTGTGTTACGGATACCAGATAGTTGATAAATTACACATATCGATACCTTAATTCGCAAATCGGTTAACTCCTTTTCAATATTTTTTTCAAAGACTACCAAAATCAAGAAATACCATAATACTTATTATAAATTCGGAACAATATTTTGCTTATAATTAACGTAATATTCTTAATTAATCTAAACAAATCATGTTGTACGGGTTTGTAACACTTATTATTAAAATAATCACGATTTTAGTGGCCCCTTAAAAAGTTCACGTTAACGGAGTTAGCTGATTTGCGAATTAAGGTATCGATATATAACTTTAAATACATACGTCATACATATTATATATATAAACGCCCATGACTGGAGTACAAACATTCGTTCTAAAGAAAATATGAATGCCCCCAACGGAACTCGAACTCGCGACCGAACAAACTGAGTCGAGCTTTACAATATTACACTTTAATTTGAAATGTAAGCTTTGCTTGATTTGTGAAGATATTATAAAAAAGTACACGCGAACTACCCTTATAGTCGGTTGAAAAGTGTTTAAAATTTTTGTTAAATAATAAAATTATTTTAAATAAATTGAGTAGATACAAAAGTTACCTTTTTGTTTTTTCGTACTTTTCATATCGTTAATTTCGTTTTTCTCCCTTTTTCACGAGCAGATTCACGTAATTGAGTTAAGCCCACGTCATCTCTGTAAGGTATCATGTAACCGACACCTCAGTCCCACGGGCCAGATATTTTTATTCAAGCTAAATTGCTATCCGATAGCCAGGTCGTGGATACGGGAATCATTAAAAACGTCATATTTTATTTCAAATTGCTTTAAAAATACTTATCTATTTTTTAATATCAACCTGTGTCAATAAATAAAAGGTACTGTTACAAATAAACATTATGTCGATTTTAGAACAAAAAAGTAAAATATTTGTACCGTTTAAGGTTAATTGCATAAACTATTATAATCTATAGACAGTCGAATAAATAATGATTTTGGCTGTATTAAAACATCATACGCTGCCAAATTTGCAAAACTATTGTTCTGTGCTATGTGAAAACGAAATATAAACTCGCTTTGAAAATAAGTTATCTAAGAGTAGTTACAGCTATAAAACACTCTCTGACGACACGCTTAGCGCAGTTTGTAGTGACCCTACTTTCTGCATCAGCGGTCGCGGGTTCGAGTCCTGCTGGGAGCATTCATTTGTTAATCTCGAATGTTTGTATTCCAGTCATGGGTGTTTATATTTATAATATGTATGTATTTAAACTTATATATGTAGTATATCAACTATCTGGTATCCGTAACACAAGCTTCCTTCGTAGCTTACCACGGAACTAGATGGCGCTGTGTGTAATAATATCCCAACATATAAAACAATGTATACGAAGCAACCCACGTGCCAAGTCTGAAGAGATGCAGTTAGCGGGCGTCAAGGTGTTCTGACATGTCACGGTGATGTTGGACGTTTGTTTTGGCAAAAGGCGCCTATAGTACTTCGAGATGTACCTACGATTTTTATTTATCGATAGAATTAATGCTACTAATTATTATTATAATTAGTGTTAAGTTTGATAACGAGTTTTGTTGCTTTAAGAAGTATAGATAATTATGTATTATAAATGCGTAATAAAATAAACAGCATTTTCGTTTCTTTTTTAACTGTCACTAATTTATCTATTTCTTAACAAAATGCTATAGTTATTTGTATAATATATTGATATACGAAAATTCCTTAAAAATATATTATTATGATAAAATGGTAAATTTATCTGATTTCGCTATTTTATAAATGCAAAGGAGTGAATAAAGGAGATAAGTATTATACTTAAAAATATTTTTATAATTTTATTTGGAAATAATCGGTAATATGGTGAGCACAACACTATACTAATGAGCGCTGGCGTCCAGGTGAGATGTCCACACTTCATTTGCGGCCGGATTTCCGCCTTAAAACACCGTGTAATGTGTTTGAAATTCAGGCGAAAAAAGACACGTTGTCATCTCAGCTACCTTTGTAGATGAAAACAGATAGAAATGGTTTATTTTATGTTTACTTTGTAAAGTTTCTTTAAAATTCTATGCGTAAAAAACTAGACGAACAAAATATAACCATGATATCTACTCTTTACTGTACATTTTCAGTTGTAAATGGAAAGTACTAAGTAAATATTGAACACATTTTTCATTTTAGTTAAACTTTTATAAGCTGTTTCACTATTTTTTAATGAATCAGTAGGTGCATTATAAAGAAATTAACGCCAGCTTTTCTAGAAAGTATTCCTCTTATTAGAGGATTATTTACTATTGTAAAATCATCGGTTTTTTAAATTAATTTGACCCCAATGAACCTTTTAAGTTAATGCTTAATTTAAATTTCTAAAGACTTTTCTACTACTTCAATTACAAATGTAATAAAAATATGATATTTGTATAAAATTATGATATTTAAATGTCAGAACATTTCTTAGAACTTTACAACTTGATAACACCTACTCAGGTGCTCCGCCTCGCTATCGATCCGTCAGGTGCGAGCGCTCTGATTGGTCGAGCGGTAAGGTAGCACAGGTAACAGCTACCTTCAGCCAATGACGGAAAAGTTTATAATGTTATATGTAGGTGAGAAGGCGTAAAACTTCTATTCCTTAACATTATAAGTATTACTCAACGGTTTGGTAGAAAGAGAGGAAGATATTGTTATTTTAATGTTTATTTCGTTTAAATAATTGAAGTCATTATGGTAAACACAAATTATTTCTATTAATAAAATATTTACTTAGATTAGTAAATATTCAGATACATGTATTACTATAAACATTAGTATAGAATGGAAAGAACCTTATACGAAAATCGAACCCACATCAACACATAGGTACATATGTACGAGTATGTTCCATAAGTAGACTAGGTTGTACCTCAAAATTGTAGCCATCAGAAAAATTCACTCAGCAATAACTTTATTTTTAAACGATGGTTAATCTATGGAAAAATGGATAGGAAGAAAATTGTAAAGATATAATTCGAAAGACTGTATCTATGTATGTTTATTATCATTTGTATTAGAAATGACAATTTAATATATTTTTATATGTGCACATAAAAATTTCATTTAACGTAGATTTAGGTCAACATAGTTTCAGTTCTTACTCAGAAATTACCTAGAAATCTAAACAGAAGTTATTCCTAGTTTACGTAACCGAAAAACGCGCATCTGCCAAAAATGAAAGCTCTACAGGAGATTATTGTATTTGAAAACGTATATTTTTAACAAAAATATGTGACAGATATATGGAGCGTATTAAAGATTCGATGGTCTTTTGTGTGAATAGTGCATCTATTTTCATAATCTATAGCTAGATTTAAATTTTAAGAGCTTAAATGCCACTCTACAACACGACTAATAACCCATTTTAGTAATCCCCAGCGTAAAAAAGGATGTTATAACTTTCGCGAATGTAACTGTGTATATCTGTGGAAATTTAATAAATAACCAAAATGGAATTACTAGTTCTAATTAATTTTTTTTAAATGATAGATAAAAGCTTTCGTATTGGTGTTTTTATTTCTTTTACTAGTTTAATTACAATAAAAGTAAAATAAAACAGTAAGTTTTTAAAATTAATGTCTTAAAATGAACTTATCAATATACAAAAAAAATATTATACATTTCAATATGCGTATGAAGAAATTCATACATTTTAGAGGCGTTACAATATAATATCATTTTATTGATGACATTAGCTATTTTTGAATTTAAAATTTTGTTCAAATCTAGTAATCCAATGTTTGTGAATTACAACAAGTTACAAGTCACCTTATATTTTCGTTAGGTGAATAAAGAAAGATAAATGAAGTGCAAATTACGCGGCGACTGTACGCCACACTGAGACGTGTGTCAACAGGTCATTTTGTGAAAAGAAATTGTTAAATAAATATTCGACTTAATTCTATTCTATTTCTTAATATTTCTAATCTATACTAGTATTATAAAGAGGCAGAGATTTTATATTTGTTTAATTACTAAACTCAGGAACTACTAATTCTATCTGAAGAATTCTTTTTATATTAGACTACCATTTCCCGCGGCTTCGCACGCGTTCTAAAGACCAGAAACCAAATTCTTTTTGAGTCGCGCGGTATGGTATCTCGCAGAACTAACGCCTGCTCTTCTCGTTTTCGCAACATTTTTCATTGATGTTAACTTATATCCTATCAATTCAGACCATTAGTTTCTGAGATTAGCGTTCAAGCAAACAAACAAACTCTTCAGCTATATGATATTAATATTGATATCCTGATAATTGAGGAAGTAATAAGTATATTACCATACTTATATATGTATACTAACATAGGTATATTTTATCTATTCTAATTTCTATAACAAGCGCTAAAACGTAATAGGCACGAAGCTTAGCGAAGCGAGGGTTAGTCGCTAGTTAAATATACCTTTTATTTTTTTAATGGTAAAAAGGGGGCAAACGGGCAGGAGGCTCACCTGATGGGAAGTGATCACCTCCGCCCATGGACATCTGCAAGCCTAGCTTGCCGGCCTTTCAGGAAAGGAAGGGCGGGAGAAGGGAGGTAAGAGGCAGGGGGAACGAAGACGGAGGATGAAGGGAAAGGGGAGTGAGGGAGAGGGAGGAGGGAAGGAGAGTGGGCCTCCCGGACTCTCACTCACCGGACGAAACGCGACAGCATAGCTGCCACGCCGGTCTTCTGTGAGAGAGTGGTACTATATGTAATACGGGGCGTGCCGGCCCATTCGGCTGCTACCCGAAGGTAACAAGCATGGCACTACCACTTGAAAATTTACTATTTTAAAGGTTTACTCTAAAGTAAAATACTCAATTATTTTATTTTTCAAAATTGTTCAAGCTTATGGAGAATTTACTTTATTTCATTTTTTAGGATAAAAAGTAACCAATGTGCTATTTCAAACTATAATCTTTATAGGTGTCAAATTCTATTCATATGCGATCAGCCGTTCTGGCGTGTAACAAACATCCATACAAATATTCGCATTTATAATAATACTAGCAATTCGGCCTCGCTTCGCTCGGGTTCATCCTTAGATTTACAGCGAGCGAAGCTGCACTTTGAGTAGTTGTAGTTTTAGTTTACCGCGAATAGACAGACACGGCGGAGGACTTTGTTTTTATTTGATAATATATATTTTGGGATATTTTAATGATGGGTGAATTTCATTTTCTATAAACTAGTATTTAGTTTATAGAAAATTAAATTCAAATTAATTCAAAAAATATTTACTGAGATTTGATCTAAGCCCAAGGTAGAATACCAGAAAGCGTAATTGGTCTGCTAGCTCTACATTCTACAACTAATAGAGCCATGTAAAAGTTGCGCAAGACCCTTTATTTCAATGATTTATCTAAACATGTTTAGTTCTGACATGAATGTCATGTAACTTGCTTTCAAATAGTTTAATACGCTATAAAGAGAGCTCTTTGAACTGTTGTTTTATTGATGCGCCGGCGCATCCGCTTTTCTATATTAATATAAGATGGCTTTGTTAGTACAGGCATTCTAAAGCATATAAATATTTACATCTTTTTTGGTTATAATTTTAAGTGTAGTGGTATATGGAGACGATAATGCTTAACAAAATATTATGTAGAAATGGATAAGTAAAATTAAGACATTTGCTTAATAAATCCTAAAGTAATAAAAATTGATACAAAATATATTAATAACATAATATATAAATTAAATAATAATCGGGTTTCGAGTCTGGCTTGGCATTGGGCGTTTAATAGGGTAACGGTAAGGGTGCCGAAAAAATTTTCTAAGTAAATCGGTTTGAACAAAAAAAGTGATTCCCAAAATATAATTGGATTCTGGATAAGTGATAATAAAATGAGCTTTATAGTTACCAAACAAGCGCCTCAGTATAAAAAATGTATGTTTAAGGTTAAATGCTTTAAATAGTAAGAATCACACATATATAAGTTTTAATATTTCAAATATCTAACAAAAATATTTTTTTTAAATTGTTCTAAAACAGTTATTTGACTTACCCCTGGTGGGACTCGAACCCACAATCCCCGGCTTAGGAGGCCGATGCCTTATCCATTAGGCCACAGGGGCTGTGATTAACATGTTCAAATTATTATAGATGTATTTAAGGTACAAAATAATAGAACACATCATATTTTATAATCATTATTTTTCATAGACGACGAGTTATAATTTATTTTACATATTAGATATTTTATCTATATTTTTATCTCCTTTACTTACACTATACCAGTTCACAACCGACCAGCTAGGTATATTTATAACTTCGTTAAGAAACCTTAAACGTTCTATTATTATTGTCAAGCCTGAGAGAATTTAATCGTACTCGTATATATGCTTATTTCTCCTTGCATTATTTCTGTTTTTTTCTTCCTCTTACCACCCTGCCATAGAAACACCATAAAGGTATGTAAAAAAGGGCTAATGATATAATATTTCAATATAATTTATCATTGTCATAACCACTCACTTTTTATAGGAAAATTGTCACCCCATTAAATTTCGGTATAACAAGGTAAACACGTGTCAATCAAGATGCTCCCCGTGGGATGTAAACCACCCCTCATTCTTAAAAGAATTTTCTGTAGAGTAGAGTTGTTTTGCTCAGCAGTATTAGGAAAATTTTATTTTATGTTTTTATGGGTTAATGAGAAGATTAGAGATCTGTCTTCAAATTTTACATTATAATATTTCGATAGGTTTCTTAATGAAGTTGTTTATGTTTCTATTTTACATTTGCTTCTACTCCCACGTCTTAGTAACGGGTTCTTGCCCGGCTTGATACAAATATTTGTATTGGTTTATTTATATCATAGCTTAAACTTTAATTAAGGAAGAATAGCATAGAACTTAGGTAATATTATACATACCTATATGTATGATATAGGTATCTATGATATTAACTACCATATGTATGACTAGCCTTTCTCGCGGCTTTCAACGCGATCTAAAGACTGGAAACTAACGATTTTACAACATTTTATCCAATACAAAAAGAATTTTTAAATTCGGACCGGTCGTTCCCGAGATCAGTGCGTTCAACCAAACAAACAAATAAACTCTTCAGCTTTATAATATTAGTATTCATTTATAATATTAATAGTGTATATTTCAGACAAACATACACTATTAATATTATAAATGAATCAATAATATTATAAATTAATTAATTATAAATATTATAAATTAATTATTATAAACATAATAAATTAATTATTATAAATATTATAAATTAATTAACATATTAATAAAATTAATAATGTAATATAACCTATTAAAGATTAAAAACAATTACCTCTAACCATAATTCACTCAAGTCTCTACCACGTGCTACTCTGTACACAAGGGAGAAAAGTAAAAGAACGCTTAATATCATTCCGATTGAGTTTTTATTTACGATTACAGCCAGCACATTTATATGCTAATCGCGAGCGTCGTCGGGGGAAAGCTCCTAGCTACAGGAACACGGATCTAATGAATTAGTCAATTTATTTTACGTGCCTTTTGTGGATTCGAGTTTATTTGAGGTGAGCTTTTAATGTGAAATGGAATGGGAAAGCTTTTTTGTATTGGGGTATAAATATTGTCTTTGCGTTTTAAAATAGTAAGGAATATCTTGTTTCTAAATATAAATATGTAACTTGAACTGACATGTATAGAAATTCCCTTGTTTCGGAAATAACGTAATACATTTTTTTGATTGACAAAAATTTTCATCCAATTAATTAATTGATTGATTTCAATGGTAATTGTATCAACCATAAAATAGTTAGTTTACATAAGGGCCAGGAAGTTAGTAATAATAACAGTGTTATTATTACTAGCTTTTTCGTGCTTCAATCGATAGCAATCTAGCACATGCCAATACATTATTTTTGTTGTCTTAGTAATTTGAGCGATATGTATACCTACCTAATATTAAATTAATTAGGAAAATTTCATTGCCACACATATGTAAATTTTTAAGTAGGTACTTGTTTGTTAATTTAACTTGTTAACTGTTACTGGGTTTTCATTAAAGAAAGACTTAATAATTAAACTTGGCCTGGTCCGGGATTCGAACTCAGAATCTGTCGGCCGTACATGCTAGCCACTAGACCATCATAAAAAATAATATAATACTGTCACATCTAAACGGTTATTGTAAGTAGATTTATTTAATCGAGCAACACCGCGGACAAATACTAGTGTTCTCATAAACTTAAGTATGCGAGTCTCCCGTGTATACGAATGTCATTGTCTAATATTTATATCAGTAGCACATGTTCACATCTATTTTAGAGTTGATTTATTTCTAGTCTTAGCGCCTCCTACATCGAATTAAGTGTAACCAAAAAATTTTGCACGTGTTTTTTATTTGTTTAATAGTAATTGTACTTTTGTACGAATGACTGGAGTTATTCATTTATAGCATATTTAAGTTATATTTGTAAATTAAACCGTTTTGGGAGAAGTAACCTGCAAAAATCCTTTAAATTTTTTAATTATATTAGAAATTAAATGGTAAAAGTAATAAAAGTTATGAAAGAATAATTAAAAAAACACTATCATGAAATTTAGTGTGAACGTAGCTTGAGACGCTAAGAAGGACATAAAAAATGTATTGGGAATAAATCATTAAACAAAAGATTTGGATATTTGTTACTCAATTATACCAGAAAAGCTGCACCGATTTGGATGAAATCTGGCATACAGATACATTATAATCTGAAATTGCACATACAATTTCCTACGAAAATGTAGACTTCCCATGAAAAAGATGTGATCCTGTTTTTCATTAGAGACGAACTCGAGCAAAGAAAGAGTGAACGGCAAGTTATTGTATAAGCTTTCAATCTATCAATTTAGCTCAATAATAAATAAAAAATATGTTGGGACATTACTTACAACAGCGCCATCTAGTTCCGTATAAGCTACGAGGCTTGTATTATGGATTTCAGATAGTTGATACACTGCACATATAAATTGTAAATACATACATAAATAAATATTAAACCCATGACTGGAGAACAGACAATCGTGCTCAACAAATGAATGCTCCCAGCGGGACTCGAACCCGCAACCGCTGACGCAGAAAGTAGGGTCACTACCAACTGAGCCAAACGTGTCGTCAAAAGTAAATAAAATAATAATAAACTTATTATAATAATAAACACAAAAACGTTATACCTGTTTCTGGCGGTCGTCCAATACGATACCGGTTAAAATAAAATAAATTAAAATATACGCGGACTTACAATACAACAAAACAATAGATTTATGCGCATAAATTACGCCAATTTGGATTATGGATTTTTGTGTTTACCTCATTATCGTAAATTTGACGTGTTACGTGAGTTTTATAGTCTAAGAGATAAAACGATTCAATAGAAAATATTTAATATTAGTACTTTGAAAGCTTTTATGAATTATTATTTATGTTTATATAACGGAAGCAAAATTTATTTTATTTGCTGTTTCTAGTTTTAAAACATTTTTAATTGTGATTCATTTCTAAATTAACTACTCGTATGAATAACAGAAAAGATTTTTTTTAGCATTTTAAAAATAAGATACAAAAAAAAGTATCAAGAAAATTAAACTTGTTTCCGTTAAATAATGTTCAAAGTTTAATATCTTAATTATTGAGATTTTAAGTTAAAAAAACAGCATTTTACAATTTACTACCTCTCCGACTACGTAATATTCAAGCTTCTCTAAAACATTTTATTAAAAATACACTCTATGTTTATACAAATAAAACTTATTATTCATAAATTGCGTGATGTAGAGCATAGGTGTAGTTAAAAAATCTCGAACACAAATTCGCATTAACTAAAGTCTTTAAGTGGAAAATATTACCCGGGAAATAAGTGTGCGCTATCAAACACGTTCTTTCAAATCCTACGAAATGAATGTTATCTTAGTTCGTCAGTTGCGTAAAAAATACTAAACCGATTTAGATTGAAAGCTCGATGTTACAACAAAATTCCGACGTATTAGGTTCGTTTTTAAGGTGTTAGAATTAATTACTTAGTGTAAGATTTTAATAAAAATACGTTATAGATATTATGAGTTATATTGAAATGGAAAAAGTAGATCAATTCGAAATGAAAGATCATTGATTTCTTAAGCACACGGCTATTAGGTGTTAAATTAATCATTACTAGTAGTATATTTAATGTAATAAAATAAAAACTACTGGGTAAAACTATGTTAAATCTTTATGGGACCAAATGACACCTATTGCCCATCAAACAAAAGAAAAGTCACGTAAATCGGATCATGTATCACAGAGTAATCGGTGTACATACATAAAAAAATACCGATCGAATTGAGAACCTCCTCCTCCTTGCGGAAGTCGGTTAAAAATAGCGCTATCTAAAGTAGTGGCATTTTCATAATTTGTGTAAATCCTGTAAAAAAACATTTTTTTTTTAATTTTATTTATTTTACGATTGAAACACAAAAATAACGTAACGTTAACGTAAAAAACGTAAAGTCGTAACATCCGAATACAATATTTGTAAAAATACGGAACGCGATGAGCCGAATGGTGACCGATTTGTCACATTGACTTACGGCTTCCTTGTTTCAGTACAGTGGGCAACTGATATTTCGATGATCGTTCTATAAATATTTTGTTATAACGTAGCAAAAAACAAAATAAATGCTAGTTCCTCATTTATCCACATACTAGTGACTCACCCTCGCTTTGCTTGGTTTCCCAAGATACATTTTAAGGGTATAGCAAACCCGGCTCGCCTCGCTGAGCGTTAGTTAGAAAAAATAAACGGTCTTTATAATTTTAAAAGAAAATAAAAGTAGTTAGTAGTTAGTTAGTAGTTACTCCTTATAACGTTAGCTATCTGCGAGTGAAAGTTTCAATGAAATTGGTCCAGTCGTTTCAGAAATTAGCCGGAACAAATAGACAGACAGACAAAAAATTAAAAATTGGTTTTTCGATGTAAGTACCGTATTCATTCATATGCATTTAGTAAAAAACTTGTTATTTTAAAAATAAAAACAGATACTTAATTTTATTTTATTTATTATTTTATTTATAAGATATATCTACATAGCATAGTTTGATACTAGAGCAGTAATTAAATTTTTCACCTTAAAAACTTTCATCCTCTTTACATACCCTTAAGGGATGATTTTTGGAATGTTTAATTTTCATCTACGTTACTACTTAATTTAGGGGACTTTTAGTTTATCCATTACCAAACAAATTATTGACTTGTAATATGAATCATAGTATAAAAATAAACCCACCTGCCCTAACGCAGCGATCTTAATCGTAGGTTAATCATAGATTAGATAAATAACCAGACATAATACGTGACGATTAAGTATAAAATGAAATTAATTTTACTAACTAATGAATGGCTAGTCGAGTACATCTATCATATATAATAAGAACCCACGTCGCCGTCCGTACGAATATGACACACTGACCGTCCCCAACTGATTTACGCCCGCGCGGCTGCCACCTCCATATTTCAATACTTTTTTGATTATACAGTGCACAATAATACTAATCGTAACTCTTTGGATAAATCTAACTCCTGTCACATGCTTTTGTGAGTAAAAATGCAATGAGTTTGGTTGAAAACTATTTTCATGACATCTTATTGTTCTGTGGAAAATTACTGAATTGATAAAATATCTCGGTTTTTGTGTTATTGTGATAAAGTTAAAGTTTCAAATAAATTATTGTGCATAATGGTGTAAGTAAGCCTAGTGGTAGCTCAGTGGTAAAGGCATTGGAAACAGTGATAAACGATTGATAGGGGTTCGAATCCTGGATTAAGTGCCCTTTATATTTTCATGAGAAAAAAAAAACACCGTGCGAAAACCTGCATGTTTGAGTTAGTCAACATAGAGTGTAGCCTTTTCTCCCTCGTACTGTAGTGAGGCCCGCACCCGTAGAACCTTAAAAAGAGATGGATGGTGGGATTGATGGATCTATATACATATTATATAATACAATAAATAAAAAATAAATAAAAAACCATAGCTTGTATAAATACAAAACATGCAAATTGTTAGAAATATTTAAAGAAATAATAAATTAATTAATTAAATTTATATTTTGGGACACTATTAAAACAGCGCCATCTAGTTTTGTGGTAAGCTACGAGGCTTGACTGGAGTTCAAATCTTCGTAAAGGAAAGAAGTATCACTACCAACAGGTAAGAAAAAGAAAGTAGGATCACTACCAACTGAGCCAAACGTGTCGTCAAAATACATACAAGAATTGCTCATTTAATATTATAAGATGTAGAAAAGCGTTTAATCACGGTGCGGTGAGAGATGTGAATTAAGAGAGTAATTACTATCAGATTGACGTGTGAAAATGGACGACTCGTACTATCTATACAAAGATAGCGAAAGGGTAATAATTACGCTTTATTGTAAAAATATATTTTCTGTATTGATTGGTTTTGAGGTAAAAAATCTTGTTTCTCGTTCGTATAAGAATGTACTCGTGTAATAAGATAAATAGTTAAAATCGAGAATTTCAAAAATGTTCGTAATTAAAACTATGACTTTAGTATTTCAAGCCAATACGATGCAAATATTATTTATCCTAATAATATAATATATAATGTATGTGTGTAGATAACTTATCACTACTTATGTAAATTATTCATCTTTTAACCTATGAAATGTTGGAGAATTAAACAAGAAATAATTTTAATCATTATTATAGGATCTAACTCAAAATTAGATTCAGCAAAGTTAAATCAAAAGTGATATCTAATAAATAGCGTATGCTATTTATCGTCCCGTCCCGATCGTATGTGTGATTTATGGCTTTGTGGCTGACATGATGCATTAGCAGGTGATGCGACTAGGTGCCGCTAATTAGGTGAGAAACAAAAAGTTATCTGACATAGGAGAGTGGAACGCTGATATTTAAAACTTATCCTTTTTCTTAGATATTTTGGCATATGTATTTCCTTAGCAGCTTCTCCCTACGACTCTACTTGTATATTCTTATATAAGTAGATATCAGTATCATTAGGTACTGTCTAAGCTTTAGTCTAGCTGTAATAAATTCAATTTGTGTCTAATATCTACTCTTCTTTCTTAACAATACGTAATTACCATTATTTAACATAATATGTTTATCAATTAATACTAATATTATTAAGGTGAGGAGTTTGTTTGGTTGAACGCGTTAAGGAAATTTTGGTTTGAATTGAAAAATTCCTTTAGTGTTCGATAGTCCATTTATCGAAGGAGCCTTTAAGCTATAATACATGATATAATAATACGTCAAATATAAGAATTTGGTTTCCGTTCACAACCAGCGACGGAGTCGATAATAGGTTTCATGTTTTTATGTAACGTACTGATTTACTAATACTAATTACTATAATAAGTTAAGTTTGGGCGAAATCTTTATGACAGTTTTATAAATTAAAAAATGACGTAGATTTCTGTGATTTAGCTAATAAGTACAAGCATATTATTATGCTTCTATTATTTTTTATTAATTCGCTTAAAATCTCTCTTGGTCTCATTACTATTTTAAAATAATGACGAATTAAAAACTACTATAGACCCAAAACTATGTTTAAAACAACTATAAAAAAATATTGTAAGAGCTACAACACTGTCTAACTGCCGTCTAAAAGATTTACTGAGTGTTTTTGTAATATTTATATTAAATAACAAATTTCCAACATTATTCCATTTGACATACATAAAAATATAAACCTCCACCTGGCTTAAAAGTTACACGAATTGGCAAGAAAGAAAAAAATATGTTTGTCCACAAAATAAACAAATCAAGAGTAACTAATAGGCGTATTCGTCACGACAGAGATGAATTCCCTCTTCATGCGACAAAATGACAAGCCAATATGAACGTTTTATATATAAAAGTTTGTTTAAGCTCTAAATGAAATTTATCAAAATGTAGGATTTTGTAAACAATATATCTTTATCTATCTTTACACATTATACATTGATGCAGTTTTTTTTAATGTTGGGACATTATTACAACGCAATCTGGTTCCGTGGTAAGCTGAGAAGTAAGCTTGTGTGACGGATACCAGATAGCTAATATATTACATATATAAGTTTAAATACATACATATTATAAATATAAACACCCATGACTGGAGTACAAACATCCGAGTTTAACGAATGAATACCCCCAACAGTACTCGAACCCGAGACCGCTGGCGTAAGAAAGTAGGATCACTACAAACTGCGCCAAACGTGTCATCAATTTTGTATATCAGTGATCACTCATACGTACGTATAAAAATTCTACTTAAGCTTTAGATAAAATGCTCGTGGATGTTACATATTTTAACATTAGATATAAGAAAATACACACAATTGGTATTTCTTAAGAAAGAAATAATGTCTAAGATAACTTAAGTATAGTTTCTATTTCATTCTAACGCACAATAAGACAGGAACGCAAGCGAAACAAGGGTTAGTGACTAGTCTCTAATGTATTAAAAATGGCAGGAAATTTTTTGTTTTTAAATAAAATGTACTAATTTTTTAATGAACTTTATAAGCTAAATATACGATATTAATTACAATACACCTGTTAATTATGTACATTACAGCGTCGGTATATGAAGTTTAGTAGCAAAAAGCTTTAATGTGCTTCGCGCGGAAACGGGCTCTACGTCTCATTTGATGCTTTAAATATTCATTTATGGCTAAATTAGATGATGTCATGGGCTATTTTTGCCATTGCGAATTCCTGTTAAGATGTTAACGACTTAGTTATATGTGACTTAATTTTAACTATTATTTTCGGAGACTACCTGAATGGATCTTGTATTAGATATTTTTTTTTCACTTATTTTGATAATGTTACTTAATTATTTAATTAGGTATATATTAACTATCGACATACCCTCGCTCCGCTCGGATTAATAGGTAGAGAGGCAGGCAGGTACTTTTGAACAGTTAGTACAGATTTCTCATAGACGAAATATTTTTTGACAATAAATGTCTTTTAAATAGTGTTATAACCTGCTATTATCGTACCAAATGTCATCTAAAATTTTTGAGAGATTTCTCGTGACGCAAAGAGATAAATTAATATACTGAATTTACTTAGATAGAATTTTATTACATTTAAAGATTAATAAAAAAGTAAATCTTGAATTCGATGTTTAGAAAATAAAAAATAAATAATTTAGTCTTTAGAAAAATTTCATTGCTCATTTACATGTTGTAGTTCACTTACCTGCTGTTAGAACTTCAGAGGTCGTAGGTTTTATTCCTGTATAAGGCAAATAAACAAATACCTTAAGGAACATAATAGGCGTTAGACGGATATATTTACGAGTCCATGCGCTAAACCTGGCATAGACAATTACTCACCGTGTACATACATCACTCCTCGCAACACCATTTTCGCGACAAAATACTTAATTTATACAATGAGCTGGAACGAAATAGAATCGCAACTTTGTTGCAATGACTATATCTATCTATAAGCTTAATGGAACAGGTGTTTTTATCATCTGAAACTTACCGTTATATGCGAATATTAATTTGACTCGTTTGGCTCAGTTGGTAGTGACCCTACTTTCTGCGCCATCGGTCGCGGGTTCGAGTCCCGCTGGAAGCATTCATTTGTTGAGCACGAATTTTTGTATTCCAGACATGGGTGTTTATATTTATAATACCTATGTACCTATGTATTTAAAATTTATTGAGTAGTATATAAACTATCTGGTACCCGTAACACAAGCCTCGTAGCTTATCACGGAACTGGATGGTGCTGTTGTAATAATGTCCCAAATTATTTATTATTTATTTAGAAATTTTAATACTTTTTGCAGAACTAACCTTGTAACAAAAGTTTTATCTAAATTCAATATGGGTAAAAATATAATAAAAGTGTTCATTTGTAATGTCTAAATAACATATTCTTACTAAATGCATATTATGAATTATAAATTTTTTGTCTGTCTATTTCGGCATATCTCCAAAACGGCTAGACCGTTTTAACGACTTCTATTGACAGAGAACTGATGTTATAAGGACTAATTAAGGCTACCTAAATATTATAACAGGTATAATGATTTCGTTTAAAATAAATACAACGTACTGGGAACCTTAGTATCTTTTTAAGGGATAAAGATTTTAGGTAAATTTGATATTAATGTGTATTTATTGATAGCAATAAGCTTTACTTTTAAAATATATGATTTTTTTTACCAACAAACTACCACCCAATTTAAAATGTAAAAACAAGCAATTTTCTTTTTCAAAATTTGACGATGTACACTTAAAAGATACAACAATTCTTGTTGACGAAGGTCTAACAAATCAGTTAAATACTAAGTTAAGTAAATATCATGATACATTAGATTAAATGAAGCCATTATTCTATTTCGAAACTAAACTTGGCTCTAATATATCTACTTTAGAGGTAATAAACTGGTGCCAACCGCGATATTACCTGTTAGGTTAAAATAGCTTGGCTCTTCTTTCAGCCTTTGAAACTTCAATAAATTAAATCCAGCAATTTTGCTATACAAGCATACCACCTGTACTTGCTTATTTCGTTATATTTTTTAGTTTCCATTGCTAAAAAAAAATTATATGTGTAGTAAGAACAAAATAATCAAAAATTTTGTAGCTTTTTAGCAAGACATTGTTATACAGATAATTTGCGTGTAGTAGCATTTACTATATAATATTATACATCGATCATTGAAAACGATCGATAATTCATCATCATCCCTTTTTTTAACGTCCCACTGCTAGACACGGGCCTCAGTACGAGGGGGATCAGGCCATAGTCCACCGCGCTGGCCTAGTACGTGTTGGCGGACTACACATGTCTTTCAAAAACTTGTTAGGTTCTCTCAGACATGCAGGTTTCCTCACGATGTTTTCCTTCACCGTAATACAAGTGGTAATCGTGATAGAAATGATTCGCACATGAAAATATCAAAGGTGCAAGACCCGAATTTGAACCCGCATCACTCGGTTATCCAAGTGAGCTCGTTACCGCTGGGCTACCACCGATCGATAATTATTATAAAGAATAAAATCTTCTAACTATTAACATAATATTTTATAACATAAACAATTCGTATTGAATTATTCCAAAGCAACACACAGACCGACATTCATATTATATATACTTAAAACAACAAGTAGTATATCGTACTGCGTCCGAGATCAAAGGAGTGTCGTCTAGTGTAGAGCGGATTGTTTATTTTGAATACTTTGTTGCGTACATAGGTGTACTAATGGAGGGACACCTCTTACGCCGACACGATGAGTGATGTCTCGGGATATGGACAGTAAAATTGCTATTTCACTTTATCTTTCAGGCTGGATAAATAACATTATTCAGACGTTGAAATAAATATTTACACGTATTATTAATGGTGGTTTGCATTTTGAAATGGATCTTTTAGTGTACTTAAATTGTACTTTGTAAATGTGAATCTAAACTAAGTTATTCGAGAAGTTATTTTGGGTTTTATAACGAGTTAATTCTTTATCACACTTTCCAACAAGGTTACTCGGTAAATATATCTATTATATTACTTATTTGTATCATTTTATGGAATGAAAAGTCTAATTACCTGCGTAATCTAGGCATTTTACAAAAAAATATCCAGTAAAGTCTAAAATATGTTAAGCAAAACAATAGACTTTCAACAAAAAGACATTCTATGTAATCATTCACGAAGTAAGTTTTTTTTGAGTTCAAAAGAATAGTATACATTCAGTTCATTTTAACGTCCCAGTACTTGACATGGGCCTCATTTCAATACAGGGGGACCAAGACATAGTCCACCACGCTGACTAAGATATGCAGGTTTCCTCACGATGTTTTTTCAACGTAAGGTTTCAGTAGTTATCATTTTGAAAATTATTTGCGAGATCCGGGATTTGAACCCACATCACTTGGTTTCCTAAAAGAGAGCGCTACCACAGTACCAACACTGTTTTAATAGGTATAGTTATATGGCATAACGATACCATTACTTCAATTCAATATAAATTTTATTCTTTAAGCATAAAACAATACTTAATACTTGTCTAAGCCCCAGCGGCAGTTATCGACAACTTAAATCAATCAAACGGTAATAGAACCCATATATTTAAATACTGGTGCAAGCGTGACAACTTACGGGGCAATAAGTTCTCTTTCCTTTCATCGCCACTGAAGCTTGACTATTCGACTTTATTACTTTGTATGAAGAATTTGATTGCAAATCTATTTTATTACGTAATAAAGTGGACACCAAGTCTTTGCCAGGTGGATTCAAGTGATTAGGAACAGTATATACAAATCAAGTGAACGTTTTCTTATTGATATAAGCACTTAGTTTTTCATTATAAATAAAATGGACTTTGAAATTATTTTTAGAGCAAATAATAAGGTTTTTAAGGGATGAATTTTCTTGAAATACATAAGTGACAGCTGACTTGTAAAAATCACGAAAGTTAATTAATAATTTTTATATAGGATTAAAATAGATATGTCGAGACCCATGTTCTTTTAGTTTTAGGATATAAATATCCTAACTGCCACAGACTCATAAGACATGCGACAGGCGTATATCAGAAAAATAATCAAATCAAAGTAATATTACATGTAAGAGACTTGACAAGCTCTATCTAAATCTTACTAAACCTTAAGTGATAGAACTCAAACTATAGTCAATGAAAAAGAATAATTCGTAAAGGTTACCACATTTTGAAAATCTTTGCAAGTCTACGCCTAGCCTTAGGTAAACCACAATATGTCAAACTAAACCTTGTTTAAAGCGACACGTGACTTTATAGTTTAATATATTCATGAAAGTAATGCAGGAAGATCAGAAGAGAGACACGCGCTCGGCTATTTTAGTATGTTCCTAGTATAATATATGTTTTTCATTTTTTAGGGTTTCACAGTATCAAGATAATAACTTAATTTCAAGCTAACTAGTTAAATATAACATTACAAACTAAAACAATAAAAAAATACTATTTTATGATATAATCGTTAAATACCTGTAAAACTAATACCCCTATTACCTACTAATATCCCTACTAATATTATAAATGTGAATGTAAGTTTGTTTGTTACGCTTTCACGAGAAAACTACTCAACCGATCATCATAAAACTTTGTACACATATTCTTGGAGGTATTAGAAGTAACGTAGGATACTTTTTATTAAAAAAAAATATTCAATCAAAAAAATCAAAAAATTGTTTGTATTAACAATGGTTTCTGAAATAACTAGAGTAATTTTGAAGAAACTTTCAGGCATCCTACAGGTTAACCCAATGAGGTTGATTAGCAATCAAAAAAATGAACGCGGGCGAAGCCGCGGGTAAAGCTAGTCTTATATAAATAATCATTATTATCGAGATATAAGAAGAATATTATTGTAGAAGCTGTACCTGTCTTTGTCTAGAAACGAGAAAATCACTGGACAAATTTTGATAAAAATTTATAACATCATAGTTGATTAACGGGGTCAGCCTATTATAGGATATTTTTACTCAGGAAAAATAGTAAAAAGGCGAATCCGAGTAGAGCAAACGAGAATTTCGAGAAAAGCGAAAACTGTATTGTAGGGAAAAAATTGTTTAGAGAAAAGGTAATTTAGAAGACTGACCTCACCTCACTTACATAGAATCAAAATAAAAGTCAGACAACAATAACACAAAATCCCAGCTCAATGGGCATCATCCCGAATCAAATGTGGGAGAATTCAGAACGTATACTGTTATAGAAATGATAAGTTGTTGTAAGTAAGCCGTGATGTTCAATTTTTATTATAATACAGAAGAAAATTTTATATTTGTAATAATAGCTTACAACATATTATTTATTATACAGCATTCCGAGCCGGTGGTAGCTTATTCACAGACTTACAGACTGACATTTAATTTAAAGTTTATTAGTTATGAAAATGACGATTCAAAAGTGGTTGTAAAAGTTTATTTGAATTAAGAATATTTTTATTTGATTTGATTTTATATACACACAATTTAGTGCACTGATTAATATTAGTTTTAATAATAAATAATATAATTATAACATTAAATGTTCATGTTGATAAAAACATTTCAAATCACTTCAGAGGACTAATAGGATATTTTAATGGAGTCTAGTAACAAACATTTAGATTTATCTATGATTTTGGAAAATCGGACATACTTCGTATTCATCCGATTTGGAGCTAAAATATCTTTAAAAAACTCTAACAAACAAGATCACAAATATATGTAATACTTTATACCACTTTGATGTCAAAACGTTTTGATATTTTTACTCTATACCATTTCCATTTTTACTGTACATTAAAAATCTTAATTGGCTATATTAAGCATTCAGCATATAGAACAACATACAAATATTTGGGTAGTTTAAAACATTACATGCTATGCCATTTCCAAAAGCCTCTACTCTGATGTGATCAACACAGCTAGGTGGCGGCGGCGGTGTGACGGCGATTGTCAGAATAACAATGGGAGGGACGGACAATGTGCCGGTGGTCGAAACAACCGGAGTCTTTGTTGGGGAAATGTGGCCAAAGATTATTTGCACGTAGATGTACTGGAAAATGATTAAAATTTAATATATTTTTTGTCTTATTTCTCTTTTTTTTTCAAAAATTGTTTGGGATATTGTTAGACAATATAACTGTTAAATAATAGATACCGTTAATTATATATAGCTTATATAATGTAAAAAATAACTTAAAGCGAATGGTTTTTATTTTAATTAGAATGCAATGCGTACAGTGCTCATACTATGTATAAATTGTATATACGTAATATGTAATACAAACCGAGAGAAGTAGGTTCAAATCCCGCGTCTCACACTTTTGATATTCTCTATGTAAATAACCATTATAATATGATTAACGAGGTAATATTCTTACGATGTATAAAATATTACTTTACATAAAAGTGAGCTAATTAGTGTTTGAAAGATATACCTACGAGTTTGACATCAACCCACACTGTGCCAGCGTTATGGACTATGCAATGGTCTGATGTCCTTCACACTCAATGATGATACCAATAAGTACTTTAAGTATTTATTTATAAAGGCAGTGGTAGCCCAGTGGTAACGCGCTTGCTTGGATCAAATCCGGGTCTCGCACATCTGATATTTTCATGTGAAGATTATTTCTAACATGATTACCACTTGTCTTACGCTGAAGAAAACATCATCAGGAAACCTGTATGTCTAAGAAAACCTAGCAAGTTTTCGAAAGACATGTGAAGTCCCCCAATACGCACTAGGTCAGTGCGGTGGATTATGGCCTAATCCTCGTACTGTGGGAAGCCCGTGCCCAGCTGTGGGATGTTAAAATCTTCTGAAAAATGGTATTTATAAACTTTCTTCTTTACATAAAAATGTCAGTAATTATATGTACATTTAAAAGCAAAATGAAAATAATTACACTTGCTCTTTGACATAGCGTCATATGAAAGGTGCTACAGCGCGAATGAAACATACCTTTCTCGGACAATAGGCTTTAATACTTTGATTTATCCCTAAACATGAAACTAGTATACGAAAATAAATCTGAATACAAGTATTATAATGTACATTTTCCAGTATTACAGTATTGTGGAATTCGTCAGAAATCTTGAGGGGATTAAGAAGGTGCTAGACTTATTGTTAAGGTATACACTATGCTAAATATTGTAAGCTTTGTTAAAGCTTATGAAATAATATACAGTTCGCGTCACGTAAAAAGAACGCTGGAAGAAAGTGGTGGGGGGTGTGTTTGCGCATCGGTACATTCACATACGAAATTTCTAAGCATATTCTTTTATTTTTGAACTAGCCTTTCGCTCACGATGTATGTTGATTATAGCTAGGTACATTGAAAATTATATTAGATAGAATGTAATTAAATAGAATTCTATTAATTAATAAAATATGTTTGATTCAGTGTAGAATGTATAATCTACTTACAAAAAATTAAATTAATTCGTTTAATATATTTTTTTAATTATTAACTGAATTATTATCAGACTCTCTCTTTATAAAACAAAATACGTCAAAAATATTTTTTTACTATTTTTTATATAAAATCATTTCGTAACTAATAACTTTTGTGTACGCGATGGTATTTTAAACTGACAAACCAATAGCGAGCCGAAAATCATGCGACTCGTGCACCGCCGTCCCGCGCCCCGCGTCTTACCACCAAATTGGCCGATAAATCGTCTCTGCGCAACTTGACAGCCAGCGTTCTTTTTACATGACGCGAATTATACTATTCCTTCTTAGATTTATGTGATTTATTTAATATTTCAAATAAAATCTTTAAACTTACTAACACATCACGTAGGGAAGCCAAATTCATATAAATTCGCAAAAAATAAATGTCCCCAAAGAGACTGGAACCCGCGACCACTGGCATAGCAAGTAGGGTAGTACTACAAATAGCACTACAAACCGAGCCAAACGTGTCGTCATCATAATGAAAACATGTAAAAGTTTGATTTAATTTAATTTAAATTATGTTTACTTTTTGTTGCTTTGAGAAATGCGCCCACTTTACTATAAGATAAATATTTCAATGAAAAATAAACAGCCATCTGTGCAAGCAGGATGGTTGCCACTGGGCTCAAGTGAAAAAATCGTTTATCGCTTCTAAATATATAAAAGTAGTCAAATGATAAAACTCGATATTTTATATTTTAATATAATTATATATATATGTTCATAAAATACAAGGTACGAAGTAATAAATATTAGGTAACGTTTGCGTTAACACAAATATTTTGGTAGCACACAAATATCTTGATTTATTGACATTTTGCTATCGTTTTAGAGATCCGTAGGCGGAATAGTTTTATTTTTCACTGAAAGCACTTTAAGAAATAGCTTAAATGTAAGTTTGAAATATATTTTTGGTAATATCCTTTAAAAGCTATATAATTTCTTGTATAAGTTATGTAAATATTTGTATGAATTGTATAAGTATTGTGGGTAGGAAGATATGTATAGTTATGTCAAGTAAAGAATGAATACCAAACAATATGTATTAATAAAAAGATAATGGAAAAAGTTATTTATAATATTATATACGAGTAGTATATAAATTTATTAAAAATATATAACAATATATTTTCTTCATTTTCAACATTAATTACTACAGTAAGACTACTGTAGTCAGTGGTCTATACATCAGTGTAGTCTATATCTATTCAACACTGTAGTCAGTGTCATACTAGTGTATATAATAATAACTATGTTTAATTTTCTTATTTATTTAATAAGGCTTACCTTAACTAGAGAAATATACACAAACTTCACTATCATCACTACATAGTATAAAACAAAGTCGCCTTTTCTGTCCCTATATCCCTATATCCCTATGTGCGCTTAAATCTTTAAAACTACGCAACGGATTTTGATGCGGTTTTTTCCAATAGATAGAGTGATTCAAGAGGAAGGTTTATATGCATAGCTAGCGGATTCCGAAGCTTTGCCTGTGCTAAATCTAGGGAAGAGCCCGAGCGAAGCGAGGGCGAGTCGTAATGACTAAAACATTGAAAAAAATAATCTTTTTTGTATATACCTCTAACTTAAAGGTATGCACAACATTATTCATCATTTATATATCGACGGAACCAAATAAGTTTTTACCCGAGCTCACCTACAATTATAATTGCAGACCTAATTCGCCATATGTAAACAGAGTTGCCAGCGTTTATTTGTTTTCTTACCGTATTTTTATTCGACGCACATGTTCAACGAGATACGTTATTTCACGGACGCCCAATTATAACATATAAATTTTATTTTATTCCCAACTTTACATTTTGAAATAGTAAGCTTAAATATTTTGACTCTCGAAATGTTTTAGCGAACGTAATGTGGTAATACATAAAAATACTGTTTATATAACAAAAGTGGGATTCATTACTTATACTTACGTCTTTTTAGTTTATACGTATATAGTTAAGTTGTTAAAGCATATTATACATAATATAATGTCTTAATTTTTGGAAGAATTTTTGAAGAAATTTTCGCATATGTTTTTATATGATAGATATGAAAAACTCAGAAAAGATGTAGGTATATTTAACCAAAATAATCTAGATCTCGAAAGCTGCGCCACGTGCATCTTTTTAACGGTTTTAGAAACATATAATATTACAACACGATATATTTGAAGACACGTTTGCCTCCATTTACCCTTTAGCTGTGCTAGCGGTCGTAGGTTCGAGTCCTTCGAGTAAAATGGCGGTGGCATATTAACAAACAAACATACGTAGCGACGGACATGCCAAAATTATTAGTAACTTTTAATTGATCCATTCAAATCGTACCTTACTTTCAGCGTATAAAGGATTCTTACTTCTAAAGTGTCAGACGTAAAACAAACGGGTACAAACACGCTTCTTGGTAATCTAATTGAACGCGTAACCAATGAGTTGCCATTGGCAGCTCAATAGTATTATATTCAGCCCTTTTTCAGCTCGTACGGGACTCCCCTTCAATATGAGGGGAATCGGGCCATCGTCTAGTACACTGGACAAGTGTGGGTTGGCGGACTTTAAATGTTGGAAAATTGCTAGGTCTCTCAGACTTCCTTCTTTGTTTTCCTTCGCCGTAAAACAACTGTTCACTCGGTCAATCAAGCGAGCGCGTTACCAAAGGGTAATTGGTAGCTTAATAGTATAACAAGCTTATTTTATATAAGGACACTTGTCTGTCCGTCTGTACCGGTGAGAAGTGAAAGCAGGGAAGGTGGGGCGGGGGCGGTAGTAAATTGACGATGATTGCCGACAATTGCGGGCAATCGAGCCACTGAGATAACGGTTTGTTAGTATTGTATGCGTAAGTAAAGGTTAGGGTATACTATATGAAGTATATTTAAGGAAAAATTCAGATAAAATATTGTAGTATATTTAATAATATTTTCAGTCTCTAAAAGTGTTTCTAATTATTTTTTTCTAATAGTTACAGGTAAATAACATTGAAGTCTCTATTTGGAACATCAACATAACAGCTTTTATTTTATTTAATTCATTATGGATTTATAAGAAACACAAAAAAACGTAAAGTAACTTAGCTAACTTTTATTAAAGAAATATAATTTAGGGTTCTGCTGAAGCAAGTGTGCACAAAACTGTTAAATTTTTTTAAAGTAAAAACTTCATAATTTAATTCAGTAATTATACTAATGTACAGCTACCTTAGGGGTCGTCCATAAATCACGTGATGTTTGAATGGGGGGGAGGGGGTTCGGAAAAAAATCACGAAATATCACCAGGAGGGAGGGGGGGTGTAGTGAGTTATCACGTGATTTTTTTTACTCACCGTTGGGATTATCCCGCGTAATCTTAAACCTCACCACGTATCACCATGGGGGAGGGGGGGTCTAAAAAGTTGCTTAAAAACATCACGTGATTTATGGACGACCCCATAACATTCACTTCTAGTAGGGTACATATATTGTGTTAAGAAGAGAGACGACCGTGTATAATTTGCTTAATTTTTATATATAACAAAAACAATGCAAGCATATGTATGTACCTAATATATATTAGTTATGTATATGCACATGCATTTGTTATGAAACCGCATGAAAATCTGTTCAGCAGTTTTTGAGTTTATTATGAAAAGACGGACACAGGGAGACGGATGGCGGACGACTATGTTTTATAATATGTAGTGATAGTAATAATTAGACTGTCTAGCAAACAGAAATTTTTCACAATAAATACTAAAAATATCCATATTATATAGTGGCATTACACGCTACAGTATTCACAATATACGTAACCTATATAGTAAATACACCTTATCATGCGTAACAGCGGTCACAGACCTGCCGACGGATGCGACCAATTGAGCTGCAATAAAGGTGCGTTTACCTCCGACCTGCCTTGAACTTCGAGGGCAATGACATGATACTACGATGATTAACCTGTCTGGAAGAGTAATAAATGTCATTCGTATCAGTTGGCATGGTGGGTGAACCCCATTGGTAATAATTAGGTACATATTTTTCTGTGGATTACCATAAATATTAGTTATTTGGTGGTCGATTTGCAAAGTTTCGTAGTTTTTTGATGTTCTCAATATATAGCATTGATTGTGTTTGGAAATCGTGATTTATATGTCCAACTAGTGACATGCCCTCGCTCCGCTTGGGTTTACTTAGTTACGTTTTAACGGTTAGTATAGATTTTTTAGAGATGTAATATTTTTCCACAATATTTATCCATAATAATAGTATCCTACATTTATGTGAACCGGATGACCAGCAATTATATCGAAACTCATTAAAATCTGTCCAATGAAATTTTAAAAACCTAAAAACTACTTTCGTCTTGGTATCGATATTCAATAAGATATTCCAAAACATATGTCATGGACGGATTCGAGTAAGTCTCAGTTGCAGTTTTATTATAATATGTAGGTATAGATTATGAATATTGGTAGCAAAGTTACTTACCCTGTACTGTGGATACTTTCTTAGTTAAACGATCGACGACGAAACCTAGTATGTACTAAATTGGCCCATATTTATAATAATAAGATACTCGTTTGTAGTTCACATAAGAAAGTTCTTAACATTTATAAACTCTCATACAGCTTAATAATAAATTCATTTATTTCAAGTATCATTGACTCATTGATTTGTTAGTATACATAGAAAAATGCTTATTTTAATATTAGTAAAAAAATATATTATGGTTAACATTTATAGGATTGACTATGTACATGACTCACTAAGGGCTTCCCGAGAGAAATGGCGCAACAGTGATTCACGTACAAACAGTCAAATCTCTTCGCAATCATGTTAAGAATGCTGTTGGAGCTCGCCCGAACCCTGCTCACCAGTTTTATATACATATTTATAACATATACATATACAAAGAACAGGTAACAAGGTGTTAAATACATCAATTTATCTAGAAATAAATATAAAACTATTTTTACAGACGTCAATTGCCTTACTTCAGACAAAAAATCATTAAAATGTAGCATACCACTTGTGCCTGCGTCTGTACCAATCAATGAGACAGGTCCACCTTTTATTGTCGCTTTCGTTCCCGGTGTCCGGTTGCCATCCGCGAAGCAATTGTACTTTAGATCCTAAAGAACCGTACCACCGAACCCAAGCAAACCAATTTCACCCCTATTACGGTAAATTAAGGGATATTTCACCGTGCAATTAAAACTACAGCCGTATACAAGTAATTACTGTGTGGTTCGAACAATTGAACAAACCGAGGTGTGGTGATATACCACTATCTTCAATGTTCCTTGAATTTTTGTTAGCGCTATTATTTTTGAAATTCCTAATAAACTATTCAGATTCGATGCTGAAATTTCTCCCAAGGAGTCTTATATTTTACTAGTTTTTCCCGCGGCTTCGCACGCGTTCTAAACATCGAAAACCTATTTCTTTCTGAGTCACGCGGTATGATACCTCGCTAAACTAACACCCGCCCTTCCAGTTTTTGCAACTTTTTTCATTGATGCTCCGCTCCTATTGGTTGTCTATCCAACTTAAATTGAATTTTTTAAATCGAACCAGTAGTTCCTGAGATTAGCGCGATCAACCAAACAAACAAACAAACTCTTCTGCTTTATTATATTAGTATAGATTTATAGGACTTCACTTATACACAAATATCAGTTCCATGGTGAAATTAATTTTGGTAATTTCACTTAAAACAAGTACCATAAAAAATGTAGTAATAGAAAATGTATATAAACCTATATTTACAATGTTTGAAAACAAATAAATATTTCTTTAATATTTGACCACTGTCAGTAAAAGTTTTGCCATTTACTATGTACTTAAAAATGCTATTCTAAAAATCGTCATACACTACTCGTTGTATTGAAAAACTTGAACTTGTTTTGTGTACATATGAAGTAATGTATACGAAAATAATGAGTACAGTTGTTATTTTTTTCGCAGTGTAATACCAATAGATCGGTAATAGGTAAAGTTAGTTTAGAGTTGGTTTTTCATGGGACCCTCTAATGGCAGGTTTGATATACAGTCAGAGTGACCACATTAATGCTCTATACCTATGATTTTTTGTTATTTTGGCACGTAATAGCGATCATATTTTAGTTTTTTTCGCTATTGTATAAAAGTTATAACTTTTACTAATAGGAAGTGAATTTATAATAAGTATAAAAATGTAATAGTTAAGTTGTTTATGTTTTTGGTATTATTTATATCTTATACGAATATTTTTGGCTCCTTTTGAGATAAAGAAATCCTGCTCAAAGCTGTTATATAGTAATTTAGGTATTCAACGAATATAAGCTTTAGCCTCTATATATACTAAATATATTTAGTTATTCGGATGGTTATTTACACTTTTTTGAAATCAGAGATAAACTCGCATTTAATTACTCCTCCAGAAAGTTCACGTTAGATAATAAAATTTGTATTAAAAACATATTATTTTGATTAATTTTCAATGCTTTACCATTTTTTTTTATTTTTACAGTTACGTAATCAAAAATGTTTGCAAATATCAAAGAAATAAACCAAAAACCGTATACTTATCGTGAAATCACGAGCTCATTCAACCTGATACCAGCATTAAGCCAGGGTATATCGCAAGATCTGACCGGAAATTAAGACACGAGGGCACCCTCCTTCCGGTTCCGCTCGGACGTCACCTTACGCCGTGGGCATTATCATATTTCAGATGTTATCCCATCGATGTGGGGGATTATTTCGTTTCGTTTGAGATTCTTCATCAAGACGTTGGATATGTGAATTAGTTCTAGTTAAGCTAAGTTTTTTGTTTTATATTAATACATTCGGAACGGCTTTTTACTTACTTAGCTTTATTATCAGGGGTTTAATAGACTGACTAAAGCAATAATGATACAGTACAAATATGAAGTCTTCGAATCTGAATCTTCCAGTTTGACTTCATCGTATCTCGATCAAAGATTAAAAATATTATTTTGATACAGCTGAACAACAAATTACTTAAGCAAGTAGTTTTATAATAAAAATTTAAAACGACAAAATTGTTGCTCTTCACAACAAAGTACCAAAGCATAAACGTAAATTGCAAATATGAATGCATTTTGAAGAATATTGCAAGTATCTTAGACATTCTCAATAGAGTACACAGGGCAAGCATATAATTTGAGAAGTGTCGACCATCTTGGAGCGATCACAGCACCCCCTCATCTCCTCAGTCCCTCCCTGACCCTGGGGGTGGGTATACGAATATTTTTCACACAAACACGTCGCTACGTGGACACTTCTTCTTGATATAATATTGCTACAAGCAAGCTTGGTTTACATGACTTTTTACATTATAATTTTAACTAATTTGAATTATTTTTGTACTCATGCTCAAAAAGGGATAAGAATCACTTAAAGACGCAACTAAGCACACTAAGTAAATAGGTACGTAGTATTTTGCTAACATAGTAGGCAATTTATGAAATTAAAAATAGTGAACGATACACTTAAACCACTGTATTATATTAGAGTTCACATTTTTTTCTGTTTTTCTTGTGGCTATATGATAACATTGCGACCATTTCTAGTCTATTGTGATGGCTGTGGAATTAGAATAAACTACTGAATTCACATGGGCCCATTTGGGCCCAAAAATTATGTTCTAGAAACTGCTTTTACAATATTACAAGAATCTATACAAAATATAAAATAAATAAGAACATTAAAAGACATTACAACATAAATAAAGTCATTCATAAAATTTAAAAATAAATAATTAAATATAACCAATCATAAAGCACCGCATGTAAGCCCATAAACTTGCTAGGTGGCGTCGTAAGTGTCCGCTCGCGGTCAAACTTTATATATTTTATATGATTCGGCTCACCGCGCCGCATTTATTATTCGAAGTCAGCCCGCCCCGCCCGGTGCTTTAAAAAGTGTACGAAATATTTCAACAAGGTAGATGTCCTAAACCAACAAGTAATATTGGATAGGTTACCGCGCGTGTAATTTGTGGAAAACTACTTGATTTTATTACGTCGAAGTACTCCTATTTTAACCGACAAATAAGTAAGAAGTTGTATGTTCCACTGTATATTTTTATAGTTTCATGCTTAGCTTTTAAAGCTCATCTATGATTTTTTAAATTATATATGTATAAATGTTATATCTTATACTTTTAAAATTACATCATCACTACATAGTATAAAACAAAGTCGCCTTTTCTGTCCCTATATCCCTATATCCCTATGTGCGCTTAAATCTTTAAAACTACGCAACGGATTTTGATGCGGTTTTTTTAATAGATAGAGTGATTCAAGAGGAAGGTTTATATGCATAACTAGCAGATCCCGCGGCTTTACCTGTGCTAAATCTAGGGAAGAACCCGAGCGAAGCGAGGGCGAGTCGCTAGTTATGTATATATTGCTTAAACGATTGTAATCAAACTTTTCCTTATTTCAAAACCGTGACCCAGGATATTTTCTTACATTTATTCGCTTGGTGTCGATAAATAACATCCTATATGTTAATTTTGAATGTAGGCTACCTTAATTACTTATATACACTGTTTGTTGCATACAGAAACTTTCACGTTTTTAATATTTTTCAGCTAAGTCTATGAAAAGTATAGCACACTCCATAATTATCTATACCATAGAGTATAACTTCGTAACAAGGGTTTTTCGTTTCATTTCCTTCATTTTCCTCATCCATATATGATAAGACGGACTAATAAAAGGAGTCCTGATAGCAACCTGACATCTGCAGCGGGTGTCAGTTTTACGACGCGCCGTAATCTTACCTTGCTTAATAAAGTCACGTGGACGGTCGTAAAAATCTGCAGATCTGCGATAACTACTTGACCGGTTCTGAATTGCTTACCAAAACAATAGAAACTATGAACAATTTATACTGAAGTTGAGTGTTTATGTTTAAAATAGTTCAGGTTTAGTAGCTCAGTTTAGCAAGAACAAATCTGCTAACTCCGTTAACATGAACTTTTTAAGTAGCCACTAAAATTGTTATTATTTCAATAATAAGTGTTACAAACTAGTACATTATGATTTTTTTAGATTAATTAAGAATATATTGTTAATATATATATAAAAAAAACATTGTTCCGAAATTATAATAAGTATTATTGTATTTCTTGATTTTAGTAACCTTTGAAAAAATACTGAAAAGGAGTAAACCGACTTGCGAACTAAGGTACCGATCTTAGTAGCGAGTTGTACCTTTTGGTACCTATTACATAACAAACTATGTTTAGTATTACATAACAAGTTACTCACGCACACTTCGCTTGGGTTCTTCCCTGGGTACATTTTAAGCGTTAATAGCATAAGGTATATCTTTTATACCCTGATAGTCAGCTATAATCGTAACAAACTTCATCATAATCTGTCTAGTTGTTTTTCTTAAAACGGTTACAATTTGATAGAATTGGATAAACAGAATATCTAAAAACTAAAAATTCATCTTCTGTGTCCATAAAATAAGATATTTCAATAAAATTTTTGATCGATTTGTAACGTGTAAAGTGCAGATTTTACTTTTGTAATTATTATATGTATGTACATATTAACATGTAGATTACTCAATTATTACCATTGTAATAATTAATTTTATATCCACGGATAGGTACTTATAAGCCCACGGGTGGCCATATTCATCATAACATCAATAAACAGATCTCAAAAGCTCTTGAGAACTGCTCCAGGTGTTTTCATACAAATATAAATGTGTCCGCGCTCACACTGTTCATTTAACGGTTATTATTTCAATTTAATGCTAACAATATTTTAAACCTTAATCAAAAGAGATAAAAGTCATTCCACGTCTTAAGTAAAGGGTGGCGCCACGTGTGTACCGCCTGCGATTTTGTATGAACAAATATATTTCTTAATAAGAAAACGCAATAAAAACAGGAGGTGAATGTACGTACATGATACTCGTTGATTGATACAGCAAATGTGAGGAGCAAATTGTGTGATGAAAGTTAAATATTGGGCCAGAAGTTTTATTAAAAAAGTTTATGTAGAGCTTTGAAGGTTATTCTAAAGGAAATTGTCGAGATACCTAATCTAAATATAATAAAATAACGAAGTCAAATCTATACAATAAATATTATTTGGAAAATTTTATTGAACTAGACATTGTTATCAATACACAACTATCATATAGTTTTAAGAATTTTTGTCCGTCTGTCTTGTTCTCATGAGGTATGAGTGTCAACATAAAGGATATTTTCTGAGAATTCTATAACTAGGTACTAACCGTCAAAACACATCAAACTCGGGCGGAACGAGGGTGAATCTCTAGTGTTATAATTAAATTATAATACATCAAGTAAGCAATAACACTGCTTGTTTTCGTATCTAAAGAAATTAATAAAAATATATAATACTAGCTTTACCCGCGGCTTCGCCCGCGTTCATTTTTTTAATTGCTAATCAACCTCATTGGGTTGATCTGTAGGATGCCTGAAAGTTTCTTCAAAATTACTCTAGCTATTTCAGAACCCATTGTTAATACAAACAATTTTTTAATTTTTCGTAAAAAATATTTTTTTTTGATAAAAAGTATCCTATGTTACTTTTAATACCTCCAAGACTATGTGTACACAGTTTCATGATGATCGGTTGAGTAGTTTTCGCGTGAAAGCGTAACAAACAAACTTACATTCACATTTATAATATAGTAGGGATTTATGTTTATTTTATACGTCAATATAATAAATTTACGTATGTCATATTTAAAATATGATGCATATGCTTTTTTAAAAGGCAGTAGTAATCTCTGGAAAGTAAAAAGTCGTACTAAAGTAAGTTAGTAAGTCGTAACAATACGTTACTAAAAGTTGGGAAAACGATCAGGTATTCCCTAACGCGAGGAAGTAACTGAGAGTCATCTGGACCATTTTTATTAACGAACAAAATAATAAAGACGTACAAAAACAAACACTCGGTAGCAATACATACGTAAATAGACAGCACCGTGGGAGATGTGAAATGGACTTGACTTTGATACTCCTTATAACCTCGTAAATAGAGTTGAGAATGGCTAAATATTTCAATGCTAAGTATGTTTCCTTCTGATATAATGGTTTTGTTTTAAAGTGTAATGAAACACTGACAGACGTGTGAACGGCAGGGCGGCCCTTTCACAGAGCAGTGTGAAAGGGCCTTTTAATTTGGTGATTAGTTCGGTAAGTTTGGCTAAAATAACTAGGGTAGGTCTCACATAGCGATGACACGTCTTGATCGTCACCCTTTATAATTAGATAGCTAAGTAAATATGAAATTGTATACTTTTAAAGCTGTATTCTTTGCAACTGCCTCGGTGATGTAATGGCTAGCGTGTACGGTCATACATCGAGAGGCCCTAGGTTCGAGTCTCAAGTCGGGACAAGTTTAGTAATTGAGTATTTCTGTTTAGTAAGCCTCAGTAGCCGCCAGGAGTTGGGAAGTTGGCGGTGTGTCACCCCCGTGCCTCGGAGAGCACGTGAAGCCGTCGGTCTTGCGTCTTAGCTCTCACTAGTCGTATCGAACAGTCATCCCACCGGAGTATGAGATTGATAGGAATAGAGAGTGCACTTGTGTCTGCTGAATTTCAAGAAAGATAGTTTAACTTTAAAACCAAGAAGAATGTTAAAAAAAAGTATAATAAGGAAGGGCTTTCCCGAATTTTATTCAAAAAATATAATTAAATCGCAAAGCTTTTAAATTTCTATATAATGTCTGACACATTCACATGTACGGAACATAATATCTTCACAAGAGTTCATTTCGCACTTGATTAGTTTTTACAAAAGAAAACAAAATTAAATAATAAGAAAGGTCATGAACATATTTTCATTAAGTAACGTACGGCTTCACACATATTTTGTATGTCCATTGTACAACTTTACTATCTTCTAATCAACTATACCAGGGCCTCAAGTCTGCTATTTTACATACAATTGTCATTGTGAAACAATGCAATTTTAATTCAATTACCATTGGTCCAAAATTTGGTAGTCTACTAAATTTACAATGGTCGATCAATGGTCTTGTCATTGGATTGTAATTGGATTGTAGTTGAATTGTAGTAGAACAGGAATTGGTATTGCCATTAGCTAAAAAAGCGATCACCGAAATGAGTTTCAGGCTAGTTTCGATTATATATGTTATCAATTTATGTTTTAAAGACTAAGCATTATGTAAAATGATCATAAAAAGCCATAAATATAAATTTTAAATGCAATATAAATAATAAATCCTCAAAAATAAATAAGTTTCATCTGTAACTGTCAAATTGACATTAAATATCAATGTCATTTCACATTTGATAGGACAATTATTATTTATTCGTGGACGGTCGTGGTATAAATTACCTACTGTACTAGCATACATAATAATGGTGATAGTTATAGTTAATAGTTAACAGTGAGTTAGTTCAGTGGTCATTAGAACTGTCAAAATATTAACAGACTACGCAATTCATCCGATCATTGCCTTGTCATTACGTACGGGACTACCAATTATTTGCAAAGTGTCATTGAAGTGTAAGTGACACACCATCGGAAGACCATTGAATTAGTAGACTACCAAAATTGCAAAAAGTAGCAATTACGATGTCATTGATAGACAATTGTAACACCATTGCAATAGCAGACTTGAGGCCCAGATAGAGAAATTGTATTCAAATCTGATATTCAACATCCTAATTTTAATAATATTTTCAACTCATATGTCTTTTTATGTACTTTAATAAGTATTAAAAAATACTTGTTATTCACCGTATTTTTTTAGGTTTAATAATAAAATGGTAAAGCCAAGAACAATTTAATTAAAGACATTTGTGCTTTACAACCAAGTACCTTTCCAAGTTTATAGCTCTATATTGTCTAAAAATGGTCCTGTCGTGACGGTCCCTAAGCGTATGCTAATTTTATTTTAAAAAAATGCAACAAGCCCACATGTCGCCGGCCATCGCGTCCCGTTCCTTTTTTATTACTTTTATTAGATTGACCACTTTGGCCCACCTTCCTCTCTTGATTTGATCGCATATTTTGTATAAATTACACATTTTTTTTATGTTAAAAGATATATTTCTTGATTTTTACTTTATTGATATTTTATTTATTGTATGACTAGATAAGGATTAATGATGTTGGTGATATCTAAATCTAAAAATCGAATTTGCCATTATTAAAATTATTTAGTTATAGGTCACAGGCTACTAAAAATGGGTTAGTTAAAAGTAAAGCGTAATACACATAATATATTTAGCTTAAACTGTTTGTTCTTATAAATAAACAAGAGACTCTTCTGAGTACGTTCTTACATGCCTATATTTCAAACATGATACGTTTTTCAGAATTAAGATAACCTATCCTAATGTTGACTTAGATAACCAGGTATATTATCATCACACCACATCAAGGATTATTTAAGATAAACATTTCCATCATACATTACGTATATGTAACTCTACCTGTTTTAGCAGCGCACGCCAGAATAGCTCGCAGATGTTAGATTTTTTTACTACTTACTTGACACTTATCGTCATATTTTGGACAATGCACACAAAATCAATATAAATTGTAACCTATGTGTCAGTCTGATGTATAAGCTATATTATTGTAAAGTTTCATTAAAATCTATACTGTAGTTTTTACGTGAAAGAGTAACAAACATCAATATATCCATACTTACAAACTTTCGCGTTTATAATATTAGTATAGATAATGACTACCTATTTCAATAACATTTTGGAAAAATATTTAATGAAAATATACGATTCAGTTAGAATGTTATTATACTTATATGTGAATAAGATAAACATTTAATGAACTTATTAACGCACTAAACACCGGAGCTAATTTTCCAAGCATGCGTTTCAGCGTTTGCTCAGGCCACTTCTACTTCATTAGCGAGTACCGATGACAGTGTTGTTTTAATTACGATATAATGCCTTTTCATATGTTTTATAAAATTCTATATTAAATTAATAATTCGGTATTTTAATAATAGTTAAATAAAACCAGTTTTATAATGTTTATAGCTTTTGGCAAAGTTTTTTTATTTCATTGTACTGAATCAGCCTTTTTGTAAATTTTGGGTAAGCACTGTCTGTAACAAGTATATAAACCCCTGAGACGCCAAATACCTTAGTCTCTTCCGTGACCATGATTGTTGTAAAGCATTCGAAACGTAACCCCAAATCTAAATAAATCCGCGACAAAATCTGAAAAGACTAGTTTCATTTATAATGTTAAATATTCTCGTAAACCTACGAAAGTATTATGTGAATCAGCCTTGACAAATTCGTATGAAGCTTTGTAAATATTGACTATGACTTGGAATAAAACATTTTTAGGTTTGCTCAATTTTGTAATTACTACTAGTTTTCAGTGTATAATAAATAAATATGCTGTATATGTCTATAATTTATGTTAGAGATGGGACGGACAGCTGACAGTGCTTACCAAACATTAAAATCAATCGAGCAGTTTAAGATTGAAAAGATAATGTTAACAAACCTCCAAAATCATTTAAAAATTCCTTAGTAATTATTAAAACGATGATTTTACGCATAATTTACTCGGGAAAGAGCTTTTGAACTACATTCGTCGGTAGAAGCTTATATTTAACGCCTCGATACGACAAATGTCACAAGCAATTAAAGAGATACCTGGAAAGCGATTTTACGTTACTTACGCCTCATATCTTAAAATTAATAAATTTAAAATTATGATATATTCTAACATAATTATATTTTGACGACACATTTGGCGCAGTTTGTAGTGACCATACTTTCTGGAAGGCGGTCGCGGTTTCGAGTCCTGCTGGGGGCAATCATTTGTTGAGCACGAATGTTTGTACTCCAATCATGGGTGTTAATATTTTTAATATGTATGTATTTAAAATTTATATATGAAGCATATCAACTATCTGGTATCCGTAACACAAGCTTCCTTCGTAGCTTACCACGGAACTAAATGGCGCTGTTGTAATAATGTCCCAACATATTTATTATAAAAAAGAACAAATTTCAAGGTAATGGTAATTTTAATATTTTAATTTGGTAATTTTATTCTACATTTAAGTAACTAAACAATATGTGACAGAAATGTTCTTTCACTTTTAGTCCTAGAATACATTGAAAAATAAACTTATTAAAGTTAGTTGCAGAGCTCGACAACAGGTGTTGGCGTGTCAACAGTAAAAGCTACATCTATCCCTGTCAATTTGAAGGTGATGTAAATCCAAATTTTCTACTGGAAAATTCTCCTACTGCGACTTCAATACTTAGATCCTAGAATTTTATTTCTTAAAATGAATTACTAACGAATCATAAGCGCTTATACGATGCGTATCTTTTTTGTACTTCTAATTATTAAATTTAGAGACTTTAATAAGATTTTAACCGAGAAGTACTTTAAAATGAACATTTTATTTTTTTATTTTTTTTTATGGTAAAAAGGGGGCAAACGGGCAGGAGGCTCACCTGATGAGAAGTTATCACCTCCGCCCATGGACATCTGCAAGCCAGGCTTGCAGATGCGTTGCCGGCCTTTCAGGATAGGGAGGGATGGAGGGATGAGGGAAGTGGGAGGGAGGGGGGAACGAAGGCGGAGGATGAAGGGAAGAGGGAGGGGGGAAGGAGAGTGGGCCTTCCGGACTCTCACTCACCGGACGAAACGCGACAGCATAGCTGCCACTTCACGCCGGTCTTCTGTGAGAGAGTGGTACTAATGAACTATACGGGGCGTGCCGGCCCATTCGGTTGCTACCCGAAGGTAACAAGCGTTTCATATTAGTTGTAAATTCTTATTGAAATCATTATTATCAATACAGACGCACAAATCTATAGTAGACATACAAATCTATAGTTTTTGGAATTTTGTTTATCTATCGGTTTGGGAACGCATCATGAGAAAAACACTGGAAAAATTGTGATGAGTAAGGAACCTGAATAAGTATACCTGCTAAAAATAACCTGTGGAAGCGAGCGGATGAGGAATACAATTTAGCTAATACAAAAATAGTTCCCTTTTTAACGTCCAATAATGAGAATCAGGATACCACTTTCAATGTGGCTCAGTGCGGGTTTTACTACATGGCGGACTTTCGAAAATGTTCTAGACTCTTTCGGATACGCCGATTTCCTCATGATATTTTCCTTCATCATAATATAAGTAGTAACTATGTTGGAAATGATCCAAACATTAAAATATCAGGGATGCAAGATTAGAACCACCTTCTTCACCTAGGTTTTCTAGGCGTTACCACTGAACTATCACTGTCTCTTTTATAGACAGATACACTTTAAAAAATCAATTCGATGCAATTTTCTCGTAAATACAAGGCGAATTTTAAAAAAACTAACAAAAACGTGAAAAGCCACGATCTAGGTTTAGTATAATATATTAAAATCTAAACGTTAACATAGAAATATTTTTAAATAACCATTTAAACGTGACAAAGTTGTGACATTTCAACAGGTGTGAGGCATGTTGACACTAACAGCTATATCTATCACCGCTCGCACCGTAACTATACGTATTAATACTGCTCAAAATATTATCCCGCTGAGGTAAATAGCGTGTCATATATTATTTTAATAGATTATATCAATTTATTTGTTTACGTGTTTAAATTAAACTAGTAACAACCCGCGAGTGGGTTTGGATGACCACTTTATTTAACTATATTAACGAACTTATTTATTTATAATACTTTCTTAGGTTTACGATTTTCTATTTATGTATTTTTCGTGTATCTCGAAAACAGCTTTATTGATTTGGATCAAATTTAAGATGTAGATAAGGTTTTGCATTTTAAGTTTAAGAATGCACAATTATTTTTTTTTAATTCTCAATATAGTTTTTACATATATGTCAAACGAAGCTCAGCCGCCCAAGTAAGCCAGGTGCAGCCGCCCAATGATAATGACATCAGATTTTCAACTTCCTTTTACTACCGCTTTCATACTAAGCGCTTCTCGTCGTCTTTTATAATGCGCACAGCCAAGAAGTGGAATGCCCTGCCTGCGTCTGTTTTTCCGAGTGCGTATGACCTGAAACTTTTTAAGGTGCGTGTTAACAGGCTTCTCCTGGGCAAACTCTATGCCTACGAGCTAAGGTAAAGGTCAAGAGTAAGCCCATCTATAATAAAAAAAAAAACTACGATATAAAGAAGATTGTTATTGACTTTATTTGTTGTACTTGCTTAACGTTGTGACTTTTTACCGTGGTAAATTGTCTAATTCCTATGGAAAAACACGTTATTATACGACTTATCATAACTATGCATATATAGGTATAATAAAAATAAAGTTATAGACAATCTTTTCTATACTAACAGTTACACCGTACCCAGGGAAAATTCTAAGCGAGGTTAGTATTTTAATAAAATATGCCAATTAACCTATGAAAGTATTATGTTAGAAACTATCAAGCGACGTTTAATTCATCTATTTAATTTTATAAAAATCAGAGGAAATCATGAAAAATAATATGAAGAATTCTAGGATACATTTTTAAGTGTGAAAATGCTTTACTTCGTATAATTTATATCTCACACAAGTATTTTTACTACTCATAGTCTATCAAAAAGAAACAAACACTGAAATATTTATAGATTGATTGTTTTTCTAACACCGACTGGGAGATTCTACAGCGAACAAACTTATCTATATTTTTTTATAAGAAACGTTTTTTTACGAATATACATAGTTAGAAATTAGTTTAAATATTATTTGTTGATTTCTCAGAAATAAAACATTTTCTCGCTGTAATTTTTTTTAACGTTAACCCGAATAGCAAGCTTTCATACCCATCAATATATTTTCAATGGATTGTGATATTATGTTTCATGATACGATCTTTTGACTCTGTATTAATAAAAACGAAAATTTCAATTAGATTTTTCAAAAAATATTTAATTCAACTTAGTTATAATTTCATTATAATATGTATAGATTACATTTTAAAATTAAGAAATCTGAATGAATATAAATACCCAGTTATTAAAAAATATTCGTATATATTGGAGCCACGGTAGTTGGCTATGCGCCAACACCAACGGAATAGGCCCAAACTAAACCGTTATTAAATTCTATGGAATATTAGTCCCGATAAAAAAATCAATAGCTATTTTTTTAATCCTAATATAGGTATATATGTACTGTAAGATGATGTAGGTACTTTTATAATTATTATAGGTACAAAAGACACAAATAACAAATTACCTGTTTTCTATTCGAACTACTCATTATATTCGTATTATAGACAAACTATATTAAAAATATTAAAATGAAAAAAAAAACATCATTTAACATCAATTTTTGGATCCTTCAGTAATTTTTGAATTTTTGGATACGTTCACTGAAATGTGTTTTAGTTGATTTATCCTATAATATTATACAGTGTAGCTTCCCTGAAAGATTAATTAATAGCCCTCACGAAGATCACTTATCGAATTTAATTTTATTAGAAATCGTTTTAGTGAACAAACATACTGATAAGTTTGACTGTTTTGTAAAAAAAATATCCTTATATATTTTAAGTACCTTCAATATTATGATTGGCAGTTATGGAGGGCCCTTGCGAAGCAAAGTAAGTGAAGTTTAATAATTAAGTAATTAAACATTAATCTAATTGACTTACAAAATAATTAGATATGCAAAAAGTAACTAAATCTATTTTTTTAAACATTATATTGTTTTATAAAGAAAAATGGTGTTTACGACTATACATTCAATGTACTCTTCTTAGCAAACACGTTGATGTTCACGCTGGTAGCTCCAGTGCATTAGCCCGTCATCGCCAGTGTCCGTCTGTTGACCGCCTCTGATCTCATGCTCGTGATTACTTTCCAATGAATGATCGAAAAGGTTAAGATCTATATACACATAATAAATCTATAAATTAAATTCTTTGGTTTTTTTATTAATAGTCAATATCGATACGTAGAATCTAGTTTTTAGATAATAACAATAATAATAAATATTTTGGGGCATTATTACACACAGCGCCATCTAGTTCGCTACGAAGCTTGTGTTACGAATAACAGATAGTTGATAATCTGCATATATAAGTTTAAATACATACTTTTTTTTACAATTATAATATAAGTATAGACACCTATGACTAGAGTACAAACATCCAATGCCCCCAGCGGGACTCGAACCCGCGACCGCTGGCGCAGAAAGCAGAGTACTACTCACTAAGCTAAACGTGTCGTCAAATTTTTGGTCTGTCCGTCTGTCTGGGAACCCATCATTAGAAAACCGATGAACAGATTTTGAAAAAAAATAATATGATGATAGCTAGCTAGATCTGGGTCAACATATCGAATTCTTTTTAATGTGGGAAAATATCTCTTAACTTATAAATATATTAGCCGCTAAAACGTACTTAGGAACGGGGTGAGTCGAAAATAATAAAAAAGCAGGCGTGCATGATTTTAAACGATAACTGGTTTTCTGATTTGTGTTTTCATAATCACTGATATTATTATTCATCATAGGAAATATTAACGACAGCGGTAGCGTAGCGGTAACGCGCTTGGATAACCGAGTGATGCGGGTTCAAATCCTGGTCTCGCACCTCTGATATTTTCATGTGCGAATCATTTCTAGCATGATTACCTGAGAAAACCTATTTTTTATAGCAAGTTTTCGAAAGACATGTGAAGTCCGCCAACACGCACTAGGCCAGCGCCGTGGACTATGGCCTTATCCCCCTTGTACTGAGGGAGGCCCGTGCTTAGCAGTGGGACGTTAAAAAGGGCTGATGATGATAGTAAATATATCAGTTTACATTAGATTTTAACACCTGTAATATCAAATTCGTCTCGTGTCTAACATTAACTATTCAATGAATTTAAAGTTCAGTTATAGATATAAATATAGTTACAATTTATTATCAAAGTTAAGCCTATGTTTAGATAACTTGAATACGAAGCCCAGGCAAAGCTAACCTAACTTTTCGAAACCAAACAAAGTTTAAGTAACGAAGTGTTCTATGATACGTCAGATATATAAGTAATAGGCAATAAATAATAAGCAAGTACATGCATAGTTATTAACTAAGCGATTCCGGTCTACCATATTCTGAAACACCATATTTCATGGGAATCTATTTGCCTTCAGGCTTCACTATATTTTTACATGCATTCAAATGCCATAGAGTAGTAGAAGTTATAGACAAAATTATAGACATTATAATATAGACTTCCGAAAATATTTTGTTGAATTTATTAAACATATTATAACGTAATTTAATTCTGCTTATACATATTTATCATATTGTTAATTTGTAAAGTCACGATTTTTCTATATAATGAATAATACTCTATGCATTAAAAACTTTTAAGTAATATAATATACGTAAATAAATATTATAAGCTACGAGGTCTGAATTACGGATACCAGATATTTGATATACTACATATTATAAAACTTTAAATACATTCATATTATAAATATAAACTGAACCAATATGATATAATAATGATAAAAACCCATGACTACAGTAAAAACATTCGGGCTCATCACACAAATGAAAGTCCCCAGCCGAACTCGAACACGCGACCACTCGCACAGCAAGTATATCACTATAAACTGAGCCAAATATTACATAGTCTAACTAAAATAAAAAACAAATAATTAAAATAAACTTGCAGAGCTTGTATTCCTACTCTACGCCCGCGTCGGTTATCACGCCTGTTAAAAAGATTTACTGTTTCTTAGCGTTTATTAGCGTAGATATTTATCAGAGATACTTAAAGATATTGCTAAGGCGATGGCGATAGCGAGACGTGATCTGCTCAAATCTCGTAAATCACACGGTATTTAGGCTAGCAATCTTGTTAATAGTTTTTTCTATAGTGTATAAATAAAAATATGTAATAGAAATGATGTAAATATTCAAAATTGTATTGGAAGTGTACCAAATTTATTTCATAAAAATTTGGTAATAAGATATATTATGGTGTAAATTGGTTTAGAAGAACATATTATGCTTAGAGTAAGTTTAATGGTTTTTATATAGCTTTTTAATTTGCTATAAATAACCGGTATACGAAGGATTGGAAGGTTAAAAAATTGTACGCATTGCTTAATGTTACTTCTTTCACAAGGCTATATGTCACAAAAATATGGAAGAAAAAAATATACAACTTACCTAAATTAAAATAAATACGAAAAAAATCTGAAAGATTGTTTTAAATTAAATTGATTAACATATTCTACAGAGTCGCATCCATTAACATTTTAGGTGTTGTGTTTGATTTTGGTAAATAACTACTAAACTTATAGAGTTAATATTTTTTCAAATAATTAGATATAACTTGATTTGAAAAAAGCTATCAACTTTTACTAGAAAAGTACATTACTATACTATTTCACTTTCTACTACAGCTCTACTACCAAATTACTAAAAAGTCTAAAAGTAGTACAAAAAAGTTATTATAAATTAAGATATTCGAAATTTCTTTGTAGTATCGTCGTATATTCTTTATACAAGAGACTTATCATTATAATAACCGCCTCTTTCGTTTCACCAGTCACACGACAATTACTCATTATACTTAAGCTTTAAAACACATTTTTCATACAAATGAGTAATACATGTAATTTATTATGGCTTGAATTTTGACATTTACTGGTAAATATATATTTTTAGCAAACAAGAAAATATAAGATTAAATTAAGCTAATTTTGGAAAGTCAAATAAATGCTGTTATGTCTGAAAACTTAAGAATTCTATAAAAATTATGGTTACAAATATATAAACAATACTGTATGAACCAAATCATTCCGTTCTTTTCCCTTCCGTATCTTTAGAGTCCTTCCTGATTTCAAAATTAAATCAAGTATCTTTAAAGTCGTCAGAATTTTACAATCTAGCAATAAATAATGCATTGTTTTCTTTTTACTTGTCATTCTAATTATATAGTGTCTTCTCCATTCCACGCGACATTGCCGTAGTAAATAGTGCCTACACGGTACTCCTAGATGCCACTAATCGTTTGTTTAGTTTTAATTAAATTAAATTGATTTTTTTATATTTATGAGACTTATACGAATATTTAACATTTATATAATATTTTTTGTAGGATTGTTGTGCATTTATTTTAGTTTTCGGAAGATACTCATATGACTTCTTCTTGACTATTAAAATAAATCCGCGAAGACATAAGAAAAGATAATATTGATTATACTTTTCATACTCATAATGTTTGCTTCCTCCATTTAACTACTTTATTTTAATATTTAATACGAAATTTTCTGATTACTGAAACTTAATAATGTTAACATAGTTAAAAATTAATAAGTCGTTAACTAAAATATTATAATGTTATATTTTTCAGAATGCCATTGAACCGTTACCTCCCATTATATACCTATCAATTTCGAATTCTTCTGAGAACAAACGTGTAGAGACGTTACGAATGGCTCTACATTTATATAAAGTGATAGGAGCATTTATTCAACATCTTCCGCTATTGTCAAGCTATTCTAGACGTCTAGGTGGGCTGTCTCAGATTGTAACAACCGTGTCTAAAAATGTTACTGGTATATTTACCTGACTATTACTAATGGGGTTAGTATTTGTGAACATCTTAGGTCTTAGGTCTAGTACCTAGGCTATAAAGGTGCAGAATCGATTCTCATTCATACTTATATTATTTTTATTTATTTATTATTAGATATTTATCTCCGCTTCAATAAGTTTTGTAATAATTAAAAATAGTTTTTTCTCATACACAAACGTACATACATACATAAATGACATTGTTTATATTACTTCTTTTTTAAATGTTTAAGTTATAAGTAAGTTATTTTCGCAATAAAATAAGTTACTCAGGAAACAAAAAATAAGTAATAATATAAAAACTGTGAGAAATTAGAATATTTTGTAAGTTTTACAATTGAAAAGTAATTCAATTCAAAATCACTATATAATTCGATCACACTCTAGAGGATTAAATGCATTTGCTTTACTATAATTTTCAATTTAACCAGCATCTGTACCCATATATCCACCTTAATTTAAAAGATGTCATCTAATCGGAATAATAACAACAACTTTTCTTATTTAATTGTATCACTGTCGCACATGATGTGTCTTCGGTATAAAATATTAGCCTAATTATTTAAACTCTTTAAACAAAGTTTTTTTATATTGTAATCTAATATATTAAAAAAAGAAAAAGTCTAGTATTTGTGTTGGTATTTTGCTTTTATAATTATATCTTTGGCGAATCTTAAATATTTCATTATGAATTGTTAGGAATTTGCGTGAAAAGACTATAAATGTCAAAAAAACACATAACCTATACTTATATATTTTATATTTTTACTTTTATACTTCATACTCCAATTTTTAATATAATATGGCCTCGAAGAGTCTTATTCTTTTAAAGTTTTTTAAACAGTTTTATTTTTATTTATGTTTTTCCACGCATTTCGCTACTGTGATGATTTTCTGAATCTACATGTTGATTGGTAGAGAAATGTTACAAAAATTAACTAAGAGGTGTGTAAATCTGTCGGTCTATGGAATATACAAAGTTTTGAAAAAACCTGAGACCTATATACTTATAACAGATAACAGATATTTATAAATAGGGACACACCAGGGTTGATGATCAGTAAGTTTTTACTAAGTTACATTTGCTTTGTATGTATAATTAAGTTTATTTATTTGTTGCTTCCTTATTGTAAACTAGCAATACGCGCGCGCCCGCGTTCATTTTTTTTAATAGCTATTAAACTTCATTCGATCACTCGCTGGGTTGAAAGTTCTCCAAAATTACTACAGCTTTTTTTCTTGTAATTAAAATAGCCTATATTAATCAGTGATAATGTAGCATTCAAATGGTGAAAAATTTTTTTAAATCGGTCCAGTACTTTTTGTGCCTTTACAAATATACTTACATACAAACCTTACCTCTTTATATATTAGTATAGATAAAAATGTGAACACTTTTTGAATAGTATCTTACTTTGAATTCACATAAACATTATTCCTTAGTATTTAGTGAGCGATTCATAACTAGCCTAAGACTTTTGAAACTAAATTATATTGGTAAAAATATCAATGGAAAATCAATTTTTAAGACTTTGGCGAATTCCACGACATGGTAACCAATAAGCTCAGTAGTCAAGCTTTATAAATATATTTAGAACGTATTCTGATTTGTTATAGTTAGAAACGTAAAGCAGGTGACGGCGTACTCGTAGGTGTACGAGGTGCAAATGCGAATAATCGTGTAATTTTTTGCATTCTTGACATTTCGCCAGCGCACGTTGATGGAAGCTATTACCTTGATTAATTGTGTTGACTTTCCTATTAACAGCGATAAAACCTCTTGATTTATGTATAAGCTTTAATATTTTTAAAATAAAACCAGTTAAATGTGAGTTCTGCTTTCGTTTTTGGGGTTCAGTATGTTATTTAATTTGAATATTCTTCTGGTTTTGATAGATTTTTGAAATGTCATGGCATGCTGTCGTCGAGACTCGATAAACTAATTTAAGATAAGACTCGACAAAGTAACGGTACGAAGTTAGATATGAAGTAATGTTATCCTTTACTGGTGATATGCCATAAAGGCAGTGAGTATTTACAAATAGCAATTGTATTTGCGATCATACTTCACATATCTTCACTCTAATTAGTAAAGCTGTGGCTTAGTAAGAAGATTTTTATTGCTATGAGAATATACATTATACATACATACTAAGAATATGCCAAACATCACACATGATAATGCTGTTCGCTTAGAATGGTAGTTTTAAAACTATGCAAAAATAGAAATAACTCGTAGTTTAATCATTTTCCTAAGGATCCCAAATTATTTTTATTACAAGTACGAATGTGAAGTTCAGATCGTTAAGTCACAGTAATTTACGTAAGTTTTATGTACGTCAGTATATAAAATTACTGCTATTTTAAAATCAATCGTATAAGCACACTTATAAAAATAGTATTTTAATAATATACGTGTACAAATTTTTATAAGCGATAGTTATTGAGGATGGCTCAAGGATGGAGGAATGAAAAAATGTTAATTGACTGATAGTGCTTTATTTCGTAATTGAAGTATTAAATTGTGATGATAAGGTTTTTCTTTAATTCTGATTTTGTTACTATGTCAATTTGGGTTTTTATTAGAGTTCCACAAAAAAAAACAAAACGTAAATGTACCTAGGGACGAAAATGTACCCTAGGGCTTAGCGTCTAGCGTAACTCAGTCTTAGTTTTTATAATATTTTTAGGTATTCTAGTTTGTTTTTAGGTTTATTTAATAAAAACTAATCTAAGACTGTCTAGGTAAATATTTTACACTTTTAAAGCCAATACTGTCAGTCTAAAATTTTTGTATATATTTTACACAAAAATAAAATAATCTCTTCCATTAACTTTCTACGTGATAGTACCATTTGCAAAAAAGTTGTCTAAAGGTCCTACCAATATAATCAAAGCTATATTCATAAATAAAAACTCTAAGTTATTAAAGATAATTTTAATTTAAACAAAACTAACTTTTCAAATTTTTTTGCGGTTTTTTTGATTTTTGGTTCCTGACGGTTCGAATGCTTCACAGCAATCATGGTCATGGGCGTTACTGATAATAATTTAATAAAAACATGCGCAAAACCAGTGAATATGTTTATATTGCACATTCAGACGTGTATGTAGCTTCAGGTACTATAATATTATTAGTTTGTAGTATCGATTTCAGGAAGCAGGCGTCCGGTCAGTATAAAGACCCCTTATGAGTACGCGGATGCTTTTGGCATACGCTTGTGTGCTATCCATCTAAATATAATTAATATAGGTGTCTCAGAACACACACGAGTAGGTATATAATTACCCAACTACTTTAAAAAGTGAATATTTGCTGTTCTAGTATGTTTTAGACTCAATCTGAATTTACATACTAAGAAAAAAATGTATTTCATGGTTTTGAATGAACAAAAGACCCGCTAAACCGATTTAGAAGAAATTCGGTATGAAAATATTTTTATTTATAAGTTTGAGATACTGACAGGAATATTGGATAGTTTATAGTAGAGGAGACGTGGAAGATCGACCTTCATCGATCTGATAACCAGATGAGACATATTTTTTATCGAATATAATTTATAAACAAATATGCCTATAATTACTTGCCTATCTGAAAGTGCTCATGGCTATTTTTAGCTAGGCAACAGTGCTTTAAGTATGATTTTTTGCAGGCAATTCTATATGACTGATTTTGTAATAAAATGATCTAAAATTTGATATAACTTTCGATAAGTTAGCAGAACGATGGAGTCACCTATATTGACTTACCTGTTCACATCGGCTTGCCAGGTAGCTATACACAAAAATGGGTAGGAAGCCTACTGAGGCATATTCTGTGTGTTAAAAACTAACAGTGAAATAAAATTCATTTGGTTATCAAAAGAATGAAAGTGATGAAAAAAAAATCGATTAAAGTTAATTTAATTAAAAATAGCCATGAGCACTTTCAGATAGGCAAGTAATTATAGGCATATTTGTTTATAAATTATATTTGATAAAAAATATGTCTCATCTGGTTATCAGATCGGTGAAGGTCGATCTTCCACCGGCTCTTAGACCATTAAATTTGAGTAATCATTCCCTAAGTGGGCGAAAGCCAAGTGAAGCGAGGGTATATCTCTAGTTAAACATCCAGTATCGGTCATGTATTTAGTCCTTTCTGAAGCCCCAGTCCCCACTGTTGGGCACGGGCCTCTCTTCAATTTGAAGGAAGGTTGGACTGCACATTTCTTTGAAAAACGTGTATGACAAGCTTATAGGTTTACAATTTTTCCTTTTAAGTTTTGTAGGTTTTTAATCAAGTAAATATAAATGATTCGAACAACAAAATATCGCAGAAAAAAGGAAAACTTCTATAACCACTTACTAGTAAGTACTTATCTCTAATAATTATTACCTCGCGTAAATGACATCATTGGTTAAATCATCGGCTTAGTGGTTCTTTCATAGACCGGATATTCGTTTCCGATGCAAACGATAGAGTTACGTGGTAGAGCTTGCTAAAAGCCCATGACACATTTTAACTGACTCTTGAGTAATGACCCTTTCATTACGTTATAAGTATGATACCTGACACTGTGTTACAGATTTGAACGCGATTAACTCTAATTCCATAGTAAAATACTCCAAGCGTATACAGATGACATGGCAAAATGGATTTTTAAAGTTGAGAAACGCCTTTATCTATAGGTGATTATGTTAACCTTACTGGCTTAAAAGATTGTATTCAACCGTGACGCCTCGACGGCAGGTCTGCTAAAGCAGACCACACAGCCATGGGGCTGCTCTATAATAATAATAAATATGTATGTTGGGACATTTTTACAACAGCACCATCTAGTTCCGTGGTAAGCTGAGAGGCTTGTGTTACGGATACCAGATAGTTGATTCACTTCATATTATTATTTTTTTAAATACATACATAATATAAATATTGACACCCATGACTGGAGAACAAACATTCGTGATCAGCAAATGAATGCCCTCAGCGGGGCTCGAACCCGCGACCGCTTGCGCAGAAGGTAGGGTCACTAAACCAACCAACCAACCGAGCCAAACCTGTCGTCATGCCTATGATAACAGATTTGTTATCAGAGGTTTCTGAATGGCACACTGCCCACCGAATTATTATAAAATTAAAAATATTAAAAAAATATATGTACATATAAACTTGTCTATAAAAGGTATAGTGTAATCTCCACGAGCAAAGTCATATGACGATAATAATGTATTTATAAATTAAAATTCTAACCGTACCATCGGAAGTCAGTATCCGGGACATGAAAGAGCGTCTGTAATTCTTATTAGGCGGCGATCAAGCGGATTGCAAATTTTTTTACAGCACTTATCTTATTTAGATAGTTTAGATGAACTTATATAATATGCCTATAGTAAAAATTTGAGTCGAATCTGACTAACCAAACCTAAGATTCTGTGCGAGGCAGTCACGGGTTCGACTCCCGTCCACGCATTCGTTAGTGTGATAAGCACAAATATTAATTATACTACAGTCTAATTGTCTAGCTTATCCTTTATAATATTTAAAGTTATTTGTAGCTTATCAACTATATGATATCCATAACACAAGTCTTGTACACTACTCCTAGCACAATATTTATTTCTATTTATTTAATTAAATAATGAATGTAAAATTAAAATATATTAGTAACATACGTAATATGAAATCATAATTAAATATTTAGTTATCTCCAGATATAAAAAGCGCTCCACTTGTTTTGAATAAAAAGTTTATTTTGAATAAAAAGCGCTCCACTTGTTTTGAATAAAAAGTTTAGTTTAGTGATTAGCGAAGCAAAGACACGGGTGAGAAGTAGTTAATTATAAGACAGCAAATATTAACAGCAACCGCTGTACAGCAAGGCATTGTTTGAATGACACTCTCCATTAAGCAAAAGGTCGCACAATCGATTCACGTACAGGGTCAACGTTTTTAATAAATAATAACAGCTGAGACATGCCTCTACACGAGGCTTACTGAGCTTTTTTTAAAAAGAAATTTCTTTCTTACCCGATGCGGGACTCGAACCTAGCAACTTATATAATTTATATAATAGCAACAAGTAATATAATCTATTTAATTGTACCGAGAAAAGTGTTTCGCTTATCGATGGAATGTGATAGAGTTAGTGACTGACCGAAAATGACCAACCACAGTTATTCGCTATTTTTCAAATACATTGAAGATATTCTATTACATAATTAATATATACTATTAATTAAAAATATTGAGTGTTCGTTTGTTAAGCTTTTTCCCCTGAAGCGGCCGGACTTGTTTTGATGAAATTTAGTAAACATATGGTATTAGAGTAATAGAAAAGCTACTGTGAGGTCGCTACTATGTCGCTATAGATTTACTGGCATATATAGATTAAAAATTAATATTATAAATGAAACTATCTTTTCGGATTTTGTTGCGGATTTATTTTGATTTTTGATTCCCGATGTTTCGAATGCTTTACAGCAATCATGGTCACGGGAGAGACCATCAGTCTCTCAGGAGAGACAAAATCCGAAAAGATAGTTTTATTTACAATGTCAGATAATCGCCTAAGAAATTATTATAAAAGTTGTTATTATTTCTTAGTATGTATAAAGAAATATGTTCTGAATTAACGTATCTGAAATAAGGTCACCTCTCGATGACCTTAGACACGTGGATGTTCGCGGAATAGCTAGCATCGACGCGCCCTACTTACTATCACACGGCTCATTCAATCGGCTTCTGTGAAACGTATTCAATGAGTTGCTTATTACTGATAATTAATATTAATCGATATTGAAACGATTTGGCGAAATTTAAAAACTATGTTTTACTTACTTTCAAGATTATGAAGAAATTTTATGCTTAAGCAGTTGTAATTAATTTAGAGGCTTAGAAATGAAACTTAGATTAAAAAAACACAGTATTTTTTAAAAACACAAAATAATAAGTTCAAGAGCATTTTTATTTCTGTTTTAAAAATGTTAATTATATTAAAACATTTAGGTAAATAGTGGACGAGCTTTAAAGCATTATAAGAAAATTCTATTGTCATTACAAAATACAGTAATTTATACTTAAAACCTTTGGAAACCAAAAATATATTATTGATATAAATTTACATAACGTACTAAAATACAACATTGTAATGTTTGTATCATAATTATTGTTTACATTTGTAACAACGCGTCTCGAATCGTGGCGAAGTGTAGTTTATCTACTTGATACTAGATGGCGCTTGCAGTCCTCTAATTTAATTTAGTACTGTATCAAGTTGGATAAAGATTTGTAATAACTTTAATATTAATATAGGGTAAAAGTAGATATTTCATTTCTTTAACAAATGAGGGAGATTTTACACAAGTATTAGTTAAATGATTCATAATTTTTAGAAGAAAATATGATTTAGTTCCCTGTTCTTTGAAACAGACAACATTATTTACGAACCTTTTCTTTGTTATATAAAATTCCTGGAGGTAATCTCATTAACTTTATTTACTCATCACTCAGTGTACAGATTGTTGTTTAAGGTATACTGTTTAAAATGATATTAGGTACCTACTTAAGCTTTTTTACGTAATTGTTAGAATTTATGATTAGTTCCATAACGGTCTACCATAACGCTTTAAATATATAATTCTTTTGTCATATTATATACATACTAGCGAGTCGCCCTCACACCGATCGGCTTGTCCCTAGATTTAGCGAAGACCCAGGTTCCGTTAGTAAATGTATACAAAAACTTGACAAATTATATACTAAAACCTTCCTCGATAACCACTCTATCCATTGGTAAAAACAGCATGAACATCAGTGCAGTCGTTTTTGAGTTTATCGCGAACAGACAGACAAACGACGGGGACTTTCTTTTATAATATGTAGTGATAAAAAAATTGCAAAAAATCCTACTTATTTTTGGACTGTAAGATATATGTCATCATATTCTTTTATTTTATTACAACACTTGCAAGCCACTATTTCATTTAAATTGGACTGGGATTAATTGGAGTTGTTTAAGGCAGGATGTTGTGACAAAATGAAGGTAGAGAGGTAAATTCATGAAAATAAATAAAACTGACAGCTTTCGCGTTGCCAAAACTTTAGTGTGCGTCAATTTTTTGTGGTATATCAGAATATAAATGAGCAATATGTTCTGTGATAGGGGTCTATCCTTGAGAACTTATCTCACAAATATAATAAAATAAGCTGATTTACTATCACTGTCACTGTCTTTGAACTTAAGGTACCTACTCGGTCAGTATGGTGGACTATACCAGTTCTCATTGATTGATAAGGCCCGAGCCCGAAGGTGAGACTATAAGGGCCGACGTAGCAGTTTCTGGTAAGTATATTTGCTTAAAATTATTGCTATTTCAATAATTGCCAAGCCAGGGAAGCCTGATCTATTTACTGGAAAATCCTTGAATCTTGTGTTTAATAACGTAGTATTAGATCCTCGGAAATGGCTGACGTAAGCTTGGATCGATAATGAAGTACGAACGGAGTTTTTCCTATAAGTTAAACGTTACTATGTAATAGATAATTTATAGATTCTGATGAATTAAATTATAATATTCCTAAATATATCCGTTAAACTAATTAAAAATTTAATTTATAATATTTTTATTAGATAACATTAATGTTTAATAAGTAATAGGAAATATAGAAATATACATAATAAGTATCCCTCGTTTGAAAAAAGATTGGTTTCCCATACACATTTTCATTCCCCTGATCTGGTATAACATTTATGTTATGTACTTTTCAGGGTCTCAATTTATCTTTATGCCAAAACTTTATCAAAATAGTAAACTATTTTGATAATTACTTTGTGGATAAAGTACGTCAAACAAAAATACAAAAGTTTCTTCTAAACCTTATTAATAATATAATTTTTTGTTAGCATCTTACCATCTCTACATCAGAAATGAACACCGATGTGACCTCCGTCAAATATGCCTTAATTAAATTATAATTTTACACGTCCGTAGGTAGAGATTCTTAGAAAAACATATGGTCGTATTTTGTACGATATTTTTAGAATTCTTAAGTCCATACAAATAAAAACTAAATTTCCTTAATGTTTGTTAAATATATTCATATCAGTTATTTTTTAACTTTGAATCGTATATCTTTGTAATAAAGTTTAATTTAGATAAAAGTGAAGGAGTGGTATCTTCAAAAGGTCCGTTACCTGCGGAGGTGTGGGCCATGTGTACTACGAATATTGTTTCATAATGGCCGCTTAAAAATTGATATTCCTTATTTTGTACCTTATCTTAAAGGCGTACAACTCATTTTTGTATGTGTTATAGTTATTTTTATAGGATCCACCTTATGGTTTAACAATGATTTTTTGATTTTAACCAAATCTTGGAACATTAGGGGAAGCCACCCATCATGGTTCGATGTAAAAAATACTAAAATAGAAAAGAAGTAGGTAGATTTACTTAGACAAAAACTTTACATAATTATTTTTCGTAAATATTACTGTAATTTTAATATATATTAAACTAGCGACTCTTCCTTGCTCCTCTTGGGTTATAAGAAGTAGTACCTACCTATAGAGTTTTCATAGATCAAATATTTTTCATTAATAATGTCATCAATATCTCTCCATTGGTTTTCTTGTAATCCGGTCATTTTAAAAACTAAGTATACATTCGGCATCTGTATCGATAATTAATTATTATTGATACAGATGCCGGTTATTAATTGACTATTAACTTTTTAAATAAGATTTTATAATCATTTTTATTAATTTTATGATGTAGTACTATCAATATTTGAGTACATGATATACTATAGTCTGAGATATATCATAAGTGCGAGATCCGGATTCGAACTCATCACTTGGTTATACAAGCGAGTGTACTACACTGGTCTATCATATTTTCATCATAGTATTATAAATAAATACTAGATTGAAACTAATATTTTTACAGTTTAATAAACTAAAAATTTTGATTTTACATTTTTACTAAGCGATTGTTAGAATTTATGAGGTGACGGTGATGACACCGGAAGCGTATTTTTGTACGCAATTTGAGGAACCATTACTGTAAAGTATTAAATAATTACATAATTTTTCAAGAAAAACGTTATAAAGAAAAGATCACAAGAAATAATAACTCATGGAGTTTTTAATTTTCATTCAAATACATATTTAATCATAGTATTATGTCATAAAACAAACTAATATCCATTAATTAAAATGAATGTCTGTGTATAAAATGTATTTATATAGGTATGCTTCTAGTAACATAAATAAGAAATATGTTGGGACGTTAACAACTAGTTTCATGATTTTTGATACACTACATGTTATAACTTAATTAAATGTCCATGAATAAAGTTGATGCTCCCAGCGGGACTCGAACCCGCGACAACTAACACAGCCAGAACGGTCATTACAAACTAAGCCAAACCTATAACAAGTGTAATTGTACAAGTCGTAACAGTCTATCTCATTATAAATAATTTGGAATTGTGTGTAAAAACCTAAGTGTCGGTGATAGCTTCATAGACTGACAGAGTTACATACTGACATTTAATTTAAATTCTATATTTTCATAATATTAAAAGAGTGGACTCTACAGTGCTTATAAAAGTTTATTTTGACTTTTGACAAAAATCCTATTGAATATATATAAATAAAAATGAATGTTCGTAAGCGCAAATCTCGAGAATGGCTCGTTTTGATACTAAAAAAAATTCAAAGTTTTGTAAAAAACTTATATTAAAGGAAACGCAATAAGTACACACCTATTTTTAACCGACTTCAAAAAAGGAGGAGGCTATACGTTCCACTGTATATATTTTATTAATGTATGTTCACCGATTTCTCCGCCGCACCGACTCCAAGAATAGCTAATTAATTGAAATTATTTTTTTTTTCTTTTCAGTTTCCGTTTGCAACGTTTTGAAGGGGTTTTTTATTTTTGTTGATTAAAACATGCAATACTTATTCAATTTTAAACATTAAGTAAACAATCATCCTATACACTGTTCCAAATTGAAATACTCCGTTTACATTTTATTTTAACTCAAGCCGTTAAAAACACATAGAATATTGATTAAAAGTACAACAACATAAAGCGATGGGGAATAGCGTAATTCATTTTCTATAGAACCCATATAAACAAGGTGGCTCGATTGTAGAAGACCTACAATGTTTCTAATGGCGTCTGCATCTTTAATTACCCTTTTTATTTTACTATGCATACAATGTAAGTCTAAGACAGCTCTTAGACTGTTATTTATTTTTAAACAGTTTATTTGCCCACTACGGTTTTAGGATATTATATTTTAGTAAATGAAGTTTAAATAGGTTTTTTTTAATACTTTCATAGGTTTACGCGAATACTTGACATTATAAATGAAACTATCTTTTCGGATTTTGTCGCGGATTTATTATGATTTTCCACCATCTCTACTTTGATGCCATCTTGAAAAAGTTTGTAAATTGTGGGTAGGCACATTCGAAAATTCGGGAACCAAAAATCATAATAAATCCGCGACAAAATCCGAAAAGATTTCATTTATAACAATTATTTCTCTTTAAGTAGCTTTCATTTTCACTCATTATGTACATTATACAAAGTCTCCCACAATGTACCCACTCACATACACTTGTATGTAAAGTAAGAACAATACGATGTGGTATAAACACCTCGGCTACGCATATATGCAGCGATGACGTCAGCGACAACCTGTCGCCCGCGCGTGTAATTAAACCCGTCCCGAGTAGAGATGGCATAATAATTATCGATACTACTTAAATACCGATAAACGGTCATTTTACTAATGTTACGGACTTAAAAGTTTTAGTTAAGTAAATTAATTTTTTGTTGTTTGTTGTTTCTTTATTATAGAGATAGCTGAAAATTTAAATCTTAGTCACTTTTAAAAGGTTTAGTATTTTATTTAGTTTCAAATTAGCTTTTTCTATATTGCTTTTATACATTATTCGTTGATTAATAAAGTTCCTAGGTATCTATATATTACTTCACCTCATAGTCTAGTCAATTTCATTTAAATCCGTCTAGTCTATTCAACATAAATAAATAATTAGCGCGAATGTATCTGCATTCAAAGACATTTACAAAAGTAGCGCAAAAACTATACACATTTTAAATGAAATTAATTATTTATAAACATCGATAGAATGTGTCTCACCTCTAGTGCCGACCCCCGCGGCACCTCGTTTTATTAAGGCGCGTTTTTTGTGCGGACACACGTGCTCGCCATACCTCGCACTCGGGATGAAGTTCTTGTGTACAACGATAGGTATACAATGGAGTATCTTATTGATATTTTATGTTTTAATTTCGCCTTATATTGCTACGTATAAAACAGTGGTAGCCCAGCGGTAATGCGTTCGCTTGGATAACCGAGTGATGCTGGTTCAAATAAGGGTCTTGCACCTCTGATATTTTCATGTGCGAATCATTTCTATCATGATTACCAGTTGTCTTACGGTGAAGAAAAACATCGTGAGGAAACCTGCATGTCTGAGAAAACCTAGCAAGTTCTCGAAAGACATGTAAAGTGATCCCCCTCGTACTGAGGGAGGCCCGTACCCAGCAGTGGGACGTTGAAAAGGGCTGATGATGTTGATGATGATTGCTATGTGATACAAAATATGTTATATAATTATTAGTTTTATTAGAGTCACGTGCGAATCGTTTCCAACATGGTTAACACTTGAAATTATCGTGAGGAAACCCGCTCTCAGAACGCATTTTTTCACTAACTCGCACTTGCTTGGAAATTTCGGAGATTAGTCGGACAAGACAAACAACAAAAATTAAATAAAGTTTTTGTTGTAAGTTCATTTGAATTTCGTAAAAAGCTTTTATTTCAATGTTACAAACAGACACTTTAATTTCATTTAATCTTTATCTTTATATGTATAGATCACCCTATGCAAGAGATAAAGTTTAAAGTAAGCAAATAACTTAAACGTAACAATATAATATAATAGCTAACCACAATAATGTTTTAAAAATTAATGAATGAATTGACTTTATCATTATAGCATTGTTCCAAAGAAAATTTTAAAGGTTGTTCTAAATTCATTTAACATTTGTTTATCAAATGCCTCCAACACCATATATCCCATAGGACAATATATTTTGAAACACAGAATAAAACCCCTGAAACACCTATTTTTCATTAATATTTGGGATCTTTCACAGCCGGGATAAAGCGAATGTAACTGAAAGCTCTGATTACGAAGCTTTTTGTCAACTTTCACATATTTTATATTCAGTTCGTGGATAAAAAACGGTGTTCAGCTTTCCGAAGTCGAAATGAATTCACGCAGCCGGCTCTACGTGAAAAAAGTTTCAACAGTGACCGTCACGAGGTGCGGCGTAACTGGGAAACTAATAAAATGACGACGATGTAGGTAATGTGTTTGTTTGGATATTAACATTCTATTTTTTGAAGTGAAACTTCCTTAGAATCGTTGTGATTTCAAACTCGATGAAACGAAAAAATAAGTCCATAGTACCAGGCGCTCAGAGACGGGGAAGAGTTAGCCTTAATTTAAATTCAAGTTTTACTTCTGACATGTGTACTTTGTACACACGCACTTTTTTTAATTTTTTTTAATTATTTATTTATAAAAGCACACTTACATTAAACATATACAGCATTTTCTAATTAATAATAATAATATGTCTTATATGCATGTCAATAAAAAGTGTACACAGCATTTCAACATTCAACAATTAAAAGTACAAAAAATCTAAAAAAATGGATCTAAATAATATCATTTTACAAAGGAATAGTTATTTATCAAAGAAAAATTTCAATAATTTAAGTTTAGAATAATATTATAATAATAATTTAAGTTAAGAGTAATATTAATCTACACTTTATTGTTACTTAGCGAAGATCATATAAGTATGACAAAACTCCTCAATACCACAAAATACATTTATAGTTGCAAACTTATCACTTTTTGACAGCAAATCTAGAGGTCCTAGGTTCGAGGAGTACTGATTAGGGTTATTGCGTTTTTCTTGTAAGAAGTTCCTAGTTACTAGGTACTTATACGAGAAAAAGAAGGAAGATATTTCGTATAAAAACATTTTTACAATTTCTGTGTGTTCGATTATTCTTAAATCATCATCATCATCTCGAATGGTAAACTTAAAAATAACTAGTACGTTATATTATATTAATTGCTAGTATAAATTTAAGAAATCCATACATACCTTAGTTTTATTAAAATATACAGCTGGCTATAATAGTCTAGTTCTTAGAACCCTTAAAGCAAGGGTTGTTATTTATAAGGGTAGCAGTTATAAGTGGACTAAGTAAAAAACACCCGCATCTAAAGCCGCTGATTATAGTTAGTACATATATAAGTTATGTACTATCCATATTTAACTTCATGACCTGTTTTCAGCCTTTGAGGCTTTGACGGGTAACGCGGCGTGACGTCATCTAAGCGATTGTCGTCACGGCTCGAAGCCTGGCGAGCAGGTCCGAGTGAATTATAAATGTAGTTTTAGTGGGCGGTAAGGGTTTGGAAATTGAGTGATGTATATATTAGTATAGGATTATAATGAAACTGCCATGTTTAATATGTACTGTTTAGTAGTAGAATTAGTATACATATTATGTATGTATGTATGTATACTTATTTCTACATCGGTACCATTCTAAAGTAAATCTATCTTGTTTTTTTCGTTCAATTAAGATGGTAAAGATTAAAAATAAAAATAATAAAACTTAAGACAAAATAAATTTATTAACCCTTAGCTGGTTTCGCTAAAATTGGTAACGTTATTGGTATCAGGGGTAAAAAAAGACCCCACATTAATAAAAACTGTAAAAAATACAAAAAACATTTTTTTATAATTTTCTGTTTTATTAATACAAATATAATTTTGAATCTAGAGATCAATTAGTTTTAAAGGTACAATACAATAATAAATCAATTTTTTTTTACTTATTTAACATATATCTAATTTTTTGTACTTAATTAGGTACTTGTTACTTTAGGAACCATTTATAATATAAAAACGTAAACATAACTTTAATTTCTTTCATCCCGTAGTTTTCTTATATAATCTAAATAACAAAAAATAGGAACTTCTTTTAAAATCATTAAAAATTTTAAAAATGACAAAGCAAAACAAAAGTCCAAAAATTACTCCTAAAATAACATATGATTGCTTTGGCAGTATGGTCTTTACATATGAAAAGAAAGCATTTGCTACACTTTTAGGTACACTTAAAGTTTTTTTTGCGATCACATAAGTAGCACCTTCCTCTCTTGCGAATATTGATTAGAGGGTCATTTAGTTCTAGTCCTCTTGGTGTTCTTTTATAAAATTTTCTATACGCCTCTTTTGATAGGCCGAAAAATTTGAAAATTCTTTCTGTCTTTCTTGCACAAAAGGTATAACTTAATTAATTCCAATGTTCTTTATATATTTTTCATTTTTAGACGCATATTAAGGTTTGTAGCTTTCCTGCCGCTGTTAAAAAAAACCTACACTTTTGGTGTCGGGGGTTATTTTTGACCCCAACAGTGTACATACCTCGGCTTTCAGCAACAGTAGAGCGACGCGAGTCCGTCACCCGCCGCACCACGCATCGTACTGAGATTACACAGACGCGCAAGAGTGTACGTGTTTAAACAGGAAAGATATAATGAGAAATGTGTGCATGTGGGGTAATTAATGACCCCCGAAACCAGTTAAGGGTTAAAAACCTACAGTTCGTAAAATGCAAGCAAATATCAATCAAATGAATACTTTTATCATATAATATTAATATATGATAAAAGTAAAAAAAATAGTTTTCGAGATAGTCACCACCAGTGGTATAAAATATTTCCACTGCACTTATTCAATAACCCTATTGAAGTAGGGTCTATAAACCGCACTATTTACACTATCTAAATCACCTTACAAATATTTTCAACGACGCTTTTACAGCGTAGCATCGGAGTGACATTGTTATATTCATTTTATTCTTGTAAAACCTATTTTACATTGGTTTTAGATATTCTTTTTTTATATGACTTTAGAAGAAGTTTTATTTAACACTTTCTTTGAATGTTTTTATTGATAATATTAGATAACTAGTACCTAGTGTATTTCCAAAGCTCTGTACATATTGTAATTCAATGCATTACCATATCTTTAACAATTATAGCTTATATGTTACTTTCATGTACCCTACATATAAGCTATAGTTTTGTAAAGTTTCATCAGTTCGTCGTTCGTTTAGTAATAGTTTTTTCGTGGCAAATAATAGATGTTTTCTAAGATTATACATTTCTAAGGTTATATAAGATTAAGATTACGTTTTCAAGTTAGATCAAGATCAAGAGAATCATCTAAAAATGGATGGATGAATATTCATTCACTGTCACAAGATTTCGCGCTTATAATATTAATAGATGAACACATGATAATGAACCAATATGAAACACCTTTAGATTGCAAAGTGCAATAAAATAGTTAGAGAATAATATGACAGGATGGCGCGAGATTGGAAAAGTTCACTCGTTTATGGCTTGAAAAGTTTTGGCGATTTGTTGCCGATACCTACTGTCGAAGAGTTGCTTTGAGCTGAAATTAAAATTACAAGATATTTCACTAGTTTTTACACGTTGCTTCTCTTTTGTCAATACCTAAGTTGATCCAGCATAGAAATTATAAGCTTATCGCTGTTCTAAATGTTATTCAAATACGTTAGTTAATGTGGAGAAAAACATAACTTTACAGTAATATAATTGAAACACTGATTGAACACAGAAATAAAAAATTGTCATTTTATTTTAAAGTGACTTTTGTCAATAATTACATTTTACTTATTCGTAACATTACACTCTTTGTCCAGCAGTGGCCGGGAATAGGCAGATTGATTGGATATTTTGCATATATGTATTTCTTAAAATATTATGTGTATTAAACGTTATAAGAATTTTCATTTCATACAAAACGCATTGACAAAAATTTTCTTTTCATAGTCAGTAGGAGTCGTAATAAAATAACACTACCCCTTAGAATAATCTTATGGCTAAAACAGCAGCAACGTAAAGTTATTTCAGAAGTAAAATAAAAAGCCAGGAGATTATTAAAGTTAGTAAAGCTATGTCTAATTTTCCGGTTTCGCCCGCGCAGATTGCGGCGAGCCCGACGGGAATACGTTTATACTTTATGTTCACGAGGAATGGAGGTGACTCCTTTGAATAAACGCTGATTTTACTTTGAAATAATGAACTACATTAATGCTTACATTATACTGATTTCAATCAAACTATAATTATAAATGAAACTATCTTTTCGGATTTTAAAAACATTTCGCACCTTCAATTAATTAAGCTTAATTTATAGAAATTAATATTATTTCTATTCTATGTTTTTTCTATATAACTACCTAGGTCTCTAACTAACTAGCTCATATAAGGCACATAACTTGCCAGCCATATAGCATCAATAGTAGTTAGTATGTAAAGAAAGAAATACTAGGGTTCCGCTTTGTCTTCAGATTATTGAACAAACTATCAATTTGATAAATGTTTATATAATATACAACATACAAAATTTTAAATTGTTATTGCATAACAAACTTTTTCACTTTTATAAAGTATATACTATAGGTATCTATACAGTATACTAGTGAGCGATGCCACGGGTTATTTACTACTTACTTTACATTTATCGTCATATTTTCAATAATTCACCTAATATCTTTATAAATTGTAGCCTATGTGTTATTCTGATGTATAAGCTATATTATAGTAAAGTTTCATTAAAATCCATTTAGTAGTTTTTACGTGAAAGAGTAACAAACATCCATCCATCCATACTTACAAACTTTCGCGTTTATAATATTAGTAGGATATTAGTAGGATATACTGATTAATCATAACCATTTTATTATTTAACACTAATATGATTTCTTACATGAAGCAGCAAATTAAATGTATTTTTTTATATAAATTAGCGATTAATAAAGCAGTCCAAGTTTCTTCAAAATTGTAATTCACCCCAAAGTAAATGGTAATCATGTTGAAAATGATTAGCACATGACATTATCAATGGTGCGAGACACGGGATTTGAACCCGTTTACTTGGTTTCCCAAGCAAGTGCGTAAGGTACTCTAATGGTAATATCTTTAGACAATTAATTGACAGTGAGCATTGTCTATAGTTTACAACGTTTTGTACTCTATATTGTACATCAATAATACAACCAAAAAAATAGAACCCTTAACCTTATCGCTAAAAGTGATCTCTCCCAGTTAGTTAAGTTACGAATTTTTTGGTTTATAACATTTGCTTTAATGGTAACATTATTTTAAAATATTATATATTTTAATAATCTGAATAAAAAAAGTACATCATATGTATACAACAAAAGTCTTCATCAACAGTATATCTTTAGACATGACTTTTAAAGAAGCTTTTTATAAAACCGTGAATGCAACAGAAGATGCAAGCGAGCAAAGTTCTCGCAAGTTGCATCGCCTCGCTCGTTAAAACTTGAGCTTTCTTCAGTTTACCTTTAAACTATCCCACTCGTGCTTGGAATATTTTCGAATAAGAATATCTCACTCGAGTCTAGTCTGCCGTATGGTGTTACGTGTTTTCTGAAGATTTAAGAAAAATCTATAATTATTATGATAACAGTAACTTAAATCAATGAAAAACCGGTTTCTAAATTAGTATTATATATACAATTTTACATAAACAAAATATATGCGAGCTAAGACAATTGGGATGCGGTCGCTGGGGAATCCGTGTGTAGCGGGTTCAAATCCCGGGACTCGTTCCTTTGATATTTTGATGCGCGAATCACTTACAATTCGTAAAGACAATGAAACAATCAAAACATCATGAGGAAATTTACAAAATTTATCTAAGAGATCTCAGCAAGTTTTAAAAATATATGTAGGCCGTCAAGTACGCACTTGTCCGGCCAGGTAGACTATATAGCTAGATCCTTTTTATGTTAAGGGGAGGCCCAGGCCCAGTTAGGCCATACTGATAGGCAGAGGTAATACTACTATACCATTGGTATATATACTATACTATACATAGGTACGATACAATTTTACTAATTGGTAATGTACCCATGTATATACCTAATAAAAATCATAGATGAAGTCGCAAGCGACAGCTGGCTTTCATAAAACAAACGTATAAATAAGTGTTTTATTAAAATGTTCTAATAAACAACACCTTTAAAGCCGCTGCAGTTCAGTGGTGAACAGTTTTGGAGGAACGCCAAAGATCGCGAGTCGAGAAAATATAAACGGTATACGTATTTTTTATCAAAATTTTGCTTTAACTTACCTTTATTTTAGCATTGAAATTTAAGAATGACATAAAGACATAGTTATTTATAATAATGTACTATGTTTTAAAAGTTTATAATATAATGTATAGTGTATAGTCTTTCAAGTATCTTTAACACAAGCCTCGCAGCTTACTATGGGACTAGATGGAGCTTTATGTTAATATACCAACATATTTATAGTTTTGTTTTAATTTTATCACTAAAGTTCGTCAATATGATGAAATTTTATGTTTGTCTTTGCCTATTTATGTATACAGATTTATGAGATTTTGATAACCTTCGCTTATAGAGTCTAATGCAGTGATGTAGCTGTTGAATTATATACATTTCACATTACAGAAATAAAAATATTAATTATTTTTAATTACTATCAGAATATATTATTTTCACCCGTTAAAATAAGGCTTACCTATTACAATAAATCATATTATTTCGGATTCGGATTATTTTACCATCACCAGTATTTCCATATTTGGAAATCAAACCCAAACTACATGTTATACTATGCCTAAACACGAAACTGCTAGCTACCATAGATGTTATTAAAGCTCAAAATATTTACTCTGTATAATAAATTAAAAATATAATATAAAAAAGTATAAGCTTCATTTATATTTTATAGTCTACTCTTCCCACATTCGCGGCCACCCCCACCCTGTAATCACCCCGTCTTATATACCCTTAGGTGCGCTCCAAGGTACGTAGCCTCGACTATAACTTAGCTTGTTCCAAATGAAGTTATTTTGAACGTGATTTATATTTCTTATTTTATTTAAGTTAAGAATTTAATTAAGAAACTATATGATTTATAAGAATATTATACTTAACCTTGTTGCTTATTATTTTAATAAAAAAATGATTACAGAATATTTTATATATCTATAAATTAATTTCCACAAATTAAAAATCAATATGACACTTATGAATTTGTATATATAAATACATGTATTTTATATATAATAGCAATGAATAACTTACATTATTTAATATATTAATATTATTAGTTTAAAAATATTTCTCTTGTAAACGTATGATATAGATAGGCATAATCAAAAGTAGGTGAGAATGAATTAATTTAAACAGAACTCTAACCTTTTTTTTCTAAAATAAAGTATTACTGACACTATAAATTAATGTCAGCTATACAACCTCCATTGCTCATCCAAAAAAACACAATATGTATCTTTTAAGCCTCTTCCTCAGCATGAGATACAAAAAATGCAAAAAGATCGAAACAAACAGCCCACCTACCGTGACCTAGATAAGCAGAACCAATCTTATCACCTGGCAGGTGTTTGATACGTCGTAGCTAAACCAACCGCAAACCAGCCCTCCCACATTCCTGCCCAGGTAGACCAGGTGATATAGCCACGCCTTTTTATCGAACTGCGCTATAACCTGCGCGGTGATTGGCTGAAAATTCAGGTAAACAGGGTAAACAGGTATTTCTACCTACTCAGTTGTCCTTCACACACCTGTGTTAGTGGTCTGTTTGGTTATTAAAAATGATTAGTGGGTGTTGAATGTGCGCATGTGTTGCTACAATTGATGTTTTCTTGAGGTGGTCTAAATTTAGCAAGGTGCCGCGCCCTTGTAAGGTCAGTAGACGTATTTTAGTTCCATACGTTGTATAGTGTAATGTATTGAAAATGTTATTTTAAGTACTTATACCTTGTGGATTTTATATTCTTTTGTATTATATGTATCATCTTATATGGCGTCTATTAGTGGTAAATAAAATAATGATATAATGTATGGAAAAATTATTTAGGTCACTAAACGAAATAATTTATGTTATTATAAATTATGTTGCCTTTGGGCTTTGTTATAATTTCTAGTAATTAAAACTCGTCGTACTCTGTTTGAAGTTATGAGTAGTATTAGTACTAATGGGTTTCTTGGTACAAGTAAATGAATTTATTTAAAAAAATAGAAAAAAAAAAACATTTTGTTGCTTTTACGTATCGAAAATGGATTATAAGCTAGTAAGTACGTTAATTAAAATATGTGATTAAGCGACACTAAATAATAATATTATAATTAATCTAAGATTAAAATACATAAAACAATCCCAAGTGTTTTAGCTATTAATTTGATAATAAAAAGGTTGAACCCACCACACCCCAATTTAAAGCAAAGTTTCAACCCACGATTCATAATAACAACTCAAACAAAGCAAAAGCTAAGTAAAGCTTATAATAAACTTTTAAATAGAGGAAAATAGCAATTTATTTCATCATTATATTCATTCAATCTTCTTTCATAATTAGTGTGGTATCTCCCCAACCCCCTCCCACACGACCCCCGTCATCCCCTTTGAGCCTGATTACCTAGAACTTTAGGTAGTCTAGCTGGAGCTCAGTAATTAGGTACCTATAGTATTACCTACGTTTAAATGGCTTCTTTGCCGCTTTTGTTCTCGTTTAATGAGAAAATTTTTCATTTGTGTAAAGTCCATATATATTTCTTAAATTACTACTAGTATTTATGAGAGTGGTGTTTTAGCTAATTAGTTTTTATATTACAATAAGCGGTTATAAAACTGTTTTTTAAGATATTCGAATTTATATACTAGTTACTTATCCACGCTTCGCTCGGATGCCCCTAAAGGTGCTTTTTGTATTTATACTCCAGGTCATAGTCTATCTATGTAGCTATAAAATTTCATTAAAATCCAACTAACATACATATTATTTAAAATAATTAAATAACAATCGGTAATAATAACAAATTGACCTATCGGGAACATAAATAGGTATACTGTACATATATACGTACATAACATACGTAGGTACTCGTAGGTAAGAGTTAAATTTTATATATTACACAATCTTCATACTCCTTGCCATTCTTTAACTACTGTTTCAAAATACTAAAATCTTACGAGTTAACTTATACCGTTATAGAAATAAGCCTATATTGCTTCATCGTACTAATAAAATATTATGTGAGCCCAAATAAAGTTAATAGTGATGTCGCTGTTGTGTAAAAACTTAAAAGGAATATTATGATATTGATGAAGATGATGAAGACAAGTGGTAATAATAGAAAAAAAGATTCGCATATGAAATAATTACGTATATAAAACTCAGGATTCAAACCCGCTTCACTCGGTTTCCCAAGCGCATTCCCACTGATCCATCGCTGCCTATGACATGTGAAGTATTGGCGTAAATCTAAGAAAGTAAACTAATTCTGTGATAAAGAAAAGGTATTTTATTTCCATTTTATAGTTTACTTACCACTCATTCCATTTTACTGAGCCAGAAGCAAATAAGTTAGCTCTGAATGCTGCTCAATTTGCGTCACACTACCTCCATTCGTGTGCACTCTGTAATTTTACTATTCTGTGCTTAACTAAGTGAATAAGTTAAACGATGCATATTGTGATAAGTACGTCATTTATTTATTTGTGGTAAGCTTTAAGCTCGTAGTAAGAACTTTTTAGAAGTTACTGCAACTATCTATATAAATATTTATTATAATATGGCATAACTTTAGTTTTATCTCTACAATCATTTATTGATTTTCTTATAATTAATATGAATTTCCAAATATTTTAGGTTAATGTCTATTTCCAAATGTTTTTCTGAAATTTAATCTATAATATTATTACAAAAAGTTCAATCACTAGGCAAATACAAGTAGGTACAAATTACCAATTTTGACAATTAATTTTCTAATTATACAATAAAATTACCTATGCAAGCTTTTCTAAATGAAAATAATACTTAATAAGTTAAATATAAGTTAAAGTCAGGGTCGTGCGTGTATCGATTGAAAGTTACGAGTGAAGTATTAGTAGGTCAACTCGAGCCAGTACCTTGCGTACAGTGTTCAGTGAAACAAGATGAAACTTTTCTTTTCTATTACAGCGATAAATAATAATGTAGCGATAAACAGACATGTGTGAAATTGAAATATATGGATTACGTTGATCTATTATAAATCTAAAGAAACATCATTTTAAATACGAATTTATATTCTTTTGAATTTTCATGGTGGATTAATTTTGAGTTTGGTTTCTGACACGCTTTTATACCAAGGATGGTTAAGAAAGAGATTAGACCTATATTTAACTTTCAGATTTTTTATTATTTGGTAAAATTAATATTTTTTATCATTTACTTATGTCGGCACAGTAATATTATTCAGTTCAAATTTCTTGTCAATCTTTAAATAGGCTTAAAAACGTACCAGTATGTCTCGTACAATGGAGAAGAAAAAATATATTATACAAAAATTGGTATCATAAAACAAATGTAAAACATTTTTACCAGTGTATTACAAAATTTTCCTACAATAAAGATCATACTGATCGAATTGACAGCCCTATAAGTTACGATACACAATTTCACGTATAAAATGTGATTCGAAGACCGCAATTTATGTATTCGAGCGTTGCACCTCCCTGTTGGACTGTTTGCTTCTGTCCACTTTGTTTGGCCTCAACAAATCTAGAGAGGTGTTTCATTCCAGACCGTTTTGTATGGTACAGAGGTTGAGAGAATGCAGATTTTAAATAAACTACATATCAATACTTATTTGGTTTAAATAAAAATTTCTTTTTTCTAAGTTATTAACTACTACTGGGAAATTTTCACAAATTTCTTTAAATTGAATAAATGTATCCATGAACACTTTCTTTCTTAGATTAGGGCATATTTGACATCCATACTAATATTATGTGAAAGTGTATATAGTTTTTTGTTTGTTTGTCAGTCTTTTATGACGTAGTAACTAAGCAAAGGATAAGCTTGATTTTTTTAATGTAAGGCAGTTGAAAGGGTTGAGAGTGATATAGGCTACTCTCTATCTCGGAAAGTTATCTCATCCCTGAGACAACCGTGTTATAATATAATTCAAAAAATAGTGAAGTACCTTTTTGGATTTTTTGGCGGATTTATTTTGAACCCCCTCGTACTGAGGGAGGCCCGTGCAAAGGGACGTTAAAAAGGGCTGATGATGATGATGATGATGATTTTGATTTTTGCGTTTCTTTTCAAAAAAATATACATGATAAAAACTTTAGCTTCTCTTATGACTTGAGATATCACAAGCGTGTTTAAATAGAAGGGACAGGGGTTGAAGTGTCCGGTTACGCACCTGATGGCGAGTTGTACTGAATTGTAGAAACAAGTAAATGTGTACAGTCTAGACGCGATCATTAACACCACGTGCATCTAGTGACTTGTATGGGCGTGGGTTTCGGGGACGGGAGTTTGAATCCCGAAATATGCTAGTAATACAGACATATTGACATTAGATATTTTTTGATTATTCAAAAACTCAACTAGATATTTTTTGATTATTCTAAAACTCAATTCATATAACGTGAAAGTTTTACTGATAAAATTTTACATCCCCTTTCCATCACCGGACGACGCGACAAACGGCTGGTCTCCATTCTTATATCGTGGACATTCCACCCGTCCAGACGAAGCGTTTCGCATCTTCATTTATTATACTTGCGGTTAAGGATTTGAACAACCTCAGGCAGGTTGTTAAAATTAGTCGTCGGTGTTTTCGTCCGATTACAATATGGGTGTCTTCAAAGCAATTTGAAGACACCCATATTGTATAGGTGGCTACTGAATTAGTGCGACTTACCATCTACAACTGCGTTACCACTTACCATCAGGTGGAGCGTAGTCAAGCACTAATTCAGAACGACATAAAAAAATCGATTGATGATTATTTTTTCCGAATTTCGAGCACAAGAACCCTAGCGCTAATTAGTGAGACTATTTTTTGTTTTTTTTTTACTACTATAGTTTATATGCTTTTAATATTTACACTGTAATTCCTGTAAACAGGTGACTGAGTCACTCATCAGGGACTCCCCCTGTTTGTTCAGTTAAAATGTTTGCTCACGTGAGCACTCAACTCTGACCCCTGACAGATTATAAAGTATCGTGTCATCTTCTTTTTTGTGTACCAAATATCAGATTTGCGATTATAGTTATTATTCTTCTAGAATCCTTCTAGCTTCAGTAACAGGTTGAATTTTTGGTATATATTTTAGGTCTTGTAAGAATATTTTATGTACAACTTAGGATAGATTTATACCTGGTTCTGGTTATAGCTGTTGGTGAGTGGTAACACCATGGACTTATCTTTAAATATTATCATGTATCCCATTTATAGCTTTTGCGTGGGTTTATCTGATTCAAGTGCTTTTAATTCTAATGGCGAGCTTTTTCATGATTGTAAATCTGGTGCAGTTTTCCAGACTTCAGCAGCTTCTTTTATTTATTATAGTTTTATTACTATATACCGAATATGTGGAGTCCGCTAACTCGCACTTAGCCCACGTGGTGGACTATGGCCTGTTCCCCTTCGTATTGAAGATAGCAGCAGCCCAGCAGTAGGACGTTAAAAAACTCAATACAAAAATAAATACTATCAATCTACATATAAATATATAATTTGTACATATAAGTACATGTGAATTATTATACAAATTGTTATAGAAAGTAGGTCCGTTTTCATTCGTATAAAATAATCGTTAGTTACTTGCAGTGTAGAGCCAAAGCAAAAACCGTAAGACTGCATTCTCCATAATATCTGGAGTCAACAATTAGTGTGTTGTCTATGTGTAAGCGAGTAGCATTTTATTTTAAAATAAACGAAAATATTTTGATTTTAATGAATTATTTTCTTATTTCTTAGACCTTCCAAGTTTTAAGTATGTAAAATTACTAATTTCGGATTTTTGCGTATTTATTTTCTGACTTGCGGATTTTATAGTGACTCTCTTGTGATCATGATTCTGTAAGCTTAAAGTATTCGATACGTCTAGAACCAAAAACCAAAATAAACGCTACCACTCGCCTTAGAGACATATTAGCTTTGGTCACATTAGCAGCCACTTCGCGTGGAAAAATGGAGCAATCATAGCTATATTATACACCGCGATAAGGATAATTATCACTGGAACTTACAGAGACTAAGCTTTTCTTAATGCAACTTTTTTGTTTGCCCAATTATGTTTCGAATCATAATTTCCTGTATTGTTGTCGAATATTTCAAATTATTAAAAAATAACAATCAGTTGTTTGAAGCCATCCTTTTTTTTGTAAATATCTAAAATTATTTCAAACAGAAATCAAACTTGTGTCGTCATATCACAAATTACTATTAAACTTTCTTATTTAGTGTATTAAGATTAGATTAGTATGACATCTTTAAAATATGTTACATATAAATTAAAATTTAGCCGAATATCACTACTATGGGTAGTTCAAACATTTTGTACCTAGTATGCTATTTAATAATACCTATATCAATATTTACTTAAATAATTATTTAAAATTAAATTGAAATTGTAAATGAAATGTTTCTAATTCCAAATATACAATTAAAAGAGACGCATAAAAAGTTAATAACGGTTTTTACTGACCAAACGCCGAACCCATACATCTTTCACCAGTTCATTCCGAAGGTAGCGGTCCGTAATGGACGTAAAAAACGCCGTACCTAGGCTTTATTACATTCCTCTCAATATGCCCGCTTTTTGCCCATTTTATCCTTCAATTCTGGGTGTAATAACGTTTTTGTGATATATATGGCTAAGATAATGGGGCGAGAGCGCATGAAATTGCGGTACATGGGGACGGTTTGGTATGGAGTAAGCTGTAAAGGCTACCTCATGATAGCAAAACACCTGTATATAACAAAATTAGTTTTATATAACTAGCGATAAACATAGTTTTTTTCTGTTGATCATGCAAATCGCAGGCATACTAATGCAAAATGATGTAGAGTTTTACTACAATCGGATCAACGGTTTAGATAATTAAGAAAAACAATAAGTTAAATTGTCTTGGGTAAATTTTAATGATGCGCAGCATCGCTTTAATTCACAATAATTTTCTTTTTATATAAAAAAAAAAACATTTTTTACATTATTGAAGTAAAAATTCTTCATTCTTTATAATTCAAGGTAATGCCATTAAACACACTATTAAAATCGCTTCAGTTGTTCACCCGTGAAAACCAAACTGACATAGATGCAAAGGTTTAAAATTAGTGAATTAGTATTCACTAACGTATACGTTAACTAATTTTAAACCTCTACATACTTTCTATTTTGAACAAATTGGCACAAAACCAAATAACCTGTATTCATAAAAAATACAACTAATTAATTGAGAAATTTAAAATGAACATGTCGGTCACAAGGTTAACTTGGCCTAATATACTATAGACTGTTTCCGACATGTAATTCTTGAAAGTTTTTTCTTTAATACATCATTAGCTATAAAATATGGTATCCGGTGCTTTGAGTGGCCGGCGGACACCGACGATTTATATGTTATTTTTTAGAAAGAAAAATTATTTATGCGGTCAAAATCATCAAATTGTAGAGCACGTGAATGCTTTTTGAATGCCAAGTATTTATTGAAGAATTGTAACTACAGGAAATATATGCACAAGGAATAGGAATATAAAGATTTTCGATAAAATATTTTTTTTTACAAATATATAGGGGCTTATAAAGTTCTCTGGATTCTATTGAGTGAATTCCGTTAGTCAAGGTGTGGTGAACTCAGTATTAGCCTAGTAGTAACAGTTTCAAATTACAGGCCTCTTATCTCTGATATTTTCTTGTGCGAATTAATTTTAAACATGATCTTCTTCAACGTGGTCTTATTAAGGTAGGAAACCTTATTAAGAAACCGAGTTCTCGAAAGAAGTAAAGTTCCGCAAACCCACATTTGGACAACATCGTGGTTAGTATTACCCTGTATTTAAAAAAATTGAAAATTAAAAAATAGTCATAAATTTTCCGTTTTCTAAATCTAGCATTTAATCTCTAGACATTATTTTTAAATTTCCAATTTTAATACATTTTATGCATCCATATTACATATAATGATAGGAAGATACTTTATACACAACTTGCACAACTACTTCTCAAAGATTCCACCAAAAACATAAAGAAAATTGTAAAAAAATAATAATTTTGTGATATTATGTATAAAACTTAAAGACGTATTCCCATTAGAACAAAAGTGCAAACAAAACCTACAGCATTGGTGTGAGAGCATGAAAGGAATTTATACAGAGCTTGGGATAATCTCGGGTGGACCGCCGCGGGCGCGTGATTAGCGCTTGAGAGCCTTTTAAAAGCCTTAAAAGGTGCTGATGTACTTGATGAAAACATAGATTATGAATCTAGGCATGATATCATATTAGTCAGCTTATATCATAACTAAGCTATTATAACTAACAATTTTTCTTACAATATGATATGAATATGATAATGAGATAAATAGTTTAAGAAAGATACATACCACATAATAGAGCTATTTAGATATAAATTAATTATCAAAAAGACCAAAAAAAAAATATAATTTTTAGTTCATCACATTTAATTCTACGTTTTCTTCTAAGGTTCACTATTTGTAAATAAAAACATCTATCATACATATTTTTTTAATACTTATTTAACAATAGTATTTCCTGCGGCTTCGCACGCGTTCTAAAGACCGGAAAACATGTTTTTTCTAAGTCACGCGGTATGGTACCTCGCTAAACTAACGCCCATCCTTCCCATTTTTGCAACATTTTTCATAGATGCTCCGCTCCTATTGGTAGTCGCGTGATGAAATATAGCCTACAACTTTCCTTAATAAACGAAATATCCAACACAAAAAGATTTTTTAAAATCGAACGAGGAGTTACTAATATTAGCGCCTTTAACCAACCAACCAAACAAACAAACAAACTCTTAAGCTTTATAATATTAGTATAAATTATGCAACAATGAACAAAAAACCATAAAAAGTACTAGTATTTTCGCAATTTTAAACCGTGACATGTCTTCGTATATTATTTTAATAATCTCTGTCTGCGAAGCGGGCGCGGCTCATTATCACTGTGTAATGAATGCCCGCGCACGATATTGTAGAGTATAGAGGGTGCAACGAATGAACAACCTGTATAGACTATACAGCTCAGAATAAGTTTGTTTTCTATTAATGAAACATGTTCACTGTTCGTGTATGTACAATGTACGTGCATATAATGCCACCGGACATGCCCGGACTAGCTTTGTTTAACTTCTTTAGAATATTGATGAGAAAAGAGATGATATGGAATTCACTATTCTTCTCAACTTTCCAAAGAGAGAATTCATTTTTATTTATTTAGTTCTATATTAAGAGTGCTTGTGCATTAACACAGCATGAGGACGATAGAAAATGACGTTAATTATTTTTTCAGAAGGCAAACCTCTTAATATAAGTCAATATTTTAAAGATAAACCTTCATAACCTTTTTATTAGACATCTCATCAAAGCTAATTTCTATAGAAACCAACTAAGCATTTCTTATTATAATCATCATCATCATCATCATCATGAGCCCTTTTTTAATGTCCCACTGCTGGGCACGGGCCTCCCTCAGTACGAGGGGGATCAGGCCTTAGTCCACCGCGCTGGCCCAGTGTGTGTTGGCGAACTTCACATGTCTTTCGATAAACTTGGTTTTTCTAAGACACTGGTAATCATGATAGAAAAATGATTCGCACATGAAAATATCAGAGGTGCGAGACCCAGATTTGAACCCGCATCACTCGGTTATCCAAGCGAGCGCGTTACCGCTGGGCTACCAATGCCTATTCTTATTATTATACTTGTATCTTATAATATCTAATGCCACAATAATATGAATCCTGCTAATACATTGATAATGTAAATTAAATTAACTACACGAACAACAAAACTGACACACGTTTAATTTAGAACTTGCCATTAAACCCTTCTTTTATCTAATCTTTAATATGTTATCTAAACAAAAACCTGGTCAAATCTTCAACCGTCACGCTGGACCTCCATCAAAGCCTGAAAAGGCATAGAAATCCCCGGTTCAATTAACAAACACCCTGTACGCTTAATAAAGAAGCTCAGAGCTTTCATTACACCCTGTATAATGGCCCGTACAAATATTTTTAATCCTCGTTCTCATACATCTTCCGTAGTTCATTTTGCTGGCCAATGCTTTTAATATATTCTATATGCTTATTCAAAATACAACCTTATGTGTGTGGTATTGAGTTAAATTTCCCATATTGGTTAGCTTTGTGAAGCTGCCCACATTTAGTTAAGGTAAAATGTTGTTTATAATTCAATACTCAGGGCGGTTGTGACAGACGATGATACTTTCTTTTCTTCTTGTGGATATTTCTTGCAGAGATATTGCGTGTAATGTATTTAATCTATGAATGTTACGGTCTAGGTATTACGTATATCTATATAGTGGTACAAACCTAAAAGATAGTAAAATAACTACAAGGCTGTGGAAAAAGTATGAATGACTAAATAGAGTATTTTGTTGATAAGTATGTAATCAGGTAAATTAGATAATGTTGTTTTACAATTACAATTCAAAAATACAAATTAAAAAACATATTTTATTGAATAGATACAATATAAAACAAAATATCAATTATTTTAGATTGTACCTAATCCCCTCTAATGATGCAAACTAAAGCAAATCTGTATATATCTAAATTTAGCTCTTTTTTAACATCCCACAGTTGGGACGCATTTCCCTTCAGTACAAGAGGACTCAGGCCAAAGTATATTCAAATACGAGATAGTAGTATCCTGTTTTGTATTACAAAAACTTGCTAGGTTCTGTCAGACGTGTAAGTGTCTTTACGACGTTTTCTTCCACTGTAAGGCAAATGAAAATGATTTATGTGGTGCAAGATCAGGTATTTGAACCCGCTTCACTCGGTTTCCCAAGCGAGCGCGTTACCACTGGGCTGTTGCAAATCTTTGTTCTATGACTTATATACTATGAGTATTATTTTCATATTTACACTATTATTATATCTGAAACAAATACAAGCAGAATAATTAATTGTTATTAACAATCTTTTAAGTTGTTCTTAAAATATATTAAGCCCAAGACATAATTTTATCTTTTTTTTATCTGTACATTTTACATATTAGCGTAACATCATTTTTGTGATATTAAATTTTACAATATTTTGTTTTATTTACTAATTAGCACCTCACCTTAAGCGCGAGCGATGCCATGGTTTCCGCTAGTAAATGTATACAAAAACCTTCCTCGAGAACCGCTATCCATTGGTGAAAACAACATGTAAACCGGTGCAGTAATTTTTGAGTTTATCGCAATTTGACGACACGCGTGGCGCAGTTTGTAGTGCCTCTACTTGCTGCGCAAGCGGTCGCGGGTTCGAGTCCCGCTGGGGGCATACATTTGTTGAGCACGAATGTTTGTACTCCAGTCATGGGTGTTTATATTTATAATATGTATGTATTTAAACTTATATATGTGTAGTATATCAACCATCTGGTATCCATAACACAAGGCTCGTACCTTACCGTGGAACTAGATAGTGCTGTGTGTAAATGTCCCAACATATTATTATTATTATTATTAATCAGACAGACAGACGCGGCGGATGACATTGTTTTATAATAAATATTATAGTGATTAAATCATGGAACAATAATATCTAAAAAATGTTATTATAAACTTCCCCTCCAAACCAATGGTTAAAACTTGTTTTTGTATTTGACAAGATAGAATAAATAAAATTAGGATTGATTTGTTCCAAAACGTATACTTTGCCATTCAGACGAATATTACCTAATATTATAACTATCAATTGCTTCTACGAGCATACAGAAACTAAATTTTAATCTCGTTCCGGAGTGATTGGGGATTCAATTCAAAATCATTCGTACGTACTTCAAAGTTCAAACTCACGTTCATTTGTCACAGTTTCCTTTACCTTTCAAATTGATAAACATCATATATCCATAACGAAAATATTTGAAAAACACTCTTATTCTTATCAAAATAGAGTTGAAAATTGATTGAAGTGGATTGATAAGTTAGAATTTAAAATAGAGGGTAGTGTCAGCAAAGCACATCGCACACTCCTTGCCACGTGGCACAATTAGTTTCATTCATCGCCGGTCCTCCGTAGCGGAAGGTCGTACGCGTGTGCTCGCATCCGACGTATTCAGCGTATTGCAAATGAATTGAGTTAATCGTTCGTAACGGTCTTCTGAAGATCCTCCACAGGGGGTAGAAATGGCTAGGATAATATTTATTTTACTACAATCGTTAGTTTTTTTTATTCTTATTGCACTTAAGAGAGATACATACATTCATTCATAATTACATAAACAAAGGTGAAATTATTAGCAAGAAGTATTTCTTGTCATAATCCCATACACATGAATAATATTTTTTACAATAACAAAACGAGTTGTTCTAAGTTCAGTTATGTCATTATTTATTTATTCTTATACAATAAAACATTATTAAAAAAAATTGAAAAATTGTTTTTTGCATACAAATGATAAAATTCTGACGCGAATCTATACATTAAACATTTTTTGAAAAATCTTGACGAAATAGTCGTTAGAGTATTATTAGTAGTCAGTCTTATAGCATGTGTGAGACCGCATCACGAGAAAAGGACTTCACAGATTTCGATGATACATATATTAGGTTTGAAGATAGCTGGTTATTGTCAACATAATATCATGAACTGAGCGAGAGTTAGTTAGTTACTAGTAATATTATAATTGAATAATCTTAGTACTTATTTCCTTCAATTTCAAAAATACATAATATCATCATGAATTCGAAGGCGATATAGAATATGCGTGGCGGGTGGCCAAGCATACTCATATTCATTGTAAAGCTATTGTAGTGATTACGTCGCTACATGAATAAGTATTGGGTATCTCCAGATGGTATCAATTTGGCACATATTTGGCATCAATTGATTTATGATGTACGACTCTGAATAGAAGTCCACTTTTGATAGCGATCGGTCGACGGTTTTTTCCCGTCTGGTATAATTAATTGTACTTTTATTAACATCGAATAAAGATTTTCATTTATAAATGTATCATGAAAATCGATTAAGTATTGCCAAAGGTATTTCGTACAATGCTAACACAAAATATTTGTTAATTAGTAAAGAAAAACTAGTATTAGTGTTTACTCTATAAGCGAATAAAAGTACTTAGTAAAACAAACATGAAATTATTACCGTTTGAATAGTTAAAAACGCTGCCATTTCCTATATCTCTTGTCATAATTATAGGATACAATGATTCTTTATGTCCCTATCTTGAGAAATTATTTGTTACCAATGTCTTTTAGCGCTCTTAACATCCCACTGCTGGACACGGGCATTCCTTCAATACAAAGGGTACAAGCCATAGTCCACCACGCTGGCGAAGTCCGGGTTACCAGATGTTACCAATACAAACTTTCAAACTCTATTTCAATCCTTTCCACCAAATCATTCATAATCAAAATAGGTAGGTACAGCAATTTAGGCGTAAAAACATAACAGACAGACATAGTAAGTATTGTATTTAAACATTTATTATACCTTAAATAATATCTTCTATCTATATTTATTTATTGGAAACACTTACAATAATTAATGGGTCAAACAGATTTTTATCTTTCTAGTCAATTCTTTTCTCATATAAAGTCGAAGTCGAAGCCTAAAGCAGAAAGTAGTTTATGACATCGTAACTACATGACGCTACATTGTTTGAGGTCAATGTAAATATCTCCATCAAAAGCAAATGATGTATTACAAACAATAAAGAAAACACATAAACCTTACAACCTCCTTTTCGAAGCTATTGAAAGTGAAATATCATCGCAAACAAATCTATAGGAAGGTAATGACGCGAGATCTATACAAAATGTAAGTTATTGTAATACAAGAGTCTATTACTGAATGTATGGTTTGAATAAATATACATCAAGTTGGTTTAATGCTTCTGAAAACAAAAAGAGGATACAATATTTTTATACTAGAGACTTTCCTTTGCTTTGTCCAAGTACGTTATTTTGTACCAACTAGGTCAGGACTCCTGGACAAAGTCTGTCTGATACACTACATTTTATCTAATCCATCCATCAGTTTGAGCATGCGGGTAAAAAGCATACACACGAATACAACTCGTAAAAGTTAGTAATAGTTGTACGATTACCACGGTAATATTTTTCATTTATTAATGCCAAGCATCCATAAACGTAAGAGAACGGTGCACTAAGTGAATTCGTATGTCGACGCCACCTCCAATTTAGTGATGTGAACCAATCATCATTACGAAGGGGTCGGATCAAAATGGACCGAACGACCCGATTCTTGGACGCACCTTCGTTAGACAGAGATTCTGATATTTTTGCACCTTATAATAATGAAAGATTATGTTTATCGAATTAAGGTGTTTCTTTTGCACCCAAATAAAATTTCTTCTTTATTAGCGACTTTTCCTTTTAATATTATTTGTTTTGTTGTTTAGGCTGACTTAGACTCTATATAATAATGTATAAGTACGTGACTCTGTTTATTAGTAGTAGATTATTTTATTTAATATGTGTTCAAAATATACTTTTTTATTTCTTCAGGCATATGGATAGATTTGTACTAAAAGTAAGAAGTTTGACCGACTTTGAGTAACACATACTGTTAGTAATTAAACTTGATTCCAATTTGAACTGCCTGAGACCTATATGCAAAATTATAATTACAAATAACCCAAAGTTTAATATATATTTTTATAACATGACAAATAAATATGTAACGTGATAGTTTTCACTGTTCTCGATACAAATAGGAATAGCGATGAGAATTAGAATGAAAATAGCTGGAAATTTGAAAACTATATGAATGAATATTATGAATTATGTATATTTAAATTGTATCAAAATCAAAAATCTAAATCAAAATGTTATTTATTAGACTTTTACAAGCTGTTTTGAATCGTAACTTTTAACTTTATTAAAAATTAATGTAAGTCTGTAAGTCTGTGAGTAAGCTACCATCGGCTTGGAAAGCTGTTCTGCTGAGAAGAACTGGCGAGAAACTCAACAGTTGCTCTTTTCAAAAAAAATATTATAAGCAATATATCTATCGACTTTATTAGCCTTATACAATAGAAATAAAACAGATTTATAAAAAAAACTATATTATTCGCAAACAAATAAAGCATCTACAATATTTCTTTATTAATTTAACGAATCCTCTAAAATATGAATGAGACGTTTGAACTTTGATTAAATTCTTGACGGAGTGACATATTGTCTTTTGAAATTTTCTTCTATTTTATAAATTTAATTCGTCCATCACAGGCAAAGTGTCCTTTTACCACGTGAGACTATCTTTTACAGTACAACATAAAGCCACATCTGTACTGCATTCATATTTAAATATAAACCTTAAAAGTATAACTTAAAGTTGAATTTTCAAGCTCAAAAGCTTACAACCTTAAGTGAGTTTGATTTACGTGAGAAGACAATGCAATCTATTCCCAAATCTCGTATACATTCAACATTGAACCCACTCCTACAACTTTAAAGTTGATTTTCCATAGCTCTACATTGAATAGAGCTAAAGGAGCACTCACATTTTACTGAAAAATGTGTAAGAAGTAAGGCAGGGAAAGCCACGGGATCTGTTATAAAGACATATTATTCTTTTGAGGCAGCGGGATTGCCGAGGCGCAATAAGTCCAAGTAATCCGTGAGGTACTGCGATCCAATTGTCATTGTTCTGCCTCTAATGAAAAATATTTTGTTTTTTCTTTTACTGTACACAGTTTTTATATCAAAGAAATTGCTATGTTGTATTCGACTTTTTAAGCTCGACCAGCCGCAATAGGTATCAAATGCTCTGAATAAATATGATTTAAAACTTCCTTTGAGCTTTTTACTTTATTTACGCATGAAGAAGATTAAAGTTGTTGAGTAATGTTATATTAAACGAGGAATGTTTTTATGTAATTCAGATTATGTTCAAGTTTTAGGTGAATTGTATATTGCGATAAACTAGCGACTCACCCTCGTTTCGTCAGTTACTACTACGTTTTAACGAGATTAGATATTTTCTCGGCTTTTTTCTGCTATAATGTACATGTATTATACATAATATAAAACTTTCTCTTGAACCATTACGTTTATTGATGAAAACCATATTAAATTTTATACTGTTTAGAGATGTAACGTTATAATTTCATAATATGAAATATTAATTGCATATTATGCATTTCAAATTACCTGTAATTTATAGTGAAATTAACCTTCTAAGTTAAAAAAAACACAGGAAATTGTATCTCTTGCCTGTAATAAAATATACACATACAATAAATGTATCGATACATATGAAATCGATATTTTAATCTCACCAAAGCTTTAGAGAGGTATACTAAGATATTCCAGCATCTGGATTTCAATATGTAGATATTCGTAACACAAGCCTGAATTAGACCGCGCTGTAATGATGTCCCAAGCAAAAAAAAATGACGTAAATAAAGTCGTTTTTGTACATTAAACAAGTAATAACAGCTTTAGTAAGTAAACAGTAAATAAAGAAAATTGAGTATAAGTTAACATATAATGGAAAATAATTTTAAAACATAAACAAACAGCCTTTTTATATTATACGCAAAAGATAAAGTAAAGTTGGCAGTATCGATACGCATTTGAACTGAACATTTTGAACTACACCCATCGAACTGGATTGAACTAAAAAAAGCCTCAGAATTCGTGCAAGTGCCGAAAGCATTTTGGCGTAGAGTCCGAACAAATTCAAAACAACCATAAATCAGAGTGGACAAATAAAAAACTAAGGTAAGCACTCCTGTTGTGGCCCGTCCCAAGCGGAGGGATTCAGGCCGCGTCCGGCCACCGGAAACGGCTCTATTGGCGTAAAAACTAGAGTCAACTGGCCAGTTTGTTGGCGAATTTTTTAACAATCGATTAGTTTTTTTGCACAATCGCTTTGACGTGGCTGCCTTGTCCGCGTTTTTATAAATTTCGCCACTAGTTGAGTTTTTCTATCGCTATCCGTTTTATATTTTATCTTTTTTCCAAAATAGTTTCGTTTGAACTGAGAAAAAGTTTCTAAATCCAATATAGTTTGTTGATGGGGAAAATGCTAACTGAAATGTATTATGGCTATATATTTATAAATGAGTTTTCCTCATTTCAATCGAGTCTAATTATAATTAAACAAAATCTGTTTAACGAACCTTTCTTCTATAGAATATTCAAATCAAAGCTCTACCTACAATAAACGCTATCACATATATTATTAACAAAAGTCCTTCGACAAATCCCTGAAGAGAACTCTCCCGCACACGCGTCGTCATTCGCCATGCACGTGTACTGCAAATTAAAGTCCGCGGGGCTATTAATTGCCAGATATCGGTGCGTCTACCCTTCGCTCGCCGTGAGAAAGGCACAATTAAATTTCATTGTTAAAAAATGGTGATCGCATTGAGTTAAGCTACCACAGTTAGATTTAAACTTTTCCCGCGAGTAAAAAGGTCTTTTTACCAAAGATTTGTTTAGTATTAGAAGATATTAAGAATAATGCTGTTTATATAAAACATGTGTACAATTTACATAACCATTTTGTAGGCAGTCTAATAGTATATTTTTATTTTCTTTGGTACTCTGCAATTCTTGTGCATAACTTTCATTTTTGTCATTAGACAAAAAATACGACGATAAATACTAGTAATTTGTTAATTAGTAACTAATAAAATTAAATTAAATTTATAACTTATCTAGTAAATGAATATTATATTTTGGTCTGTAAATGGAATATGGTTAGCGGTATGTATAAATATATAAGTTTTGTTGCGTATTTTAATCGATTACTAACATTAATTTATTCGTAGAGAAGTCCGAAAATCTAATACAATAAAAGTGGCAGAGTCCACGTGTTGATGCAGGAGATAACCTTAATGAAAAGCTGCTTAATGTATAGAGTGAATGGATTTTGGGTGCGTTTTAGAAGAATGATGTTATCTTTTTTATTATTTTCTTCATTATTAATATTATAAGAGAATCTAGTTTAGATTATATTAATATAGGAGGAATTTATAGCCATTAAAGAAAGTTTAAATACACTTTATAGACAATAAAGAATATCACAAATATACTAAATTATATTAATATACAAAACAAATCTACACTTACGTAATTATGAATTATGAAATGTTACTTACTTTTTTGCCATGACTACTTTGTAGATAAAACTTTCTCACCTAAATGGTTCCAATCGTGAAGAAGTAAGCTAGACAAATATTTAAAAAAATCCGAAAAAAATCGCATAAAGGAGTAAGACGTGCTATCTTTCGCATTTATATATTTTTACTATAAAAAATCTTTATATTGAAGGGAAGCTTTTATTATAATAATAATGTTCTCCGACCGATTCCGGCCATGGCGGCCAATCTCATTGAGACTGGCCAACTGCGCAGGAGATATTATAGTGCACAAGTGTATGCGCAGACACAAGTGCACTCTCTATTCCTATCACTCTCATACTCCGGTGGGACGACTACTCGACACGACCAGTGAGAGCTAAGGCGCAGGACCGACGGCTTTACGTGCTCTCCGAGGCACGGGGGTGACTCACCGCCAACCTCCCAACTCCGGGCTATTACTGAGGCTTACTAAACAGAAAGACTCAATAATTAAACTTGGCCCGACCTGGGATTCGAACCCAGGACCTCTCGATGTATGACCGTACATGCTAGCCACTACACCACCGAGGCAGTTAAAGCTTTTATTATAGTAGCATTAAAAAAATTCTTTATATTGAAGGGAAGTTTTTACCCAGCAGTGGGACACAAAAGTTTAATAAGTATAATAAGAAGCTTATTTTTCTACAACAATGAGTCCTATTCTGTTTTTGATATATAAAGCTCTATAGCCATACAATCTATTGGCTATCCAACTCAATTCCTAACAAATATTGTTGAAGTCGTTCAATATCAGGATCTAATACGTTATATAGTCCACGTGTCGATACCGCCGATAGACTTGATGAAAAGATCCCCTGGCGATAGCGGCGATCGTATCAGACAGTCCCACTTCGACAGATGTACAAGTGATTTTGTTGTAATTGTACAGAAATAACTTAAAATCTCATTTTAGTAAAGTAATTTATATTAAAAGCTTTTACTTAAGCTAAATAGCCATATCAAAGAAATAAGTTGGCGGAGTCTTTTAAATTAATTTGTGATTGTTTTGGGCATTTAAATTCTACATTGCAATTTATATCATTATACTAGACATTTTATAAGCATTTGTCTCAATAAAGTTTATTGAAATTTTATATGACATGTGACATTAATGACAAAGGTGGACTTATCGTTAGAAGAGATTCCTAACTCTGTCTTCTCCATTCTACTTAACTTTTTCGAATTCGATCGAATTGAATTGAATTTCTGACTTTCGCACATTGTAGGTACCTATGTTATATATAAAATTGTTGTCATATAATATATTTAAATATATAATTTAATAGAACCTTTAAAGTGAGACTAACAAAACCAAACATTTGTTTTTTAAATATTAATTTTTTTGCAATGTTCTCGTACACATGTCATTGTAAAATTATGTTAATGTAATATTAAGTAATATTACAAGTATCAAATAAATTAATAAAAACTGCTAATAGTAAAATTTTACATCAAAAATATCATAAAAATCATTCAGCATAACATCAGTGATTTTAAACGGCAACAAAACATAGGTAAAACTTACTGACTCGGAATCGAACCCAGCCATGTGAGAAAGCAACATCGCATTATTAATAAAAGCGTGCATAATTCGGCGATTGTGCTCTAGTGAAAAGGCGATTATCACCCCACGGTTACCGCTCGCTGCCACCCCCTGCCTGACCATGTACCTATTCATTCTTATTTAAATCTCTATTTACTAAAATGAATCTAATTAAAAATGGTATTCGCTATAGTAAGCAAAACTAAGTTAGTCTTTAATTGCAAAAAGCAGTGGCACGTATAGAAAATTAAAATCTTATGCATTTCATGAAGCCGGCCAGCCGGAAATAGTTAAGCTTAACAAACATTTATTTATTTATTTATTTATTTATTTATTTATTAGGATAACCAACAAAAGTTACATTACATTCTTGCCTTGTTCGCATTTACATTATATAGAGATGAATGCACTTTTTTTTATAGGTTACCACATCATGCATAACATAAACGGTTTGGTAATATATGTGAGTTAGAATTAAAATAGTAAAATTACATTGAATTCATAACAATAAATTATACAAATAAGGATAGAAAATCATAATAGAATGTTGTAAGTAATCATAATATGCATCATGCTTATTTAAAAATAAAAATTTAAAAGAAATATATAAATTACTTATTAATTGTTAACCTACAAATGAGATATATCAGCAGTAAAAAATTTGTATATTTTACTAATGAACTCAGATCGAGAATCATAATTTATATCCAAGTCATCAATATTTTTGGAAAGATAGTTGTACATTGTTGCGAGGCGAGGTACAGGTGAGTTCTTGCCTAACACCGTTCTGAATAAACTTGTATTGAAAAGGTCACACTTAAACCGAGGGATGGTACGGGGTACACTTATAGAAAAGTTGGCTAGAATCTCTGGACAATCGATGCCGTTGTTTAGTAAGCTATGAAGAAACGACATTGCTAAAACTTTCCTACGGTCTTCAAGACTGTGAATTTTAAATAAAGTTAGTCTATTGTCGTAAGAAGGTACCTTAATCCGATAGCGAAACGATAATACTCGCAAAAACTTTTTCTGTACAAGTTCAATTCTGTGTATGTGGTTTTTGAAATAAGGAGACCATATAACACAACCGTATTCTAGTTTCGTTCGAACCATATAGTTAAATAGGGTAATCAGCGTATTTGTTTTTTTAAAACTCTTGGAGCATCTTAAGATAAAACCTAGAGATCTATAAGCCATATTAACACATTCATCCACATGAGGAACAAAACTCAAGCGACTATCAATGATAACACCTAGATCCCGAACGCTACGAACTTCCTGAAGCTCGTTGCCATTAATATGATATTTAGATGCTATAATATTTTTTTTCCGCGTAAACTTCAGATGTTGACACTTTTTCGTATTAAGAGACATTTTGTTCTTTGCACACCAAATTTCGAGTTTATTTAGATCGTCTTGAACTAACGCAATATCTTCAATACCCTTAATTGTCCTTACCAATTTTAAATCATCGGCAAACAAAAAAGCTCGACAGTTAGTAAATATGTTTACAATATCATTGATGTAAATATTGAATAGCAAAGGGCCCAGGTTAGATCCTTGTGGAACACCTGATTGGGGAAAAAAATCCTTAGACTGATAACCACTTATGACCACCCTCGACCGTCTATTCACTAGATATGATTTGAACCAATCTATCAATGGATTCGAAATTCCGTATGCTGATAACTTACTGATTAAGATACTATGATTTACTTTGTCAAATGCTTTTGAGAAATCCGTATAAATGGCGTCCACTTCATATCCCTGATCAATAATTTTACTAATTTCTGAAATATAAAGAAATAGATTTGTAGTTGTAGAACGTTTACGAATGAACCCATGCTGACAATCACTTAAGCATCTCCCAACATGATTATTGACGTAGATGTACACCAAGGACTCAAACACTTTAGCCACAGTGGGGATGATAGCGATTGGGCGGTAGTTTTTAATATCGTTATGCTTACCACTTTTATGAATGGGGACAATTCTTGTTTCTTTCCAGACACAGGGAAATTCACCACTCAACAAAGATTTATTATAAATGACGACCAAGGGAAGAGATAAGGGCCAAGCACATCGAGCCAAGAATATAGGAGGCACGTTGTCAGGCCCTGCACCTTTAGACAAGTCAAGTCTTTTAAGTTTTTTGTAAACTTGGTTACGGCTGATAGAGAAACTTGCCATTTCATCATGAAATCTCGGGGGATGAAAAAATTCACTGGTAATAGTGCTACTTTTGGTCTTTACATAAACAGATGAAAAGTGGGTGGCAAAAGAGTCGCAAATAGACTCCGGAGTGTTATTTTTTTCTCCATTCAATATCATTTCTGAAGGATAAGGGTTGACACTTTTTCGAAGGTTTTTTAAGTGAGTCCAAAAATATTTCGTGTTATTACCTATCGCCAGCTCTACATTAGTAATATATCTGTTATAAGAACTTTGTATCATTTTGTCACAATCTGTTCGCAAATATTGAAACTCTAACAGGTCTAAGGGATTGTTATACTTTTTTAACTTTAATCGGAGTTTATATTTAAGTTTTAAAAGGTAAATAAGATGTCTCGAGAACCATGCAGGATAAGTTTTCAGATTTGGTTTTTTAAATGGAACATGCCTCTTAATAATCTTCTTAATAATAACATAAAATTTATCTACCATTTCATTCACATCACAACAAGAAGCAAACTCGCCCATCCAAGATATTCCATTAAGGTCCTTCAAGATTTTATCGTAATCAGCCTTAAAGTAATTTAACGCTTTACTGGATTGATTTTTCACTAACGGTGTAAAGGACGTTACATTAATGGAGATTTCTAAGGGTGGGTGGAATTTATCAACTCTCTTTATTGGATTTGTACACTCAGTTACTGATACTATGTCTTCATTGCATAAAATTAAGTCCAGAATTTTATTTTGATGATTGGTTATGTAGTTAAATTGTTTTAAATTATTAAGAGATATAAAATCAAACAAATTGCTATTCAGTGCACAGCCGTTGGAATTATACGGATACGTCTCCAGACCATTATTGGTAGAAGACCAAATTATACTGCTTAAGTTAAAATCGCCAGTAATAAATACAAAGTTATTTGTTGATTCTATAAATCTATTAGTGCGTTCAATAAAGTTATTTAACGAATCTATTGTGACTGGAGGTGGCAAATATATTGCACAAATATGCATTAACCTATCGGTAGCGTTGATTTTTACTTTAATAGTGACCCACAAATCCTCACAATCACTTTCCCAATCAAACTCTCTCCGTGATATCAGGTGATTAGAGACCGCAATAAGAACACCACCACCACTTTTTTTATGACAAGATATACTAGAACTGGTACGATCACGTCTGTATACTATATATCTACCATCGAATAGTTCAGTTTCAGAAATATTAGTATCTAACCAAGTCTCCGTTAAAATAATTAAGTCAAAATTATTGTTAAGGATCTGCTGATATATCTCATTGGTGCAAGACTTCATTCCTCTAATATTTTGGTAATAACAACTTAAACTATCGAATTATAAAATGGTAAAGACAAAAAAAACATGCATTTTAAAGAAACAATAAGGTATAGCGCGTTATAAATTTTTGAGTGATTCCATATTTCTAATAAATTTGTATTCCGACGACTCATTTTTTCGCATATAAATATGTCCTCGTTTGACCCATACGAATTTATAGTTCAGTTCTTTAGCTTTAGTTCGAGCAGCAGCATGAAGACTTTTTTGTGTTGGAGAGAGATGCTCAAGGATAAAAATTGGCTTATGTTCACCACCTAGACCAGCGTGACTTGTATTAATTTTATCGCAATTTCTTGTGGCTTTTTTATTGAAATTTATTGATGCCGCTAGAAACTCATCACGCACTCTTGAGCAACTAAATTTTACCAATACGGATCGTGGCCGGGTACTATTTTTTTGAACTTTAGCTGTTCTGGTGCAAAGATGTATATCAGATTCATTCAAGTTTAAATTTACAGTTTTAGCTATTTGTTTAACTATTGAGTTTAAATTTTCATTTTTGTGTTCAGGGAGGCACTGTATTTCAATATTATTAGCCCGGGAATGTTGTTCCATCATAGAGATTCTAGAGTTTAGTTCATTTATATCTACGCGTAAAGTTTCATTTTCTGATTCAAGCAGTTTAATTTTATCGATTTTTTGCCGAACTTCGGTTTTTATATCTTCAAATTGCTTCTCCATAAAACATACTGACTCAGTAAATTCATTTATTTTGTCAGACAAGATCGTTAATTTGCCGTCGAACTGAGCTATTATACTAGTTTTAAATGCTTCAAACATATGCTCAAATTCTTCTCTAATAACGCGGCGAACATCTGCTAGTGTAAGTTGATCTGAATCTGTGGCGGGAATTTTTTGCTTGTTTCTCAAGGTAATATTCGTCTGACTGTCATGCTTGCTCAAACTTGACATTGTACGAATAGGTGTATCTGCATTGTCCGTATACCTTATACCTGCATTTATGTAGGTATAATATATAAATAGTATGGAAATATCTGATATAATAAATAAAAGCTAATATTAATCAATTATATTCTACTTTTTAGTGTTTTTAAGTCGAATTTTTTATTGTCCTTTTATAGGGCTCAAAGTATAGCAACTTATGCAGTCTTACACGCTCGTAGTTTCGCACTATTTTATATATTATGGTCGCAAGATAAGCTGAATCGTTAATAATAAATAAGCTTTTTACTAGCATTAATTTCATATTATCTTTGATATTTCTATATAATAACTCTAGCAAAACATACATTTTCTTCTCTTAATGCAAGAAGCATAGTACAACCATTCTATTCGAACATATTTTTCAAAGGTTTTACAAGTAATATACAAAATAATATAATAAATAATAAGGTAACAAGATTACTATAAGTTATTGTAACTATAAAAGAGATCTGTTATAGAAAAAGATCGATGCAGGGGGGTAGCTAAACTGTCCGTGCGTGTGAACCCAGCAGTATTGTCGAGGGTGTTGGCTAATGTAAGGGACAACGCTCGCGAAGAATTAGCTTCGCTTTTGATTCACAGATTAAAATAATTCTATTTTTGTCACAGATTTGGCTGCAGATTCGATTATTTTCATTTTATTTCTTCTCATTCGAATTGTATGTTTCTTCTTTCCGAACTGGTGGTAGACTCATGACGTTCAGTAAGAAATTGTAACAATTTTTATGCTGAATAAAATATTTTGATTTGATTTGTAAAATAGAGGTGAGAAATTTCCTAGACTATATACGTATATGTTTATACATAACGTAGGTTAATGTTATTTGTTTCATATAGGGCTTAGCATATGCATCGTCTTAATACTCGTTCAACTTTATTAATGTTAGGACCAAAGTAAATCCGTATAGTGTTTACTATATTATACCCTATAGTTTCATAAAAAAGCTGTTGTTTTGACATTACAAACTGACCCTTCTGTTTTGTTTATCTATGGAGATAAATTAAACAAATAGTATAAATAATGAATTGAAATGCTTAAGAATTCTAGTAGAAAATTTGATAAATTTTGAATAATTAATAAAAAAAATTAAATATTTAGACGTTATAAACATTATAAATGTCTAAATATTTTTGTTATAAATTTCGTTATTTAGAGTGCAATATAATTTTGTTATATCACATTTTATTTCATCACTACTTTCAAACTAAAATTATACATCAATGTATAGTTTTATTTTAGAAATAGCACACCCGTATATAATTTAGAAAAATTATAATCACTTATAATAACATCCCTACCTACGGGGGGACGCTACAACAGTAAGGTGGACGGCGCACGCGCCGTTCTCATTGTACTCTCCCTAAGCAAAATATTATCACGAGATTTATTGCATGGAAAATTGCACTTATTGTCGTTACATATATCGCATCATAAATAATTTTTATGTTAATTACCGAGCTCGTTAAGGTGGGGAGCTAACGGCGGAAAGTAACGGTTTTTACTTTATGACTTGAGTATCTGTCACCCTCGCTGTCTTTGATGGCAAAGATAAAAATCGATATGTGATGTACATAGACGAATACTAGCTATATGACCTCGCTGAATCGATTAATCGATTGCGTGTATTTATACTATTTTATTTTAGGTACAAAGAGCAGCACATCCATATCTTAACTCAAATCTCAAATCTTACATTTTTGGATAAGCTCAATTTATTTGAGATATAGCTTTTTCTGCGTGAATGTGTAATTAATACACATACAAACTTTCACCCTAATAATGTAGTGGGATTTCAATAACTCTTTCTATTAATACTTCTTCAAATGTAAAATTAGTCTAGTTTTTAATTGGTTTTTCGACTCTAGTGTATTATAGTACCTATGTTATACACATGTCTTTTATGGTGTTCTATGGTAAGTCAGTAATTGTTGGTAATACATGTTGAAAGTCAACCATTCATTCATTTTAATTTCACTAAATCACGCCAAAGTTTTAAAATTATCGATCAAAACTCGTTCTTCTCTTTCTCACATTGCATGACCCTGGAATTGCTTCAGTTGCATTACACGCAAAAGCATTGAAGTCATCACCACGTAAATAAATATTTTATTTGAAGCAGTTTTAAAAGAAGTTAATTGAAAATATCAACAAATAACCAATCAATTCATTTTTATAAATAAAAATATATTAAAAGAAAATACATTAAAAGTACAGAATAAGAACACTTTTAAGCTATATTATACTTTACAAAAACAGTTTGTCACGAAATTGCAACATTACTTGATTTAATTAAGAACAACATATTAATTTAGTTACAATATTAAATTTGTTTCTTAACATTATTTTCAAGAATAAATTAATTATTCCAACAGTATAGTTTATGAGGCGTTGTCAACGTATCGAATGATAATAGAAATTTATGTTTTGAATTTAATAATAGCAATAAAAGTGTCGCGTAATGCAGTTATATCTGGAAGGGTGCAGGTTTGAAGGGCCTTAACGACACTTTATCTCTTAGGTATTCAAGTATCTTCACTAAATTTGCTAAAACTTTTCAATTCAACTTTTCAGACGAAAATTTTAATATTATGATGCTAATTTTTAAAAATAAGTTAATTTTTACAGAAAATACAAGATAGTACCAGAGGAAAATGACGTATTCGGTTTGTGTCCAATACAGTTATATATAAACTTATAATATGTACTTTGTATTAAAAAAATATTTACAAGTTACTAGGTGCTTGTAGTTTTATTTTATGTATAGGTGTTTGTAGTAAACAATCCTTTTAGTTATGATTTCATTTGTCCTTGATATACTATGAAGAGCGCTTCGTATAATAAAAAGATGCCTTTTTTAATGATTATGGTAAAGAACGAACAAAAATAATTATTTAAAAGTAACAAAAATACACGGTGGAGAAATATAATATTAAATTTTGCCATAAATTTTCATACTTTAGTTACGTGAGACGTGTTCAATCATGAGCATTCACACGTCATATATCCAGTTTTGATTCTACCCCTCGACTATCCGAAATATTAAATTAAAACGATGAGTCAAATCGAGACGAATCTATCGCGAGCCCTTCTTCATCCCCTGCGAAGTGAGCGCTCAGCTAAATGTATTAGTGCCTTTATCTGTGAGGTGAATGGAGGTAGATACTAATTTAATTGATTCAAAATGTCTTTCTAATATAATTTAGTTGTTTTTCAAACTCAAATTCAATGACCTTCAAAAGAGTTCTTTTTGATTGTGTTGTAAACTTTTAACTAACTACAATATCATGACATTCATGTGGTAAATGTGAAGTATTGGTCGCCCAGTGGTAATGCGTTCGCTTGATATCCACTAGTGAAGGTAAGGCATGTCAGATATTGCATCCTCAATATCAAATCACATTCTTATTAGCGAAACTAGATGTCTGACACTAATTGGCAACAAAAGACATGTGAAGTTTCACCGACACGCGCTTGATCAGCTGATTCCCTTCCTATTGAAGGAAGTACCCGCCAGTAGTATAGGGAAAGGGCTAACACTTTTTCTCTATCTTTAAAAAACTGCATTAACATTCGTTGCGTAGTTTTAAAGATCTAAGCATACATCGGGACAGACAGACAACGGGAAGGGACTTTAATATTTTGTACTATGGCTAAGTAGAAAATCAAAAACTTAACTGACTTTTTTTTGTTGGTTTACTCTATGCTACGTTATACTTATATAACATTGACCTTTACTCTTTACCATTATATAAAAATATAAAGTACAAGGTGACTTCTTTGTGAAGTTAATTTTTTAACAATAAATCGTAATATTGTCTTTAGGTAATTAAATCTATGTAACACATTTACTTAGAACTTTCAAATCCTTTCATCTGTTTTCGACATGTTAAGCCTAAGACCCTTGCTAATAGGGGCATTACCTTATTATAACACAAAAAAAACGTGTTATTGCTAATTTAATGTTTCGTAAGAACATTAATATCCATTAAAATAATTTGATTATTAATTGGCCCAAAGTGCTATCGTAAAGAGGCCCTACAGGACACAACAGGACAGACACATCGCTGTTTATTGACAGAATTAAAGTGCATATAAATTTTATGTTGTATTAACGGGTCATTTCTTGAAGTTTATAGCAATGTAGGGGCTTAGAATTTTACCTATTTCATAACATCGTCTGTCTTATTTATTAGTTTCTTATACGATGCTGACTTTATTGAAGACACGCGTGGCGCAGTTTGTAGTGCTACTAGCTGCGCCAGCGGTCGCGGGTTCGAGTCCCGCTGGAAGCATACATTTGTTGAGCACGAATGTTTGTACTCCAGTCACGGATGTTTATATTTATAATATGTATGTATTTAAACTTATATATGTGTAGTATATCAACCATCTAGTATCCATAACACAAGGCTCGTACCTTACCGTGAAACTAGATAGTGCTGTGTGTAAATGTCCCAACATATTTATATTTATCATTTATATTCGTTATAGGTAGATGTGGATTTTTAGTTTCTATAGGTATGTAGTTATCCGGTTAACTGCCACCGGTTCAGAGACGACACTAACATGTATTATTGTCATAATAAATTCAATCATACAAATCTCGATTTAAATACAAGTGTAGTAGTCGCTTGTTATAATTTTATTTCATTTTAGTTTGAGGATATAAAGTTGAAATGAAAGTTGGTTTTATTCAACTTTGAAACCGATAGCAGTCATTTAATACGTTCTTACATATACGTAAATATTGAACACCATAAAACATATATGAATAAAATTTGCCTTTATAGAAAAGTGGCGATTTCTGAAAGTTTGTAACTGCGAGCCGAAAGGAAAGCGAACAACAGTTGACAAGTCGGAGAGAAAAGGACACTCAACTGTTTTATCATTGCCTATTTATATGTATTTGTATATTCAATACATTGATAGTTTACCACTAAACTGAGTGAATTAAGTTTTTATCTCGGCTATTGCATCTCTGATCTAGCAAGTTTGACAAGACAAGTGTAATCTGCCAACTCGCAATTAGTCAGCGTGGTGGACTACGACCCGATTCCACTCGTAATAAAAGAAGATATTATGTGACCGTTAAAATACTCGTAGTAAGCACACTTTCTATACTAACATTTTATTAAAAAGTCATATTTAATAAAACAACTATGTATTCTATCTACACTACATCAATCGCAGTAACGTCTTTAGAGTAGGGGACTAGGTGTTATTGTGACCATAAATTCAAGTCGAATTGCGGACATATCTTTTAATGTTCGTTTATTGAAGTGTTTAAGTGGTTTGAGTGTCTCAGTTTAAAGGATTACTTAATGGTGAATGATGGTGACTGGGAAATTCGAATCAACGACAAAACTTTCACTTTGTAATATATTTTAATTGAATTGGCTGTAAAAGTCTATTGTAATTATTAAAATTATTAAAATGTTACTATGGTTGAAACTCTTGGAAATATGTGGAACAAATTATTTTTCCTATAGGTTCTAAATGTGACTACAAAAAGCTATACGAGTATGAGAATATATTAAGATTTTTTTAATATAAAAAATAAGATTTTATTAAGTTTATATTCCATGCATGTTTATGTGATTTTTTTTATACTAATTAAATTTTCTTATTGATATTATTGAAATATTTGTCTCAACCGGTAATCGAACACGTTAAACTTAAAATTACAAAAGTACTCCAAATAAGATACATAGTTTATAGTTTAGGTATTTTTATACATAACGTCGTATTATCGTTATAATACTCTATATCTGTCTCGGACGCATAAGAGCTTGACAAATGAGGATTTTATGCAAACTACACCGCTGCCACCGACACTCCTTTACACGTAGTGATGCTCGCACGAAAACACTCAGCCGTGTTAATTTAAATGTATTCACATAAAACAGGTTGTAGGTAATTTATGGAACTGATCTGTTACTGAAAATTCTATTCCTTCTATAAAGTTAACATACACACATACAAACTTTTACTAATATCAATCAATTACTTTTTGTTCCGAAAAAATATGAGTTTGACCGATTGTAGACCGAGAGTATTGACCGATGTAGGTACTAGGTTTTGTTATAATGAGAAAAGCGTAAAATACCCTTAAGATATTTGTAAATGTCTGATAGAGTTTAGAAGCAACGCTCATCCCTATACATATTCAAATCAGTAAATTAGACCGAGGTAAATAGAGCTGCTCGTTACACAGAATTTGTCCGGCAACGTCTGTTGTAACTTTTTTTATGGAAATATTTGGCGTTTTTAGCAGGAACGCTTTTGCTGTCTGGCAAAGTGGTTCTGAACTTAATGTTCAGGGTTCACTTCCTACTTGATGTAAAGATTGATGGAACTTTGTTATTCTTATAAAATTGAGGTGAATTTTTATTTCGATACGACAAAATAGCTGTAGAAATTGATAAGATGACCTTCCTCAAAGTAAAAGTAAAATTATGTACAATAATATATATGGTAAACAAATACAAATTTTATTTATTTATTTAGAAGTAGTACACTAACATGACAGATATTAAAACATTTATATAAATTTATGAAACTATAATAAGTAATCATACATAATATTCACTATAATTACACAATCAAAAAGGTACATTAAATAGTAAGATAAGTATATCCGTAAAATTTGAAATACAATAAAAATATGTTAAAACTACTCAGTTATAAGTAATTTAAGTAATTTTAAAATAAAAAGAATCATACATTTGCTTGTTCTAAGTTTTCATGCTAAAAAGTTATTGTTCATTTAACAGCCATTTATTATAGACTTTTTGTCCCGCAAAAAGTCAGCGATCTCAATGGGGAGAGGACACAGTTAATTCTGTTACGATTCAATTCTATAGCACGGGTGTGCATGTTACAACCAACCTTAGTATTAATCAGTAGGGTAACAAGATTCTGAATATAATCGGATAGTCTCAGCGGGACGCGGACAGTTTATTAGATTGTCGCCCTAACCTGGCAGTGTGGTGTAAATGAAAAATAAATGAAGCTATACTTGTGAACGTTGTATAAAAATATTACATGGTCTTAAAATTACTTCTTACTGGACATCCCTACCACCTTTTTGCTGAACAAGTAAAACCTATATTCATTGATGAAAAGTAAAATATGTTAAAAAATAATAATAAAAGTTTTTTCATTTAACAAATGTCTCTCAATTTCTTCGCCAGTTCTTCTCAGGTCAGTGTTTTATTATTCTTTTTGAACTGGTAGTAGACTATCACTTATCACTTTACTGAACATGACGTTCAGTAAAAAATGTAATAATTTAGGCTGAATAAAATATATAGATTTTGAATTTAAAATAATATGTAGGGGATTATCAAGTTTTTCGATATTTTTTACGGACTCACATGAAATTACATTTTGCAATAACACATGTATTTGTATTGTCTATATTATAGTTTTAGTTAAAATGTTTATTAAGATACATGCAAGAGCCAACTTGATATGCTTAAAATAAATAGTTACATTAAAACTAAAATAATAACAATAACGAGATAAAGCTTTCACTGACAACCGTTACACAGTAAAAAAGCTCACCTAGTCCCCTCGCCCCCGCACCTATAAATTAACGTACCACTGATTTTTAGTCTGTGACATATTCGTGTGATTTATAACACTGGCAACAATGTGAACCGGTTACAGCTATGAAATCGTAAAGGGTCGGATGAAAAGCTTTTTGTTTTCAATGTACGCCTAGTAATTATTGCTGCTGCACATGGTTTATAGTTTGGTTTGTGTTCGATTTTTTAAGTTTATAAGTAATAGAAAATCGTGCTTATGAATTGTAAATTTCAATTTTTGCTATCCTTTTGAAAGGTTCGAAATAAATAGTAAAATCGAAATATTTTGTTTACCGCTCAGGTCTTTGCTACTAACAATCTTATTATGATAAATACATTCAGGCTACTGATACTATATTAACCTCTTATAAGTCTTGATCCTTCTATTTTTAGAACTATAATAGGGTATTTGTAAAATATATGTTTTACATCAAATTACAACACAAACATTTTAAAAAAGAATTTATATTAAAAAATTATACAGTAACTTCCAAGGAAGACTAAAAATACTTCTGTGGTAGTCTCTATAAGATATTATAAAAAAACCCTTAGATTGAAATGAATAAACATAACGTTAAAATCAAGCATAACAATCTTAAGTTTTAAATAAACGCTAAACAAACGGTCACATATTTTATCCAAGTACATTATTTCTAAAAAGAAAGTCCAGTGTTCAACAATTATCATATGAATGACAGTGACTCTGAGATTCATTCCCATTATTACTTTCGCGACATTGATTGCACGCATCGCCAATAAAAACACGTTGGAACAGGGGATGGTGCACCCCCTGCTACCCTTGCTAAGGTATTATAATTATGCTCATTTGTTATTTCTGCAGCGGTACGCGCAGGCGCGATAAGCCGGTATATAGGTGCGTCATTAAAGCGAGTTTTTTGATGCGCGCGCGCCGCGAACTCGTATTATCTTTTTATCGTTGCACCCCTAGCTGGATTAGTGTGCATTGCAGGGGTTTACAACCAAATGTGAATTGTTTCTTACAAAAAATGCCGATTTTTGTTTCTATATAGTAATTCATTTCGATGTTAAAAATAATATTTGTAATATATTTTCAATAGGATTTAAATATAATAGTATTTATAATGATAGTTCTAACATGTATACGTATTTCATTTACGTTTTAAGTTCTAACAAAGTAATGTCACGTTTCTTTTACTGTGATAATAGTGTTTATATTTTTTTTCTAAATTTATTGTTTTTAAAGAACTAAAAATATTTTTAATTAAAAAAAAGATATTTTTTGAAACATATCCGTTATAAATATCTGTAACCGGTGTCCCAACCCTGCCTAGGTGCACAAAGCGCGTGTCAACCGTGTGTCCCCGAACAAATATTGCATTATACGCACGCGTCACGTCATTCATTGTCCTTGCCCCACGCGGTCACCCTACCCCCTAATCCTGCACTGTAAGTACTGATTTTTTACTATTATTATTATATTTAGAGAAAAGTAAACCGACATAAGGTATCAATGCAACTGTTAGGAAATTACTACTCCTGTGACTTTAGTTACTGAAATATTAAATTTCTGGTTTACAAGTATTACCTACTACACATTTTAGTAAAGTAGTATCTAAAGGCTCATAAAAAGATCTACATATATGGATAAAGTATTAAACTACAAAATTACAAAAAAACATATACCGTGTATTCAAAAAACTAAACTTGAAGAAACCATACAAAGGAGAGAGGCCACAATGAGTAGAGTTTGAGCATGACTGACTAACTATAGAAAAATAAATCATACATCAATTTACAAACTTACTACAGGCCCTTTTAGTCCATAAAGAATTCCTATGTTGATGTTTATCATGAAAAGCTACCTTGATACTTGAAGTCACCATGCTTCAACACAGTTTATGAAACACTTGTTTTGACTCTTAAAAATTTAACCTTTTAAAGAGAAGTATCGAGCAAAACCAGGGGATATCACTAGCAAGTACCCATGTGTTCCTCACACCCAATCTTTAAAACTGATATCTCAACACGTCAGAAGCAAAACCCAACACATTTAGAACTCATTTATCGTTTAAAAGGTATGAGACCATAGAACAAAGAGTAAAGGATATAGCGCAACCCTATGCAATATTAGATTACTATGGATTCGTATTAATGATTATCTGATATACTACAATTTTTGGTTCCAAGAAGTTGTTAATTACAGTTTCTATTGTCTTTATTACAATCAAGTCTATGATTAATTTTAGAGATCTACTAATAAGTTCAATTATGTAGACAAAATTAATTATTTATAGCTAAAATTATACATATTGTTAATAGCGAAAATTATATAATATTAAAAACTTTCTGTTGGTTTTTGTTTGATGCAGGCAGACAAACAGACAAAAACACAAAAAGAAATCATTAGATTTTTTTGTAGATTGAGCCTCTGTATCGATAATAATGAATATTTCCATAAGATTTTTTAAACATATTTAACGTACAAATTTAACTCAGAATTTTATTACACGTGTAGGTTTAAATAAATAAATATGAAATATTCACTATTACCACATAACACTTCTGGTGATTGTTCTAAGAGATGAACCTTTCTATGAGGGGGACCTTTTTGTCGGTCTCAATTGTGAAAGGTAATTTTAATAGTCCAAATTAATAATTTCCTTTGCCCGCATGCCGCCGCCCGCCTGCCCTTCGCCGATTGCCGGCCCTTATCCTTTGTGTATTTTACACTCATTTAGGGAATTTTTAATGCCACCACTAATTGGTAATGACGCTGTATTTTTGTTTAGTACGAATTCTGGTTAACTGTGTTAGTTAACTTTGACAAGTAGCTTAGCAATTTTTACATCGATATTATTATAAACTAGCATTTCCTGCGGCTTAGCACGCGTTCTAACAACGAAAACCAATTTTTTTTGAGTCGCGCGGTATGGTACTTCGCAGAGCTAACGCCCGTTCTTCCCGTTTTTTCATCATTTTTAATTGATACTCCGCTCTTATTGGTCGTAGCATGATGTAAAATAGCCTATTATAGGCTTCCTCAATAAACGGACTATCCAACTCAAAAAGAATTTTTCCATTCGGACCAGTACTTTCTGAGATTAGCACGTTCAACCAAAGAAACAAACTATTCAGCTTTATAATATTAGTATAGATTATATGTACATAAATGTGATTATATTGGTTTAAAACAGTCATCAAAGTAAATCGATTCATGAATTACATTCTATTGCGTTATGTGAAGTCGTTACACATTGCTATTCATATTGAAAATCTACTCTATAATCAAACCTGACATAATAAATCAAACATGTACCACATGACATTAGGAAAATATATATCTTAATTTTTTTTCTGTTTAAATCACGCGAAACAACAACATAAAATCTTTTTAACTTTATTTAGCACATATTCATCTAACTTAGTGTCTAATTATAATTACGAAATATAGACGAACTTTATGATTAATAATACGGTTTTATCCAATAGTTATAACCCTTTAATTAAATTGAATTCGCCATTTTTAAAGTTAATCAAAATCAAACTATTCTATATGGGTCAAATTAACTTTATATATTAAGTTAATTTGACCCACTTATCCCATTATAGATGAAAAAAGCTCATAATGACCTACCTCACAGAAAACTTTCACTATTTTTATCTCCATACATAAAGGAACAAAGCTTGGGTCTCACCTAACCACAGCTAAGGGTAATGCGGGCCAACTATCCACGAGGGCACCTTACAAAGGCCCTTATTTCATTTTACACGTTTTAAGTTACTGCCGGTAGTGTTTCAGCTTTTGTTATCATTTGTCTTTTATGGAAAGCGTTTACCCCTTTTTGCCCATGTAGATCGTTATAGTTTAGAATGTAGGTTTATCAAAGTTAAAAGTTATTAATATTACTTAGTTTTGAGGATAGGTATGACACATTTATGATAAGACAGATAGACTGGAATTAACGACTATGACCTAGGTCCTAGGTCATTTTTTAACTTTGCGAAATGCACAAAAAGCAAAGCTAGTAGCTAGTAGTAGCTTCCACTATAACTCAGTCTCAGCTTAGAAATACCTAGGTACCACGACAATGAGAACTTATTGGAGGGGATGACCTTGACACTAGAGTATCACATAAGTACCCAAGAATTCTAATCGCAAGTTAAAAATTAAAGTCAAAACATAAAAAACCCATATAAAATTTAACATGATAATTTTAATGTTGTAATGGTAATCAAAAAAGTTTCTTGTTATTAGTCTTAAATTTAAAGACTTAAGTAGAAATAGAATAGAATATCTATAGGATATTAGACCTTTATTAGAACTATAACACATGTGTTAAAGAGATTTAGAAAAAAATACATTTACGTGAGTAATAAGACTTAACACGCATTCGCAGAACATATTATAGGTAGATTATATTAACTTTGAGGATATCCTGTTATCTTTGGAACATCGCAAGTGATCATAAACGAACTAAATGATCCATATTTTAGTCAATTGAGCACCTACAGTACCTGCCTATCTCCTAAACTAAGCCAATCATGAGTCAGTCACGAGAATACAGAATTAGTGGAATCGAAAATAAAAACATATAAAACAAGTTTTTCGAAATATTAAAGGTGTTATTATTTTAATACTAGCAGTACCCGCGGCTTCGCCCGCGTTTTTTTTAATCGCTACTAATCTTTATTCGATCACTCGCAATCGGATGATCTTTAGATTGAACTTTATTGAATAGCAATAAAGTTCAAATTGACTCTAGAAAACGTTTGTATGGGAAATAGAAAAGGGCTGTTTTTAGGGTTTTCCCGGAAATTATTAGATTTTTTCTCGCCTTTTAAACCTTCCCTAGACCTCCACGAACATTTCAAGACTAAGATAAGATAAATCCGTTCAGCCGTTCTCGAGTTTTAGTGAGACTAACGAACAGCAATTCATTTTTATATATATAGATAAAAATTAGCAGTGTTTAATAATTCTGTGACGTAGTTATTAGTAAGTAGTATAAAATAAGGTAACTCATAGTAGAGTTGGCAGTAATGAATGTATTAACCTACAACATAGTTATCCTTACATGGCGACCCTGCCAGAATTCGAACCTAGAATAGTCTGATTGAATCTGATGTACCATCCTATTTTTTATTAATTAAAACTATATTATTTTAGTATTCCTATAAATTATAGTTATATCAGACATTATGTCAGACATTATGAAATTATTACAATTTATTACTTTTTGCATCTCCACATCACTTTTAGTCTCTCTTGATGCCTCTTAACTACATTGTCGGCTGAGTCAGGGGCCACCTGGCGATCACCTTAACTACTCGTCAATTGAAATACATTGGCTATACTTAGAACGAATTACGCCCTCAATTACTGTATTACAATGTTTTTCATTCAATATAAGCTATAGTTTGTATGAATGTCTATTTCTTACGATATTTTATTAAGCCTAAATAAGATGTTATTAAGTTTTATGTATACACTAGCGTAGTACACTAATGTACACGACTAATGTACTACATACATTTTGATGTTTAGCATGGATTTCTCAGACGGACGGATGCACAGACAGACAATAATTCTAAGAACTCTCAATTCTTAGAATAGATAGATTCAATTCTAAGAGCTCTTTATCAATAGTACTACCTAATGACTATTTTAGTAAGATTTTCAAAAAAATTATGTACAGATTTAAATCAGTTACAATTTTACTCTATGTTTAAGAGATGTATGTAAATACTGATTGTTATAATATAGTTAAGTGTTCTCGAATTCAGTCTTTATTAAAATTAAGTTCTATCAGATATTAAAGTTTTCTTCGCAATATTTTTCTCCACCGTCAAGCGAGATGGACTTGATTTGAACATGAAAATATCAGAGGTACGAAGAATTCGAGCCCGTTTCACTCAGTACTAAGCAACCACTAGCCACTTGGCTGGCGCTATTTTTTGTTACAATTTTAGCTTTTAATTTAATTGCTTTTTATGTGACTTGATAGTATCTTAAAAGAGTATCTTAAAAGAGAGTAGAGAGTATCTTAAAAGTAGTAGTTAGAGAGTATCTTAAAAGTGGTAGTGCCATGCTTGTTACCTTCAGGTAGCAGCCGAATGGGCCGGCACGCCCCGTATAGTTCATTAGTACCACTCTCTCACAGAAGACCGGCGTGAAGTGGCAGCTATGCTGTCGCGTTTCGTCCGGTGAGTGAGAGTCCGGGAGGCCCACTTTCCTTCCCCCCTCCCTCTTCCTTTCATCCTCCGCCTTCGTTCCCCCATCCCTCCCATTCCCCTCCCTCCTCCCTTTCCTGAAAGGCCGGCAACGCATCTGCAAGCCAGGATGTCCATGGGCGGAGGTGATCACTTTCCATCAGGTGAGCCTCCTGCCCGTTTGCCCCCTTTTTACCATAAAAAAAAAAGTAGTTACAATTTATTATTTTTTATGAATCAAGTTGTTATAGAGCCCTTTCTTTACCAACACACAATAATTTCTTAATGTTATGTATTATGCAACAGATCGAAATAAAATATTTTTCCATAATTTACATATTATTTTAATGGTCTAAAGATACCCATATTCTATTCTGGCTAACAACTTGGAGATCTTGACATCTTAAAATAAACTCGTTTCACGTATATTATACTGCGTGTGCGAAATGCTTAATTGCCGTCGCGACGTATGCGGGTATATACATACATAGGTATAATAGGGTAGTACTATTGAAAAGTACTTCAAAATTAATATATAGCAACAATCGACAATTGAGAAGGATTCCGTATCGCAAAAGACAAAAATCAGGGTCTACAGATTTTTCTCTTAACTACTAAATTAAGACAGTGGTAGTCCAGCGGTAACGCGCTCGCTTGGATAACCGAGTGATGCGGGTTCAAAACCGGGTCTCGCACCTCTGATACTTTCATGTGCGAATCATTTCTATCATGATTAACACTTGTCTTACGGTGAAGGAAAACATTGTGAGGAAAGCTGCATGTCGTAGAAAAACCAAGTTTTTCGAAAGACATGTGAAGTCCGCCAACACGCACTAGGCCAGCGCGGTGGACTATGGCCTGATCCCCCTCGTAGTGAGGGAGGCCAGTGCCCAGCACTGGAACGTTAAAAAGGGCTAATGATGACTCAATTTTTAAACTGAGAGTTTATTCTGTAAAGAAATTAAGTTTAGTCGTTTTCACAAAAAAGCTCTAAAATAAAGATATAAATCTAATGTTTAGAGCTTTGTTGTGAAAACTATTAGGTACAAATACAAAACTTCTTTAAATTAACATTATTATATTTATTTTTAACTGATTTATAATAGCTTCTTAGCTACTATTGTACTCCATGATAGTATCACACATATCATAAGTGCAGTAGACATTCGATATTATTTTTTCATTCTGAGCACATCAGGCAAGTAGACCAATTTGAAGTATTTGACGTTTCCATTAGAAAAGCGAATTGATTGGTAGAAAGTTAATTTTTGTGTTTATTATAGAGTAAAAATATAATGTATTGAGGCAAGCTGAAACCTTTTATTTATTGTGATTTATGAAACATTTTAAATGAAGGTTCTGGTATCTTCTGTTCCTAAGACACAAGTAGTACATACATATAACAGATTCAAAGCGATATAAACAATCTCTATTCACTCATTCCTTACTTATTTTCACGTGAAAAGTACATAATAAAAATACAGTACACTACTACATAGTAAAAATTCTATTCCATTCAATATAATTGTCGCTACTAGCAGTAGCTTGAACTAAGGTCAGTTTTATTAGCTTGCGTGCGTTCATTGCATCAATTGGCTCGACTGATGCGGGCTTCGAAGAAACCATAATGATTAACCTGGGCATGGGTTCGGAGAAAACAATTGTTAAACCGTTTGAGATAACGTTTCAATTCGTGGATGAGAGTTGCCAATTATTTAATTACCCGCTTTCTGTTGCTAGACGTTGATTATCTCATTTATTAATTAAAGTTGGAATAAATAAAAAATATGTGGGTTAAAGGGTTTTATAAGAGTATTCGATGTTAATAACTGATTCGATATGCATGTAAATTGTATTTATAATAAAATTCTAAGTTGAATCTCTCTACATTACTCTTATTGATATATACACATTTTTATCGATACATAGGCAAAATCTATAGTTTTCAGAATGTTTGTTTTTCTGTCTGAAAAAAGCCACTGCACAGGTTTCGTAGAAAATTTCATGATGATAGCTTATCCGGATAATATATATATTACCGTATTTAGTGTAGAGTAACGTGGTAGTATTATAAAAATGAATTTTATTAGATTTTTTATTTTCAAACTACTGAGTCTCAATATTTTGGGATGTTCAAAGAGTGCTGCAGATAGAATTATCTTATCAAAGTCAGTCTGAAATTCTTTCAAGCGTTTTTTTTAGTTTTATACAACGGTGAACATCAAGAATCGAAGTCAAAGTAGTAACAGTTAAAAAAGCATGCAGCATTTGTTTTAGAAAAAGTATATTTTAGTATATATGTATTAAATACAATGTGTTTTTGACTATTTTTCTCTCACCCCACAAGTTATCGCCACACCTGGATGTATCGGGGATAAAGTTACGGCGCGGTGCATTATTGTGGCATACGGGTTGACATCTGCTCGGGGACAAAAATGCGATCGATATTGAATATTGAGTGAAGGTGTGATTTTTGCAATAGCAATGTTTCACGGGTTTGTTCGCTTTTGCATATTAATTTCATTATCACCATGTTTTATTATTGATTTGCATCGCAAAAAAATGATTTGGATTTTACCGCAGATTCTTTTTGTTTTCATTAAATCCAGCAATTCTATTTATGTATTCTACCACATATTCTACCTGTGAATTTTTCAAATAGTTTACTTATATATTCAATATATCTTCATGGATCAATGGATCTTGATGTCTGTATCTTACGGAAATTTTCATAATTTTTAATATGTTGCACATACTAAAAGAACTTTTTAAGCTTCTCCGAAGAACTTTTTGAACTTAAAAACTAATTCGGGATTTTTTACGCTTTACATACATACATACGAATATGTTATTGGAATTCTAACTCTAATATTGACTTACTTTCTCATAACATTCAAAGAAAAAAACTTATATTCACATTAATATAGACATACAGAAGAGAAGGCACCATAAATATAATAGCCATTAACCAGCAAATCTATAAAGGGTAGCATATTTAAAAACCCTTCTCCCATTAACACAGGATCACGTACACGTATTACGTGTCGTGCAAACAATTTCACCATAGCAAGTTATTAAAACATTCGTCCGACATGACATTAATTACTTAAGCCCATTGTTTGCGAGCTGAGGACCGCTGGCGATTAATAAATTTGGTACAGTTTGAGTTTCGACAGGATAAGTGAGAACGGTCATCGTTAACGGTTTTAATGAGAGGATAGGTAAGCTAGTAAGTTTTCATATGTTAGCCGGACTTACTATTTTGAATTAATTTAAACTACCTGGTTAGTCTAGGTTAGCATGTATGGTTGTGTATACAGAGGTACTGGGTTCACGGTATTTAGGCGTGAGAGCTTTTTATGACTGATGCTTTAAGTTTATAGAAATGAATCATAGCGATGTTTTTCTTTATTTGTAGTTTTTAATTTAATTTAGTTGATAACTATGACATTAAATTTTACGACGAAATTTTTATAACATGGATATGTTGCGTATGAAAGGAAAGCAGATGTTAGTATCTAAAATTGAGTAGATGCGAGACTTTAAATTAAACGATATGTTTTATTTATTTTAGATATTACAAGACTATATCAATCATTGAACATTTACATTTACTCAGAAAATTAATAATTGGAGAGTCACTACACGAAGACCCTTTTAACATAGAAGCAGTTATTGAGAATTAATATCGAGGTAGTAATAATAGGTACATTTACTTATGTCAATATTCAAACTTGCATTGTAACATGAAACAAGATTGACCCATCATCTGAAATTGAGCTTTAACTTGTTATTTTAGGGTTTAAATTTGTTAATATTTGAAGGATCAAAGTTAGTTGGCTTTCGTACACAGTGAGAGGGGCTCATAACAATTTCAATGTATTGTTTGAAAGCAAACACTCTGATACATCTTCGCCCTCAGGTGGAGCTAATAACTTGGCACAAACACACATACACTTCCGCGCATCCGGTAATCGGATGTTGGGAGAACTACGTTAAATAATCTCGCGAGATGATATTTATGTACAGATAGACATATACGTATATACAGAGAAACTTTGAACAATATGAAGAGAAAACTGCTTAGATTCTATAAAACAAAAGTTGTGAGGAAACAATGCAGCCTAGTCAGGAGTTTTGGTGTTACTATAATTTTCGTGGAAACTGTTAAATTAACTAAGATATTTAGTTGGCAAAGCAATATTATTGTAAATTTGATTGCTTCAATAGATTTTAAATGATCTAAAAATGACTGTTTAACTCTTTTCAAAAGTGGCGATAATTAATTCAATCTTTGTGTGAAGGATATGCCGTATAGTACCAACTATTAAACTATCTATAATTTTCTTTAAAAGCTTTCAAGTAGTTTTGAAGTTTAGTTCGAAGATAGATACAATCTATCTGTTATTTAAAATAACATATTAACTGAATACAAAGCTATCCAGGTTCTTCATAGTTGCTTATAGCCGTGTACAATATAATTATCATCAACATCATCTTTTTTTAACGTCCCATTGCTGGGCACGGGCCTCGATCAGGCCATAGGCCCACGAAGAGATCAGGCCATAGTCCACCGCGCTGACCTAGTGCGTGTTGGCGGACTTCACATGCCTTTCGAAAACTTGCTAGGTTTTTTCAGACATGCAGGTTTCCTCACGATGTTTTCCTTCACCGTAAGACAAGTGGTAGGTAATCATGATAGAAATGATTCGCCCATCAAAGTATCAGAGGTGCGAGACCCGGATTTGAACCCGCATCACTCGGTTACCCAAACGAGTGCGTTACCGCTGGGTTACCACTGTCTTCTGTACAATATAATATGTATAATTTATTAGAAATCCATGTTAAGCATGGCAATTTACTTAAAAAAGCAGGATGTGTTACTACATGACGGATACACGAAGCCAAAATCACCGCACGATCACCGCACGTTCATATTGAAAAGGCTGAACAAATACTTGTAAGCATTAGCTAACATCGTAAGCAGAGTTATTCCCCTCTCGCATAATATTACTGTTATTGCGCTTATTATACGTGAACACGCATTACGACTGTCTACACTCACAAGCGACAGCGGGGATAAAAATACCATTTCAAAATGTAACGTATCTTTAGAATTAGATCTATTTTATTTATTTTAAAATCTAGGGCCTAGGCTAACAGTTGTTAGTATAGTAAGCTAGATTCCTTAAATGTAAAAATTTATGAATGCATTAGAGATTTCATTTATTTTTTTAATACAAGAATAAGTTCTCGAATCGAAATACTGGTACATAACCATCTTCTGAGTTTACAGTCGGTTTAAAATAGAAAAGATCATAGACACGAAGGGAAATTTCAAATAAGCTTCAAATTAGGTTCATGTTATTCATATAATATAAAAACCCGCTATCGCTCATGTACTATAACCACATCTTGCTTATCAAAGGTAGGCACTACACTTATATTACCTACTTGTATATGTTTTGCTCTTATAACAATACTGGGAACGACTGTTTGTCTACGCAAACGTACGTTACTGCCTCCTCACAGGAGATTGGAGAGATTTCAACGATCAGTTAAGAAATTAGATGGAAGAGAACTGGGATTTGTTTTTATTGAATTATAAAACAAACAAAAATGTCAATGACTTGCTTATGGCTCTGTTTAGTAGGTGTCAATGGATTGATGGTCGGCTTGTAAGATTACTCGTAGTTAAGATATTCAGTTTAACTGTGATATAGGAGGGGAAACTAAATAGCTTCTTTGGTAATTACGTCATTTTTAAGTAAAACTCAAAACTACGATATTTAATATGCTTATTCGAGTAGAAAACACGATGCTTCAAAGATGGATAAACCAATAAATACTTTTCTCCTTTGTACTATAATACACTACGATACAATTAACAATAATTAGGCACAAGCAAGTTTTCCATACTAAAAAATGTAAAAAATGTTTGTTTGAATTCATTAGTATTTAATTTAGACTTCATTAGTAATATCTAGTTTAGTATTATATTATGATCTGTGGTGGTATAAAATGATTTATGTATACTATAAATATAAACATAGATAAATAGATACAGAGGCTGTGTTTTAGCATTTTCGTCTGTCTGCCTGTAACCTCATTACTAATAAGCTAGTACTAGACAAAAGTTCGCTATGCGAGCAAACATATAGAACACTTTTTACTGCGGGAAAATATTATATTTCTTAGAAATCCATACTAACTGTTAAAACGAATTCGAGCGGAGTAAGCGTGAAGCACTAGTACAAAAATAATATTCATAACGCCGTGCCCCTAACATAATTATTGGTTGCCATAAGCCACAAGGCGACGTATTGTTTTCTATTACGGTGTGATTTTTCCCATCAACGCTACATGTCAGTTAATTGAATGTGCAGCGAAAGGGTTCCGCCCTTGCAAGATTTATATTGAGGACTTATTCTGATAACAATAATAGCAATACTGCTTCTGATAAAATGGTAAATAAATGTATTACCTGTGGAATATAAATTGAATGATTGTACTGGACACTAAGAAATCAAGAGATTATTTCGAAATAAGAATTTATTTTATTCATTAAATCTGAATTTTTTAGAATGTTTGTCTATTTGGGTATGTAAGTACATAATTTGAAAACACTGTACCAGTTTCGATTAAGCTTTGATACATTTACTTTTGAACTTACACAAAATATAAAAACCTTTCAGTTTCGCACTGTTAAACCGTTGTGATGATAAAATTTCAGAACAAATTGTATAATGTTTACAGAATAGGGCCGCACTCGACACCTACGTTCTTCAGTCTCTGAGGAGGCGGGCAATCAATCGTGAACAAAGCCAGACTGTTAATATTATATCTGATAGCTCATAGCGGTATATGGGAACATTGATTGATAATAATCTAAATATTAAGCTATGTATGTATTTTTATTAAATTAACATATCCTAATTATTACTGTCTTAGGTTTACGCGAATATTTTACATTATAAATGAAACTATCTTTTCGGATTTTGTCGCGGATTTATTATGATTTTTGGTTCCCGACGTTTCGAATGCTTTACAGCAATCATAGTCACGAGAGAGACTTCGGGAACCAAAAATCATAATAAATCCGCGACAAAATCCGAAAAGATAGTTTCATTTATAATATCCTAATTGTGTTTATAATAGGTAGTTAAGGCATAATGGTAATGCAAAAAACGCTCAGTTGGAAAACCGAGTGAAACGGGTTCAAATCCAATTCGGCCTTACGGTGAAGTTTAAAACATTGCGATGAAATTGCGAGAAAACCTAGCCTGTTCGAGAGACAATTGTACAGTCATGGCCCATGCGCAGCAGAACAACGTTTATAGATTACATTAGTGTTGATTACATTTATGTTAGTATCGTAAAACAGTACAACATGGTAAATATTTCTGATATTTTATATTAAAAGTTTAACGGCTTCTAAAAATTGTGGAATTATGTGAGTATGATCTTTATTTTTTAAGATTAATAATTGAACTACAATAGTATTGAACCCACTGGTCACATGAATTCAAAGAAACTATGTAAAGCTAAAGAACTACTTTATGTCAAATACGAAGGTATTTCTTACGTGTAAGTAAGATTATAAGTTAATAATTTCATACACTATACTAATAAACATCGTAAAACTCGTTTTTCCTGAAATACAAAAGGTCTGATCGACAAAGTATTATTTCGTGTAACCACGTACGGATGCACCTGCCTTCTTCTCAAATATTAAATAGACAGGCTTTAGTAACGGCCTGTACGAGGTTTTCTTACAAAGGACGAAATAAAGTTATTTTGTGAGTTCTTTCTTATTTAACACAACACAGTTATACAGCTGTATTATGAACGCACCTACATACAGTGTTGAAGTTACTTTGAAAGCTTTTTCGTTTGCGGTATTTTACTGGTGATAAAGCTTGTATGGGGCTATTGAAAAAAAAAAGAAGTAAGTAAGTTTACTGTAGTCCTATCCACGAGTTCCCAACAAATTGATATAATAATAATAGTAAATATGTTGGGACATTTTTACACACAGCGCCATCTAGTTCCGTAGTAAGCTACAAAGGAAGCTTGTGTTACGGATACCAGATAGTTGATATACTACATAATATATAAGTTTAAATACATACATATTATAAATATAAACACATATAACTGGAGTACAAACACATCCGAGTTTAACATATGAATGTCCCCAGCGGGACTCGAACCCGCGACCGCAAACTGCGCAGACGGGTCGTCATATAAAAAATAGATTGATAATAGTAATTTATTGCGACATATAATACGAGAAAACAGTCAATATATTACGTTAAATACACTAATGTAGTTAATTTTATTACTAATCTACAATAATTCTTTATGTTATTGTGAATTGTTAGTGACTGCCAAATGTGACTTAACTAAGCATGCCATCATTTGTTCTTTTACTGTGGGGATAAAAACGTGAATAAAATTTTAAAAGATAAGATAATTTTGATATTAAGCAGCATATTAAGCATTTATTTTGATTTAAACCATAACCATTAAGACTACCCAACTGAGCAGAAGGATGTATTACATAATTTTACATCACACACCAGGACACACTATTACTTTAAAAGTCGCTCGAACAATACCGTTACTACTACGTACTCTGGACCACCAATTTAAGGCTGTTGAGAATTCCTTAACAGAACACAATAACTCATCCGACCCGGGTCTCGAACACAGACTCTCTGGATCTGCGGTTGTATATGATAGCCGTAGTCCACTGAGGTACGCTACTTTAGATATTTCTTTACTTGATAGAGTTCTATTATTATAATAGGTAAATATTAAGTTTAGTTTAAAGTTTAGAATATGAAACGTTAGATTTACCTCTAACATTTAACGCTTTACGAGATATGCCTCGTGTGCCTCTCTATGTAAATGAATTATGTCAGTTTTTATATGTATAGCTCTCTTAAGTACATTTTGGGCAATAATCCCTTAAATTTAAGTTAGATGTCACAAATGATCTTATGTTACTCTCGGACTATATTTCATTCATTTAATGAAATAATAGTGATTTTACAAAACAGTGAATAAATATTATGAATAAATAAATATTTATCTCAGAAAGCAAAATTGTGTCCGCTGTTCAAGAAATGAGTAGACACAGTCACTGCCTACTTGCTATCTAGTTGCCAACTACTTATAAATTCTTTTAACTTGTTCAATGTCGTCTATTGACATTAAATGAATTGACATGCTGTTAGTGTCTAACACATTTTACAAAGAAAAAGATAGTTTTATTATTCAGTCGTTTATAAAGAAAATTTAATCATAAAATGATTTCTTTTTTGCAAACCCAGAACTGTTATTTTAATAATTTATTGAAATTTCAGTCATTTCAGTTATAATTTTGTAGAAGTTTTTGTAAAAAACTGTTTTGTAATAATCTACGCTTTCAACTAGCAAAATTACAAAGACTATATGTCTTAAAAAACATTAATGAAAACTTTGAGAAAAGATATATTAAGAAATATGAGAACTTAGCATGTATTGTTTACCTTTAAATGATTTTACTTACCGTGCATGTAATATAAATACTTTATGTTATACTAAGTAGTCGCTGGTAGACCTAATAAATAAAATAAAAAATAAACAAATATTTAGGAAAAATAAATATTTTTATTTTGTAATTTATTTAAAACAATTTTAATCTCACAAATAACCATTTTTGCTTTGTTCCACATGATATATCTAATTTCAATAGGAGTACATAGGCTGGTACCTCGAACAACAAGTTTAAGTTAGTTACGTATAGGTACATATAATAACGTATTGTATGAAATACAGTTATTTAATGTTTCGTATGACTCTTTTGGGAGCTCATAAGTCAAAGATTGCAAAGGTTACATACCTAAGAAGTTTAAAACTAAATATCTCTACATTACAGCCCCCTCGGGATATTTGCAAATACCTTGACAAAGTTAATATCTTGAAAAGGCCTTCGGATATGGTCATTAGAAAAGCGATTTTATATGATATAAAAAGAGCTTAATTTGTTGCATTTCAAATAATAATATGCACATTTGAACGAATTATTTGATAAGTTCTTCAAAACTTTACTTATATCTAGTTATGATGCTGATTTTTCTTTACTTACTTTTCATGTCCTTACATTATTTTATAAAATTCAATTGAAAACTTTCCTAACGAATGAATTATTACTTTTAAAGATTGTTTCTCAATTAAGTACAATAATTAAAAAAATACAATATTTCTTAAAATATGATATGATATACTAGTAACCAACCAGTCAAACCTTATTATTTCGAATCTTGTACTTTAGAATTAAGTTAATAACGCCTACTTCAGGGCCCAACTCTTAAGGTCGCTGCTCACTCACATAGTTTGCAAGTGGCCTACACATTTAATTGCTCGACGGTAGATCTAAATTTACGTACGGTAACGCATTCCTTATCCAGTACCCTGCCTTCGGCTTTGTGCGCACTTTCCTCAATACATCTTAAATTAGATTTACTAAATTGAGTCATGTAAACAACTTTGAAAGCTATATCTATACTAATATTATAAAGCAGAAGAGTTTGTTTGTTTGTTTGTTTGGTTGCACGCGCTAATCTCAGGAACTACTGGACCGAATTAAAAAATTCTTTTTGTGTTGGATATTCCATTTATCGAGGAGGGCTATAGACTATATTTCATCACGCTACGACCAATAGGAGCGAAGCATCAATAAAAATTGTTGCAAAAACGGGAGATATATATTTCTTTTGATTTTTAGAACAAGAGCGGAGCCGCGGGAAAGGCTAGTATATAATAAAATTAATCTTTATGTGTGTTGTCCACATTAATATTAAATGTTTATTATTTGAGCTTAAAAGCAAGGACAGATGTCATGATCCCAATAAACAAACTATCTCCTCCCTACTTTACCCAATATCTAGTTTAGAAAGTATTTTCTAAACTAGATATTGGGTAAAGTAGGGAGGATAATCTTTTCGGATTTTGAGAGACTGACTCTCCCTTAACCATGATTGCTGTAAAGCATTCGAAACGTCGGGAACCAAAAATCCAAATAAATCCGTGACAAAATCCGAAAAATAGTTTCATTTTTAAAGTATAACTGTCCTAAATAAAATATCTGTTAAATGATTATATCAAGCTGACCTGAAGAAAAAGGCAGGAGGTGGATTGTAAAAACCTTTGGATGGCGTCTACTGAAACCTTCGTTTGAGAGTAATCTATTAAGTAAGATCTTAACAAAACAAATGTGGGAAAAATCGCAAGCAATAATTGTAATATTGCCAAATGTCGTTGAAACGAGAATCTAGTAATAGCCTCCTTATTAATTTACACCGTGTTTATGATTTCTGCATTTCCTTTGACACTATTTTTACTGCGTCGTTTTCTGCCAAGGCTCGGTGTCCCGCTGGCACAGAGCTTACGTCGGAAGTGCCCCTCGCCGTGACTTATCAACTTCCTTCCGGTATTCCACTACGCATGACCTTGGATTTACAAGAGAAAATAATGATAAGTACAAAATTTTGTAAAATAATGGATGTAGTATTTAATTCTGGCCATTTCATGAAAATTGGAATCTAGTAAATTTTGGGTAAATTGTATTTCATACTTGTTGATAATTTACACAAAAATATTTTTTTTTGTGTAATTAATACCTAACAAACACTGCGTGTTATATTAAATATACCATGGGATTAAAAATTAAAAATACCATGGGAGAAGCTGGATTCTCATCCTAACATCATATTTTATAAACAACTAGCTGTACCCGCGGCTTCGCCCGCGTTCATTTTTTTAATTGCTAATCAACCTCATTGGTTTGATCTGTAGGAAAAAAAATGTCTAAAAAATAAAAAAAAAAAAAAAAATGTGGACTACCCTTAACATTTAGGGGGATGAAAAATAGATGTTGGCCGATTCTCAGACCTACTCAATATGCTCACAAAATTTCATGAGACTCGGTCAAGCCGTTTCGAAGGAGTATGAGAACGAAAATTGTGACACGAGAATTTATTTGAATTTATATATAAGAAGATTATTTACTATATACCGTTACTTATTACTTCTAACATCTACTATATTATAATTGTGAGGAATTCAGAAATGAGGTAATCCCTAACACTAGTAAAACAATTCAACAAAAGCTCGAATTTCCATAAAACAGTCCACTCAAAATATTTATCTGTCGAAACACACACCGCATAAGTCACTGCGTAATCGCAATCGGAAACGGAAAGTACGCCATATTATATGCAAATTCAACTGTCCTGTCTTCCACACCGTTGCACCTGTGAAAACCAACTCATAATCATGAATCCATATGAAAATTCCAAATGAAACTCTACTACTTGTGCTATATGGTTCAAATTTAACTGTTGTATCTAAAGCTTTTAATCACTGTACCGTTTATTGCACTCATTGAATTTTAGACTTTAATACTGAATAAAATTGAATCGGTTTTTAAATACTCTTAAACTTTAGTGACAATTCGAATTATGCACTGTTCGAAGAACATAGCGATCATCGCTTGTCAATACCTGAATTAATTAATTTCACAAAAAATAAACCTTACTTATAGAATAATAAAGTCTATTTTTATTTAAACCATTTATATACATCAAATTGCACTTCATTGCTTGGTCAAAGTAATTTAACCTTTAAGCGTAAACAATGAAGGTGTATTTTTGTACAACATTCATACACACGTCTGTTCTTTCCGGTGGTATATCTAGTGGTGTGACTCGATTTAATGCGGATTTTCAGGTAAAGCTCAATTAGTTTATAGTGATGTGAATATGTTTTTTTTGTTGTAGACTTATTATTATAATATGGTAATAAATGTCTCAATTTATAGTATTAAAAACAGAGCTCTATCGTAATATAAACCGATCCGTACAGAAAAAGAGTCGGTTAGAAAGTTATTTTTACTATTTTTACATTTTTTTAAATAAAAAGCTTAAACATGTTTTTATGATCATTTAGGACAGTAAATTATACTTTAATTGAGTGTTTATTTTATAAAGCTAGGTAATTTTGAATATATTCCAATTACTTTTGCTATTTTTGTATGCGATAACGAATTACTTATCTATACTAATATTATAAAGAAGAAAAGTTTGTTTATTTGTTAAATTGTAAGGGGTAATCTCGGGATTTACTCAACCGATTTTAAAAATTCTTTCACCAATAGAAAGCCACATTATTGTTGAGTGTCATAGGTTATATAAAAAACCGAAAAATAAAAAAAAATTAAGTGGTAGTCGTTTTGCAAAGTGAATCGGAGAAAAAACGGTCGAATGAAAGCGTTTCTTACGAACGCTGCCTTAACAGTGTATAATCTATGGCCTTAACTATGAAAGATATATTTTTGAGTTCTAGAGAAAAGATGTGGAGCTTAAAAATGCCTACAAAAAGTCAACGCCAGCATATGTCTAACTTTTATATTTAAGTGACAAAAAGTAGTTTTTTTAATAATAGTATAGATAATTTAATTTTTAATATTAATAAATAATTTAAATTACTTAAACACTCTGTACTAAAAAAGGATTATTAACATTATGCCCAACGAAGTGGGCATACGGGTCAGCTAGTCTAATATATTATTAGGTATTTAGTTATAATTTTATTTTTGAGTTATATTTTTCTATAATTTTTAAATAGTTTCATTAAATCATTCTATAAAGATGGTTATTTTACTCGTATATTCAAGTAGTATTTTTACTGCTTGATTTATGTAATATGATGTATAATATTATGTATTATGAAGTATACCCTAATAAAGATAGAAAGATACAAGGTACCTTTGCACCAAAATAAACACCAAATTAAATAATAACAATATCTACATACCCAACTTTTATATTGGCTTGTTTGTTAAATATATAAGGGCCATATAAAAACAACAAAAATTAAGTAAACCCTTTAAAATTAAAAAAAATGGAAAATGATCGTCCTCGATTTTATATAATGTGTGTATATAAAAAGTCACATCTACAACAAATCCAAAGTATATGAGATAAAAAACCAGCTTCGTCACCAGCAGTCATTGTGCACCTGCCACTTGGGTAATTAATTATCCTCCCCCTACCTTCTGTTACGTCAAGGTGCCATTGTTTTGGACGAGCCGATGCCACTGTAACTAAACTGTGGCTTGACTACTGATGTCTACTGATCTAGCTGTTGAAAAGTGCTTTCAGTATTGAACTATATTATTTTGTAATAACTACGTAAAAATAATCTTTAAACTTATTGTTTAATATTTACTGTGTAAAAGAAGGGCGTCGCAAAATCGCTGGAGCCCACGGATGACGATTGCACCAGAGAGTAGTAGAAATCTTTGGGGAGGCCTAATTTTTGTAGTGGATGAGTTTTGGCTACAATGAAACGAAACAAAAGTGTTGCTAATATATTAACCGTAATTACACATAAAAGCTGTATTTATTTTACTTTCAAGTGATACATTACTTCGGTGTAACCGGTCCTAAGGTGTAGTGTCGTTGATTAACGATGTCGGAGACGTGTTTATTGTGAGAACAGCGAGTCACGCAGTCAGTCAGTCACGCCAGATACGATATTGGCAAACTGGGAGGAAACTTTCAGAAAACGAAGATAAGTTTCTTTTGAACAACATTTTAGGGCGATAAAGTTAGAAATGTTGTCATAATATTATAGCTATTTTTTATTATTACAATTCAGTTTGGTAATGATTTTGTTTCAAATATTTAAATAACTGTCTTTATAGGACTAGTGCCTCACTCTCGCTTTGCTTGGGGTCGTCCCTAGAGAAAAACTGTACATTTATTCGGGATTAAAAGTAACCTTTATGCTATATAGTCTATAACTATACCTGTAGGTCTTTTAACCAGATTCGTTCAACCGATCTCTTAAACTATAACATATTACATATATACCTATTTATATGAATCAATAAAAATATAGTACCTAAAAAAAGTAAATAACAATAAGTAGTGTTAATTTTTTATCGGTTTACTCGGCAAAAGTAATTTTAAAGTCTGTAGTAACCTCCTCACGGACTAAGTACACTTACTGTTTCCATTGAACTGTCAATTTAATTTCATCTTACTTGGATTTGCAAAAACATTGAGTTACTCAGACATTCTTTAATAAATATTCTCGTTAACCAAACATCTCTTAAATTAGTACACTTGTAACAAATGTACAAATGAAAAGACAAACAGCTGATAAACTTATGACACGGTTCCTTTAAACAAAGTGCTGTCAGATAAATTGGAACAGTACCAGGTAAGATTGATATAATTAAGCGAGGAGTGCCCTAATGCATGCGGTGACAGGTTCACGAGCGAGGAGATGTTATGACTCGTAATATCACGGTATGGATAAACTGAGATTATTGGGATATAATTGGGAAAAAACTTGTCTAATTAAATAACAAATTAATGTTATTATTATGCCTAATTACTAAAATTGCATGTTATTTTAGAACTGATTAAACAAGTAGAAATCAAAGTGTTTTAAAATTTTCAATAGACTCTACAGTATGCATTTTTTTTATTAACCGACTTCAAAAAAAATTCAAAAAAGGAGGAGGTTATATGTTCCGTTGTATGTATTTTTTTTTTATGTATGTTCACCGTTACTCCGCCGTCTGCGGGCCGATTTCAAAAATTTTTCTTTTGATTGGTAGGGTATAGTTCCGAGGTGGTCCCATTGTCACCAAGTCAGGATCTGATGATGGGATCCCAGGGAAATCGAAGGCAACTCTCAAAATTTACAGGCACCTATTATGTTTTTGATATATTTTCTAAACCCGATAATTCGATAATTTTGCTTAATACTATGTGTATACATAACACTATGTATATGTATATACATAGTATTAAGTAAAATAAAAAAAGTGCGTGTGTACAAAGTACACATGTCTCTGAGCGCCTGGCACTATGGACTTATTTTTTCGTTTCATCGAGTTTGAAATCACAACGATTCTAAAGAAGTTTCACTTCAAAAATATTATATAATTTAGGTTGGTACGTTAAGACTATAAGTATAGTGAACCGGGGCTATTGTAGCTCCGGGGCTATTGTATCTAATCACTTTATCTTCTTTCACAAGTCGGTTAAAGGAGTAACGACACTACTAGTTGATAGAGAAACTAATGCTTAAAAGAGTGGATCATAGATTGTAGTTGTATCGCGTCTACTTTTTTACTGATGGCGCATTATTTTTGATCGACTATTTTTCATTGAGAGCGCTGAATACCTACTGTTGTGTTTTAGTGGATAAAATTTTAATGTGAGCCTTATATAACAAACTTTATGGAAATTACAAAGATAAAGAATAATTGCTTGTTAATTGATAATTAATTTCTTTCACTGCCGTAGTTATCTAGAGTTATTTATGAAGATACAATAGCCCCACGAAAATTTTTACAGAAGTCTCTTGTATCTTCAATGAAAGATACAATAGCCCCGTAGATTTTAGTATGGAAATAAAAGTATTAGTGACGCCAACGTATTTTTTCTATCGATAAAGTAAAAAATACTGAATTTGCGAGTAAATGACTGTAAAAGTTTATAATTTACACTATTATATATTAACATAATTTTTTATAACTACAATTTACTTTTAGATTGTGCTTACCATCGTATAATTTAATAAAAATATATACCTAAAACTGTCCCAACATTTATATTTATTTATTTAAATCGCTTAACAGTTGACGGAGCTATCGATGAACGTACATAAAAAAATATATTATACAGCTGTGGAACATATAATGTCTTCGAGTTTTAATCAAAACTAGCGGACCCGCGGTTTCGCTCGTGCTAAAAGTACAAAAACTATTTTTGTTTTAATGGTAACTTATAAGGTACCAACGATTGATTCCCCATTTAGTTTAGTTTAATTCTACTACTTTTAACCAATTACAGTGTAGTTTAGTTATTGAGTCTTTCTGGTTAGTAAGTCTCAGTAATCGCCCAGAGTTGGGAAGATGGCGATGTGTCACCCCCGAGCCTCGGAGAGCAGTCAGTCAGCGTCAGTCCTGCGCCTTAGCTCTCACTAGTCGTGTCGAACAGTCGTCTCACCGGAGTATGAAAGTGATAAGAATAGAAAATGCATTTGTGTCTGCGCGTACACTTGCACTGTAATATTTCCTACACAGTTGAGCAAACTCAATGAGATTGGACGCCGTGGCTGGAATCAGTCAGAGAATAATATTCCTGAGATAATAAAATGTTTTGTATTATCTTTGTAGTCCATGGTATCGGCTCAGCTCATTTTGTATGAACGCGCACATCGATTAGCACGATGTTGCACAGTTTTGCTGTATACATTAAGAGTTAGTAAAATAAACTGGATTTGAAATGTCACCATTTTTATTATTATTAGATAGAATGCGCTTAACGACAATCAATGCTAGGAAGCACTGATGAGGTCTAGGTTGGAGCACGTTTGCCTTGGAGATTCCTATTCCCTCTTGCCTTGAAGTGGCAGAAAAGACGGATGTAGGAAGGGTGTTTCACAATTTAGCAGTTTGTATCAGAAACATTGAACTAAAACGTTTCGTGAGTTGGTTGGATTTCAACCACGAAAGCTCTACTCTCACGTAACTTTAACTCAAGCACTCACTACTGTCTAATCGGGTTCTTTTTGAGGTGAATAAACACGCCTGTTTTGGTGGTATTAAACTTAACTAAATTGGCATAATTCTAGTCGGACACCTCAAGTCAACGCGATTCACCAAAACCTCTCTTTGCTCAAGGATCTTAGTAGCACTGGTTCTAGAACTAGATAAGTATCTATCCGCAACAGCGCTGTCATCAGCGCATCCAAAGATACCGGGTTTCTGAAGATCGTTGTTGAGTAGCAGGAAGAGTGATGCGGGAATAACGTATAAGCAGCCGTCATCGACCCGAAATGATCTCTCTCTCAGAAAATCAGACATCCAGCTACAAAACCCAGTGGTTATTTCATATGCCGGAAGCTTAATGATAAAAATGCCATGCTAGACATCAAGCCATGCCATGCAAGACAGGTCAAAAGCCTTCGAAATATCGAGAGAAACGGCGAGTACCTCACTGTCTTTTCGATGGCTTCATTCCAAGCGTATGTGATACACACTAGAGTACATATAAATTGAATTCAAGTGCCTGTTTCTAATAATAACCGTGTGGCACCGGCAGCGTAGAATGTTGCCCTCCTTCCTACATCATGGGTGTCATAAGAGGTGATTAATTAAGGAAACTGGGGAACCATTTACCAGCTTATTAGGTTACCCGTAGTAGGGCGTAGGTTAGGGCTTGCGGAGATTGGCACCGACGGGATCCTCTAGGGGCCCGCCACTGGTGGTGTATGTCGCATGAAATGAACGTCTCAAATGAACGAGAATGTCACTGCAGGAACCTGACGGACTGGCTACCGAGCGGCAACGTACTGTGAGTTCCTGCTGCTTGAGCCAACTATAACTGTTACGGAACCAAACCTGGTAGATCAGGTTCGGTATATTCAGCGTTTAAAATACAGCGCTCGAACTATTATGACGTAAGGCTGTTTCCGAGGTGACAAATCCAACCAAAGAACAAATCGTGCCTCCAACTGTTCCTACTGAGGAGTACCTGGTTACCATCTTCCACAATTTGCCTGTTGAGGAAAGCACCCAGGAAACAGTCGCCCTTGATTTAGAGTGGATGAGAAGGATTCTAGAAGAAGCGATTTCAGAGATTCGGAGCACTCCGCGGCTCTCTCACCTCAAATTGAATGTAGTGACGTGGGATGTCATTGAGGCCATTAACTAAATGCTGCCTCAATACCTAGAGAGCACTGGCCTGGATGATACGGCGTATTTCTCGGCTCTTTGGTATGGCTTAAGCCAAAAACGGATTTGTCGGAGCCAAGATCCCGGGCTCAGGAAGCAATGCTGCTGAGTTGGATAGAACACTGTATTAACCATGCCAGAGGTCTCATTGGCAGACTTTAAAGCTTCAGGTCGAGCAATAGCAGACCAACGTGTGGTCACCTTGTCGTGGTGGGGTCTTAGTAGCATCTGGCAGCCAGCTAGACGCAAAGCCAAAAAACGTTGGGACGTTGCAGTTGCTTGCGCAAGCGATCCTGCGACGGCCCATTAAGACGGGTGAGAGCTTTAAACCAGTGAGTCCCACATGCAAAAAAAGTTCGGATCCTGATTGTTTGCATCACTACTGGCTTAAGGGCTTTTCGATTTTACCATGCGACCTTTCACAATTTCAGGAAGCTCTCGAGCAGAGGACGCTCACGTTCCTTTTCACTACTGGGATCACTCACCTAGCTCCAAAGTCGGATGCCCGGATGCCTCTGATCTAGCTAAGTACCGCTCCATTACGTGTCTTACGACCATCTTTGAGACGATAAGATCCGTCATGAGCCTCAAGATATCCCGTCATGTAGACGAAAATAACATCATTCTGGGGTAGCCATTACACTAAGCAGATTCTTACCATCGATTCCGTTGCGAAGCAATTGGTCAAACGCAACCGCCGGAACTTCTCTGCTGACTGGTTCGACTATAAGAAGGCGTTAGACTCGGTGTCCCATTCAATATTCTTGAGGGTCCTTGAGGTGTACAAAGTTGATGGTATAGTTTGAGACTTCCTCGAGGAATTTGGTTTTGCCCGTCTCTAAACCAAGCTCAGTTTATTGCTGGTTTTCAATTTCGGAGAGGAGGGACAAGAAAGCTTTACCTTCTGTATATTTATAACCTCAAACTGCTGGCACCCAACGCCGCTCACCTGCAGAAATTACTGAAGATCACCACTGAATTTAGTAATTCTATCAGGATGGGTCTTGAGCTAGACAAGTGTGCATGTGATGAGGGAGCAGGTTAATCATTCGGCTGAGATAAATGTCGACCCTATATAAACCGAATAAGGACCCTTTCTGAACCTGAATCGTACCGGTATCTGGGTATGTCGCAATCAATAGGGGTGAATGAGATGAAAATGAAAGTCTGTTAGCGAAGCCTTTTTTGGTCATTTGGCAAAAATTTGTAAAAGCTTTTTGTCGGGTGCTAATAAAGTCCGAGCCTATAGCGGCTTATACCCATTCTCATGTGCACTTTCGGCGTGCTTAAATAGACTTAAACTGAATTTGAAACCCTGGATAGAAGAGTCTGCACGACTTTGACTCTTTAACGCATGTGGTGCACCTAAAATCGTATGTAATAAGGTTGTATATGCGGTGATTGAAGTGTTTTGAGCGTCAAAACCATGCATAATCGGGATATAGTAAACGTTAGTTACATACTTCGAGACAAAGAAAGAGTCGTGCAATGGACGTAGAATATGATAAAGGACTCACTCCCCTATTCTTAGCCAAAAACAAGTGGCCGGCCCCGGTCGTACTTAGCACCTCTGACCGTGAGATCGTGTGGAAGGAGAAGGAGTTGCACGTACGCTTATTTAAAGCTCTTAATGAGCCACACGTACATAAAAAGCGTCCGTGTAATGGCTGCACTTCGGTGACCTCTTTGGGAAAACCAAGGGTTTTGTCTGTACAATACAGGATCAGGCAGTTAAGACGCAAAAATACCGAAAGTATTAAATAAAGTATTATGAAGGACGTCTATCGAGTTTGTCGCCATCCCGGTGAATCACTCAAGCATGTGCTTTCGGAATATTCAGCGCTCACTAGCACTGAGTATCTGCACGGGCACAATCAAGCAGCCAAAATCCTTCACCACGAGCTTGCCTCGTAACACAGTCTCCTGGATGAGAGGCTGCCGAACAAAACAAGCGTAACGTCTGGCTCTATTGCAACCGGTCCATCACAGCTCGACGGATCGTTAGTAGAGAAACAAACTGGCCAAGGGTAAGATGCAAAGAAATGCTGCAACTCGTCCCAATCTGCTGACTTGCCATCTGAATCGCCACTACCCGCCTCTTTTTTTACTGGGGAGTCTGGAGTCAGAGGATAAGCAGATTTTACGATACAGTTGTCTGAGGTTCCCAAGGGAAAAGAAACTGAGACTGAGAAAATATCAGGATCAGTTATATGCAGAAGGTTCAAGTAATTTGCTTTTTTGATGTTCGGTTTTCCGACCTAACTGTGAGATAGTGATAGTGCGAAAAACGCCTCTCCCAGCATGATCAATTTCTATGAATAGAAACAGCTACTGCTGTGGTGGGCATGAAGCCTCCCAGAAATACCATTTGAACGGTTGGATATCGATGTTGAACGATGTCAGCTTTTTCGTTTAGGTAATTGAACAACTGAGTTGTCTTCCGATCACCGCTATGTGACTGTTCGACACCTAACAAAACCAATATCGACCAAGCACCACAAAACCGAGAAGAAAGTACAGAGACGTAGGTAGCAGATGTTATTACGAGCGTACAAACCGGACTCGCTTCGAGGTTCCGCGGGGTTTAAAATTTTTCTCAAGTGAATACCCCGGGTACATCCTGGGCTGGCAGGGCTCTTAATTTGCGTCTCCTTGAGAAAGAGTATATATGTCTTAGCGATCTCAAGGTAGTAGTGGACCGCATAGAGATAAGAGTATAATGCTCGAATTTTAGAGAAGCACACTGAAAAGGAGAGAATAAGCAGTCGCTGCTTAAAATCATTTCTCTTTTGGCTTTTGATGAGTCAGAGCTGCATTCTTGATAACATGACCCTAATTGGAGCAGTGTTAATGGTAGATTTAACTGAAGACCACACTTACGCCAGAACCCTCCTGGATATCACCATCGGGTCTTCTCTCAGGTCACCAACCGGCACGATGAAAGTCATCCCAGAATTGTTCACCAAAGGTTGTGGTGCAGCTTTTCTCCAAATTAAGTCACCAAAACTCAGGTCAGAACCTGTCATTGAAATGCAGCACAACTGTACAGAATCATTTTCCCGCGTATAAATCAGCTAGTGAACATCGCACCGGAACTCAAGCCAACCCTTGATGCGACGAACCATGCTACAGGATGATTTGGCAGTTCGTCTTTGCTCGCTGGGTAGTGTTAGCCATGGCCAAATTCTACCACCTATTATAATGTTGTTCAATTAGCATTACCCAGGGGTCACGTGGAGGGTAGTGAGAATAAGAAACCGATTCCGATATGACCTAATAATATAACTTTAAGGAATACACGCGTTAAGTCCCGTTATACGATATATGATATAGTTATGAAACGCGAAAGCTTAAAAAGTTATATTGCAAACGGAGTTGCCGGAGTTAGCATCTAAAGTTCGTCAGCTAGAGTGTTTGCGTCGGAAGAAAGTGCGTCTTGAAAAATCGTTGACATTTTTTAAAAAGTGTCGCGATTGGAACTTGCTACCTACATGTGTTCGTATAAAACCACGTAGTGATATAGCGGATTCTGACCGTATTCTAGGCAATACGAGTGTCCGCCTGCTACGCCAATTGATTCGAAATAGCCACAAGGATTTAAATGATATACAGTGTAAATTATACGCGTTACACTTGGATTGCAGTGTTGTTATGTCGGATGGTGATTTTGAGTTGTGTGACCGCCTTACCTACCTACAAGCTCAGAGATTATTTGATTTGTCTAGTAGCAAACACAACCGAAAATTTGAAAAGCTACTTTCACGTAAGTCAACTTTAGAACATACTGACCGTAAAGCTAACACGGTGATTAACATCTCGAACAGAACTCTTGATGAATCCACTTTATCAGTAATGGAAAAAGGTTTGAATTACGCACCAACACCTAAGCGGGTTCCTTATGAAAATATCATTTGTAATGTCGAGGAGGCCATTATACGTAATAAAATGCCACAGTGTGATGCGGATGCATTAAGACAGGATATTGCAGTCATTTTGCGCCGCTCTAAGTTACCTAAAAGTAACATTACTCTTGAAAAACACGCAGCCCTTGGCAAACTACGCGAAAACAAAGATATCCTGGTTTTCAAGGCCGACAAAGGTAACGCCACAGTAGTGATGAATACGATAGATTATGATATTAAAATTCGGAACCTACTCGCCGACACGAATACTTATAAGCCAATCAGCTACAACCCAACTGCCCGAGTGACGTCATACACGCTCTCTAGTACAACAACATAAGGAGCTTTTTACGGACGACGAGTACAATTGGCTGCAAAGCCCTAAAATATCGCAGCCTCCAAAACTTAAGGGAAGTCCAAAAGTTCATAAGAAAGACGTGCCATTGCGACCAATAGTGAGTCAGATTGATTCTCCAACGTACCACTTGGCGAAACATATTAATAAAATCTTGCAGCTATTAATTGGAAACACGTCATCTTATGTAAAAGATTCTCGACATTTTATCAGCATCATAGAGGAGATCCAGCTAGAATCTGATGAGATTATGGTGAGTTTTAACGTGGAATCGTTATTCATCAATGTTCCGCTGAAAGAGTGCCTTGAAGTAATCAAAAACAAATTATATTTCAAGGGCATATCAGATCGGTACGTTGCTCTACTTCAACACTGCTTAGAAGGTAACTTTTTTCTTTACCAGGGTCAATACTATCTTCAGATTGATGGAGTAGCTATGGGTAGCCCAATAGCACCTTCCTTAGCCAACATCTGGATGGAACATTTTGAAGAAAAAGCTTTGAAAACAGGGCCTTTCAATATCCGACTATGGAAGCGATACGTTTACGACGTTTTGTTTAATTAAAGGGAATAAGAAGGAAATAGAGCAATACCTCGACCATCTTGACTCCATTCACAGTAAAATACGATTTACATATGAAATGGAGAGCGATCGTTCGCTGGCATTTCTGGATGTGAAGTTGCTTGTGCGAGAAGATGGCTCTCTAGGGCACACTGTATATCGCAAACCGACACACACGGATAGATACCTTAATGCCTCCTCACATCATCACTCACGTCATTAACAAGCGGTAGTAACGACTCTGACTGGTCGAGCCCATGATCTGTGTGACCCTGAACATTTGGATGCGGAGCTTGCGCATGTTCAGGAGGTACTTAAGAGGAATGGGTACAAAGTAGGTAGAAGGAATCTAGGTCACCGTGATACACGTACGAAACATCCAGAGGTTAACCGCCAACCTGCGTACTTGCCTTATATCAAAGGAATAACGGGCAAGGTTGGATTACTACTAAAAAATTACTCCATTAAGACTGTATACGTTCCGTTTTCCAAGCATGAAAAACTTTTGCGCACGCCGAAGGATGTTATCCCGTACCAAACACCGGGTATATACAAAATTAATTGCAGCTGTGGTAGTTCGTATATTGGCCAAACCAAGAGAACCATAGCGGAGAGGGTCAAAGAACATATCACAGTTGTAAAGAATAACCAGACAGGGAAATCAGCGATCTGCTCAACTCAAATACCAATCACTGGATTGAGCTCCACCAGCCGAAGGTTTTGCCCACCGATCGAAGATACTACCGAACAATCATTCGCGAGGCTATCGAAATAAAAAAACATCCAAACTTCAATCGTGAAGATGGATACAGGCTCTCGTCTGCGTGGAATCCGGTAATAGAAAAATTTAGATATATTTAGATATCGCGATTTCCCGTCCGACACACCCATGGATAATATTAGCACCGTGTGTAGTGGCCATAACAAATTATTAAAATTAAATGAGGGTACCAGCAACACACTCCTCTAATCGTGGCAGGCGATGCCATCCCCCGCCAGTCTCCCCGTGACCACGGCTGGTGCAACCCGAGCAAAACGTCGGGAATAAAATATCTTCTACCTTTAAGTAATACACGCGTTAAGTCCCGTTATACGATATATGATATGACCTAATAATGTCGTGTAAGAATGCACTGTACTATAGTACAATACACAAAATTTCGTTCAAATGGATTCAGTCCTTTTTGCGTGAAATGCGCCGATAGATTTGCTAAGTTAGGTAGTACTGCTTTTTGTACGTACTGATAAAAATAGGTATTGAGTTACACTAACTTGGAAGAAAGATATTTAATATTGTTGACTTTCCTTCAATAATTATGTTTTGACGTATCTTTTAAGATTTAACCACCGCTAGCTTTTCAAGGACTAGTTAATCAACAATATTTTGTTTTCCTATGAAAATAGAACATTTTTCTGTAATAAAAAGTATCTTTAGTAATCACCCCCACATACGTTATTACTACACAAAATTTGGTTAAAATCGGTTCAGTACGTTATAAATTGTAATAATAATTATTTAATATTCATTCATTGTTTTTAAAATATTTAATGTACAGATTTTTAAAGTTACTGTTTTATTATATGATATATTGTATAGATATTATCGACAATCGATATAACATACTTCTCAGGCATAATCCCAACACTTCATTTTTAAAAATAGCTACAATAGCCCCTCTTTTACGAAAAACAGTATTTTTAAGTAGGAACTAGCCTTCCTACATTGATACAATGCCCAAATTATTTTCTTAAATGCCCTTGTTTATCATATTCAGGGAGTCCGAGCATCATATCTCGTCAAGTTTAGGAGTAAAAAGTAATAGTTACATTTGCCCCCGATACGGGGTAAATGTAGCTAAAATTTGTTCTTGAAATTAAAATCAATATTAATAAGAATATACTGGGTATTTTCTAATACAATTAATTCAAAATAAGTCTTAAGTATCTGATCGTTTAAGATATTTAAACATATTTTCCGTAAATTATTCAGTAGCTGAAATACAGCTTCTCAAACCTACCTCGGGCGGAGAAAATTCACTTTTTAGATACAATAGCCCCGGTTCACCTTACTCAGACTCAGCGCTATCTAGTTCCGTTGTAAGCTACGAGGCTTGTGTTACGAATACCATAGTTGATACACTACACATATATAACTTTAAATACATACATATTATAAATATATAATAATATATTATAATTATATGAAGATTTAGAAGGATTAATAAAATTGAATAATAACTAACAAAAAATGCTATAGATGCACAATCTTCTTGGAAACAGATGTTATGCCCGCGTTGAAAACTTTACAGTTGTGTCGTAGGTATTCATGGCGCTCAAGCCAGTGCTGCCAGATGTCCCGCTTATCTTAGGACATACTTCATTTATATCTGAAACTTACTAACTTTCTTTATTTACTTTGATCAAAACAACAAGATATTCGTTCCAAATCGAACCTGTTTAAATATGTTGATTAGTTTTTCGGAACACATATAAAAATTGGCTCTTTCAGAAAAAAGTCACTTATGTACTTATACATATATTAAACATAAAAACAAACTTTAAATACAAAATTTGAACTAACTCGTAAGCGCCGTTTGCGAGATAGGTACGCAAAAATCAAACTTGAAAAAGAGCTGCAAACTCTTAGAGTTTTGAGTTAAGAAAAATAACTTTATAAATAACATTAGAATGATTCATGAAATTAATTAATTTTAAAATTAATTAACCTTTAATATAAAAAATAAAAGTAGATATTTGTTTTATATAAATATAAAAACATACGTAATTTATTACCGTATAGACTCGTTTCTCGTTTTTTCTATATTTCGTTGAAATATTATCAAAATATTGTCAAACAGGAATTTTACTATATTCTAAACATAAATTATTAAATAATTATTTAAAAGTTATGCAAAGAAACATCACCAGTTATAAATATGTGCAAGTGATGATAAGGATGACCGCCAATAATTATGCGCTATGCGGATCCTATGACTGCGACGAAATGTTAACAGTTTAAAACAGACATAACAAAAGTTCCATTTAGTAAGCGATAAAAGCTTTGTGGGTTAGAAGAAAAGAAGTTTATTCGAAAGTTATATAAAAAGCTCCTCTTACTCTGATGCAACTACTCGTATCATACCTTGTAAACGCAAACTATTGATTTCAAAAAGGCAGTGAAATCGGTAATTAAGTTTTCTTGTGAAAATAAACTTGAGTATTTAAAAGGTTTAAAAGCTTTAGGTTAATATTTAAGTTCGGTAGTCTTACCATTGAAGTGTTTTGTCTGCGAAGGTATTATGTAATAAGCAACATATCGATTGTCAGTACTGAAAAAATGACTCCGTCCCAGACCTGAATTTACCTAGTAAAAGAAAAAATAGTAAATAAGTTGAGTTTTATATTATTTACATAAAAGTATAAGTTATATTGATAAGGCTTAAAACATAGTAAATTAAAATCTAAAAAGGTACGAAAATAAAATTACATGTCACATAAGCAATTTGAAGTTAGGATGATGATATTCTCCTGACAGATTTCAGCTATGACGAGCCAACTGCACAGGATATATTATTATATATATATTATTATTATTATTATAAGTACTGCACATGTAGTATAACGTATACTCTCTATTTTTTTCACTCTCAAACTACGATATAACGATAAATCTATATAATTAGTGTGCGATACTATGTAGAACTGACGTCTTTACATGCTCTTTTAGACACCAGGATGAAACATTGAGGTTAGCTTCCCAATGCTAGCCTATAATTAGTACTTAACAGAAAGACTCAACGAATCATCGAACACAGGAATATCAGTTAGTTTAAAACTATACATAAATTATTAATAAGTGTGTATTTAGTTTTACTGCTTTCAAATTTAAATGACATATTCCACCCATTGCACAATTAACGTCTGGAAGAGACATGCAATTTTTTCATTAGCTCCCGACGAAGAAACCGTTTTAATTAACAAAACGATTTACAATGACATACAATTAAAATCCATAATACCTTTATATGAAAAATATTATTTTAATAAGAATAATATACGTATAAATAAATTGGTTCGCAAATTAAAAGCAATTGTTATCTTCTCCTCATGGAAATACAATAATCACTTTTAATTAGGCTTAAGAATAGACAAAATTATAAGAGTTTAGATTAAGTTAAAAAATCAGACTAGGTACATATTTTATATAAGTAATGTTTTGATTTTCTACGTAGAGGCGTTACTAAATACATGTCGAAGCAGATATCGAAGCTATCGTTAAACCGATCCATTACCCACGCGGGCAGTCAGCGTTAAAATTATTTTTCTCACCCCAAACTAGCAGTCATCCCCTGTTGCGTTTGATTTAGATTATGACAGCAAATTCTTATATATATACATAGTGGTAGGTGCTTCGTCATTTTGAAAACTATATGTTACTTTACTATTATATGAATAATAAAGTTTGCAGTCTAAAATTATATTACTGAAACTTTTTTTTGATTTTTATTTGCTTTTAACTGTGAAAACTTATAACTTATGATTTATTCTTACTATCCGTTTTATGTAAGACTACAGCTCCTTACGTGAGTTTTTTAATGGATCTCTTATTTTTAATATAAAATTATTACTCCTCATAACATCAGCTATCTACCAGTAAAAGTTCCTTCAAAATCTATTTAATCATTTCAGAGAATAACGTGAACAGACAGGCAGGTAGACCGTAGATACGTAATTACGTAATATGTATAATAATAAAAACTTTATTACTCAAAAAGGTAACACATTTGAAATAAAATGATTTATATAAGTAATGTTTCATATAGTAAAAAGATGTAACTCTTACGTTACAGACAGTCCTATTTATTTATTTCTATTATATAATTATGTATATTGTATATATTAAAAACACTTCGTATCGTTCGAAAATGAAACAATTTAATAAACACGCAAAGTGACAGTCAAGTGGCCGTCACGGACAGATCTCAGTTTGCGGCCCACTGGCTCACAGTCACGAGTCGAGTCACTGCGACCTTTGTCTAATCATCGATATAGACTCATAAATATACAGATCGTACAATTCATTTATTCATCAGCTATTAAACTATTAATTTAAGATAAATAGACATACTTCATCACTACATAGTATAAAACAAAGTCGCTTTCTCTGTCCCTATATCCCTATGTATGCTTAAATCCTTAAAACTACGCAACGGATTTTGATGCGGTTTTTCTAATAGATAGAGTGATTCAAAAGGAAGGTTTATATGCATAACTAGCGGATCCCGCGGCTTTGTCTGTGCTAAATCTAGGGAAGAGCCCGAGCGAAGCGAGGGCGAGTCGCTAGTTTAATAATAAAAATAATGTTCTGTTTGATGATAATTCTCTAAAACATGGAGTTAATTTTTCTGAATCCGGGCTGACACTGAGTTATCTTAATAAGAACCTAGGATCTATTGGTCCTCAGCCGTACATCGCATTCACAGATCTCTAGCTAAGGCAGTCAATGCTTCATTATGTTGTAACAATGAATAATTATTTATCTGAACATATAAGAATAATATTATATAAATAAAAAATGAATATTTTTTGAGTGTGCATATTTAAGACAATATTTTATAAAAGGACAATAATTTGGTTATTGAGAGTTTTTAGTCATTTCTATCCACTTTGCAGTTCAATTCGTGTCACCAGCAGGCGACTTTTGGAGTGGAAAGTGTAAACTAAGCGGATGTTTCAACTGTTTCGGACACAGAGCCACCGCTGCGGGCTTCACTAACTTACCGTGTCATGTATGCTAATAGTTGATGACCATATAAATAAATATTAAATACTATTATATATAAAAAATTAAAACGTATAAAGTACCTTTCTTGTACCTTAGATCTCCAATTTTGTCACTTAGCCTAATTTCTTACTTCACTTAGCCTGGAAATTGGTTCAAAACTAGGAGTGATGTTTGGTAAACAGTTAATATTTCTAGTATATATTTATTTATTTAATTCAGAACTACACATCCAAAAACTTTTTTGCTTCATTTGTTTTAAAACTACTAAATAAAAGTCATTTTATTCAACTACTTCTTTTTAATCTAATATAAGATATTTACTAAATATCCATCCTTCAATTTGCATGAAAATTCCATATGCAAAGCTTTGGGCAGTACATTGCCTTCTTTTTTGTTTTGGCATACGCTATCGTCTTGGTCATAGGATAGAACGTTTTCATATAACATTAGATTACTGCACCATAATCCTGATTTGCGTTCGTGGATAGTATTTGATTAGACATGACCATTTGGCTTTGCGAAATATTTAGGGCACTCTACATTTATCACCTATTTATATAATTTTTTGGGCCCGTTACGTCGGCGGAGCTCTAAGGCGGGACGTGCGTCGCGTACAGCCACCCTTTTTAGTGGAATCAAGGACTTCTGTTATACAGAGGCGGATTGTGTCACTAAATGGAAACTATTGGAAAATGTTAAAAAATATTAAAAAAGTAAGCAAGTTGAAAAATAATTTCTAAGGATTAATATCAGTGTACAATAAATTGTAATTCTTATTGATATTTTTCTGTCAACAAGACTTGAATGATATTTTCTACCGACAAGACCAAATCTTCTCTTATCTAATTCTATTTGTATCGCCTTCGGAAAACATATATTTTATAATTTACACTTAATAAGAATATTTGTTTTCCGAATATCCCTGGACCAAGTCCGTTCCTGCAACAATAACACCTCCTTTCGTTTCATTCCATTCATTCCGACGGATAAACTCTAATGAATATCTTCGAAACCTCGCGATACAATAGTTTTTTCCCCCTTTTTACTCCAGATTACTTTGGATTGTTGTAAATAAAGACTGAGGGGCTGATTAAGATATCCCTATAACGCTTATGCTAAATCGTTGAAGAGTTGGCTCGTGCATTCAAATGACTCTTTTATTTCGTTGAGTTCTTTAGCAATCTTATATGTTATGATTGTCCCAAATTCAAGAGAATATTTTTAGTAAATTATTTTATTAAAAATATTCATTGTGTAAATGAAAAAAATTAAAATTTTATACATATAATATACCTACATGTTTTGTGTACATATTTGTTTAATCGAGAGCAATAGTCATGGTCGCATCGACAAGAGCTCTCAAGAAAAAAAATGTTTAGTTCTACATTGTTTTTTTTTAATGAAATCTAAAGCACAAATATTAATAACTTTGTGAAAATGTAAACAAGTTGTATGTACTGATATGTACCTAAATAATAACAGTTTTAGGAGGTAAATAAACTTATATTGAAATGATAAAAACAACTGATATTTTTCTTACTACAAAGATTGTAATTAAAATTGAATAAAAAGCTCAGAAAAACAATAAGCTTTAAATATCAAAGCTTTTAAACAAAAGAGATGAAGTCATGACAGAGAATCTGAACCACCTATCCGAATGGAAAGCTATCGACCCTTATTATTTGTGAGCATCTCAACATCTCCATGCAAATGGTGACAAACAGCCGCCTACGTTTACAGACGCACAATATACTTTTATGGCTTAGGAAAAGCCGAATACTTACCAAGTTAAACTAAAAATTGCTAAAGAAAAATCAACTTTTTGGTTACAATGTATAAGAATACTTGAATGGCAAGCGTTATTTGTAGTTGTGTGGTGCGTTCAAGATATTGTTTCACGTGTTTTATGAGGTGGGTCGAGATTTCACGGGGTTTTTGTCGGGCATTTTTGAATGTTTCCACCAAATATAATGTTTATTTGTAGGGAGCAGGTCGGTTTGTAATTCATACCCGCTGAGACATTCATATTTATAGCGCAGGGTGCTGTATTTATTGAGCATCATTATTTGTTTATCTTATATTTGTAACTATTATAAACAAGTTTTGTTTGTTGTTTGTCTGAGTGTTAGTTACAGTTTAAAATTAATGTATTAGATGTATAGAGAACATGTATAAAAATTTGCAGGTATTTTACATCACCAACATTAAATATTTACGAAAGGCATATTGCCTGCTTAAAACTAGTGAGAATATTTTAAGTTCGACTTTAGATTTTATTAATTCCAATCAAAAATACTTAAATAGGCACTATTAATTTAGATACAACTATATCTTGCTATGATTTTATTATTTATTATATTATTATAATATAATTTATTTACATCAAAAAAGAACTCTTTTACACTAAGTAAATCACAGTGAGCAATAAGAAGTCGCTCGAAAAAATACATCTCTTATAAAATCTAAATAAGTAAGAACTCTTCCCCGTAATTTTATGTTATCATGCGACTCTATAGACGAAAGTCCATCTTGTTTATAGTGACAACACGTCATGTCCGGCGAGTGGCGCCCGATGTGGCCTCTCATCGTCTAGCATATTTCTTATTTGAAAACTCACCAGTGAATCTCAAACTTTAGATTAATTTATTATTATTTATACATATTGTCATTAGAAAATTGATTGATACATTTATGTAAATGATACTATTTTTAAAATAAATACGAAAATATTTTTTTCTCTTGATGCTTTTTCATTGTAACTTTATAATATAGGTATTTTACTAAATTCGGCGGTTAAAATAAAAAAATAAAAAAAACTTGTATAGTTTGAGAAGCACAGCAAAATCCTTAGTCCATCGCAAATTTCACTGGCAAGGCATAACGCAAAATAAACAACGTGTTATTGTAGCTTATTTTCATAAGTTAATAGTCGGACAACGATAACAGTGGACCCCCTCGGACAGATATGCTTTTTTATTATTTATGTAAATATATAGCTCCCAACCTGATTGCTATGTATGTCATCGTCCTTGTGAAACGTTTCATTTGAACATGTAATCTAACGAAACCGTATTGTTGAAAGAGCTAAGATGAGAATTTCATATATTTGCATTTTTATTGAGACTATTCACTGATAAATTATGAAATATTTGACATACATCGTCGTAAATTACGTATTGATTAATTTTTTTGATAATATATATCTTACTGAGATTAAAAAGGAGCAACGCACTACAAAATTGGTTGTAGTTTTTTACAGTAAAGAGGAATCGTTTCTCTTAAATTTCAAATAAATTGCTTCATATGAGTAATGTTTCGTAGATTATTTATTATTTATATTAGATATAGATTATTTATTATTTATATTAGATTTAACTAACTTAGAACCGAAAAGATATAAGCAATATATTTATATATATAACTACAGTTACATTAAAAGGAATACAGTTTCTACTTAAATTACACTTTAAATATCATCAATTTGTAATGTTTTCAATGTTTATAAATCCTTAAATGATTTTTTACTTCAATTATATTTAAGTACGTATTTTTTTGTAAATGAAAAGCTCTATTCACGTTATTCGATACTGGCTTTGTTATAGCTTTGTTATAGTTACTTTAAAACAAAACTGAGCTAACGAATCTATTTAATTAAAGCCAGTATAAAACGGAATTTGAAAATTAACCTATTTGTATTTATTAACCTTGAGTCATTTCAGTTTTATTTCTTCTCAGCACTAAGAAAGGCACGTATTAAGACCTAAGTCCATACCTTTTAAGTGGAAATGCGCAATAAATGTAATAGAGATGACAGAGCGTCGTGTCGCGAGTCGGCCGCGTATGAATACAAACTGCGAATTACAGGAACATGGGCACAGTACAGTGGATAGGTTACGACTTTCATATCATTTTATTAGATTTAAAGTTATATACTTCGAGTTAGGAAATAAATTAAAGTACTCTTAAATTTACAATATGTATATCGTACCACTAAACGTCGGGAATAAGGTATTTATTTATACCTTTTAAAATACACGCGATAAGTCCCGTTGTGCGATATCCATATATTAAAGTTTTAAAAGTTTTTAAAAGCTTCGAGATCGTCATCGTGTCCCTTCAGTTTTAGAAAGACATTTTGATATTCGCTATTATGGCATGCCTCATATTAAAGGAATGCTAATTTTCAGTTGAAGACTATTAAAATAACTGCATTATTCTTAAGAATTATTAAACATTATATTGAACTTCGTGACGTTTGGCTCAGTTTGTAGTGACCCTACTTTCTGTGGTGGCGATCGTGGGTTCGAGTCCCGCTACAGGCATTTTTTTAATAAATGTATATGAATATTTATAAAAAAAACACTTAATAATATTAATTTCCTAAGAACTATATTAAAATGTATGATCTAAAAGCCGTAATAAGTAGATGACGGACTGTCGTGTTGCGACTTACCGCGTATGAATACAAACTGCGAATTACGAATGTAGGGAAGCTACTCAAGTAGATGAGTCTCTGAAGTCTAAAGTGTACTGTTCTATTGAAAATATATACCTAATGTACTATATTAATTCTATATTAGTACAGTTTCTATTCTACGTATAAATTAAATGAATAATTAACATCTAATGAGTGCCTTTGGTTGATTGAATTGAAATTTTGTATCCTTTAGATACCTATTCTAAAATACATCAATCGACCATATTATCATCATCACTACATAGTATAAAACAAAGTCGCCTTTTCTGTCCCTATATCCCTATATCCCTATGTGCGCTTAAATCTTTAAAACTACGCAACGGATTTTGATGCGGTTTTTTTTAATAGATAGAGTGATTCAAGAGGAAGGTTTATATGCATAACTAGCAGATCCCGCGGCTTTACTTGTGCTAAATCTAGGGAAGAGCCCGAGCGAAGCGAGGGCGAGTCGCTAGTTTTATAATAAAATAGAAAAACCGAAAAGCACTTGGTAAATAGCTATAACTCTGAATTAATTAATTCAAAGCATTTAAATTGAGACACTTTTATAATAAAAAATGTCAACAAAATATGAAGTACACTTTTATATTTTAGAACTAAGCTATTTTTCAGACGTGTTGCTCTAAGTACCCTAGATCGTTAATAGCCATATTTTAATAATTCTCCTTACTCTCCTCTAATTTGGCACTTAAGATAAGTCCATCACAAAGTGAACGCTCAATATATTTATTTTTTCGTCGCAATCTTAAGGTGGATGAATATAAAAAGGATTTATGGGGATTATTGTAGAATTTCTCACCCCCCGATACGGGGTTATAGCCTTAATCCTCAGGAACGCGGTGCGCTGGAAATTGAATTGATTTTTATATGTAAATTGTCGCATGTGAGTAAATAAATTTACAGATCTCCGAATTAGATGCGCCGTTCACTCGGTAAGTACCTTGCGACGGGGGTTTTATTTCCTTCACCAGGAAAGTATTGAAGTTTTACTTTTACTACACTGTATGGATAAAATGTATGAGTAATATAGTGTAGAACTAGCTCTTGTCAGTTACTTTGCTCATGTTTGTAATTTAATTTAGGTGTTCTTTAACCATTTTTTCATTTAGTTAGACGAGAGAGCTTTAAGATTAGTACCTTATTCAGTGTAGAAGCAGAAAAAAGCTTTTTAAGCTTTAATCAGAAAATAGAGATGTAACCTCTTCTTTTTTATGTGCGAATCATATCTTAATGATTACTAATTATTTTAAGGTCAAGAAAAACATCGTGAGGAAACTTGCATTTCTGAAAGTACCTTGTAATTTTTGTAAACATGCGTTGTCCGATAACCTACACTTTGGATGGATGGATCTACATTCTGATACCCCTCGTATTTAAGGATAATAATTATATGTATAAAATATGTATTAGTCTCTTATATATACATATGTCTTTTTATTAACTTCCTTTTATATTAACGTATATTATATTTCTAGCTTTCGTGTTTAATTTATAATAACGAGTATTATGGACACAGGAACCTATAAAACGGGTAACATTAAAATTAAACTAAAATTCTTTAAAGCCATTCGAATCCAACGAATAATTTGTAGCAAAAGTATCATAAACATTCGTATTTCTAGTATGAATAATATTTAATAGCAAAATGAATAGCGAGTAGGCGTTTTAATGCGTCGCAATGCGCACTTTACACGGCGAACGACCAAGATACTACTCATATTATTTACGAGTATGGTGGCCATGGGCTTAGTGATTGAGACATGGTGTCTCCCTGATAAGGTAATTACCGTTAGTACGAAAATTAATTATAAAATTAATTTATTTAAGGAAATAATTTAAATAATATGTTCGTAGCTTTACCAGCTTAGCATTAATAGTATACAGCATTAATAAATTAAGGTATGGAAAGTTTAAATTAGTAATAAAAAATACCAATCGATGATATTATACAATGATATGTTAAAAGGAGTCTTCTGTGTATTTCTTAAACATTTGTGTTTATTTTTTTATCATTAACTTCATGATACTTATAATTAAATATAATTTTCCTTATTGAATATCATTGTAATGCATCAAAATCTCAATGGAAAAGTATTAGTTTGACGCAACTCATAAAGCTTATTTAAAATATTATTTTTTTATCCGAAGTAAACAAAATTCATACTCTCCCTATTCACGAGTCGTTCCCAACAACACTGTCGCGATTCCGTGTATTTTTATCGACAATTATCATTTTGCATTTCTTCCTGTATGGCAGCACTTTGTTGACACATTACGTGAACTAAACTCCAATATGAGTTTATGATGTTTATGACGTCACATTCGAATTTTATTACCTTGTATTGAAATTTGTCTTTATAGTGCAGTGGTTAGTGTATTAGTAATTGTATAAGGGGTCTTAGGTTTTATTTTTAATTATGTTTTAATTCCCGAGTATCGCACCTCTAATATTTGCTATATATGCTAATCATGACCAGTATCATTACCACTAATTGTTTACGGGGAAGGAAAAAGAAATTTTTATAAAAAGATGCAAATGTTAAAAAAGGGCATACATTCATACATATTTTAATTAAATATTGAAGCTGAGAGAGAAGTTATTTTAAAGTAATTATCATAAACGTTTACTCCTAATTCTGTATAGAATTAAACCACAGATCATCGTACAAAATTCAAAATATTGAATAGCACAGTACAATAAAAAACTTAAATGAAGCTGTAAAATCTCCAATAAAATAATATCTAATCACTTAAGACCACATCCCGAGCGAAGCAATATAAAACTATACACCGCCATAACGTTACACACCATTGTAAAAAAGTTACAGTCGCCATAAAGTGTTTCCTTAATGAATTATGTTAATCTGTCATCTCATCTCGATTACAGCTAATTGAATATTAAAAAGTAATGATTGGTATAAAAGCTCGAATTGCTTGGGGTGAGTGGTCAGTGTTGTGGGGATGATATGTGGTTGGAAAGGTTTGGAACTACGAATCGTAGCTTGATTCTCGTATTTTGTACTCTACTTATTATGTACATTTTCAATATAAAATATCTAGTTTCACGGTGTTTGAGGTCGATTTTAATGATTTTTTGTTTATTTGGTAGATCCTCCGCTCCTATTGGTCGTAGCGTGATGTAATATAACCAAAAACAAACTTTTTAGCTTTATTATATTATTATAGATAGTTCAAAGTATTTTTAAAGCATTTTCACCTTACTACCCCCACCCCCCTTCTACGCCTTCTTTATTTTTTTAGCCACAAGTATATTACTGTCCTGTTAGAACTACGAGATAAGTAATAAAAGTATTCGCGAATATAAATCTAATACTTTTGCTACTCTATGTATTAGATAAAAACTTCTAAAAAAACGGTTAATATACAATTTAAAATTCACAAGTACTTTATGTTCGGGTTTTGATTTACAAAAATTGTTTAATTTTGTTTCAGTGGAATATGCATATGTGAGGCAAAGACATGATCTTATTAATTATCTATACACAGGGCTTTTCTCTACAGGCCGAAGACTGTAAAGTTAGGTATAAATAAGATTAGCTCTACGTAATCTATCAAACTGTGATCAACGCAGCTAACTTACTGGCGGCTAACTGGATCATCCATGCTTTATTCTGCAACTATTAAAGCCCTCTCTTGGTGTATCACTTAAATATAGAGTACGAAGCTAGAGATATTCAGCTATAGGTACAGTATATAATTTCAACAATCACGAACTAGCGGCCCTCCCTCATTTCCTAGGCTAAACACGTCATGTTAAAGAGAGTAACAGATAGATAGTAAGTTAAATTTCCTTAAATTTTATAATTTTCCGCGCAACTTTTTATTACTAACACAACAGAAAAAGAATTAGCGAAATCGATCTGGTCGTTAACATGTGATGATGAAATCAAAGAAAATAGGCATTCATATTAAGGTATAGTCGTATTATATAGATTCAATTCTTAAAGATGAATCTCCCTTCCACAGTACCTACTCATAATTATTATTGCTTGTTATTAAATATAATAATATAGTTATTATTTATTATTTGATATAAATAATCTAGTAGAAATATTTATTCCTAAAAGTTACTGCGAAACAAATATGTAAGAACGATCAACAAACCATAATTTTTAGTAGCGAATCAAAAAATTAAGTACCTATTACTTACATAAAGCAGACGTTCATAATAAAATTGCAGTTAAAGTTCAAAGAAATACGAGTAAGTCAAGATTGTTGAACAAAACAAACAGTGTGTAGATTGTAGAATGCAAAGCCAGCCGCAGTACGATCTTCACGAAGATAATGATGTTTTGAATGGCACTCAAGTCATTACGTGCCGATATCTTTCCTCAGGAAACCTTCCTTGGACTGCATCTAACAATCTTTAAGCCATAACTCCTGTATCATATACAAATCAATTTAAACTATCAGACGATATAAATAAAGTCATTATTCCTTTGAATCAAAACCCACAGTCACTAAATACTTAATGAGGGTACTCCAGTTTTCTCAACTACAAAACGTCTTAATTACGCTCTCTTCCACGTCGGGTTCGAACTTGATTACATTAGGGTCTGAATTCCGATGCACTAATTCTTCTTTGATGAACATAATAGTATGTCGTAGTGGAAGGATTCTACAAACGTAATTAGTCATTAGCGACAGTACAGTGGGCAGGAAGCGATTGATAGAACGTGAGAGCTTTAACCTGATTGGTTCCTACATTATCGTCGATGTTAAGGTGATGTTCGAAGGTCGATAAATAAATTAATCTTAGTTGGAACAACGTAATTTTTATAGGATAGTACTACTACTAGTAGGGACAAATATTTCTAGTTTAACAGGCAAATAATTAAAAAAAAAATTTAATTCATTTTTTTGCTCGAATTTTAAATACCCAAGACGCAATTAAATATGACGCAATTAATGTATGATTCTGTGTCACAATATCATACATTGCTTGAATTATTACTTTAAAAAGCATCCCTACCTTCATCTTAAGAGACACAATTTTAATAATTGACCATTTCATAACAAAAATATCTCACAACTCCTGAGTTGTTAAGAATATAGACCAAAAAGTTTATTTAGATCTAAAATATATGGGTAATCTCTGATTAGTGCTCTACATACATACTGTAGTAATCAATTTCCCAGTCATCTTTGGCCCAATAAGCCCCACACTATCAGTTCTGTTGCGAAAAACACTCAAATAAACTACATTATCAGCGTTAACGAGATCGCAGTAATGGAGACGTAAAAGAATAAGTTTAGACATAACCGTCAGTCGTTAATTACTCGATCGGCTAATTTATGATCCATCAGCTTTTGCCCTGAATTATGAAATATCGAGGATTTACGAGGAACAGTTTTAAGAACAATACAAATTGTTGTCTAATTTAATTATACTTAATGTAATTGTACTACTTACTGTAAGTTATATTTTTGAATAATTTAACGAAATGTTTGGCTTAGATTTTAGTGTACTACGTGTACTTAATGTGCAAGCAGTCGCGGGTTCGAGTCCTACTAGGACTATTCATTTATATATATTTATTATATACAATTTATAATATGTACGTATGTATTTAACATTATAATTTTACTATTTATATTGTATAGTGTATCAGCTATTACGTATCCAAAACCTAGCCTCGTAGCTTACCATGGTATTAGATGTTGTTGTTCCATAACATTATACATTTTTATTTGTTATTCATTTATAACATAATAAAGAAATTTTAGTCTATTACTGTTAAAACTTAATGTAAGAAATGTAGCTTATCAGACCTTATCGTATAATAATAATTATTAGAAATAATTCATTCTAATATAGATCTCGTCTTAAAATCTTTAGTTGGTAACTATTACCATAATGTGATATATATACGTGATATATTATATGTAATTGGCAGTAAATTGTTGTCAATCAATAATTGTATTACGTGGATATATCTGTGACATAGCACACATATTATTATTTCAGCTTTGTCAATTGTATACCTAGTACCTAATTAAGATTACTATTCTTAAATAAAATCTGCAGTAAAATTAAATTCTTCACGATAATATAAATTCATGTTTAGTGAATGGTACAAGTACCATTAATTTGTAATATAGCTACACTAAACTTAGTATATACCAGTAAGTAGAACAGCGAAATCTGAAGATATGCATTGTCTTGAATTTTACTAACTTACTGATGATGATCTCCAAAAGAAGTACAAATAATAAAAGTTCTTCGGAGATATTAAAAATTACCCTCAATTACTAGAGAACTCAATATGTTTTAGAAGAGTCTAAAAATTACTACTTAAAATTAATTGGTGAAACTAATTTAAACTGAACTAAAAATATTTTAAATAATAGTAACAATAAACTTTCCAATCGTGATAAAATGACTTGCTATACATATTAACAACTCTCTTATTGTAACAATCCCATACTCAGATCAATGTGACAGAGCTGAAAAATGGTATGTCACTGAAAGAGTCGTAAAAGAAACTATTAATGTGCACAATGACATCGGCTCGTAAAGTCAACGGCACTTCTTCCTACTTCCGGCGTAAAGGTGTTTGCTGAGTGTTACGGTGTGCCAAATGATTTCCCATCGATATTGCCATTGACTCTTTATTAACTGATAGTTTAGGTTACCATTGATAGAAACTAAGTAGAAATGTCTTATTACTTTTTTCATATTTTTTTCGTTGTATCTTTAGTTAAATGTTTACATTAATCTGATTTACGCATAGTTATACATAATATATTAATAAATGAAAGCTAAATGCAATAAGTTATTAGTATTGTTCTAGTTTAAAAATAAATAAAGTAGGTGTTTGTATCCAGTGAAATTTATCAGAGCTAAACATATTTAGTAAAACTTTTGCTACTCTCACAGATAGAATGGGGAGCTCTACGGGAGCTCTGTGTTTGATTAATGTTTTCAATTTTCATTTGATTAATTTACAAAATAAGAAAAGATTTGAACCGTGGCTTGGACCCACTTAGTTCTATATTCAAGGTGATTTTATTCTCAATGAAAGCTGGGGTGTCAATTACCGAATATTTTATTTCTTACTAGCCATTCCCACGGCTTCGCTCGCGTTCTAAAGGCTGAAAATCAAAAGAAATATTTTTCTCCCGTTTTTGCTACATTTTACATTGATGCTCCGCTCCTATTGGTTGTAGCGTGATGTAATATAACCTATAGTCTTCCTCAATAAATGGACCATCTAACACAAAAAGGATTTTTCAATTCGGACCAGTAGTTCCTGGGATTAGCGCGTTCAACCAAACAAACTCTCCAGCTATATAATATAAGTATAGATTTTAAAACATCTAAATAAATCGCACTATAAATACAGAGGTAAGATGACAGTTAATAGTGATAAGTAAACAAAAGCAGTATCAGTATGCTGAATCACGTTCGACGTTTTTTATCCGTACATATAATCTGGGATAAGCCGTATTGATAACATCGTCTGTCCGTCAGCTTCCGACACACGGGGGGTCGCAAAAACACCTAGCTGTTTGTTTATTTGCTTCACTTTTTATATATTTTGTCTATCTTAATACGTATCTACGATATTTTCTCGAAACAAAATCTTATGTAATGTGTACTAAGTAAATTGTAAGCAGGGTACATTTTCATAGGCGTAGAAAGAAAATTCCTAAGCTTAGTATTATAACATGGTCTAAGCGGTTACGAGCCTTGTTTAATTGAAAAGTAAGAAAAATTACTTTTGTCAACCCATTATAAGCCTGAAACTTACTCCTACTACACGCCAAAAAACCCAATAGATTTAAACAAAATTATACTCAATGAAGGAATTAAGTAGTATTAGCTTTCGAAAAGTTCCACCATACATTTTTGATACACTCAAAAGTTAAGCTCGATCGAAGCAAATTATAAATTTATCTTCAAACTGAGATATTTTAGATGTTTCATTTCATTTGATCATTTTAAATAGGACTATTTGGCCTATATAAGACCATGATAATGCAGTAACTTTAAACTACTTCTACTAATTTAAATGCAAGGTGGCAAGTGTAAATAATAGTAGTGGTGGCGTAACAAAACTTGTGTCTCGAGCGAGCCGTTCCGTTTCTTACGTTAACTCAATTACGCGCGACGGCGTTGCCCGCGATAAATGCGTTTTCGTGGTACGGAAGCTCAAGTTATAAGCGAAAACGAAATATCATAATAAAGCTATTTCAGAAAATATATTTGGTTTATAAGCAAATTAGTAAACAATGTTTTTTTTATTTTCACAGGATATAGGGAGAAAGGAAATATTTAAACATAATAAGATTTTCACCTTCTGAGACGATCAAATGAATTACTTTTCAGTGATATACGAACTTGGTAGACACAATATGTAATATTTAACAGATATAATTGTTTTCGCTTGGCTAAACAAAAACGGTCACGGGCAAGAATCCAAAAAGAAAATTTTGATTAAAATGTCTAAGGCTACGTCCGCACAGACCGGCGGCTTTCTTAGCGCCTAGAGCCTAACAAGTCACATAGCTAGTAGCTTACTAAAACGAACGTCCTAAAATGTTTGTGACCGACCGCACTGCACGCTTAGCTCCTAGCTAGTTGCTAAGCGCGTATCTAAGTAAACAAACATGTTGGTTTTTTGACACTAGTCGCGAGGCATTTTATTCAAGAAATAATATATGAAATATTAATTGCATAAATTTTTAAGAGTGAACCTTTGTGGAAACCGGCAAATGAACTAAATAAAAATGAAATTATTTTAAAAAAACTATGGGAAGAGATATCAGTCGAAGCAAAAAAAGATAATAAGTACTAAAAAGTTGTTTATTTATGTCATGAACCCAACATGATGGATAGGACCTTGAAATGGTATATTTTAAATGTGAATTTTCTGTAAGTAGCAGTTTTACAGCTATTTTTCAAAGTGAAATCCGACAAGTAACCACGCAAACCTCCTGCAGTGCGGCCACTGTGTATCCTAACATGTTGCCAGAGCGCAATCCACTAGGTTTTAGGCGCTAAGCAAGCCGCATGTCTGTGCGGACGTAGCCTAATAGTTGCTTAAATCTGATAGAGTATTAATTAAGAAAGAGACAAAAAATAATCAACTGTTATGAGCAATAATTATCATGAACATTACACGCTATCTCTTATATCTTGGACTAGAACCTGAACGGGTATGCGGTTAGCATAACTCATACCCTCGCACCTCGCACTTCGCACTCGGTTAAGTTGCAAACTTTGATATATTACCTTGTTTCTACTCCACCTGAAATGGGTCCACGTTGATTATAATAACTTGTGAGGAATGCCCTCGGCTTGTTTACTGTAATAGTTTCTACCTATTAATCAAACTGATTTATTGGCTTAAAGATATAATACGCTTATGCCCTGTACGCTATTTCTGTAAGACATTTTTGAATACCTTCAGTAAAAATCTAACCTGATTTAAATAAAAAACAAAAAAGATGTAGAAATCGAGAGCAAAAGAAATGTTTCCGCCCGGTTTCGAACCGGGGACCTTCTGCGTGTTAGGCAGATGTGATAACCACTACACCACGGAAACTATGGTTCTTTCTTACAAAATGTAATACCTAGTGTTCAACTTTCACTTACATACAAGTGATTTAAAAGTAAATTTCATAAACAATTGTTTTATCATTATCTTACTTAGTTTAAATGTATTTTAAGTGAAATTATTATAAAAAACATCGTGAGTTAGGCTTCAAAATATTTCTGCTATACATTCATAGGTGTTTACCCAACAAGCCATTAATCGGCATTACAGCATAGGGTCTAACTTGGGAACTTACCACTCCATCTAATCAATATCACAAGTCGTTAAGAACAATTAACAAGTATGGGACAAGGTGGGGCTAATGGCGCTTTATGGGGTCCTTATGATATTACACGAGGGACTCTAGATTAGAAGTAAGAGTTGCCATTCGAAACATTAACTGCTATCTATAGAGTTATCAAATTATTCAAAGAGCATTGTATTATCAATTACATAGAAGTCTTGTTAATCAATAACTTATAGGTTAAGTTTTATTCAAGAGGCAACTCCTCGTAAATAAAAAAAATCTGAACCAAATGAATGTTCCACATTTATCTTTTTTGCAGACGAATTATGATTGTAATCATTAAAATAAAATAATATATTGAGTTTTGGCCTGATCCCCCTCGTACTGAGGGAGGCCCGTGCCCAGCAGTGGGACGTTAAAAAGGGCTGATGATGATGATGATGATGAATATATTGAGTTAGTTAAATTAAAACAAAATCGTTGGTACTGATTTATATGATAATTATATTCAAATATTTTGTGCAATGAAAAAAAAACAGTCAATGGTAATTGCAATCAAAATCACATTTTCATTTAAAGTGGTCACAAAATCGAAAGCATCACGTTTATTAATTTAAAATAAGGCCAAAACACACAATAACTGCTCTCACTCCTGAGTCTCGAAATTAAAAATAAATGAGTCAGAAAAATACACCGGAGTCCATGATTTGATTAAATTAAGGGGAAAATACCATCGGCAGGGCGCGATTTCTTTTCTTATTATTTCGAAGCTTTTTTTAACGGCTAAGCTTTGCTTCGTAAAAACGATTTGCATGAATTTACTCGCTCACTTGAGTAAGTAGTAATATTTGTGTATTGTTCTACTTCATGGCGGACTCGGTTCCTTCTTCGTAAATGAAATTCCCAGGATAGATGGCATTTGTTTAAATTGAAGAGGCAAAGAGTGTTTTACCTAAGTGGCATTTTAATTCTATCATAGGTAGATATTATTTTTTAATATTTCAAATCAAATCAAATCAAAATATTCTTTATTCAAATAGACTTTTACAAGCTCTTTTGAATCGTCATTTTTACATTATCAAAATTAAAAGTCAGTCTGTAGGTCTGTGAGTAAACTACCACCTGCACCGGCTCGGAAAGCTGTTCTGCTGAGAAGAACCGGCGAGAAACTCAACAGTTGCTCTTTTCAAAAAAATCTTTGGTAACAATATTGTATTACAATTTAGTATCTATTTATCCTACGTGAGACACAACCAGTCACTAATCCCATACATTTACATCTACCAGGTATTCCACATCTACCAGGTATTTCAGGTATTTGAATATATGTTTTTTCTAATTTTATGAAAAATGAAATATATATCATAGATCATATGAGACCTTTAAAAACTCCCATGACTGAGATAGCTGTAAAGCATCCGAAAAGTCGCGAAACATAACTTAAAATAAATCCGTGTCAAAATCCGAGAATATAAAATCAAATAATACAAAATCATTAATTTTTTTAACTTGTTCATGTCATAAACCTGTATCTTAAAGCACTCAAATTATTTATTATTAATAGAAACACAAAAAATTATTCACTTATTTATTTATTTATATATATACGAAAGCACACATATGGAAGGCTTCCTGTTTTTTTTTTGAGCTCATTTATTTTTATTGGCAAGTTTAGCGTTATTAGTTAACCCAATCTCTACAACACTCTAAGAACGAAGTGTCATAATTAGACTTTATCGTCATTTGCAACACGAAGTCCATCTAAATTTAGTATAATTGCTTTGAAAGTGGACCTCGAACTATAAATTCTTGCGCAATACTAAACTTCGGACATATGGTCAATTTGAACTTAAAACGATAACCCGGCAATAAAGCCGAATCGTTAACGGTTAATTAGACTGGACTTATAATTTAAGGCACATGGTATCAGATGACTGATAAAGTGTGGCCACCCTCGCCGCGGGCGCACTATCGTACCCTAGAGAACACTTCTTAGAGACAAAGCGAGTTTGGTCAGGGAGTAGACTACAACATGTACTTGATTTTACTGTATAAATTATGGTTAGTTCATAGATTTACTAAATGGAGATAGCATTTTATTTGATTTCTTTACATAGTATAAGAAAACAAAAAAATCTTAAAAGTATTATTTTATTTACGATTTTGGAATACCTTCAAAATTTTTAATTTGTCTAATCAATAAATATATCCACTAAATTATAATATTTTTCTTAGTTTACCTACAATTTAAATTAATACCTAATTAAAATGAGTTTCCAGATCCTCTTTGAAGTAGTTCAATATACTAATAGACTAAACACTATACTAATAACAATATACTAATATACTCCATGAACGTCTCTGTGCTTGATTGGGACAACTATCCTAACAGATCGCGGCGAGTATAAATCACTGGTTGATCAAATCGTTGCGAGAACACAAATTGTACATTGGAAACCCATGGCTGAGGCACGAAATAAGATATACAATATATACGAGACAATATTAACAAAATCTTAGGTTATTATTCACCTACACACATAATTAGTACACTTAAACATTGATTTCATTACAAAAAGTGACATTTTTCTAGCTGTAACAATTCATATTATAGTAATACAAATATATAGTAAGTAGAATCTGTACTGAAAAAAATTAAAAAATTAACTAAGTAATAGGTATATGTGATGGTTTTAACTAAAATGTAATAATGACTTTACAACTTTTTTATTAAAGTTAACGAATCTTTAGTTTGAATATTTTTGTCCGTCTGGAAACTCATTGAGCTGATTTAATTAACGAAGAGTAATTATAAAAATATGCTTTTAACCGACTTTCATAAAGAAGAGAATTAATAAGACTATCGATTAGTTTTTTACACGTATTCGAATTATCTGAATTTTATTTAAAACAATTCCTTAATAAAAGTATAATAGGCATTTACTTTGAAATTGTATTGTAATATATTATGAAGCAATTTTAAACGAAAATTTAAGCAGTCCTTATCAGGAATATTACATGAATTAACTTAAATCTAAGCAAAGTAAAATCTATACCGACAGGAATAAACACTTACCACCATAAATGTCAAACTATATTTATGTTTATTGGGGCGTGGATGACAACTTCCATGAATATTTTTACATTTTCTTTATCAACGTTTAGCCTTGACTTAATTTGAGCAAACATATTTTTTAACCACTTTATTTTACTGGTTTATTCGATGGGACTTCTTATCTTTTGTCGAGAGAAAAACTTAAAAGTTAATTTCTATATTATAATAATTAATTTATCCTCCATTTTATTGATTCTATTTAGTTATATAAGGAGCTCTTGGGCAATATTTTCATATATCTATAGCTATTGGTGAACTGTATGTTTCATGCTAGCGAGTTAATTAATCATGTTTTATTATAAACTGAAGAGAGCATGAGAAGCTGTGATTTCTAGTAAGGAACCCACCCGTTACTACATCCTACTAGGACCACTTGCGACCACTTGCACAATTTACTTGTAGAATGTTTGTTTGAATTGACTTGTAGTCAAAATAAAGTTATAAAACTTAACCTTATTTAGAAAATCAACTACAAAACATGGCTAGTTAATTAATTTTTGAGATCACTTTGCAAGTAAAACCGGATGCTTGCTGATAATGTCATGATTTTATGACCTTTTAACAATGCCGTCTTCATTATGTCAACGTGTATCTCCTCACATCTGACAACGAATGGACGGATAGCCGCTGATTTATTTGAAAAGAAATTAAATTTTTACTGTACATTTAATTGCTTCCGCGACGATCGTAAATCCGTAGATGTTCAGGCCGTTTTGACGTTTAGTGGCGATGCCATCACTAATCACCTTATTCGGAACTTGTGTAAACAAACAATCAGTTCAATACCTAACTGTTCTGAAAAGTGAATTTCCGGTGAATTAAACATTTTAATTTATTTTTCAGTAAGCGCTATTAATTTTTTAACCATTATCTTCAGATTGTGTAGAGCTTTAAAGCTCAGTTTTTTTATTTGTTATAGTCGCCTTATTTCAGTATCATCCACACTAATACTACTTTAAAATTTAAGAAAGGGCATAAGTACCCTTGATTAATAAATTTATCTATATGTCCCATGTATATGTCTTTGTGCTTGTATGTATTTGAGTCTCTTTTACTGTGCCCAAATTTAAAAATATTATAAAGAGCAAGAGCATTTTAATTTTCTTAATAATTTATTAAAATTAAATGCCACATTAAAAAAATGAAGATGAGATTAAAGGAGTAACCTTTAATATAATGTAACATATTTGTTTACAAAATATTTAAGTGAAATACAAAAATCTACTTCCGATAGCTTTCCCCGCACACTCCCAATTATTGCACGTGTACACGTTCATACGGCCGTCTATAACTTTTCACATTACGATATTGTTCCACACAATAACAATTTATACCATGAATCAAGTTGATAACATCGTATCTTAAGGGACCATAATTATAGTGGTCACTGATAAGAACATATAAGATGGACGATAAGACGCAATCCTTCATTTTGGTTTAGCCCTCTGGACCCACAAACCGTCTGGCTACTTAACTAACCTACTACCACAGTAATAATAATTATTATATTCTATGCTAGAAATTAGATTGATTCTATGACTACCAAAAACAAAATCTCGGCATCTAACTAAACTATCTTGATCTGTTTTAATTAAAAATCATTTCAAATCAAAACCGATTATAAAATTATACTATTATTAGTGGTAGCCCAATGGTAACGCTAATTGCTTGGGAAACCGAGTGAATCGGGTTCATATCTCTCATCTCGCACTCGTATTTTCATTTACGTATCATTTTAACCTTATTACTGATCTTACGATGAGTAAGTTACATTAAAACCTAAATATAATTTAAATGTTTTACTTTACATCAACAGTAAATAGGCATTCCGAATCGATTTTCAATCCCAAATATTTGTTTTAACCAAAAACTGATAGCAACTTCATTATCCACTGTTCAAAGAATACCAGTGAGAGGATCCAGTCAAAAACTCCGAGTTTAAGTTTAATCAAGACAATCGCGGGATTATCTGAGACTCGGTCTGAGTTAATTAAACATGAAATTCAATTAATAGAGTTATCGCGTAAGGAATAAAGGGCAGATCCCTTCCCCCTAATTAAAATGTATTGCCTTATTTTACTCATTTTCCACTTACAATGACATCGCGAGACCGACTCCAACTTTTTAATCTGTCGGCGTCTTTAGTATTATATAATTATTACTCAAAATTCAGCTTTATTTTTGTACAATTAGGGTTGTGTTTACGTTGTGTACTAATAGAAGCAAGAAAATCGAGTATAGCTCAGGTTTGAAGCAACGGCGTCGCAGTACCGCCGAGAGTCACAAAGAGGTATTTGCGGTCTTAAGGCAGAACATTAGTTTTTAAGGGTCTTATTTTGTTTTGCGCTATTAAAGCAAGGAGTCTTTGATAGAATTAGCCATGGCAATAAAATTAATCGGCGTTCTGCGTTACTGAGACGGTGGTTATTGCTTACTGCTCTCACAGTAATTGTTTTTTAAACATTAGGTTATGCATGATTTCATAAATATCTAATTATTTTCATAGTTATTTTCGCAGGTATATTACAGCGAAAGTTGAAGATTGACGGTAATATTCGTGAGCTTGATTATTAGGTTTGATGCCGTATTGAGGTATATATAAAGAACCAGCTTATTGATAGATGGACTCTTGATGGACACAAAATATACTCAAAATAGATTAAAATTCTTTAAAACTGTGTAAAAAATTTATAGTTTTCAACTCAACATTAAGGTAAACTTCTTATAATCATATCACTCTTGGCTTAAGTGTATGTACCTCAATATTTCATCACCAGTCCGAAATCGTGGAAAATAAATAATATTATGTATACAAAAATGGTAATAGCGATAATATTACAAGACGACAATTTCCTTGACACTGAACTCTACACGAGAAACTCTACATTGGGCAACAATAAAAGTGCGATAAAAAATTTAAGCAAGACAATTCCCTATTCATGTGCATTATTTCACTGCAAGTAGCCAATAAACATAAAAACTTCAAGGCGTAGGCTCGCGTTCCAAGTAATTATTAAAACAGAGATACCATCAGATATATAGAGCTTCATCCAACACCGGGTCATTAGAATGATTCATCTCAGCGTCCATAGCTAGTGTAATAAAGGTCGTACTAGCAGTCACTATGAAAGAAAACTAAATTGCCCGTGCCGACCTAACTGGCTCTTGAAAGCTTACCCATGGCTATAAAGCCACCAGTGTAGGTAGAGCCGTCGTTTCGCACTAAAGTCTACCTCCGAGATCCGGCTAAGTCGAGGCGAGGGAGGGGTCGGAGGTCAAGCGCGGGTGGAGGCGGCAGTAACAATTATAAATAAGTAGGTTGGAGCAATAACGGCTGCGACGTGCATTATATCAAGCAAACTGCCTCGATGCACCACCTAAGAGACACTTGGCATAGACTAGCGGGATTGCAGATACGGCAAGTGACCTGAAACGAATTACTACATTTTGTTTGTCTTGTGTAACATCAATTTACTCATGTATTGCGTTTTAATTAGCACAGCAAATTGTGTACTTTTTAATTCAAACTGCAACTGGATATTGAAAATAATAGGCAAGTTTTTCATTCAAAATATCATACATTGTGTAAATATATATTTTATGTTGTGTTGTCATCTAGAAATTTAAACATTTAAAGTCAATTAAACGGGAATTTTGCACAAAATGTCAAAAAAAAATGAATTTATTCTAGGAAGGTCGTCTCTCCGCTTGCATATTCGCGTATAGACAATTCATAACGCGTGGCGCGAGACGTTTTTATTTCTCGCGAACATAAAAACACTACTCAAACGACAAATAAACAGAGCTTTAAAGCTTTTGTTGCTTATTCGCATTAGGTACTTAAATTTACATTTTACATTTTGATATTTTCAGCCGTGAAAGTTATTCGTATGTATCGCAGATTTATCGCCCGTCGCAACACCGCTGTCACATCCTTTGTTGGAACAGTTTACGTGTATTTATGGGGTAATTTAAACAATTCCAAATGCATATTTTAGTCGGATGTTTAACGGTCAAATGTCAATTGATAGGTTTTATTTGTTATGTGAAATATTTTATAAGATTTTGGTTTTATGTTGTTCTATACCTGTTTTTTCCTATTATACTTAATGCTATATGTTTAAGTAAAACTTTCCCTGTATAAATTGTTTATCTATAGTTAACTACTAAATAATATTACTTACTAAACAAGCATAAAAGTATACATAGTATATGTTTTCTGTGACCTGAACCCATATGATGATGACTCTATTTATATTAAACCCTTTAACACCCCACTGCTGGGCACTTTCAATACGAGGAGAATCAGATATGACTCCCTCCCCCCTCCCTTCTTCTACACTGTTTGTCAGGCATTTGTATGTATTAACCTATAAATTACACTTATTCTACTTAGTATATGATCCTGTTGAAAGATGTCTTACATATAAATACAAACAGCACCTTTAAACAAGCAAAGCAAACGTAAGTTGCTAGTATTATATATTTTTTATCATTCAATATACCATCTACAATGATGTCAAATTATACAACTACTATAATTTTCGTAATACCCTTAACAAATGGCCTTCATCAATCTAATTAAAGATAGGCGAGGGGTGGTTATTTTTTCTCGCTGTTTGTTTCTTGTTTGCGGTCGAGCATTCCTTAATCCTTGCTCATCCCCAGATTAGTACAAGGGAGGTGTTTTCTCGACATTTTTTAAGATACGATATCGGCAACAATAGCTAGGGACACCATGGTTGCAATAATTAGACGATAATTATTTATTACTTTTTTATATTTAGGGATTCTGAATATTAGTCAAGTTTATCTTTCGATAGAATTCTATACTATATTTGATATATACCTTTAATTATAAGAAATCTAAGCTTGATAATAAAAATTAGAAATTGAATGCCAATGAACTTAAATAGGTTTGTTAAATTTTAACATAAATCCTCATTGAAAAGCAGCAATTTATTGATATTAAAAAAAGGGTTTTATAGAAATACTGTAACAATTTAAACACATAACACAAGATTAGACACTGTATTAGTACAATTAATGTCATAATATGGAAAAAATGCGTAGTTTTAACAACTCTTAGACAAAATGTATTGTGTGCATATGGAAAAATTTGCAATCTACTAGGTATGACTTTCTCCGGTGGTCTTAGTGCTTGCCTTCAAAAATCCATACCATCAATTATCCCTTGTATCCAAATAACATAAAGGTATGGTCGCCCTAGCCATGGCGTCGGGTAATATTTCAAAAGTTGCAATAAAAGAAGACGCAATTAGTAATGTTTTGTTTGTTACGCGACAGTCATTGTTAATCTAATCGCTCACAACTTTGACGATTCTTCGCCTATCTCGGTTTTACGGCTAGAAGGAGGCTGAGAAATATCTCTTGACATTTTCTATTGTTTGCATCCAACAAATAATAAAAAATATTCGTTCTTTTCTGTACCATAATAATTTTAGCTAAGTTTTTAATCGTTCCGAAGTTATGAAATAGCTTATACTTGTTTATTAATTTCTTGTCGATATTAATATTATACCTACATAATATTTTTAATAGGATATAGATTATGGAAACAGATATAAGTTACTTTGTTTCCTTGTCCCGTTAAACATGTGGACGGAATCGAGAGTACAAGCTACTTGTTTCAAAAAAGTTAAATAAATGTTACGTAACATTATACTATGCTCAATATTTGAAAACGATTAATACCTAATTTTCTTTCGTCCAAGTAGTTATAGGAGTTTATCATTATTTTGTTGTGAACCTAAATAGGTACATATAGCATATTGATTTTAAAGTGTCTTTCAAAATTCTGACTAGATTGCTACGTGAAATATGTAAACAAACATCACTATTTTACTAATATTATAGTAATATTACTGGTGTACATTTTGTGAAACATATCGTGTATGAATACTCGTCATTCCATACCATTATCAATACACCTTGTGTGCTAGAGTTTAATCTGAGCGGTTATTGTCTAAGTTTGGTGCTTAGGGACAAGTTGGTAAGTGTTAAACCGGGTGAAAACGGGACAAGATATCTTGTATGTGCAGCTTTATGTCATCTACAAAATGAAATTAAAGTTTTCAATTAAAATTTTGTAATAGTTAAAAACATTAGAGCCAATTAAAATTACCAATTTAATATAAACGAAGTCGATTTAGTCAAAGAGCCTTTTTTAATTTTAAATAATATTATCGATTAAAAATTTTGCAAAATGTACCAGCTAGCTGTACCTACTCTTGTTTTCAATTTCGCAATATAATAATAATATGATAGTGCGGCTAATCTACTCGTACGTACCAATTTAGGGGTATTGGTACGTACGAGTATCCTTAGTACGGAAATATGATATCGGTTCAGAATTTTGTAATATATTAGTACATCTTAAGTAGATATTCTAGGTATTAACGGTTTATGTTAGAAGGGTTTCAAAGTCAAGTATGGTAAAGAATGTTAAATTGTAAGTTCTATGAATTAGGATTAAAAATATCTACACTGAATATTGTATGCTAGAATAAGTTACGTCTTGCAATAAAGTATAGTAGGTAGTTCAATAAAAAATGTTATAAGCACTAGTTCAGTCGCCAGTTGTAGATACATAAATATATTTTCTATTAGAACAAGGTATTGCAATGATGAAGTAAGAAGAAGTGACTTGTGCATTTCGCCCTACGATGATGTCTAGAACATCTTCAAATAAAGGGAGTCGCACAAAAGAATTGCGTTTGATAAATTGAGTAGTTTCCTTAAATATATATAACACTATTCAATGATTTGACAATTGCACTACAGTGTGTAGACCGTGGCTGGCTTTACTCAGTAATATTCTGGTTGTAGAGAAATGAATTTTCTTATGACGTATTTTGTTTGAAGTGAATATACACAACATACGATTGTCAATTATTTTGTGTAATTTGAAATCTATAATGAAATATGACATATCTGAAACCTTAGACTCTCGCATGACCATCATGTTTTCTTATTTATACTTTCATTATGCATTTAAGTCCTTCATTTTTGTGCTACAAATTTTAAATTTTGCAACACCTTTAATTATTTTTGATATAAGGTTAAGCATATGAGAATGACATTGGCTCCCGCAATATAACTTTTACCAGCGTAAGGGCTAAGAAATTTATTATCACTGTACCTACTTACAAAGTTATGATAATAAAGAATTTATTGTGACAATTTTTAATTAGTGTGTTTAAGTCGTTATATTTTATATTTTTCATAGAAATTATTCACCCTATTTAAAATAATGTCTCTTTCTAGCTTACTAACAATTAATTAACTTAGACGGAGATAAAATATGTTATTTTAAAATTTACTTGATTAAATAAAGTCCACGGTTGTTAGAAGTTTATTAGACGTAAGTTTCGTAGCGACATGTGAAGTTCATTCCGATTTAAGTTAAGGGAGTGTCCGCCCGCGGCGCTTCGGAACTTGCAGTAGTTGTGTGTAGTGGCGGCGGTACCTACTGGAGTTAGATTTTAGAGATTTTAACCATTTTGACATTTCTTCTTTCTTAGCCAATCTCTACATATTATAAAACAAAGTTCTCCGCGTTTGTCTGTTCGCGATAAACTCAAAAACTACGGTTCCGATTTTCATACTGTTTTCACAAATGAATAGAGGAAGGTTTTAGTCAAGTTTTTGTATACATTTACTAACGAATCCCGCTAGTAAATGTATACAAAAAGCTGTGCGGCTTCGGTCGTGTTAAATCTAGGGACTAGCCCTAGCGGACTGAGGGCGAATCACTAGTGTGTAATATAATAATAACATAACCGTGTAATAAAATATAACATCTAGTTATAAGATTTCCTTCGATTCGGTACTGTGCTTCACTCATATTAAGCAGTTAAAAAGTGTCAAGGAGACAGTATTTTTCAAGAAGTCGCGGTAAGCTCCGACACAACACTGCCATTAGCAGCTGGCCGCACTCGCCTCGAGCCGTGTCTCATACTCGCCACTACCGACACTTGTGCTTTTTGAATTAGATTACTTTATAGTGCACAAATCTTACATCTTCACTTATCTTCTAACGTAGGTAATTCTATTAAAATAATAATAATGCAAGTTAGTTGTAAAATCCAATGTTAACCGTAGAAAAACGGTTCCCTCTGCTACAAATATTTATAAGTGCATAATATATAAGTTTCCTTAAATAAAGTTTGATTTCATTAATGAATCATTCAATTTGACGACACATTTGGCTCAGTTTGTAGTGACCCCTACCCTGCGCCAGCGGTCGCGGGTTCATGTTCAGCTGGGGGCATTCATTTGTTGAGCACGAATGTTTCTATTCCAGTCATGGGTGTTTATATTTATGATAGGTATTTGTTTAAAGTTATAAATGTAGTATATCAACTATCTGGTATCCGTAACACAAGCCTCGTAACTTACCACGGAACTAGCTAGCATGTCTAATAATGTCCCAACATATTTATTTATTTATTATTTATTCAATTGGATTCGAAAGCTTCATCTCCGTAAAAAAGAAAGTAACATTAATACCTATATGATTATTTAATATTCAAAATATTACACTTATAAACTAACAATTCATTTAGTTTAAAGTTTACAACAATATTCTACGTTGTTCTAACAAAGTGCTGTAAGATTTCCATTTCTTGTAAATCAAAGTAATAAATACGAAAATATTTTCCCTAATAAACCCAGATCCAATTTTAGAAGCTTACAACATTGTTGAGATAGCCTACCTGAGGCGATGAATCAATATTGGGTTCGATCCCCGTATCTTAGGGATCTTTAATAGTGTATGCACATCGTTTGGTACACACTGGTGGAAAGAGCGGCTTCAAATGGACAAAAAACATTCTTTTATATTAGAACACACATTTTTTTATACATTTTTATTAACAACTTGAAATTATTTTATTATAACAAATTTTCTTTTATATAGCTTACAGCCTTCCTCGATAAACGGACTATCCAACACAAAAAGAATTTTTAATTCGGGTCAATAGTTTCTGAGATTAGCGCGTTCAACCAACCAAACAAACAAACTCTTCATCTTCATAATATTAGTATAGATTAATATTAGCATAGATAGAGATATTAAAATAAAACTATTTCCATATAATAATAAGTCTTCAGTTAAAATTTCATACCGTCGGTCTCAAAGGCGGGGCAGTGTGTCCGAGCGCCGTACGTCGTGGCGCCTGAGGCCGTACCTAATTTGTATTGATTAAAAATATTCAGCATAGTTGCAAAGGAATGCCCGCCTTAAGCATTATTACTTCTATGTGATTTTCTTAGAAAATGTTCTCGTATCGGAACAATATTTATATTAGCCGTGGTATTTTTAACGTGGGATTTGGATTGATTTTAATAGATGTTAGAGATTTTATTTTATTGGTATACAGAAGTTTACTTTGTACAACATTAAGAAAGTTTTATCAAGTAAGGAAAGATTAGTAGTAATCGAGGGTAAGTTTTGTTTAGTTAATTTGTAGGATCGCGGGTTTAAGTCCCGCTGGAGGCAATAATTTGTGTGATGAGTTTGAATGTTTGTACTACTACTACTGTATGTATTTAAAGTTTTAAATATAAAGCATCTATCTATCCTATTGTCTAAATATATCTATTTATTTATTAAATAACAGTCAGTTAGAATTCAAAGTTACGATAAGGTACGAGCCTTGTGTTATGGATACTAGATGGTTGATATACTACACATATATAAGTTTAAATACATACATATTATAAATATAAACACCCATGACTGGAGTACAAACATTCGTGCTCAACAAATGTATGCCCCCAGCGGGACTCGAACCCGCGACCGCTGGTGCAGAAGGTAGGGTCACTACAAACTGCGCAACGCGTGTGTTCTTGAAAAAATAAAAAAAAGTGTAAAATAACACAGAAATAGTAACTCTTCGACCAAATATTTATATGCACTACAGTGTATCGGTGTCGGAGAACATCAATATTTGCGAACTAAATTTGATAGATGACGGTGGAAGCTTGCATATTTTCTATTTCACTTAACTTTTTGATCTATTGATTTTATAAAGATTCGTTCAGTTTTGGAGTTTTCAATAGTTTTAAGTTTTATTACCAAAAAGAAAAAAAAATCGATTAAAGTTAATGTAATTAAAAATAGCCATGAGCACTTTCAGATAGGCAAGTAATTATTGGCATATTTGTTTATAAATTATATTCGATAAAAAATATGTCTCATCTGGTTATCAGATCGGTGAAGGTCGATCTTCCACGGTCTCCTCTACTATATGTTGTTGTATTTTTGAGATTCTAGTAAGAAAAAAAAGTTATAAGTTAATATTGAGGTAGGTATATAGACTGTGTCAATCCTCTGTACAAATGCAGCTTTTTAAGCAAAAGCTTTCTATTTAATTGTAAATCTAGTGTTCGTTTAATAGTCGAAAATCGACCTTACGGAATAGGAAAACATATTTTTTGAATAAAATTACATAAACGTGTACTAAAAACTTAAAATTATATTAAGTTTAAAAATTTCTTATATGACCACTTTATAAGCTTTATTACATTAAAAAAGATAATAAAAGCTCCACTTTTCATAACAACATCGCAAGTATCATTAAAGTTTCCCAAAGCTTTCTAACGCTACTACAATAAATAACGCCGGGTGCCGATGTATTTTCATGTGGACTGTTGTGGGATAAACACGGTGTTTTGTTGTTTATTATTTATGTTACGATACTTCTTCTTCAGGTGAACTCTACACTTATGCTAAGTGATTCTGCGACCGAATGAAAGAAATCTTTCGGGAGAAATAGAAAAGTTTTTCTGAATTATACGTAAATAAAGTTTCTTAGTAATAAAAGTTGTTTGTGAGATCAAAGCTACTTAAATGTATGATATTGGAATGTGTTGGTTTATTTTAAATGATTTTGTCAAGCTAAAGTACCAAAAATTGCAACTAAATACTAGATATAAATTCCTGATAAAATAAAACTCCTGAATGTTTTGTAACTTAATTTTTTCAAATACATAGATCTTTTATATTTAAGTACTTTATAAGATATTACAAATTTTAAAAATACGTAAATTATTTCAAAAATAAAAAGGCCTAATGTTAAAGTTTATTTTTAGGGGAAAATCACAAATTAAAAATAATGCGTTAATATCGAATAAGTATGTAGTTTCAGTTTATCACCGACCAACGAACGGTATAAATTTTATATAATATAATACTATTGCACCGTTTATTTTCTTAAGATCTGTGATAAAAAGACAATGTTACAAATTCCCAATTAACCTTTACTTTTTACAACTCGTCCTCGTTTTATGTACAAATATAAGATAAATTATTTTTCGAGGACTTAAAACAAATAAACCGAAGTACTAAAATGTTTCGTACAGTATCGCCATTGTCATCTTTACGTCAGTCTGTTTAGGGGTGGTCTCTTCGAGTTGTAAAAGGTCGCAAAATCTATAAACATTTATGAGCAGATTGTTTGTGTAAGTAGAGATTTTTTACAGGAAAAGTTTGTGTCCACATGTCGATATTAAATACACTGATTTTTTGCGACTCTTTAAACCCATGATAATATGCTACGTTTAGAAAATATATAAATAAATTATTTGAATTATTTCTATAATTAGATAAATATATTGTATAAGTATTTATGCTACTAGTTGACACTCTTTCTTGTGCCAAAAAACTGCTAAAACTTATTTTAATTTTTTTGTTACATTTAGTTTGAATATGTTTGGATTAAACATATTGGTAATTTCAATATCTTTGTACTAGTGTATTATACACATAACAAATATCAATTATTTTAGATTATGGTTAATTTTGTTAACTTGAAAGTAGTTTTTTTAAACATCCTAATTTTTTGCTTGTACAATGCCCATAGAAAAAAAATCAAAACTATTGACGCAATTCTTTGGTCGAAAGAAAGCTATGTAAACTCTGTTTAATAAATTTGAATATTTTTATTGAATATTTTGTTCGTGGCTAAAAATTACTAACTAAGTTACTCTTCCGAACTCCTGCAAAAAAGTTCCCCATTCCTAAACATAATGACTCAGTATTAACTATATTAAGATTCCCTTCTATTTGTCTGTACGTAACTCATGTATAATCACCTCCCGATATTATTCTGTGAAGTGTCGGCAGGTGGCCGCAGCGGGCGGAACCGCGTGTTTAGACGAGTTTACGACCGACCATCATTTAGCGTAAACACAGTACACACCTTGCTTTGTGCCGGTAAGAAACGGATTTGTAAAGTATTTTAACTCAATATAATATAATGGTCATATACCTTTTAGTTTTTTTAGAACTTTTGTGATTATTAATTACTACATTATAAATCAATATGATCTATTTAATCAAGAAAATACACTGTCTTCACTTATTTATAAATTAGGGCTAAAACTCATATGACATTATCCTTGAGGTATATTATTATAACCAATTACATAGAATGAAAGAATATCCCCAAAAAATAAACAAATTTCTTTACTATCATTTTGTTTTTAAAAAAGCTCAGCAAATCTTTCCTATGGCCATGACCGCTGTAAAGAGACATTCAAACACCACAAAATATTATGAAAATAAATCCGTAAAAAAATCTAAAAAAATTATTCAAAAAGTCAAATATTCTCGTAAATCTAAGAAAGTGATATAAAACCAAAGTTTAAGTCGAGTATAGTCTGAGTGTACCTAATAATGTCTAGTAGAAGGAAAGAATATTGTCTTGAAGCATTAAGAATACGTGAGGTTTTTATGACTAACTGTGTAAATAAAGCGAGACGGTTAAGCTCATTTAAAGTTTGAAGGATAACAAGGTGTAACGAGATCAGAGATTTGTGTAAAAAAGCTATAAATTCGCAGCAAAGTTGGCAAATACCGCATTTACAATTCGGATCAGACTTGGTCGAGCTAACTGATATTTATGGGTCAGACGCACTTCACGCGTCAACTCAGGAATAACTGAGTTTATTCGTCATAAAAATAAACTTTTAAAGCCAGCCTAGATTTTTGTTATTTAGGTTAGCTTACCAAGAATGTGTCCACTACATACTTTGTCTTTATTCAATCGAAAAGCGAATAAATTCAAAAGATAGGATTAGTTATAATGAAGTACATTGAAGACTTGGAAATGTAGGTACATAGTTGCCTAAATAACAATTAATGTTTTTGAAGAAATAAAATTATAATTTTAATAATAATAACTAGGTACTCGCCATCATTGCAACCAATTCAAAATATACTTTTTTCAAATACAAGACGTTTAAATACATAAAAATGTAACAGTTAAAAATTAAGTTTAGGATATATTACTGATATAATATTTAGTTGACCCTACTCGCTTTACCAGAAGCTTTAAGTGCAGTTTCCAAACGTAGCAGTTTTTAGTAAATAGTTGTACAAGAAAAAGTAATGTAAATTTCAAAGAAATAATGACGTGTTTTGAATAAGTGAATAAATGTACGTAGCTTATTATTTACATCAAACTTTATTTAATACGGTGTATTCAGCTTTTTTTAACGTTCCACGCTGGCTAAGTGCGAGTTGCCGGACTTCACATGACTATTGAAAAAATTTCATCACGTTATTTTCCTTCACCTTAAGAGGAATCATGTTAAAAATGTTTCGCACGTAAACTATCAGATGTGTGACACTACGATTTGAACTTGTATCACTCGGTTATCCAAGTGAGCGCTTTACCACTAGACTACCACTGCCCTTATTTATATTATGTCTTATTTATATTATTTACAATTAATTCTTAAACAATGAAAGGGTAAAATTACCTTAGAATTGTTTATATTTCTTTAACTTTGGGTTTCTAAAAACCATAATTCATGGTTTACTTGCGGTCGGTTCCACCTTTTATTTATTGTCGGTGCCTGCGACCGACGTGCTTGGGGTCACATTTAAATGTGGAAATCTTATTCGAGAATAATTGAGGGAGGTAGAATTGTAAGAGAAATAGAAATATAAGCAAACAAAATGCTAATTTTGAACGGTTCTAAATGGAAAAAATAAGTGTTCGATACATGAAGAAACATTCAAATGTGACTAGACGTATATAGCTCACGAGTATGTTAAGAATATGCGTATGATATCTCAATGGAAAAGTGAATTTGCAGCTTTCGGTATGAAAAAAACGTTCAGTAGAACTTCTATGATTGATAGCAGCCTAAAAGTAAAAGATTAAACTTACATACGAAAAGCTTTGCTCGCTGAGTAGCTTGAAAAATAGAGCGCTGCGATCTCTACACGACTCTTCCACTGTAATATTTTCTTCCAAAACTATTTTCATTAAGGTGAGCATTTCCTAACAAGGGTGTACAAGGTGAAATGTACATTTTAAATTCTTTCCAAAGAAAGATCTAAGTTACGTAACAAAATATGTTAAGATGAAGCTCTGAGTTCAGTTTTAATTTCAATTGTTTCCATGACCGCAACACGACATTTGTGTATACTTTTCGTAATGAAAGATTAAACTTTCTTTTATATAATAATAGGTGTAGGCACAAGTAAAACTGTAAGCGAAGTATGTTGCCAAGTTAACTCCAATGCAGTATTTAAAAAGCTAGACCATTTGACAAAATATGGGGCTATAAAATAAACTATTATAAGAAATGCCAACAAAGGCCGAGAATGCCATGTTTCCATCGGACGTGCGAAACGCGAGCCCATTAAGCCTTCAAGGCAATAAACTCCTTCATAGTTATTATTCGCACTGCCTTTTTATGAAACCAGAGGACCACTAATATGCAAATGAACCACCGTTACTTCTTACTACAGTATTATTTTGTGAAATTAAAACACGAAACTCAATGTAGACTATTGTGATGTAAATCTTCCGCCACCTACAAAAAGGCAAGAATTTTTATATCGGATTTTATAATATACTTTTTATTTGGACTTAAGTGTTGTGCGGCTGTTAGGGGCAGGCAAATGACGCAATATCTGGCGAGTCGGCGTCGGCTGAGAAACGACGTTATTATTTATGTTAATTCCAAACGCTAAATGACGTCTTACGTGCTCTCGGCACCTTCTCACCCTGCAGGGCTACCTATTACGCTTTATGTTTTAGGATATGGCTTTTATATTGCTTTAATATGGAATATTTTATTGATTTCTCGCATTCATTGTACAATTAAAATTTTACTTGCAAACACCTTTTTAAGTCAATTTAATGGTTAACATCTATAACGTATATATGCGAAGCAAAGAAAATCTATTGAAATTATACAGGGTTTAGTATCTAATTTTAAAGATAACACTTAGAGGTACTTTTTTATGCCAAAATAATAGAAGTATCTTTAAAATTATAATAAAAACACAATTATCGATGAAATCAGCTAATAGATGTTTCGTCCGCTTACAGCCCTGCTTTCTAACGCAACTTTTTCCCAAGTCACCGCGGTAATTGTGCCACTTTACATAATGTCTATTTTAGTGCCGCGAGCATTTTTCAAAATACCGCCCTAATGAGTCGTGAAGGGCGCTGATGTTCGTAATGCAAGGTACAGACTCATTTGAAGCACGGTAAGAGATTTATGGTTGCGTTAAGTGAACTCGATCGCTTTTACTTTCCCAACAACGCTTGATGCGAAATTTTAATATCTCGACAGTCGCGATAAATTGTAACACTTAACGGTTTTGATGCGTTTTGTATTTAGAATGTTACAAATGTAATGTTTAAATGCGTAAATATGTATAATACACTGAATGACTTTCTATGCTATATTAAAAATTATTCTTTATTTAAGTTTTACTTCTATTCCATATTAAAATTTTCCTTTATTTAAGTCTTACTAATCTGTAGCACAGTAAGGAGGTGGTATCCCAGTGGTAAAGTGCTCGCTTGGGACACCAAATGAAACGGGTTCAAATCCACGTCTGGCACCTCTGATATTTTATGTCCGAATCATTTCTAATATGACATTCTGGTAATCATATTAGAATTACCTTGCAAGTTTTTGAAAAACATGTGCAGTTTGCAAAGGACAACCCGCACTTAGCCAGCATGATGGACTGTGGCCTTCCTCTCGTAATTCTTATTGAAAGGAGACCTGTGCTCAGCAGTGGAACGGTAAAAAGTGATGATTGAGACAGTACAATATAGATCTGCATTAGTAGCATATTTTCTTTAAAATGATAATCATTAATTGACCTACTTAATTTTGTAAATATCTTTAGTATACAAAACCATAAAAGCACAGATTTTATAACAACTTTCTTAAGCTCTCCTTTTCCTAATACTTTGATACTGCGTCGCTTTACTACGTAAAACAGAGACTATGTGTTATCCCACGGGTTTCTACATCTAATGAGTTTGAGCCAGGCTCGGAGATAAATCTTACAGTTTTGTCATTCGAAATATTTCGCCCGCGTTCTAAGTTAACGACTTCGAGCAAGTCATCCAGATAAAATACATTCTTGGGACATATTTTAAATGGTTTGCGAAACTTATTGATTGTATTTGTTCGTTTTTCATTTTATAAATAAGAAAAACATGGTACAAAAATATAAAATAAATACCACAACAAATCTGCGAACACTAAGTTTAATTTAAAATGTCTAAAATATGCGGTAGAATACGAGTATTATTAATTTATTACGCTAAATCCACTTAAAACATTTGACACATTTGAAATAGATTTAGTTGATATGCAGATTATTTTTATAGCTAATGCCATCCAAATAAAAAATAATATTACATTTTTTAAGATCTCCAAAACGGACTCACTTTAATGAGACTTTCACTAAGAGTTAGCTGATATTATAAGGAGTAACTTAGGGTACTTTCATTGATAAAAGAAGGGTTCCGCTGAAAAACATATTATATAATTTTGTTATAATATTATCCTATATGATGATAAAACATATCGTTCTACACAAACAGATTTACATTAATTGCATTATTCGTAATTAGGTACGCCTTCCTCCGCCTTTAACTTACACCAGCCTTCCCGACTCGTGTTTTATTCCGTGGCTCGTTATAAATCAAAACACGTTGCTTCTTATAAACATATTTCGCGTGTCGAGTCCTTTTTAAAATCACCTACGTACAGTTAAACTCTGCCACATTTTTTCGTAGCAACCATTTTTGTTTCATAATTTATTTTACTGAATATGACTTATATCTTTTGTGGTTAGTAATAATATTGCGTAATATATATGTTATTTATATAAAGCTTAGTATACCTTATGAAATATATATTACTAACAGGCCCCTCTTATTAGTTAATTACTCATACATCTATCTATATCTGCTTAACTCTCTTGAATTACTTGTGTCAGCACTTTTTAACGTCCCACTGATGGGCAAGGGCATCTTTTCAATACGAAGGAGATCAAGACAATGTTCTGTAATAACTCAGAGTTCCTCTCAATGTTTCCTACACCGTCTAACAAGTGAACACATGAGAATATTAGATATGTGAGTTCCGAGATGTAAACTAGATTACCACTGCCTCAATTAACTAACTATGCATAAAAAAACGATTCAACTGTTAATATAAAAAAAACAGAGAAATTATTTAATTTCTAATAGGTAGTATTAGTAAGTAATCTTTAAATTATATCATAACAAAAAATAAAAATCGGGTGTAATAAACTGTAAGAAATATTAGATAGGTATTTGTATAAATCTAAGAAAGAATCCTGGAATTTTAAAAAGGGCTTATACTAATCAATTTTAATTATGTATATAATTGCTTAATTCCTTTCTGTGTAATTACTGATTCGCCACGGACAAAATATTCAGATGCTACAAAATGTTTAACAACATTCGGTCAGTAGTAATTTAGAGAGGAAGTTAAGACGACGACAGGTCGGAGTGACCCGCTCCTTAATTATGCACCAGAAGCTTAACACGTGGCGACGACGAGATTGTTCACATTGAGATGCCCTTCATTTTCTAATAAAACCTATAACTTTAAACTAAGATTGGATTTTTGTAAACTAAAAGGTAATCCAGGATATATTTTACGTTAAACACGCCGAATGTGTGTGGACAGCGTGAAAACGTAACAAGCCCTTCTTTTCTGTTTTCTTTAGCGATATTCAATGCACGATCATTATTTAAACAGTTCCATTTACATATAAAAAAAGAAGTGCGTTACCTATCCGTTCCAAATTTAAACCAAACACTTATCTTTACCTAATAGATACTATGCCAATTTTAGGCATTTAGCTACCGAAAAAAAATTATCAAAGTCCTACACAAACTTTGCATTAATTAGAAATTAAAATGAACGAAGTATACGCGTTTGATGATCGTGATAATAAAAACAACCTGTTACATAATATCTAGCAGAAGCCCCACAGTGTGAACAAGCTGAACAACAATACAAGAAGTTACAACTTTTGGTCGAATTGTCCGTCTTGGATTAAATTAACATTAGGTGAAACTATGCCGAGGGTAGGCATTGTGCCGGCTGTGGTCAGGAATCCGAATTAAAATTACAACATGCAAATGTCCAAAACGTCTTACTGTTTGTGAAACTCTCGCTTTCATTGTTTAGGTTTGGCTCCTTCTAAATTATTTGTGCTTGCTTAATGCAAATTTTACCTTTCAATGTAACCCGACTTTTCATAGAAGCCTGAAAAATATTCACATCTCCTGTAAGTGGCCCTTGACTCATATAAAATTAGAAATGTGTGGAAATAACATTTATGCTTTACATTGTAAAACAAAAATACTTTAAAGTTATTTGGTCGTCTTTAGTGATATGTTTGATAATAGTTTTTTATTGAAGTAGTAGTAAAGTAGAAATTGGTAGACAAAAATTAGCTGTAGAGTTACTAAAGGTAAAGCTATTTTTTATTTAAATTAATCTAATTACTGTTTTATACAATAACAATTTTACTTTGTATTTTTGAATATTTCATCCAACTCTATAGACAGTAGCAAGCATATCCGCTGTAGTTTTCCACTAAATCCTTATTAGGTCATTATTTATAATAAATAAATACTGTTTTTACTCAATGTAAAACAACAGTATCTATCTCCGCTCTTATGTCCGGAACTGACAAAGTTTGCCATTAAGGGATACGTGTAGAATATCATCGTCAATATTATAAATGTGATGTAGTGTTAATATTTTGACTTAATCTAAATGATAAGAAAACATTGCTTAGGCTTTTTTGCGCTACTTTGAGTAATTAAGCACTAGTACTTATTAAAATAAATCAGCGATTTGTGATAAACTATATAGAGTGACTCAACTTGCGTTATATAAATCCATTAATGTAGAGAAATTGAATCAAATGGCTCTCATTAAGCAAGCTAACTAACAAGGCTCTACATGGGACAGAACTACGTGTTTACTATAGTGCTCGACTTCGCAACTTGGACGACTTGGACGTGAGAGGTATAAGATTAGTTGTGGCTTTTAATTGAAGATGCCTTTACTTCGTGACTTATAAAGTGAATTATTCGAAGTAATTTGAGATTAGTTAGAAGTTACAAATTAATTTATTAAATATTTTTGTTATATATTTTAATTTTAGTTTTAAAATTATTAAAACATCATTTTCCTTGAAATCAGTGTGATTGTCTAATCAAATTTTTATTAAAATTCAATAAAAAATTAAGCTGTTCATTAAAATATAAGCTGTAGCGAGCCGTCCCGCTTGTACCCTCGATATTTTTTACGATAAAGCAATAAGGTAGAGGCATGGACAAATAAACTAAATTCGTCCATGGGTAGAGGTAATAATAATTATTGATTTAGAGGGAAAAGTTGCCTTGTCTTTATATATGCAACGACTTTTTTAAACTGGTTTTTATCTTATTTTACATAATTGAATAAGTTAATATATAGATTAAATATTATAAATATATATGTATGTATGTATTTACTTGCAATGTAGTACTGGGTTTCAAGATTTTGAGAAAGCTCTTAAAAATTAAGTATCGTATAAGTATGTAAGTATATAAAGATGAACTATCATGTAATCCCCAAGATAAACTTAGCATAGCACTCGATCCCTTTAATTCAATAATTTCCAGCCATTTAGTAAGCGGCCACGATATTTGTCTTGGGTTCAAATCCGGGCTAAAATTAATCCACATTTAGAACCTGCGTCCCTCGTCCCTGAGGAGGCCGCAAGGAGGGTGACCGCGGTTGTTACGCTTCTTGATCTTAGATTTCTATCATTAATAATTAAAATATCATCAATGAAACATAAAGTATAATGTATACAAAGGTTTATTTAATTTTTATATTCACAAATTACTACATATTAAGATATTTAATATATAAATATAATTTAGATTGTTAAAAGTGCTTAATAAAGTATACTTTTCAATACTTGTTTCAATAAAATAAATAACGTTACAAAAGGTTATGAAACTCGAGTCCTAAGAAAAGAAAGCTCAACAATATTCAAATCAATTTTTTCAGTCCTTTTATAATTTTCTAGACTTATAGAACTTTTAAAACATATTGCCTGTAAGAGTTCACATACCGTGAAATATCATTTCATATTTAAAGTATCTGGTAATTTATTCTAAAACATCGAAATGACAAAGTGTATAAAGTTAAAATGTGATTCAAAGTTATTCAGTTGTTCCGCTACGAGTATAAGATTTGCTCGCGTATTGAGGGACGTTGCATTATTCATGGAAGGTGGCCTCAGGTTAATAGAAATAAATAGTGTTTATGTTTCACATATATTGTTCTATTTTGAATGGAGCTTTTAGGGCGTGGGTTTGAAATGAAAGCTTTATCTAATGTGAGCTTAACGTACAAATTATTCTTGTTGTTTTAATTCACTAAAGTCTCGTATACTTCATTCTCAAATCTTTGACAGTGCAAATGCTTTAAATTCATACAAATAATTAGTCGGTACCTTAATGTGAACTTATAATGTACTAATTTATACATTAAATTTAACTTAAGTAGTTATTAAAATAACTTTTCTCTTTGTCCCGAAATTTAAATAAAACCATTTATTCAGAACTTTTTATGTACAGAAATAGATCTTAGGGTATTTTGTATACTAATTAAGTAGTCTCGCTACTACTACTACTACTAGCAATATACCCTACTATCGACAATATTTCGTATTGTAGGTACTTATATTTATATAATATATTTCTTGGATGGAAAACGATAATATATCTGATAGATGGCAATATATCAACAATCGATGTTGTTTGTGGATAAAATATAGAGCTATCTGAAATAGAAGAACTTTTGTTTGTTGAACTTTCTAAGCTCAAATTCTTGTAAAAGTTTTGTTCTGAAGCCCTATCCATCTACAGATGCCTTTAAAAAATCCTAAGTTAAGGTAATATCTTCATACATATCGTTAAAAGTTCATAGTTTTAACAATTGAGGGAAGGATTGATACAGTGAGAGTAACGTACTCGTACAGGAAATAACACTACTTACCTAGAGGACTTAAACTTACTTAACTAAACCATTCGCATATTTTACTGAAACTCCCACTACGTAAAAGTTTTGTCGATTAAAGATTTACTTGAATATATTAATTATATCAATTTTTACTTACATTAGTTAAGCTTTTACAAACAAACATACTCCAATATATTCACTTACTCACTCACTCAGTTCCTCTTAAATTTTAACATTTTTATCATTAAATAATAATATTATAGTATTAAATATCAAATCAGTACTGCAATTTCGCATTGAAATATTAAAAAAACCAAAGCATGTTATCCTTTAGTCAGTGAGCGGTAAAGTCAGAAGTCTCTCAGCTACAAGCGCTCGGAGGCTGGGCTCTAGACAGCCACTTGAACCCACGACAACTCTTAATTTATGCTACTTTTTGTCTGTTCCCGAATTATATTACTCGTACTTAAAAATCTTTATTTAATTTTATTAATTAGAACTTCTGTTAACGTGTTTTCTATCATATTTGCTATACGCTGTTGGTACGAGCATCGTCTTATGGAGATAATTCCTTAGATTTTCCTCACTACATAATATGTGGGAATAAATATAGTCATAAGCGCTCATCGTACAAATGAACGTGTCTAGCGGAACTCGAACCTGAGACCACTGGCTGAGTGGGGTCTCTAGAAGCTGAGCCAAACATGTCGTCTATTTTATATATATTTTATACTAGCTGACCCGTGCCCACTTTGTTGGGCATAATGTTAATAATCCTTTTTTAGTACAGAGTGTTTAAATAATTTAAATTACTTTATTAATATTAAAAATTAAATTATCTATACTGATATTAAAAAAACTACTTTTTGTCACTTAAATATAAAAGTTAGACATATGCTGTCGTTGACTTTTTTGTAGGCATTTTCAAGCTCCACATCTTTTCTCTAGAACTCAAAAATATATCTTTCATAGTTAAGGCAGCGTTCGTAAGAAACGCTTTCATTCGACCGTTTTTTCTCAGATTCACTTTGCAAAACGGACTACCACGTAAAAGCCTTTTTATTTTTCGGTTTTTTATATAACCTATGACACTCAGCAATAATGTGGCTTTCTATTGGTGAAAGAATTTTTAAAATCGGTTCAGTAGATCCCGAGATTACCCCTTACAATTTAACAAACAAACAAACTTTACCTCTTTATAATATTAGTATAGATAGTATAGATAGTATAGATATAGTCAAATAAATTGTATTAAGGTTGCTTGTTGGACTGATTTAAAGTGTCCTTAGAATTCCTTATAAATTATTTTTAAAGTAAAAAAATCAATCATAAACATCACACACTCTTTGTAAAATATATCAAAGGTAAAATTTAATATTAATACGTACAGTCACATAAACAAAAACGAAATTCTTCAATTTTCAGATAGATTGAACGCGGCGGCAGTTTACGCGAGTGAGTCGCGGTCAAGCCAATTAGTCGACTAATTGAAGTAGGGCTTTGATGTTCTTTCAAGCTTTGTTCACTGATGCGTGCTCCTGCGCACCTGGAGTGCATATCTTCACATTCATCCCATCGGTCTTCTAATTCAACGTGCTTTACTCTGAATTAATTTATTTACCCTTTGAAAATTTTATAATATGGCTAGTAGCTAATATTTTTCATATTTATATTGATGATACTTTCAAGTATTTATTTTTACGTAATGAAATGTTTATATAGACTAATGAAATAGATATTCATTTAGTAATTATAAGTAATTGATGTATATACAGTAGGTATATGTAAGTATAAATACAATATAATGTAGGCTCTGTGACAGTACTAATAGACATATGTTACGGCACACAACATAGCAAATTGTTACCCATAGACTTAGGTTCCTGTTTTGAACCAATTTCAAACATACATAATGCTTAATTTGGTAATATTTTAATATAGCTAAATTTTAATTAATTTTGGTACATACTTACTCGTATGTACAAGATGAAGAGACACTAAAACATTATCATTCTTAAATCATCACTCACACATGTTTGTGTAAGACAAACCCTAAAGTTGGTCGGACAAGAGATTGCTGTGACAAGGAAGCTCGCACGGCCGCGCGGTCAGCTTCCGCCCCTTTGACCTGACTCCGCAACTAATTACAACATCGCATTCGCTGTGACTACTGGCACCAGCTGGCCTCTCTATACCGGACAATCCTCACTCAAAAATAGCTTTTACCCGAAACTTTCAAGACCCGACCTACGTTTGTTTTTTTCTTTTTGAAATACCTTCGGATATAATCTATTTATAGGTTTCGAACTAAATTAGTATTCTCAAAATAATATTATAATGGAACTGTCTTCCCATGGGAACGCATAGCGGTATCTATCTAAATAAAGTCAGCCATTTAGTTGTGATTGAGCAATAAAATTCAAATGTTTTCATACTGCACGATATAACTTTCACATTTTCCATTGTGTTAAAAATTAACTTATATAAGAAAAAAGAAATCAGGATTTTCTTCAAAAATTAAACTAATTGCGAAAAGTTGAATAGAAAAAATTATGTCCATCTTCCTTTCTAGTTTTGTTAATTTGGCTATCGGTTAAATATTTTTAAAGTATTTCTTATCACTAAGATTTTAGATGGAAAGTCAACCTAGTACTGCAACTAAAACGTATGCAAGTGTAAATAGGTATTAAAATTGGTTCAGAATAATTGATACTGAAATTTCGTAAGATTAAAATGGTAACCCTAGTAGTATCTTATACTAAATACTATAATTACAGTCTTAATACACAGAAATAAAGGCTATTCTCCATTGTTTCAGAATGAAACTAAAGAGTTTGGAGGAAATTGTCTAAGACGGACCAGTGAAGGGCCAGCGGCCATTTGTGAATACTGCATTTGTGAATCAAATTCACAATTAATTTGTAATTAAAACTATTATTTGTATTTATCTACTACGCCGATCTATTTTACTTAATCATTGATATAAAATCAATATTTACTATGGCAGCTTATTGAAAAATTACCATGCCATAAAAAGTTAGCAATATTATTACACAAAATGTAAAAATAAAATGATTGTACTATTTCCGTATCAATCCGATTTCTAAATGACTTAAAAGGTGAAGAATCATTAATATTTTTATCTATTACAAGTGACATCATATTAAATTACGGGATGTAAATTTACGTACATGTTAAGTGTAGTCTTTTTTTAGTTGTAAAGGTGACCGTGATCTTAAAAATTTCTTACTAGCGCAGAATAAATTAGATAAAATACTTAGTCATGAAAAAATGTATAATAGACTTATTATAATATATTAATGTAACGTAGCAGTAAGAACCTAAAAAATATGAATCGTTTGAAAAAAGTTAAAAGTTTAGTGCTTAAAAGCACACAAGCTTAACATGTTGAAGTAAAAGTCCAGAATCATTAAAACAGAAAGGCGAGTTTTCAAAGGTGATCCTTATTTATATTTGTCTTTTCAGAAACGGAAACGACAATACGTGTCGCGTGTGAGCGGGCCGTGGGGCGCCGGAAGTGAAGCCTCGCAGACCGCGTCCGGCGCTTTGACAAACAGCCCTCAGGTTGATAGAGGATAGGCACTTGTCATGAAAGCTTTTTAAGAAATGCGTGCGATAAAAGAATGGGATAATATCCCTTTGAGTATTTGTGTATAAATGATCGATAAATAAATGTATCATAACAGGCTATTTTCATTTCTTTCCCGAATTATTCCAGATATTTTTTCTTACAATACTAGGAATGAAACAGGAATAGACGTTATATGAGAAGACAAATATGTACAATATTACTTTTAATAATAAGTATACTGAAAATACCCTTGTTTCACTTCTACTGAATGTACAAAAATAATTTTAGGTGTGAGTGTTTAATTAAAATATATTAAAAAAATGCATTATTTAAAAACACATTATAAAATAATATCCTACAAACTAAGTTATTACTCTCGAGTGTACGATGACATTAATTCAGACACGTAAGCTGGTAAGGCCAAGTTATGGGCTATTAAGAAATTGTTCTCGGACCGTGGGGGGTAGGGCGGTTATTTGCTTAAACTTAGCGCCGTGTGTGCCCTAACGACGAATTACATACAGGCTGCGCTCAGACATCCTTGTAGCCGTTTTAATTATGTAAACAAATAGAATTGAGAGCCAATTTCATACTTACTTTAGTGCGAATAATATTTATCGAAGTATATTTATTAATTTAGGTTAGGATTTATTATTTTTAGCTAGACATTGTTTAAAAAAAGTCATTTCTGTATCATAGGTACTAATATCCAATGTGTATACATACTAAAACTTATATATCTACTAGATAAAATCTAAAAATTTTTTAGAAACAACAAAAAGTACAAATCATACTAGCAGTTATGATATTTAATTATAACTGTATTCAATTCATACTTTAATTCATAATTCAATTTACAATACTTACATACATAATTACAAAATAAACACTCTGTATATGAGTTATAAGTGCACAGGAAGTGAAGTCGGCAATCAGAGGGGGAGGTTGGGAGAATGTACGAGGTGTTTAAACCCTGCGGCGTCTTAGGTAAACTGCTTGACCCCTGCTTTCTCCCTATTGAAGATAACAGCACATTTGATAAGTATATCTGTTTCTATACTTTGTTTGTTGAAATTTTTTTCTTATTATGCTTTTAACTCTGTTATATTTTAGAGTCAGATGACTGAGTCATTTTATTTATATTTGTGGTGATGACTCACTAATGATATAGCAGCAATTTGAATTATATAAATTCAAAAACCATTTTACATTATATGTACATACATATTTTGATTGCTGCTGTCATACATTTTTTCATATTTTCTTAGATACAGAATCCTCAATATGTCTGTATTATAGTTGTAAGATTTTGATAATTTAATTTATATTAGGTATATTACGTAAATATTTTAATTCTTGTCTCTTTATTACACTTCTATATAAATAAACTACCTTGAAAGTTCAGGTCATGCATGTCGTATCGATCTCAGAACCAATAAAAGCACATTCACAAAGTCTCAATACATCCTGAAACTTAGTAATTAATCGAAGTTAAAGGTATCTAAATAGAGAAGTCTAAACTGATATAGTAATCGGATTAGAACGCAAATAGATCGGCAAGTTGTCGGCAAGTTGCGACGAGTTGTCGGCAAGTTGTAGGCAAGATGTCTGCAAGTTGTTGGCGAGTTCTGCGAAGCTGCGGTGTCTATGTTTGCCCTCCGACTTCTACGCGATATGAGCTAAATATATTGAGGCGTTTTAAATTTAAAAAAGTCATTAAAAATTTTAGTAGGTAATTTATACGAGTACAGGTTCGATTCTCAAACACTTATTTAGATACTGCATACTATAAAACAAAATCTAATAGTCTAAACATACATTTTTAATTAGTGCTTTATATAAAACTTTATTAAGACTGAGCAGTCAGTCAATAAATTTTTGAGTTTTACGGTCTCAAAATCGTTCAAAAAATAGTATAATGTGTCATATCTCCATTGATTCATCATCTTATTGATTGATTTACTAAGTTGAAATAATTTAATAAAGTATGAATAATTATGCAAACTTAAGTAATTAAAGCACTAGTTACGTAATTCCTTGAGCTAGTTGTAAGTAATTCTGCAGGTTAAGTTAACGTTACGGAGTTGCAAGTTCAGAATTTAATTAATCCTGCGAATAGTTGGCTTTACCCACGGCCCAGCGACCACCAGTGCGGCTACCTTGCGCAGGGTAGATGCTCCTATTCTCGGATTATAGCAGTCGAGCTTGCATTGAATTAAACATTGTTTCGATAACATGTTTTTATTTTTGACGTGGAAAAATAATTAAGCTTTTAAAAATTTAGATAACTAAATAAAAAAAAATTAGCTTATTTATCGTCATACCTCTTTGTATTATAAGATTGCCCTTTTTTATACTCATTTATGCAATATCATGTCTATTAATAAAAACAGTTAATTTTTTGGTTATTTATTAGGTTATCATAAACAATAACGCTTAACCTAACTAATAATAGAATGAACCACAGTAAGTTTACCAAACGATTATTAATTTGAATGACATATAAGACAAATTAACTCGAAGTTGTCACTAGCAGTCCTTTACCCTGCACATCTGCTCGTCTTGCAAGACGTAATTGATTACTGAAAAGCTCAAAGTTTGATTGGTCGCTTCAATTCGAGCTTAATCCGACGCACAGACCGTTGCCAAACTTCAACCAAATGACGGACTTTCGAACATGTTTATGTTACCTACTAATATGTAGTAGGTATATTCAAATAGATACATACGTAACTATACTAGACTATATGAATAGTTTTATTTTCCCAATTTTTTTCATTATATGACGTAAAGTATTAGTAGTTATAGTTTTATTATATTTAAATAGTAATATTTTTCTTGAAATTCCAGGAGTTAGTATATATTATTTTATCAATGACCATACCTTATACAAAAATGCCCCAATATTAAAAGTTAAATAATATAAGACAATGTACCTACACGCGAGTTCCGTTTTAACGTTACTAAATTGCTGACTGGAAACACTATATAGGTACATATTATGTATATAACACGAAGTTATGTTAGGTTAGGTATATGTATGCATCGAACGAAGACATAGTAAGCCGCTAGTAACAGAATGTGTTACCTTTACATCTATTAACCTTCTAACATCATTCTCAATCAACAAAGATTACAATAATGTAACGCTTCCGTCACCCACGGCTGAGCGACCTGTAGGTGCCGCTATCAAACTACTATTATAATCATTTATACCAGTGTAAAACTACTTAATTTCAATATTACTTGAACGTTTTAGTCAACTCTAATATATTGGGTATGACAAACTAGCTCTGTCTATTTACATGTTCAATCTGATAGAAAATTTTAGTATAGAAAGGAAACTATGAAAACGATATAAGATTATTTGCAGAAATGTAACTTTAAGTGGGAGAAAGTTTATATTGGAAACTATTCATTTCTCGAGGACTTGAAATTCAGAACATCCTATTATTTTGATCAAATTAAAACTAAACCATAAAAGTCTAGTAAGCCATCAATAGGTACCTGTTTACTAATAAATAAGAAACGTAGGAAAAAAAACATTTTTATTTTAACATCGTTATTTCTTGTGTCATTAATTATCTTCTTAATAATATATTAAATAAGAAATTCTTGTATAAATATCTATATAAATTAGTGTCGTATATCGTACTAGATGAAAAGGTTTTTATCATTTTATTTACATAAGGTTTTGCTTTTTACGTATTTTACACATATACATTTCACACATTACATGGTACATTCAGAAAAATCGCAATTTTGATATCATTTATTATTTATATAAACGCAACAGCAAAAAACTATAACTATTACTAAGCTTATAGAATGTACATAGTACCTACCTACATAATATGTACATATATTTCTTCGACAATCATCGCGACCGTGTTTGCTAATACACGAGATAAAATCACTAGACCATCTCAATTCTTTAATTACAGTTTAAACATATCACCAATTTCGTCAACTAATGAGCAAAGCGAACGGCATGACGGTGCGTCTCCATGGCGCCACACTGAACAACCTCTTTGTTAGATAGCACATGATGTCACAAACGAAAATAGGCATAAACCGCTTAGATTTAGGTAGACCGCAGCGGTGACGAATACCTTCTGGCTGGAATAGCTAACCTTTGTTCACTACTTTGTGTGTCTGACTTCGAAAGGAAGATGTACTCGATTCGGGTGTACATGTTTTATGCTATAGTGGAACCATTCCTCAATCAGCACAATCTATTATGATGAATTTTATAAACAGATTGTTTCTCATGATTACCACACATTTATAAAGAAACTTAAATGAAAATCGTTACAGCAATTTCGATAAGATTTTGGAGCTAAGGTAAAAATAATATAAATAAGTTATGTTTACATAAAACAAATATTGATAAAAGAGAATAAAATAATTTGTGTAAGGCCAATAATACGATTAGATAGATATAAAAGTTTTACAAGCAATGCTCAACCGTTTCAATACTCATATTTAACGTAGTACCTGTGATAGTATCTCTATCCTATACCAAATAGAGACACCGTACATGTACAGTACTGTAAATAAGTAACTAAACATTTACATAAGCTTTAAATAACTTTACAGTTCATAGAATTAGTCATTCAGAATAAAAGGTGTAATATCATAATATTAAATATTATTTTCCTTATTATTCTATTTCAGTACACTTTATTTGTTATGACTGTTTTAAATTATGACACGTGGCGTCTGCTCGCTGGTACAACAAATCTATAGACATAATATAATAAATTTATTATGTACTAGCGACTTGCCCTCGCTTCGCTCGGGCTTTCCCTAGATTTAGCACAGGCAAAGCCGCGGGATCCGCTAGTTATGCATATTAACCTTCCTCTTGAATTCCTCTATCTATTATAAAAAACCGCATCAATATTCGTTGCGTAGTTTTAAAGACTTAAGCATACATAGGGATATAGGGACAGAAAAAGCGACTTTGTTTTATATTGATAGTGATATAGGATATAATAATTATTATATATACGAGTACATATTATTATAAAATTATAACTTATCTACGAATCTGTGCATTAATTTTTTTTTTTTGAAAATCTTATTGAAATCTACGACACGTTTGGCTCAGTTGGTAGTGACCCTACCTCCTGCGCCAACGGTTACGGGTTCGAGTCCCGCTGGGGGCATTCAATCGTTGAGCACGAATGTTTGTACTCCAGTCATGGGTGTGAATATTTATAATATATATGTATTTGTAACACAAGCCTCGTAGCTTACCACGGAACTATGTGGCGCTGTTGTAATAATGTCCCAACATATTTATTTATTTATAACTAGTGGAACCCGCGGCTTCGCTCGCGCTAAATCTAGGGACGATCCCGAGCGAAGTGAGGGTGAGTCGCTTGTTAAGATAAACATTTCCATCATACATTACATATGTATAACTCTAGCGGTTTTGGCAGCGCACGCCAGAATAGCTCGCAGATGGTAGATTTTTTACTACTTACTTGATACTTATCGTCATATTTTGGACAATTCACACAATATCTTTATAAATTGTAGCCTATGTGATATTCTGATGTATAAGCTATATTATTGTAAAGTTTCATTAAAATCCATTCAGTAGTTATTACGTGAAAGAGTAACAAACATCCATACATCCATACATCCATACTTACAAACTTTCGCGTTTATAATATTAGTATAGATTAATAATAGTTGATCTATATTAAATTATCGATACAGATGACGAATTTATAGTTTTTAAATTTTTTGTCAGTCTTTATGTATATCTTTGTTTATTTATGATTACATCACGAGAAAACCACTGGACAGATTTTATTGTTTGGTATGTTGTTGAAACGTACCTAGGGATGAACTTGAGCGAAGTAAGGGTGAGTCGCTAGTTTTAATATATATTTTTTTTATTTATAGCGGTTTTATTTTGAGTTTCTAATTGATCGATGCTTTGGAGATAAAAAAATCATAATAATAGTTCTATGAAATCTGAATAGACAGTTTGATTTAACACGTGTCAAATAAAATAACAATAACATTACACCCAAATCTTGTACACTCTTAGTTCTGGCGTCATTCATCCACATGACCCAATTGCATCACTCCTGTCATAGCTGCGCGGGCGCCGACTAGGATAATTAAAAAGTATGTTTGTCCGTCGCCAATAAAAGAACAAGTGTGGACCCGACACATGCGAGCATTTCTCACGCCGCGATACCTACCTCGTAATTCATCATAGAGTAGGGGAAGACAGAACTTAAGTACCTGAAGTATTAAATATATTAAAAAAAATAAAGTTCAGTGGCATCGTGGAGACATATTTCCTACTGACAAATAGAAAGATAAGTTAGTAATTTACGTAAATCTACTTAAACCCTACTCGTAAATATAGATTACCCCTGAAAGATATTCTTGTTTAAACATAAATTATTAATGATTCGCTCTTTCTACATCCTACATAGTGTATGTGCACCGTGTTGATCTGATGGCCAGTAGCTACGAATTTAGATGTTCCAGCTCCACGTTGGTTCAAGTATTTACTGCTATTTGGTGTTTCTGTCATAAATGCTCCGTAACAGTTGATTTCTGTGCCTAAGACATCAGAAGTCTAGCACATAAACAATCCTCCTGTAATCTCTCACCAGTCTTGTCGAATCAATGTCCTAACGGAAATCGATTCTGTTGTTTATAGTATGTTTTTTATTAAACTTGCACCTTATATTTGGGATCGTTATCATAATATATATGTCCAATATACATACGTCTATCAGCTTAGTGCCTTCCACTGGCATACCAGTTATGATATACGTATCAGTAAGACGGCGCACCACTATCCCGGTCCTGGGCAATACGCATCCATCCACTGCCCGCCACCTTTCGTAGGTCATAGGTCTATCGTGTTATAGGGTGTTCTGCACTATGCTTGCTGAAACGCGGTCTTCACTCTAACACGAGTCAGCTCCATTGACCATTGGTACATGGAGAAACTTATACGTTACGTTACGATAACTGCGCGCATTTTCGGTTACTTCAGTTCTCTGGCGAATGACATCATTGCGAATTCTACCAAAGAAACCCCAATCGCCCTTTCCATGACAAACATGACATGACATTCGCTGAGTGACATTGGATTTGTGAACAATCCCCAAGTTAGGAGTCATTTGTTATGCCAGTATTGTAATATTTTTCCTTTATGTCAACTTTCAAATTAAAATATTTTCATTTATAGCATAGAACTAATTAAATTTATTGGTGGTATATCTTCAGCATACTCTATGACTAGTGACCGGTAAATCGAGGCCGCATGTGTGCCTGTGATTCACATCGTTCATTAGCCACGTTCATGCAGCACTTAGCGCGTAGCCACTAGGTGTTGACCGCATGTACTTTGAGCACATCTGGTATGTAAACCAATTTCATCATCTTTATAATATTTTTTGGTCATATCAAATATGGTGGAATAAAATCTCACAGTCGTTTTGATTTATTATAATTTGTATTATGAAGGTCCCATTGTTAAGACCAAGCTGTGGATTTTGTTGCACGTATTTAGCGAACTACGAGTATTAGCGTGAAGTTTTCTATCATGTAAGGATATCACGTATTTTCTATATCTCCAAATCAAGGTTTTTGAGGAAATACATATAAATCGAATAAAATCAACAATCTTATAAATGTATATTTCGTAATTTTATTACGAAACTAGACATTCTTAAACTGAAAAAAAATATATAGAAAAAAAATTCTCATTCTGCTTATTGATTTAAAGTAATAGAATACATATTCAGCCTTTTTTAACGTCCCACTGCTGGATGTAGGTTGGCGGACGAGTTATAGAATAAATTTATGATTGAAATGACACATAAACAATAGTTTTTTTTTGTTTGAAGCAAGATAAACTTACAGTCAATCTATTTTTATACCCTCTCCGCAAAATGAACTGTAAAACTCAAAGTGATACAGCAAAGTCAATATCATTTAAGCCCCCAAGAAGCTGATAACCAAGGTAATGTACAGCAATGTGTTGATCTGAGCTCAATAAATTATCAGGAATGTTTACGACGACACCCACTTCAAGCTTTCAAGCACTCGGATTAATTGAGTTCACTGGACAACGACCGGCGCGCGCGCACCTCGTGTCTCTTTAGGGTGACATGCTTTTGCTTTAGATACTTAAACAGCATGTTAAGATAAAGACAGCTTTTATTTTTTGATTTTAAATTGTCTTAACAAGATTGGGAGATTTTCACTTTATATTTAACTTTCAAGTTTTTATTTAGTGTAGTTTGGAAGCGTATTAGTTTCATTTATGTCTCCAAATGTCATAGAAAGTCAAGTGTAAAGAATGGCAGGAGTAGTTTTAGACTTCCTTTTTTTCCCATATTGATAACATTATATGCTAATTCCTTTGCACCTTATTTAATTATTTATTTATTTAATTCCTAATATTCAAATTAATTTTGTATAATTTTACACACTATTTGGTCTGTATCCAAAAATAAACGATGACTCTAAACGAATGATGTTAAATTAATTTATTTATTATAATTATTAATGTATGCTATTAACCTCAGTTACCAATAAATATTACGTGCAACATATAATAATTTCACCGATGAAGGTTATAGGTCTAAGGTCGGTTATAGTCTAATAGTTTCTTGAGATTCTGTTGCTGGTAAAAGAATTTGGAAGAAAGTTTAGTAAAGACTTTTTGTTATGAAGTGTAAAATATAGTAATTGTTGCGTACTTTAAATGTTTTACAAATAGATTAAAGTGTAACCACTTGCCTAACGACGAAGGAAAATATCGTAAGGAAACCTAGCGAGGAAGGAACTAGCAAGTTTTCGAAAGACATGTGAAGTCCGCCAACTCGCAATCAGCCAGCATGTTGGACTATAGGCCTGATCCCACTCGTATTGAAGGGATAGCCAGCAGTGGGACATTAAATTTGATTTAATACATACATACAATATTAAAAGTGAATAACATCTAGACTATCTAATATATAAGCACTAAATAAAAACATAAGATGTGATACGCACATAGTCTGTGACGAAACACCTAAAACAAAGCAGTTAATGATAAAGCGTCCACTAAATGTGTTTGATGAAGCGGCGTGACTCAGTGCGTTATTGTATGAAGCATTACATGATGTACGTTGACTTATAGTGATTGAAACTATAGAATAGCCTGCCACTAAAAATATTTTAAAGCACATTTTAAACTATATCTTTTTCTATTTCTATTTTAATAGAATACTTACTCATTAAACTAACCTAACTATATATGCAAGCAGCTTCTTAGCATAATATACATTAAAACAATTTCGTTGAACTGCACTTAGAATAGATCTAAGAAAATTAAAATAAAATAACTTAATTATAGCCAGTTAAAATAATTATTATAAGGATTAGAATTTGAAACGTATTTAAAACACTTTTGTATGTAACGTTTAGTTATTTATTTATTAAAAATATTATTATCTAGTAATTACATAACAAATAAATAAATAAGTGACACATAAATTAGTGATTTAAATACCTACTTTATATGTACAGTTAAAAATAAGCTAAACTGTGTTATTTATAAATATAATAAGAAATATTGTAAAATTTTTATTTAATTAAAAAAAAGAGTATTTTTTTTACTAAATAATTAGATAAATAACTAAATACATAAAGCGACTCCATTCCAAGCTTTGTTCTTAGGTAGAAGACAATTAACAGTGGAGCGGGGTCAACAGCGGCGACGCGTACCGGTCAACTCGGGCAATTGCCGACGTGGGAACTGCTGTGACTAACCTCGTAATCCTAACTTAGACCATGTAATACATATTGATATAACAAAATTAGCATACCATAGATTCTTTTATTTTTATTACTAGCAACTCGCCCTCGCTTCGCTCAGGCTCTTCCCTAGATTTAGCACAGGCAAAGCCGCGGGATCCGCTAGTTATGCATAAAAACCTTCCTCTTGAATCACTCTATCTATTAAAAAAACCGCATCAAAATCCGTTGCGTAGTCTTAAAGATTTAAGCATACATAGGGATATAATATATATAAAGAAAGCGACTTTGTTTTATACTATGTAGTGATAACATGAAAAGCCAGTTCATATAGAGAAGACTTTAAACGACATTAAGTTAAGATAATCTAGCGACTCGCCCTCGTTTCGCCCTGACTCGTTCATAGATTTAGCGCGAGTGAAGCCGCGGGTTTCGCTAGTGTATCATACATAAACTTTTCTCTTGAATCACTCTATCTATTAAAAAAGCCACATCAAAATCTGTTGTTTAGTTTTAAAGATCTAAACATACATAGGGACAGACAGGCAGCGGGAAGCGACTTTATTTTATACTATGTAGTGATACTATATATATGATACATATACATTGGTAGATAGTGGTAGCTCAGTAGTAACAGTTACAGCTTATTTTAAATAACATTCATTTGATATTAAAAATAACATTTAATTATCATATTATCATAATAGATTTAGTAAAAAAATTACCTTCAGCAAAGCTCGTGTTTAAGAGGAAATGCAAATGGACGTATGTACCTACTAACTAAAAACTTTTTATTTTAAAGTTGCCAAAAACATAGCGTGTACTGAGGAAACTCTGAAACGAGTTCCAGCTTTTAGTTATCAAGTCTAGTTTTTCTAGTTTTCCCAATGTTAGTTTTAATGGTTATTTACGTTTGCGCTATACTGGACATTCCAAACACAGATCGCAAAAATATTTTATTTACACAAACTTTGCAAATTTTAGTAAAAAATGACTTTTGCTAACTATTTAGTGTATTAATACTAAAATTAAAATATATCTAATAAATATCACAATCACAAAAGTGAACAGAAAGTAAATTAATATGATTCCATATTAAACGACTTGTTTTAAAAGTTAAGGTACTTCAACTAAAGTTGAAAGGTAGGAAGTTAAAATGAGAGAAGGACTTACATATTTATCGCACCTATCTATATTTAATAACAATTTGAAATCAGTAAAACTATCAGTTTGTACATAAACAAACAACCCCTTTTAATAGCTCTTTTTATAAATTTCCGTTGTAGTTTTCCGCAGACGTAACTAGCGAGCAAACAAAGTTCCCCTACAAAGCAAACAAATCGCTCTAACACAATCTAAGAAGCAATCTTCCAGGTATTCGCAACAAATTGGCCTTAATAAAATACTCAGCCAATTAACGAAGCAGGGGAAAAATAATAAGAATCACCTTCTTAGATGGGAAGTGATCTGTCCTTAATTGCGACTTGGGGGAATGCTGTAAGCCAGCTTTGAAGAAGCTTTTCGCTCCGTAACGTAATTTTAAAAATTACACTGGAAAGTTTGATTGTGCTTTAACATTGTTTTTCAAACTCATAAAAAAAGCATTGTGATTAAATTTTCCTAATATAATCAACAAGAAATAAGTATTTATTTATAGATTTATACAAAGTAGAAAAGAATTGAATATATAAAGGATTGGACTCCAGTCATGGGTGTTTATATTTATAATATGTATGTATTTAAACTTATATATGTAGTATATCAACTATCTGGTGTCCGTAACACAAGCATTCTTCGTAGCTTTCCGCGAAACTAGATGGCGCTGTGTGTAATAATGTCCCAACCTATTTATATTATATTTTCTCTTTATATAGTCAATAATAAATAGACTCTCCACGAATTAATGATAAATCGTCATAATAAAAATGAAGTTATCTATTACAATCTAATATTTTAATTCTTTTATCATTGAACCACTATTGATGGTAAGAGTAATACGATTACTTTATTTATGACAAAAATCAATAACACTGCCATAGAAACTCAATCAGGGAGTATATCGAGTCTTTCATCAAGTGGAAAGTGAGTAAGTCAGTTTGAGAAACTAACAGGAGTTCAATATCAGGAGATGTTATCACTCGCAACTTGTTCAGGACGCCTCTTGATTTATGCGTTCAGTTAATCCTACTATTTACTAGTTTTAGTAGAAGGTAAAGAGGGCCTTTTTCCGGTAGCCCTCCGGCCTTAAGCGGTAGTAAGAGTTACAAGCTTAGAGCGTTTTTAGATTCTATTATTAAAGCTTAGAAGTTAGAGCTTTCATTATATATAATAGTTTGAACTTTTATTAAATAATCTTTTGACATCATAAAAAATGTTAGGGTTATTTATATGCGGGGAAAAATTTATCACAAATACATGTCTAAGCTTAAACAGTTGATAGTTAATATAAGATAATGAGATAACATAAGAATTTTCATATACAATTTGGTACATTGACGAGATCAGTAATTGAAGGCGCTACGTTTCCGCTACGTTACGTAATACGTAGCACAGTTATAAAATTAATGATTTCACAATAAATGCCTTGGGAATGACATGATCTCCTTAATTCCACTTATGTGTTGTAGCATTATTGTAATTTACTTACATAAATATATTAAAACATTATTCTAGTTCATTTTACTCAAATCTTCTCAGGGCTGCGATTTTTTACGATCTGGTGGTAAATATATAAGAAAAAATTGTGATATTTAATTCTAATTAAAAAATATTACATTTTATGTTCAAAGCATATAAATTAAGCCAAAGCCAGACTAAGGAGAGTTATCAGTCACTCCGGTGATGTATATCGCAGGCGTGGGTCCCCGTCCAGCTCGGCGGCCACCGTACGCAATTATCTGTTTCACTTTCACTAGATTAGCTCGACTCTTTTATGATAACATATGACTAGTAGCTATTTAAGAGATATGTCACGAGATACGACAGTATGCGAGTTTAATCATTAATAACATACAAGATTCATACGTGTTTTTTCCAGCTTTATAATATTCAGTAAAACTATAGCAGTTAATCTATTTTTAAATATTTTATTTTTTAAACAGGTGTTTTATCTCACATCTAGGCATTCTAAATCTAAAATAATAATATATTAGTTTGTTTGTCGGAACGCATTAATCTCAGGAACAACTAATTAGATTTTTATTGTTGTTACAACTTTTATTGAGGAATGCTATCAGGTACATACCATCATAATATATATAGGTAATACTATACATAGTATTTTAGTACATACATAACGTATGATAACACAATTTACGAACATAGAAGTAGTTATTTTCTAAGGCATGTACTACTTTGGATCAATAAGTTTTAGTAAACATAAACATAGATAAAACCTTTAAAACAAATTAAAATATTATTATATACGCAATAAATACAAAATTCAGCATCAGTCTTAATAATGGTTAAAATCATGCACATGTACTGTATTATAAAAGCTCAGTAGCTAAAGTAAGGTGTTTAATGAAGACATTCCACCGTTACAGCCAGACTTGCATACGAATGTGGTGTAATACTTTAGATCGCTCGCTGGAGAATTCTTCCGCATTTACTTATGATAGAAACGACTGCTATCTTTCCTTATCAATTATACCCAGGTGTAATGAAATAAAAGATTTGAAAACATAAAGTTCCTAAACTTATTTTATGTGAAACCAGTTTTTAAATTAATTTTTATATATTTTTTCATATAATGTAAGTGATCAACTTAAAAATATTTTTTTATTATTAGTATATAAACAGTATATGTATTTTATATATACATCTTAGTACTCCCATAGACTATTATCATCAGTAAACAGACACACAAGTATCTATTACTTAGTTATATATATCCAAGTTAGCTAAGTAGTTATATATAATATCTTACTTATATATATTTAAAATATATTTTATATGTATACTATTTTAAATTAGTTTAATTTTTCAACTTTACCGAAGGTAAAACTCATTTAAAAGAACTTCTCGGATATAGAAGAATTTTTGCAGATATAGCGCCATGTTCGCGGTGAGTGAGCATACGTTCAAGACGTAGTAAATCATCCACTGTCGCTCGACGCGATATGAAAATTGCTTTATTACATTATGCCTTTCGCACAATGAAAGCTATAATAAGCTATAATATTTTTACGTACCTAATAGACTTTTCTTATTGAATATGTGATTATATTAACAAATATTTATTTGGTGGTACATATCTACGTACATGTACCTATGTATAAGCTTATGCTTTTATGTATACCAAAAGCTTAAATATTTAGTCTAGTGTATGCCTATCAATCATTTTTGTCATCATATTTGTTACTTGCTGAGCCAAGCGTGATCGTCCTGTTTTATATAAAGTATAATAATTATTAAATATATCTAAAATAAATCCTTCATACTGGTAACCATATTTTATGGTAGTAGGTATGTGGACCGTACATCGTCGCAAGTGTGCTCTCTCTATTGATAACTCAATATCAAGCCGTTAACTTCTACAAAATGAAACACTATGTCTTCTGAAACATGAACATTTGCTGTAAAACACGTATTTGCTGGTTTAACATTTTTAAATTCTGTATTTTAGTACTAACGGTCTTCTGACAATAGGTTTAGTAGCATTAATTTCAAGTTTGAGGCTTCTTTAGTTTTTCCGGATATTTTAATATCTTTGTCAAATATGAAGTTTTCAAACGTATTATATACAATGGTACAACACTAATTTCTAACAAGTATACGATATTGTCCTTTTAACCTGGGCCTAATTATGTCAAAAATGTACCTACATATAGACCCAGGTTAAGGACACTAAATATCTGAATAAACTGAGTGACTGAGTTTAATATTTGTACACATAATAAAAATAGAAAGAATTAAAATAAGATAAGTGAAAGAGAAATATATAAGTAAACAATGTATTATTATTTTATAAATGAAACTGTCTTTTCGGATTTTGTCGCGGATTTATTTAGATTTTTGGTTCCCGACATTTCGAATGCTTTGCAGCAATCATGGTCACGGCAGACACTCTCTCCCGTGAACCAAAAATCAAAATAAATCCAAACAAATCCGAAAAGATAGTTTCATTTATAATGTCAAATATTCACGTAAACCTAAAAAAGTATAATGTATTATTTTCTCGCTCTATAAGATAAAACGTTAACGAATTCCTATTGGTTATACAAGCAATGTATTCGAGTAAGTAATTGTTATTTTGATACATAGAATTAAACCAGTCTTCCACACTGTGAACTCTTGATATGGAAATCAGACCAGTGGTAGTAAATTATAGAGTAATAATGTGCAAACACCGGGCGGAAGGCCAGATTAATTGCCCACTAGAGCGCCTGTCGGGCGACCACTCCTACGTGTACGATGTGATTGTGCGAATCAGTTACAATTTACTGATAATATTCATTGCTAAGTCAATTATAGCCTAAAATCTTAAGTCCTGATATATTTTGCTTAATTGTGCCAAAAAGTAGCCAAAAATATAAATAAATAAATTTAAAATTAAAATAAAAAAGCCTTTTATTTCTCTGCCAAAAATACCAACCGTAAACGATTTGTACCTAAAATTGTTTAAAAAAAGCTGAGTAATATTGTTTACGCACACATATGAGCATGTATTAAAATATATTATACTATAGGTGCTGCAAAATGGAGGAAAAATGAAAAAGTAAGCGCTACGGAGTTATGTGATGCCTACGGTCATACTTTGACAAGAATTTAATATACATGAAGGTCAAGCTGTGTCTTGCGTACTTCAAAGGTTGTCTACTTTAAACGTGTTTGCATGACGTAGCTATTATAACTTCACGTACATATTAATAGTACCAGTACACATACATACATTTTCAAATTAAAACTTTGGATTGTATTCGTACTATTTCAATAAAACCTAACACTATTATAATTTAAACTACCTATAAAACAAAAAATCCCATCACAATTGCTTCAACTGAATTCGATAAAATACAATGATATAGATCGATAGAATAGAATATTATAAGAAACATCAATACCTATGCAATACTTACATACCCGTAAACATGTGTGTATAAATGTCACTCTTTCAAGCTGATATCATAGTTAGATGAATTTTAGTGTAATATTGTATACTAGTAGACTATGGGGTCTGTAATAATAAAATAATAAAGTCTTAGTCTACCACTGTCTTTTTGATACCTAAGGAAGAGAGTCGAGAAAAGTAGTCATTATAATAAAATAATTATTAACTTTTAAAATTACCAGCACTTATATTATTTGTATTATATACTATATCGATAATAGTTAGAGCAATCCACTCAAGCGATACTTAATTTGGCCTCCATTCAGCGGTCACCTGAACTGAGGCGGGCGTCGCGATGTCGCAGGGCGGATGGAGAGACGAGGGGGGATGGGAGATTAATTACTGTTTGATCCAACGGGGCCCCAGGTACCTTAGTGACATGGGCATTACGCGCGCGCTGTCACTCGCTGATTTAGTGCCTAGGAAATATCGTAGGAACAATTGACTGGTCTAGATTGTTGCTTTGTAATTTCGGCTTTGATTGTGTATGTTGTCACTGTTTTAGTTATAACAGTTATTTTGTGTTTGTGTTGTGTTTGTGCTTATATGTGTTTATGTACATCAGTCTGATTGGCTTAAAAGACTGGAACAATTTTATAAATCTATTTTCATAGCTTATGTAGGATTAAGAAATTTTTTAATAAACTTTTCCAGGAAAAGAATAATAATACTAGATAAACGCAACAAATGTGTTCGGTTTTCGCAAATTAATTTAATTTAATCGATACTTCAGTTTTAACAGTTCAGTGAAAATTTGGCTTAAACCAAAATTAATTCTAAAACACAGGGTCATTTCCATCGATTTCCTGTTCACACCTACCGCAGGCCCGGAGGCAAAAAGGCAAGTGGGCATCCATTGCGCGTGTATTAATTACGTACGGGCTGTAATCGGTTAAGTAATGACCCTTGTACGTTTGACAGCCTACACCGACAGGTGCTGACGCCGTGATATATTCAGCTGGAAGTACGATCCCATGTTTTTATAATAACCTTTTAACTTGTCGATCTTTGAGTCTTGCAAATTTTAAAAATAATGTAAGTTAAAAGTTATTTTAAATAAGTAATCAGGTTTTTGTTTCATTTTAATAAGAAAAATTACGTGAAGGCAGCGTTAGCAACTTGAAGTGGACTAACTATCGTACCATGGGGCGTAAAATTATCGTACATGGATCGAAATTATCGTATTTTTTAGGATAATGTCTATTATAGATAAATAAATCATATAAATTGTAATATTGATATGCATGCAAGTACTCTATAGTTTATCTTTTTTAAACCACCGCTGTCAAATCAACAGAACACTGAAACCCAAACATTTTACACGTGGTATACAGACCTGCGTACGATAATAATATGCTATCATACATCGTACGTAGGCACATTTAAGGCAAAATTATCGTATGTATACGTACGGTACGTAATTATCGTACGGTTCCGAACGCTGCGTGAAGGTCTTCTTCAGTTCTGTGAGCCATCTTTATGTCTGTTTCTTAAATAAGTATGGAACGGTTGAGGACACCCACCAAGTCGAGTTGAACGCACGTTGGTAGGGTATAACTTATGTCCTATACCATTCTATATTACTTACTGAAAGCATACAGGGTTATACTTTTAACAGGAAGCTCAATTAAATAATAGCTTAGCTAATAGGAATAATGTGGGTGAGTAACATCGAACAGCTCATCCAGCAATCAATGTGAGGTGTCGGCCATTAGCGAGATATGAAAGAACAGGTCAGCGCCGGCCCTAATCGACGCCGCCATCCATCACCCACGTGAATAGGTGTGCTCGTACTAACTACAAAAACATTCACTTTACTTGTCTTTAAGTATAAATAATGTAATTGTGACAATCTTTGAATTATTGCGATCGGCGATTTTGAATTTTTTTACCAGCTTAAGTTTTTTAATAGGTAACTACGCTTTATGTAAGATAAAACTAATTTATTTAAAGTTCCATTAAGTTATTAACTTTTAATGATTTCGATAAGTATTCCCTTACAATCTAATCTTAACGTTAATAAGATCATTGTCACTTTAAAGTTGCTCATCATCATCATCATCATCATCATCAGCACTTTTTAATATCCCACTGCTGGGCACGGGCCTCCCTCAGTACGAGGGGGATCAGGCCATAGTCCACCGCGCTGGCCTAGTGCGTGTTGGCGGACTTCACATGTCTTTCGAAAACTTGTTAGGTTTTCTCAGACATGCAGGTTTCCTCACGATGTGTTCCTTCACCGTAAGACAAGTGGTAATCATGATATAAATGATTCGCACATGAAAATATCAGAGGTGCGAGACCCGGATTTGAACCCGCATCACTCGGTTATCCAAGCGGCGCGTTACCGCTGGGCTACCACTTGAAGTTGCTCACTATCACCATAATAGTAGGTTAGTGGGAAGTGGAAATTATGAAGTTTTAGGGGGAAATTTCAGATCTTAACTTGGATTTTTCTAGCAAACACATGCTTTTGCCACAACTCGGTACTCAACAGAAACGCTATGAGCCCATATTGGTTCTGTAGAGTTAGAGATTTGATTAGAATACATAATACAGCTTGTATATTTAAATACATATTTTAAAAGACATATATTATACTATACAGTTGTATTTATTTGCAGTCGGTACTCGAGTGTCCTGCAATTTGGCCACAGACGCACGTGGCGCTTGTAATGACGCCGCGGTGTCGCTCGATCCATCACCACGCCGTATTGTACCAGCTACGTTCTAATATCTGCCAATATAACGTCGTGTCGAATTTGTTTAATATCTAACTTTTCCGTTAGAGCTATCGAATTTTTCTTTTTATATTTTTCATACCAATTATAAGGCTTTTAAAGCGGATTTAATATAAGGTTTTCGTATTGTTTTACAATTGCTATTAAGTTTGCCAATAATATTGGAAGCTGATGAGGCTGTTTGATTTTTGTTACTAGGAGATTGCACGGATTCATATTAAAACCTTTTTTGCAATTATTGCATTTAATATGAATAACGTTTATGCGTTTTTTGAATTTTTCTTTGAAGTATCAGTAATGTTTAATACTTTCTTAGGTTTACGCGAATATTTGACATTATAAATGAAATTATCTTTTTGGATTTTTTCGCGGATTTACTTGAATTTTTGGTTTGGTTAAGCATTCGAAACGTGGGGAACCAAAAATCCAAATTAATCCGCAAAAATACCTTTCGAAAAATAAGTCAACATTTTAGTAAGTTACATACTCTGCCGTAGACTAGGCAGTTTTATAGACACTTTAGTATCAATCACACATTCCACCCGCTTCACACACTGTATCAATACCGCATGCAATATCGCACGGATTCAATAAGGTTTGAAGAGGCGCATCTGTGGAGTCTGATTGCGCGCCATAAGGTGCCTCGCCTCATCTGCCTTTAATCCATTAGCCACCTCGTCCCATATTTAATTCCATGCCTCTCCCCGCGCTTGTCCGCTATCCTCGCACATGTCGCTGCCCTGCGACGAATAAAATTTGATAAATAGCTCCGCCAACATGTGAACTACCCTCTCAACTTAAACAGAGCACCGCGGCCGATACACGCTTCAAATTGAACCGTTTTCCTCGCAATTACAGATACGTTTAGATTGATATTCGCGTCAAGCGATCTTCGCTAACCGATGCTAAATTTCTACGTACGAGACAGCTAAATACAAACTGTAAGATCAAGTCCAATAAAGCCATTTTTGGGTGAAGTTTCCAAGTTAATTGTAAGGTTTGACTTGACGGGGACGGTAAATGCACTTTACTGAATACCCATGCAAGTGCTTCGGAGGGACACCCTAGGTAAGATAATGCAGATGTTCCGGAGGGTACAAGGTAGCCCCTTCATACGAGCGATATTGATGACGGCAGCAATTCTGTTTAACGTTTTCAATTAATATAAATGCTTAACAGACGCGCAAATCCAACATAAATCTAATAGATAACAAAGTGGTACTTCGCGTTGAGAAATGAGAAAATATACAGCATCATCCCATCAAATGATCATCGCACGGTAACAGAACGTACTTTCCTTTTGTTTTCGATCAAATTATGCGAGCCGCAATCCAATTTCGTTCATAAACCGAATTCGAAACTTCGCTTTACAGTTGGGAATGAATAAAAACGATCCATCAATTCCGAATCGTACGAGTGCAGGAACTTTCACCGGCGGCGCGGACCGCCGAGCAAAATCGATATGAAATTAGGTAATGGAAACTTGATAGCTAACAAAAAACTCAATCCACGCAAGCCCCTGTATTCGCGACAATAAATCTCTGTATGTCGACCGACATCCCTTTGTCGACAGATGGCGCATTAGGCACCCTCGTACAGGTAATTTTACACTGTGCTTACGCGACAGTACATTTACGTTTAGACTGCGTTTTGGCTTACGATTTTCGCTATAGAATCTAAAGCGACTGCGCTGATGTGATCAGGTAACTGCATTAGATACGAACAAAAGAATATTCAATTATGTAAATGCTATATCGGACATGTGGGCGATTGTGCGCACGCGTTCGTAACATGCGTATTGTTGGCTGGTTGACGCGCTGTATACTGGGATTAGACGGTTTAAATGCTAACGGTGTTACGGATGATGTATTACTTACTTTATTACGATAGTGCTTTTAATGTTAATAATATTTAATACCATTTACATAATTATATTAACAAAATTTTAACAATTTAGTGATAAAATGAAGTCAGGAAAAGTTTTATATTAAAAAATCTATACATATAAAATTCTAAGTGACTCGATTCCGTTTATTTTTCTTAATTGTCATTATTATCTATCTGAGGCCGACACTTTAGGTTTTAGAATTTTCGTGTGTGCCTCTCTTTCTTACTATTTTGTAAAATGTAGTGTATTAGTTTTATAAGCAATAACAACTTTGTACATGTATTTAGATTGTCATTTGTTTTGTAGACCAATAAACAGTAAAAAAATCTTTCTGCCTGTGACTACATCGCGAGGAAACCACTGAGCAGTTTTAACGAAATGGCTAAGCCTTTTACTGCGGAAAAATATATCATCTTTAAGAAATCTATACTAACTCTTAAAAGTTTCGTGTCGTTACATATGTTTTGTTTTTGTATTTTTTTTCAGTAGGTACACAATTACTAAAAGGAATTGGTATATACAACAAAAGTAATTATGTTTACTGTATATACACATTATTTATCTTTACCTAATATTTAGCGCTATCAATGCTTAATTAACCTTTACGATAATATTTTAACCTAAGTTTACTCGAACAATGGCTGATTATCGCGTGTAAAGTAAATAGCTAATGGGCGAGATAGTTTCATTTTGTTTGGTTAAATAATCGATTAGTTAACACCTTTATTACATTTTAGGTGACCCTTTTTATTATAAAGGTTTGGCAAATAAAGATAACGGTAATTAGGGAAAGTACGAGTTATAAGTTCTTAGATTAGTTATGGTTGCTGGTTTTGCTTGAATAAGTAAAGAAAAATGAGATTTTTATTAATTTATTGTAAATATAACATGAACAATTGGACTTTGGATGAAATTTAGTCAAAAAGACATATAGTATGTAGATTGTATAATGTATATTATATACACACTACACAGGTAGCATTACTGTTAAATATATCTTGAAACGCACCCAGCGAGAAGACAGTTACTCCGTTGTAACCAAAAAATAAATATTACGAGGAATTAAGTATATAACCGTTTATACTATCATAACATAATGTCAATAACGCAATAAAGTTGAATGAAGAACTCTACAAAATAATAGCAATCGTATATTTTACTTAATATTACAACTCTCCATCAACTTGGCCTCGATAGAGCCATTACAATTAAGCTGAGATCGAATAAAATTAAAACAATTATATTTTTTACTCATTTTAATTAAAGTCGTTTGAAATTTGGCGAAATGGCCGCAGATCAAATTTCAATTTAAACTTTTCACATTAACTCTCTGTACGCTTAAAAATACGCCGCGGGGAGCGATCGGGCAATATTCTAATGACACTTCGCCTGCCGAAGTAAACCGCGGATTACGTGGAAACCCACCGACAAGCGGATGGCGATTAAATGTAATATTACTTTATGTTTTAATTAATTACTAGGTTTCTGTAAAAATAATAAGTAATTGTATGAATTTAATGGTAAAAACAAACATGGTTTAAATGTAAAAACAGTAAAATTAGACATTTTAAAATATATAACTCTCTTTTTTGGATTTTTTTTGACGATTTATTTAGACTTTTCGTTTCCGTTGATTCGAATGCTATACCCATAGTCATGGAAGAGACTAATTTTTTATAATAATATTTTTTATAAAGCTTAAAAGTTCAAGGGCTTACCCACTTTAGAAAATGATTTTAGAAATTCAAAATGACACCCAAGTTAGGAATCACCGAAAACCGTAGTCCGATTAAAAAATTCCAAAATATTAATAATAAAAAAATATATGATATATTAACAATTTTTTGTCAGTATTTAATTTTTTTAATCAAAATAAAGGACATAATTATTATTATCAATATAAAATATACCTATACATTTTTTTACTTTTTCTATTTATAAATTAAATATTATAAAAACAAATTTTTAGTTCCACTAAAATCGGCTTAGCGGTTAAATCTCGCGCAATACGAATTATACAAGCGTTGATTGTGGCTGTAATTATGTACGGGGGCGAGTGGGGGAGTGCGGGCGGGGAGGAGGGGGAAATTATGTTTTTACGAGGCAAGTGCTTTAGACGTTTATTATCATTCGTTTTACAACGATTGTTATGAATTGACAAAATGGGTGTACCTATTACGAGATTACATTTTTTATGCTTCCCAAATGTACGTGGAGAGGATTTACGCGCAGATTATTGTAAGCTCTGATTTAAAATGAATTTATAATTTCATTTAAAAGTATTTTTAATTTAAATTTGTTTCAAGCTGATTACATAATATGTAGAAATTGTAAGAATTTATAGTAAATTAATTGATCGTAATTGTTATTGAAATAATGGAAGAGTTTAAGATATTATATTAGGTACTTAAAAATAGTCCCTTTAGAGTAACAACTAATGTAACAATTAGATTTCATTCGTGACTTCATTATTACTGTGATAAAAATAACATTGTCAGTAACAATTTAATTATAATTATCCTTTTATCAATATTCCACATACCTTATGCAAAGGCATATTTTTTGCATTTTTTAACATCCCACGAGTGTAATATAGGCGAATACGAAGGTGATCAGGCCATAGCTTACCTGGCCATATGCGGGTTAGCCGATTAGGTTAGACAGACATTAGTTCTCTTAGACAGATTTCTTCACAATTTTTCTTTTTTTCACCGTAAGACAAGTAGTAATGATGTTGTAAATATTAGAGGTGCGAGACCCGGAATTTATGTCCCTCTTCCTGTGTCACTCGGTTTCCATGGCAGTGAGTTACTAGGCTATCATGGGCTTCAAAATATATTAAGCTAATTTAAAATATTACTAAGTATATTGTGTACATTCACTGTACTAAAACAAAACATGAGCTAATACATAATAAAAGAATATATATTTCACTTATCATCTAGGTCAGTATCGTCTTCACAAATGAGGTCCATAAAACAAACAGTATTTGAGGTGTTATCTGAAGCCTCGGAGGCAATTAGCGGTTTCTACTGATTGGCCGTTATTATCTTCGGCAGCGTGAAGTGAGCACGTACCATCTTCCGGTGAATGCGGACTGAGAACAAACTACTGTGTACAATCATTTATAATAAACTAGCGGGAACCGTGGCTTCACCCGTGAGAATCCTAAGTCACGACTCGAGTAATAAGTAATCATTACACAAAATTTTGTTTAAAATCCGCGCAGAGTTTGTGACTTGTGAGTTAAACAATAACGTACAGATAAACAGACAAACAGACAAAATTTTTAATAACTATTGCTTTCGGGTCCATATTCAATACACCAAAATAATATTACAGGTACAGATTTTTCTAAGCTACTGTTTTATTACATGTATAGATAACCTCAACTATGACGAAGCTGTAACTAACGTAAAGACAGGTAAACAATGGATTACCATTAGTTAATAGTCATAAAGATTTAACTAAACAAAATCACAATCATTATTAATAATTATGTTTTTTTTAACAAAAATGTAATACCAACTTGAAAAAACCCTAAAAAGTCTTTTTTAGAGATTTGTATGAGACCAAACTTTTAATTAGTAAGGAACAACTATTTACGAGAACTAAATTGACAAATTGCATAGTAATTTTGATTCTACGTAGGTAAGTACTAGTGCAGCTAACGAATAATAGAATGGTGATTAGAGATTAGGTGTGGATCGAGCACCCATTGTTTCACCGACCATCATGCAAGCCATGGTTAAATATTAGCCACGAATATAGGTTTTACTAAAACTGACATTTGTGTTCGTAATATATCTTATTTCATATTTATGTATTTAAAAGTAAAATCATTGTAGTAAGCATATGAGCGATTATTTTACCTAATTAAATGTAATAAACTCGATTTGTATGTACTATGACCCTAACTTTAAAAAAGTGTTTTAAGCCTTTGAATGAATCCGTATATTAGTTTAAATCAGAATTCATCGTAATAAACAATACAATCTTCTATAAAATTATAGATGGCACTAATTCAATAAATCAAATCGCGTTATATATAATACTAGTATTTCCCGTGGCTCCGCCCGCGTTCTAAAGACCGGAAACAAAATAGATTTCACATACCGTGTGATGTTTTATAGCCGGTTGAGATATCTCAGAAATGAGATATTTTCCCGCAGTAAAAAGTATCCTATGTATTGACACGGATAACTTAGAATTTTATTATATGTATAGATTATATTATGTAATATTCGTTTTCTCCAGATTTTTTCACAATAATTTAAATCGCCTTCCAGTGACTGCATTTTCACTGCAACGCGATGCGACGCGTGACAAAGATCGCCAACAATCCACGTCAATTTGTAAGCTGACAGGTGCGCTCGCGAGCACTCTACCCGCTCTACCCTCTCTACCGCACACAGACGCGATGAGTTGCTGACACTAATTATTCCTTTCTAAGCATTTAATACATTCAGTTTCATATATTTTTTCTTAGATTTACGCGAATATTTGTGATTTTTTTCTATCTTTTTGGATTTTTTCTAGGAGTCTATATTAATAAGAATTTTCGGTTTCGACGTTTGAAATGTATTTCAGTATTAATGGCCACGGGAGATACTAAGACTTTGGACTTTGCAAGTCATTATATAGTTGTACGTACTATACACTGACTGACTTGACTATGTAACGCTTGAGTTACTCATAATAGAAAATTGTTTAAAGAATACTATAAAACATCTCTACAGTTTTTCTTTTCGATGACCGAGCTAGCAGAGCCCTTGACGCCGGCACATCTCTCGTACTTACTCGTTCTGCACACCGACATTTTGAATGGTGACACCAACTCTATTAGTGAGACCTAAAACCATATTACCTAGTTTAAGACTTAGTTTTGCAAATATTTATGAAACGTGATATTAATGAAAATTTATACCACTTTTTTTATTATTTCTGTTTTAGAGTAGCTTTAATACTTTCTTATGTATCATATAGTTTTGCATATATTGGTATTTTCCAAAATAATAGTCTCAACGAGAATTAAAAATATAATTTTAAGTTTTTACTTAAAAGTAAAACTTCAATAAATGACTATAATGATTGAATTTATAAATTATAACAAAATAATCTAAAACAAGGTATATATTTTCAATGGCGATTAGGACGAAAACGTTATTACATTACATCAGCAGTATACGATAAGCCACTAGAACATAATGTACGTAATACGTACATGTTCAAAACGAGCGGACTGATCCAAGACGATACACGAGCAATAATCCGTTTACTTTTATCACAACCCCTTGTCCGGCTGACCAGCGACTACCTTCATCAAAATTCACCCTTATTCCATAAGTTTAAGGGTTAGTTTAGTTTATTTGGGGGTAGTTTTAATATTGTTGGTACTGTCTATCAAAGATGTTATTACCTGAAAGATATAAAGACGGCTGGTAAAGGACGGCCTGAGGCAAATGAAATGCAAATATCTGTCGCTAGAGGGATGCGCCGTTTGAGTGAATAATTTCTTGTTAGACGTGTTGTTGTCTGTAGATTTAGTTGACAATTTTAAATTATACTAACGACTTACTCTTGCTCTGCTTAGGTCCGTCCTTTCTATTATTTCTCAGAGATGAGATATTAAGGGTACGTTTCCAAACAGATAGACCGATAGTCAAAAATCCTAAAACTATGGATTAGATCTCTGTATTAATAATAATAACTATTTCAATAAGATTTTCAAATTAATATTCAATGTAATGTCAAACGTATAAGTGAACATTTAATAGTACTCATATTCCTCATCTTTACTCAAAAAAAGCTTTAAATTACCAACTTTTCCAATGTCTCTACTATATTTACATTACTATTTATTTTATAAAATATTAGCAATAATTACAACAAAATTACACCTCGCTGGCAAGTTAAAGAAGTACGGGTAGCTATTATTATTTGTAACTTATTATACTATACTATACTATACTACGGTTAGAGCTTAGTTTAAATATAGTCTATTGTAGTAACAATTATTTCTTTTTTTATATAATTCAGCATCAATTACTTAAAGAAATACTTCAAAAATAAAGGAAAAGTGGCAACAAAATATTACAATTCGTAAGTTACGAGTGTTTTCTTTCACCCTCGCTGCGTAACATAAACGAAACAGATGGACACATATTTTGTTAGTTTTTGTCCTCTTATATACTTTAGGTCCTTTTATATACTTTTCAGGGGTTAAAAAGGATGAAAATAAATACAAAATTAGCATATAACCCTGGTCTAAAGCCGCTGACGCGTTGTCCTTTTACGAGTTGCACGTAAACTCAAACACTTTGTTTATGCGCGGCCGATTGAAACCGATGGAATGACCTGCCTTTATAGCCTCGCCTTTCTTTAAGCGTTTATTTAGACTTGGAAAAGGCGGGACTGAAAATTCAATATTCGATACATACTCACATAAGCGTTCAATGCCCACATAAAGAAAACTTTTAGTTTCGCATTTTTAGAAAAGCTTAACATGTTGTTTTGTTAGTGTCGTCAAAGCACAAAATATGTCATTGTTGAAAACACTATGTGAATAAAAATATTATACGGTTTTACAACTACGGTATCTTTTACCAATCAGCACGGAATACATATACCTATATATTCTATATATTACATATAATATAATAATTATCATAAGACAAACAAACATTGTCCCTTTATAACATGATGAAATATGATTGATAAACATGTAACGAGAGTAGAGAGTTGCTATAATTTAACACCTTTCTTACGTTGCTTCATTTACTACCAAAACCAATAGGAACGTAAATGTTAATTTAAAAGAGGAAATTAAATATGAGTTAAAATATTGTATCACATTATAAGATTAAAAATTTATCACTTTTAGTATGATTGACTTCTGAATGACCTCATTTTTCCTTCTCCACGCAGGCAGAGGAGTGGATAAGAGCTTGTGTTTTCGAATATTTGACAACTTAGCTACAACTGTGCAATTGTATACATAATTCGGTATAAAACCTTAAACCGTAAAGCGTCTCACATCGCCATTTCCCCGATACCCAGAAACATTGAAACAAGTGAATATATTCCTTTAATTGCAGTGCAGTTCAGCTTGTTTCGAGTTTTCAAGAGCCGCACCGCACCGCAACGCTTCCAACTGGCGATGCATCTACATACACATATGTAAGCTCAATATATCTATGTACATATACATTATATGGGTGTTAGCTCAAGCAAGATTTCGCAAGTGAACATAGAGAACATATACCATCACAATGACATTATTATTTATTGAAATATCCTATGTTGGCTACCTTTCTATACTATTATTACTATAAGAATAAATGTGTTTGTTTAAATGGATAAATAAAAATTCAGCTGAACCAGCAAGTACTGAAGTACTTTTTTACTACTCTGATTAGCTTCACTTGTAAATTTATAATCAAATATTGAATAAAGGTTTTAAATTAAATTAGGTTTTATTTAAATTAGTTCAAATTATCTTATCTTATCTTTTAAAGCTCTGTAGCTCTGTAAATGTGCTGTAGTGCTCCGTATAGGATGACAATACTTCATATAATAAAGTTATCTCATTAAAAAGCTATTTTTTTACAAAAATCCAAAGCTTTTCTTTATTATATTAATTATATAATTATAGTAAATATGGTAAAATACAGCCATTAAAATGTAATTTTTAGTTCTTTAAATCTACTATTCTTTCAAATGAATTTCAGTGAAACAATAGACAAAAAAGTTACAAGGAAGCAGGTACGTTGAGGTCTGAGTAATTTAAGCGTTAGAATAAATAAAAACTGTTTTTTTTAAAATATTACATAAGTTTTTGAGCAAAGTTATATAAAAACAAGTAATTTTATTAATGCACTGTATCGGGGGCTCGAAAATATTATGCCAGCACTATATTCTATTAATTTTCTTAATCTTAACACATAACTCTTTCTTGTCTATCTGTTAGGCTTATTTGGATTAATTCTTTGTATTTGGTCCCAACATCTTAACAATGCTGACTGCACTAGAATTCACCCCAGCTTTGGCCGCATCGAGTACTTAAATAAAAATTTATTTTTTGTTTTTATTGATGTAATATTTTATTAAGTAAACTATAATTTTGAAATTGTTTACGTGATTTTTATGAATTAATTTTTATTTTACAAGCCTTATTGCATTTTCAAAAGTTCGCAAAAAAAGCTATATCACAAACAAACATGTACAAGATTTTCTTTAAGATTTTTTTCGCATTCTACACTAACCTAGTACTATATTCGATATAAACATTATTATGTATTAACATAATATTTAACTTATTCCTATTAACCTATTCCTAATAACCTATGATTATTTAAATACTGTCAGACATACAAACTTTCATATTATTATAGATGGTGAAACAATTCGCAATAGTAATAATGAAATCGGGACATAAATTAACAGTGTTGAGAGCAGCCAGCCGGCCGCGATGTACTGCCTTGATTTATTATAATAAACTACATATTGGTTAGCGCCTTCAAATAAGTAGAAGTAGGGGGAAAGGCATTATTTATATTATATTTTTATTCATTATAATGAATAAATAGTAAAAAATCCCCACCCAGCTTGGATTACCTTCGGTGGTTAACATGTGTCAATCCAAGTTGTAGTCTGTCTATTGAATTTAATTCTATTCAGGATAGGTTTTTCAATATTTATGTATAAAAACTTTGGCACAAATTAATTTTTCTGAAAAGATTGCACTTCTGATTCAAAATATAAACCTTGTTCATGTATATTTCACTAAAGCATTCAAAAATTCGGGAACCAAAAATCAAAATAAATGCGCGAAAAATCAAAAAAGTTAGTTTTATTTAAAACTAGCGACTCGCCCTCGCTTCGCTCGGGCTCTTCCCTAGATTTAGCACAGGCAAAGCCGCGGGATCTGCTAGTTATACATATAAACCTTCCTCTTGAATCACTCTATCTATTGGAAAAAACCGCATCAAAATCCGTTGCGTAGTTTTAAAGATTTAAGCGCACATAGGGATATAGGGACAGAAAAGGCGACTTTGTTTTATACTATGTAGTGATGTCAAATGTTCGCGTATAAATATTAGAAAATATTATCAATTAATTATTAATTAATAATTATAATACTTAATTAATATTTACATTAATATTTTCAGTTAACAAGAAGGAATGGTTTCTAAATACGCTGTGTTCTGTACAGATGTGGGCTAATTGAGGGCGTATCGGATGTGTCAAGATACCACGCTAAGACAGCGCAAATACGACTCGCAGCCTCCTACATTCATTGCCGAAATTTGGATAGTATTGTATTTTTAAGTTTTGGTCAGAAATTAACAATTATTATTATAAGATAAAACTTACTTTTAAGTATAATGCTGAGTTTCACACTAAATCGCACTTCAAACTGCCACTAATGGTTTTCTTCTTTCTTCTTCTTCTTTCTTAAATTTTTATACTCAGATCATTCTGATAAAAGTATTAATAAATAGTTTGCTGTCTTTTATAATTACTTCATTAACTAATAGTTTCATTTGCTTTTAATTATAACATAATTTACGTCTTGGTGATTTCACTAAAATTCTCTAAAACATGCATATATACCTCTTGAGTTGTCGTAGTTTGAACTCGATAATAATACATCTATAGAGATCATTTCACTTTAATTTTAAAGTATTTGAAAAAGAAATTGAATAAGAGTTACAGATTGTCTTTCCGCTGCCTTAGATACCGCCTTCACACTCGTACTATTCGCACATCTCGTGGCAAGCGGAGCGCACATAAATAACGTATGGGTTGATCGGATCGCGGTGATTTGTTGCCCTATTTACTTATTTACTTAACCCACTGATACTGTCATACGGCGGTACTACACTGCCCTTTACTTGACATGACTAAATTAGATTTACTATCTAAATAAGTTGCAACATGTTGTTTGGAACCGCGGGAACTCTTCAGAATTACAAACAAAGAAATCTATTATATTAAAATATTGTATTGGCCAAGACAATGTTCTAAATTATATAAAAATCGAACTATATGTTTGTGATTAAATGAACTTACCAGTGAGTGGAGTTAATACTTCATTATATTTCTGTCTATTAGCATATTTTTGCTAAATAATCTTTTAATTAAGCAGGATTTAAAAGAAAGTGCGACATGAGAATTGGCAATGAATATAATATTGACCTTTTTTTTAAAATGAAATGCTCTAAATAAGTGCCAGATTGACATCTCAATGCGCAAAACTACATGTAATCGGTGCTTATATCAAGGACGAAGCAGGAGTATAGTTATGTACAAATATTGGAAACAGAAAACTAAATCAGTTTCTTTTTATTTATATTATTTTGTTGTTATATGCAATCATGGTCAATTCTAAGAATTTATGCATCTTTTCAACATATAATAATAATATTAATATTATTTTTATTGATCGATCACGAATATAATGACATAATAATATAAAGTGACGGCGTGAAGGTCACTGGAAAGAATCTCACACAGAAATAATTTATCCTTTGTCAATTTGTTTTAATTATAAATTTATTATACCGAAATACATAATATGTCATATTATATTCATTAGATACGTAAGTAAAGTGTCATATACCTACCCCTTATTAAGAGGTAGTACCAATTTCATCACTCATTAAACTTATCGCTTATTTATGATGTTCATAAATCGCTATTTATAATATAATAAAATTTATAACCGCCATAATCCTATCCATATAGCGTCTTAACAATTCTACACACGGCACGTCCTAACCTTACGTTTTTTACACTGTTAACCTAAGTTGCTTCGAAATAGGACGCTATAATAAGCTTTCGAGTAAATGTATTAGAGCTTATTCTTGTGTAAGCTTTTTTCATGAGTTCGTAAAAGCTCAATAACCATCGGCATAAATAGTATTAACAACAATTGATTTACATACAAATTGCTTTACACAATATTGCTGACGGAATGGCGCGTGACGCGTGCCGCCAGAATGCGGGGCCTCGAATTAAGAGTTTGACGCACGTTATTCGACTATAGCTACCTATGTAGTGTAAGTTTTGTACGGTTTAATATCTCACTTTCAAATAGCAAGTGAAATCCCATTTAAGTTAGGTCTTAGTCAAACCTTCCACTAATAATATGTTAACACCATTTGTTAAAAATGTTGCTTTCATAAAATATTTCCATACTATTCTTTTCTTTAAGTAAAAATAAAAATGAAACTATCTTTTCGGAGTCAGTCTCTTCCGTGACATGATTGCTGTAAAGCACTCGAAACGTCGAAAACCAAAAATCAAAATAAATCCACCACAAAATTCGGAAAGATTTTCAGCTAGAGATTTCAGATCCGGAAGTTTCATTTATAATGTCAAATATTCGCGTAAATCTAAGAAAGTATTAAAAAAGTAAACAAAAATACTCGTAGATACAGAATATTTTGTTTAAGATTTTCTTTCTTAAGTACCAAAATGATTCAAGATGTGAAGAAGAGCAAGAATGATTCAAGCCAGCTTTGCAAGCAATCAACATAATAATAATTTTGAAAACGTTCACAAATCGCGTGTTCCGTGGCCCGACGGCGCATCTACCCCAAGTCGCGGGGTGTCTCACGTGACTCATACTGCATATTATAACAGCACCTGATTGCGCCTGATTGAGCCGTCTTATTGAGCAATCACCTTCGACTGATCCAATCTGATCGCAATGTTATTTAAACTTGTTGCCTGAAGTCATAAATAAATCTTAATTTATTAGCAGATATTTACGTTTCATTGACGGTTTATTTTTTGATATTATATTGAGTATTGTGTTCGTATTTAGGTTTATTTATTTTATTTGGGATTCACGAAAATTTAACAGCAATAATTAGAATATTTTTGTAATTTATTGTATTTCTTAGCGGATAAATTTCAAAAAGCTTGCTGCGGCTAAATTGCTCAACCTTTGTAAAGAGATCAAAACTTAAAAAATTTCATAAGTTTGTTGTTAAATGTAAAATTAAGATCATTATTTTCCATATAACATCAATACACTGGCAGTTACAATAAACAATCGCGACGCTCAAAGGCCCACGCACATTACCGTAAACCATTCTAAGCAATACTCTTTAGATAATTATTTTGATTAAACTGCTATTTGTAAGATTCCGTCGAGCATTGGCTTAAACAGAGAAACTCAGTAACTTATTTGGAATAACCTGGCACTTGAACCCCATACCTTACGATTTACATTTATACATGTCATTCATGACACTAATGAAGCTGGTAATCAGAGGGCTCAGCTCAGGGTTCACTATTACCTAGTGTCGTCGCATCGCGAAAAAATGAAAGTTATGCCGCTATACAATATTCCGCAATCTTAGTATTTTAGTAGCAACTAATTTTCTTTTATCATTATACGTAATATTTGATTCCCAAATTAGATATGGGATGGACGGACAGACAAGCTCCTACAGCCTTGGAGACGCGAGTAATGTTGTAATAAATATTTGGCCGCGGCCAGCGACCGACTGCTCTCTATGCAAATAGAATGGACCTTATCTGCCCCAATAGGTACGACCACCGATTGCGACCTTTCATAATACATTGTACAGTCAGAAAAAAACTTATAAGATTGCTCATAAGTATTTTCATTTTACATATTATAGGTACTTCATATTATAATATATCATTACTTCTAATTTGGTGTTTTCGTTTTTATAATTAATGAATGTAATTGTACGTGATTCTTTAACATATTATTTTCGAAATTATAATTTTCACTTGGTATGATCTTCGGTGCCGCATGAGATATGTGAACAAACATTTTTATTTATAATATAATCCTATTAAAATAGTTATTTTTTTTAAATCATGACATTGATAGCTTTGACTTGTTTCTTTCTCAAACAATTCCAGTTTTTCAAAAGCGTAAGTGATTGTAGAATTGCTACATTAAGTAAGATGCATTCTCTATACCTAAAGCCAAAGGATTGCTGCTGGAGTTATCATAATCTAATTGTATTTAATTTTTAAACGACCAAAGTGTCTACCAACTAAATTTTAGTTATTATTTACTAGCTACTAGGTTCGTATTTTCTTTCTCGTACTTCATATACATCTATAGATATAAATAAAATTGAAGTGTATGTTTTTAATTTCAAAGTATAACAGCTTATCACTATATTCAAATGAAAGTATATTCAATACTAACTACAAAAAACCAAAATTTTTGTCTGTTTGTTTGTGCTTTGAAACAGCTGAATCAATTTTGACGGGACTTTCACTTGCAAATAGATAATGTTATAAGGCGTAACTTAGGCTACTTTTAAACCGACTTCAAAAAATTAGAGAAAAGAAGTTATTAATTACCTCTCGGAGAACTTGTGTTTGAAGAACATTTTATATTTACTTTTTTGTTACACGTGGAACAAATATGATTTTTTTTGCCAGCTGTACCCTCGTCCTTCGCGAATTTCATTTTTTCTTACTTATTGTACAGAAAAACGTATATGTTAATAGGCGAGCAATAAAAAGATACAAGAAAGATATTCATATCTTATTAGGACAATAGCAGCGGGTTAGATGGAATTATCAAGCGGTTTCTCTTACTCATGTACAAATGGTTATATAAATTGTAGCATTATGTTCATTTGTGTAATAAATAAAAAATATTTACATATAACTTCTTTATTTTCTCTATGGAACGTGGACTTATTCTGATAAGAATGTTATAAACATTACATTATATTCATAACATTTTTCTATTTAGTATACAATCAACTCTTCAATTCAATTATACATCTTGTTATTGACTTCAAAGCATGCCAGTTAAGCTCAGATTACTTCACCACTATCACGTAGAATGGAGAGGACTCGAAGGAGACTGCTCCGTAATCCTTATCTTAAACTCTTATCTACATTTATAACTTTTAAACTACAAGTTTTGATTAATTCTGATCAAGTCATTATAATATGTTTAATAAAATTTCACTAAAATTATAAACCTATTAGAAACCAGCATGATAATAATATTAAGAGATGAGGTAGAAGGAGTAAAAGTTTATCATATAATAATAAAAAGAAATTTTCTAATAAGAAACAAACCTATATTTTTTCAAGTAGGTACACATTTAAAATCAAAATTATAAAATTATTTTAATTTTAGTAGATCTAAATGATCCCCGATCTAGAGGAGACAACGGTGGAATTTTCATCATTTTAGCTTCCAAAAACGAGGAGGTTACGAAGCCACGTTCGTACCGTACATAAGTTATTTGTAGTCCTTCATTTTTCTTCTTAAACATCCAATTTCTGACACAAGTTTAACAAAATCCGGAAAAAAACCTTAACAAAACCATTTCCAGTCAATGTAAGTAAGTGTCCATTAATCGCGGGGCATCAGAGTTGGCGATAAATTAGTGCGGTCGTAAATCGTGCTCTTCCAGTCGCTTCCCGCCCACACTCGGACGCGAGAACGCGGTGTTTCGCTTATTTTGTTGTATTTCAAGGTATCTGCTGTAAACAATCAGTTTTACTTAACCGTGACTAATGAAACTTGAAAAAATTTTAATAATTTTAGAGGATTATTAAAATTTTTATAGGTAACTATACGGACTTCGGTTAATTTGACTGATGCCTGCATATTTTGCATTTATTTCTGCAGGCTTTGATAGAAAATCTTTAAGTGGATCCCATTTAGATTCTCTCGATATGTTAAAATCAGATATACATTATTTTACATAAATATTAAAAATACGGACGAAATTTGACTGTCATGGCTTATGTAAAAATTAAGCTAAGCTAAATAATGTAAGTTGTATGGTATTTACTGTATGCATAAGGAACTAAACAGCTTTTAACGGTTAAAATTTAACTATTAACATCGATATACAACTTGTAGGTAACTCAAATACCAATCAAAATAAGCAGGTAGTTTGAACGCTGAAGCGGATGAATCGACGACCGCTGTTTGAGGAGAACCTTCGTCAATTTAACAAATTGACCTCCGACTTTGAAAGCGAAAGCTCAAGTCCACATAAAGCTAAGAATAAATTGGACTTGGACAGAACTTTACTTGCTAATACAGAACGGCTGTAAACAATTAGAGGATCACTGATTGAAACTGAAACTAATTTCAAGATTTAGCATTTAGTTTAAAGTAGTTTATTTTTAATATACAATTTAAAGGTACTATATTGTTAAGAAAGTTTAAAATTAATGATTTATTTTAAATATAGTTCCCTTTAATTATTTAACATAATGAACAGATGTACCGTGTATGTATGCACAGAGGATGCAACAAATTAATATATCTATATACTCTACAAGATGTTTTAAGAACTTTACAACCATCAGCAAAGTGCTAAAGCAGTATTACGTATATTAATTCTCATAGACTCATATTTTTAAACTCACTATTTCTCTTAACCTACCTACATTCTAGATGCTTTTTCCCCTCGAGTCACAACTCGTCGTGTGACCAACAGCAAAAATCAGTAGCAACTTTAAAAAGATGGTCGCAAAGTCGTGTTTGAGCCACAAGTACATAGTTACCCACTAAATAGAACCATCAAAGTTGGTGAGATGTTCTTTACACACCATTATTTAAATTTCTAGACTATAATAATATGAGGATCCTAGATAACATCAGCGCATCTACTATATCTAATTATACATAATGAGAGAAATTAATTAAGTATAAGTCGTTTGAACGTTAACATAATTTTAATATAATGCAAATATTTAACAGCGGAGCCGGTGTTGGTAGTCGGTGTCCGGTAATACATATGAATGAACCTTGATCACAAACTTTGATGAGCAGCAAACGTGTCCGCATCGCGTCCAACTACACCTTACATAACACTTGAATTTAAATTCCCAGTACATACGTTATGAAGTTAAATGTAAATTTTATACAACCTCGTTGGTTCACTGGTTTTCGGAGGTCCCGGGTTCGAGACATAGATTTGACCAGGTACTTTATCTGGCTACTAGCATTTCCCGCGGCTTCGCACGCGTTCTAAAGACCGGGTACCAAATTCTTTCTGAGTCGCGCGGTATGATACCTCGCAAAAATTACAACCTTCCCGTAGATATTGATATGTTCTTTAATTTGTGGAACATTCATTTGTTCTATCATCAATAGTTTTCGCAGCGCATGCGATGAAAGATATTTTATAGGAATGTATTTACACCTTGGATAACATTATTGTAGTTTAGTAGGGATCCTTATTTTTTTCTTGCAATTAAAAAAGCCTATATTAATCAGTGATGATGTCCTCCTTGACACATCCGTCAACGGCGACTTCTAGGCTTTAATGTAGCATTCAAATGGTGAAAGAATTTTTAGAATCGGTCCAGTAATTTTTGAGCCAATTCGTTACAAACATACTTACATACAAATCTTTCCTCTTTATAATATTAGTATAAATTAGATTTTGCCGTCAAATATTCACAGTAACGGGCTGGTCTTGAGAAGTAAACGGAATACTTTCATGCCTCAGAGCACGTATCCGCTCATGTCGAATCTTTGGTCCACCGGACTTTGCGAATGAAAGGAATAGAGAGTGCATTTAAGTTTCTGCATACACTTTTACACTATAATATAGTCATGAACTAGTTTTAATTACATTGGTCTTTAAGAGATATCGGGCAAGAGGACATTATTATTAAAAACTACTAAAGCTTTTGTATAAAATATGATTTATCATGTATATGTATGAATATAAAAAATAACGAATTCTTACTTAATTATTATTTAATTCAAACACTTGTCACAAGCTGGACGTAATCAAGAGGACAAGAGTCGGGAGGCGAAGCGCTGCGGTTTAATCCCCCACACCGCGCGACAATCGAGAAAGTTTTTAATTCGCCCCGTGTGCCTCTCTATGGGACATAGACTAGGGGCCGACGTAAAAACATTAAAGGAAAACACTAACAATATTAATTGTTTATTGATTCAATACCAAAACAAAATATGGGGGCAGATGCCTTTTAAAGGAATTGGAACCTAAAGAATTTAAGAATGCTGTAGTCATATATACTATTTGTTTAGTTCGTCATAACATCGAATTTCCAACGTTATTAAGAAAAACGTTGATTTCTAAAAAAAGTGTTTAACCCTAGAGTAGTCGCGCCTTTCCGTGAAACGCGAGTGATCGCGTGGGGAGCATTTTGCCGCCTGTACTTAATTCGATTTTTTTGTAGAAAATAGGAGATACATATTTTTTTATTTATGTTTAAAGGATAGAATAAAACATAAATTATCGGAATAAGAAACATTTATTAATGTTTTATGCTTAAAATTTAGAAAATAATGTTTTGGGAAATCTTAGGTAAATTTCTTGGTTTTTTTTCAACCTCTTTACAATTATTGATATAGAAAAAACAATAATTAAACTTATTAGCTAAATTACACGTTTTCATCATCTACGACCTGCATTTTAGCAAAACAATCCTGACACAAGTACATCCAATGTTCTTTGCACAGTAACTTTGCACATCTAATACACCCTTTCTTCGCCTTCTTTTTTTCTTGGACGGACATACTGCGCATATACCTTCCCTACCTGAGGGTATATTTTGATGATCCGATGGCTCAAATCGGGTGATTTGGTTTCTCACTTGTTAGTGCAATGTGTTTACTTTAGATTTTTTAATGATATGTGGTCTAGTCATCATAGTGGTCAGTCAGGTTCACTACTTGACGATCGTAAACGAGATCTAGTTGGTGACCGTGGGTTCTGTATTGTGGCTCCATGTCCGCTACCACGTCCGCGACCACATCCACGACCGTGTCCACAACCGCCTCCACGACCGCGTTGAAATGACTCCTGGAGAGGGGCAAGGGATACTACAGGTGTTACGCCAGAGGTTGATGTCAGTATTATAATCACTATGTTCACTTTCCCAGTCACTTTCAGAATCGATTTGCGATGATGATGCACATAGTCTGCATGATCTTCTTCGTTATCTCTCCCCTCTTGCAACCACTCAAGTATTTTATTTATACCACTCAAGTTTATTTTGTTTATTCATTTCACGCGGTGGGTATCTAAAAAAATATACAATGAACTAAACAAAACAAAAACTCTAGCACTATAATTATTCAAAACAAATCAAAAATCAATTTTAATACGATATATATTTCAAAATAATACTATATGCAATGAAAACTAACAAAATTTCAACTATAGTAAAAACCAGATCCACAAATTTTACTTACGGCAGTAGTCGCGCAGTGAGCAATTTGCCGCCAAACGCGACGCACCTGCGATAAACTTTGTTTCCTGTGGTTACCTGCGCACTGAATTCACTTTAATTTCTAAAACAAGGAGATGAGGAACGGAGGGGCAGCTACTAGGAAGCTTGACCATCACAAATGCAACATTTACAAAATAATACGAATACTGTGCCGCGGGCGGCAAAATGCTCATAGCGCGAGCACTCTAGGGTTAAAAAATAAATCATCAGACATATAAAAGCACGTTAGCTTCTAGACTATGCAGTGACGGGGCAAGGGGGGCAAATGCGACACACAATCGTTTTTAATCCAGCCCTGGCCGGCATTAGCGGCAACTTTTCACTTTAACCCACGTGAGGATTTATTGCGACGCCTTACCGTGAAATTGAATGTATAAAACAAGTTATTATAAATTCAACAATATAAAATATGTATATTTTTAATTATAAATCCGAGCAAATCGAAACAGCTTAGGTATTTGTAGTATATTAACAAGTGGTATAATTTTTTTACGAATTTTTGATGTTGCTACGTTTGCAGAAAACAAAGAATTATTGATTTTTAATTAATTGAATTCCGTATGAATTTGATTCAAATTCCGTATTAGATCATATTATAATAATTATTACAACAAATTATGGATAGTTACGCATCATTAATACTATAAGTATGTTATTAATAACACAATTATATATGAATGGCGAATGTAAGTTAATATATATATATCCACTCCACTATCCACGTGCATTGATACAAACGTGAGAGCGATGTACTGCTTTCTTGGCACTAACCTCTATCTACAAACATTTTTATTAGCCACACGTTGTGTAAGAAAGCTCTGAAAGCTCAAACGTAAGTGTAATTTCTGTTCGAATAATTGTTTAATAAAAAGCTATATTTTAGATTTCAAACGTTTAGAAGTAATGAAATAATTAAATTTAAAATAAGTAAATGTATTTTTTAAAAAAATACGCAAACAGGCTAATACAAAATATTTCGTTAATATTTCCTTCTCTGTTGTTCAACCGTTTATTATATTTTCACAGTCGAGCTTTAAGTACTTATCTACTAATTAAAATGGGAACCAATTAAAATAGGGTTTTTTTATATTTATAGGTTTTCCTTAAATGTTCAATAATGATTTTAGTCTATTTTCTAAGAATCCTTGAATATTAGTACAAATTATTCCTTCCAGTTATTTATCCTGTTACAATTTTAATACACTACTTTACTATGTATAAAAATGCATATTATACACGGATATCCCTAAATTGTGAATAAAAAATAAAAAAATAGAGTCCACTGTGTGTACTATACTATACCCGTACTTATGAATTTCAATATCTCTTATGTAATCAGATTTACTGCTTTCGCCTAAAGCGAAGTCAGAAGACGGCATATATGTGTAGGTTTCTATAAGTAGATACTTAAAATACAAAATAAAATATTATGTAAGTTAAACAATGTTTATAAATACCTATATACTCGTAGTATCTTAGATAATGAATACACGAGTGTGACCAGTGACCTATCAACATTCAACAATGATAGGATTTCTGAAATGTCAGCTACTATAGTAATAACTTATTGTTCTTACTTGCCACGTAACATGATAATGAACATTATCTACATTAATTAAAATTATCTCTTACTCCATTAATTCAATTCTCCTTTTTAAGCTCGTTCAATAAATTACTTGTCATGATTCATTATTTATGTATTGCAATAATACATTGTATGTCTTTAATAAAATTTTAAAATTTTCTGTTCTACAAATATCTCTGAAAAAATATCTGATAAATGATAACTATAAGATACATTAAACTATCTAAACACTCTTATAACAATTTCAGCTATCCAAATATATTTATAATACCTGTAAGTAGTGGATACCTACCTACCTTCATAAAATAAAAGTCGTATATGTATACAAAAACAAAAAAAAATGTCTGTCCCTAGTCCCTACTCTCCCTTGTACAATATAAACATTATAAAACGCGAAGCAAACTTCGGTGTGAGCTTTCTTAATAAATAAAGGAAATCAGAAAAACAATTGTAAACAACCACGTACCCTTCTCTGCTGTAAACGCATTAAAGCTTCAAATGTATATTGTTACTGAAATAATAAGAAACTTTTTGACGACATGTTTGGCGCAGTTTTTAGTAACCCTACTTCCTTGTGCCAGCGGTCGCGGGTTCGAGTCCCGCTGGGGGCATTAATTTGTTGAACTCGGATGTTTGTACTCCAGTCATGGGATTATATTTATAATATGTATACCTACATACATGTATTTAAACTTATATATGTAGTATATCAACTATCTGATATCCGTAACACAAGCTTCCTTCGTAGCTTATCACGGAACTAGATGACGCTGTGTGTAATAATGTCCCAACAACATATTTAATATTGTACTTGTTGTCATTGAAATTACAATTTTATTTTTCAAATATGACCGTATTCGTAAAAAGGAAAATTCATATTATTCATAATTCCTATGTTAAAATTTATGATAAGTTACTACTTATCAATTTTTCTTTTAATGATATCTTTACTAGGGACTCCTTCTGAACTTTTTAGTTTCCCAGCTCCTTTTAGGTTTTCCATATTTTAAGACTTATAGTGTGTACAGGTATAATAATATGTAGGCAAAGTTATTCGGCTGGTGTATTTCTAATCAATTGCATCTGATGGCTGAGTAAACATATTATACAACCATCGTTGTTCTAAATTACAATTAAGGAGACAACCTACTATCGTTATAGAGAGTTCGGAGCAAATAAAAATTTAATGAGTGGTATATATATAATACGTGTATTATTTACTAATAGTAAGGATTTGACCGTTCGCTACCCGATTTCCGCGTGACTGGCGAGACGGTCATAATAAATTCCAAGTCATTACATATAGTGTTACTAACTAGTGCATAGTATGCATATCTGTAGTAATGTGTCCCTACAAGGGCTAGATTTGCTCAGGTCCAGAATCCACAATGTTATGTTTTCTTGCTTTTTCTTTTTTTGCTTTCTGCTTTACAAAGAAAAGAGGAATATACATCTAAAATTTCCCCTTTCTCATATAAAATCCATTTGTACCTCAACAGGTTTACATTACACCGAAATATCGCTTAATTAAGCTCGCGATCTTCCAAACAAAATATCTTCCCGTCACTTGGGTTTCAATCAGGCGTTCCCACGTGCAAACAAAATATCTCGCTTGTTGATTGAGAACGAACCTGCCCTAATCAAATTTATGTTTGTTCGTCTTGAGAAGCGCCCCCCGCCCCGCACCCTCGGTACCCGGCCTCCCCCACCCCCACCCTCATAGATTGAAATTACTCCATTTACACTTCAATCCAGGTCGCTTGCCTGCCGGCCATTTTTCCCGACAATACTGCGTCTCGTTACGCGCTGTTGATTGAAATACGCCCGTGCAAACACGCTGCTTTATGTAGATTAAATTATTGTACAGAAGCCGTGGCGGCATAAAAAGATGGTTTTCATGCTCAAATGTATTTGGGAAGGCTTCATAAAAATATGCAGACGATAAAATAACAGGCAGCGACGTCAGAACAATCGCTCAAATGTTGCCACTTCGGCTAGTTGTATTAAATTTTTCTTTATTACAAAGAAGTAAATTGTTGAGATTACGTTTTATTTTTAAAAATAATCGAATTAAACCTATTTAAAAGATAGCTAGTGTATAATTTTAAGCACCATAAACAACTTTATTCGTCGCTGCCGAGCTGTCAAGTAATTTTATCTACGCTTTACTTAAGTTTAGCCATCGTAAGGTATGTCAGACCAGCAGAGTCCGCTCTTCTAGTGAGGGACATGTTCATATTACATTTAAAACTTCTATTAAAAGTAACGACAGCGTAACAGTTAGCAGTCAGGCGGTCAGTCCGCAATAGCATACGAACGTCGACTTAAAGTATACAAAAAATCAAATAACAAAAAACCTGCAAACACAAAAAACAATTCTTTTTTGCAAAACGAGAGCAAAATACAATAGACATGTAAGACATTCTCTAGCAGACTCACTTATTCGCCACCTGCTTCCATTAAAATTTCAATTACACGCCACTCGCGGGGATTAGTGGGTAAACAGTAAACAGTATTTGCGCTCACCGTCGCCTGTTTATTCTGCTGGCTGTTTGTTCACACAACACGAGGTAGATACTCTGCTTTACTGACTTTCCTTTCCCAGAGCTACACATAGACTAGAAACTATGTAAGACCTAGACGGTTAATTGTAATTTTTTCATACTGCATATTTTATGTATGTAATTATGTTTATTGAAAATGTTTTTATAAGCCTTATTTTCTTTAAAAAAGTATGCATTTAGTATTTACATATTTCCATAATACGAGATGAAATAAGTTCTCTCTTTTATATTATCGAATAACCTTTTATAAATACAAAAATTTGTATGTGTGTATTTTTGTTGCTCTTGAACGTTTGTACACAGATAGGTTATGACCTATTAAGACCTAGAATACCGCTACTACGCTACGAGATGTAGCCCCTAGTGGGACTAAGCGACTTTAGTTCCCCAAAAATATACTTTATCAATAAAAAATCATATAAAAGCAATCCTTAATTACAAAATATTCAGTCAAAAATCCTACTTATCCATACTAAAATGACAAAATAATACGGTGTCAGATCGCCTCGCACCGGCGCCGCCGAGCCGCCAGTAACGTGTCATTAAGGGAAGTAGAAACCACTCTACAGTTTATATCAACGCTATTTGTTCAGAGATGTAAACAATGAATAAAATTATACACCTCAATGCACATGATAGAGATCGTCTAGAGCTTTCTTAATATAAACAAGTAATCAAGTTTATTTTGTTTTATGGATGATTATTTCGGCCATATTATTAAAAATATTTTCAAGAATTTTAAAGATATAAAGGATATAAATACATAAAGAAAGGAAGGTAGGCGAAAAACTTCTGATAATATATCAAATTTGTGATTGTGTGAAGTAGAAACAATATTTTTCCTTAGTAACAAATATTATTTTTAAATATTTTACGTTAACATTGTAGCATTATCGAAAACCGTATTTTAAATTTACTTTCTAAGTCTGTTTTTCAAAGTTGATACTAGCTGTATGGTACCTACAGTTACTCCAGTCATAGGTTTTTGTAATAATTATATGTATGTATTTAAGGTTAATATAGATATTCATATATGTTGTTCAAGTAACTGATATCCATAACACATCCTCGTAGCTTACCATGGAACTAGATGGTTTTGCGTTAATTTCCCGACATATCTATTTATTTTCCAGTTTCCTCTGATTTAAACTTGAGAATAATAATAATGATTACAATAGAAGCGAAACAGTTTACAAACATATTCTGTATCATGCTGATTCGACTCTTATCTTTGTAAAAGCCATACAAAGCTTGCAAATAGAGGCCTCAGAAATATGTTAAGTAGCGGCCCACATCGGCAAAAACGCGTCATTGAATAAACCCCGCTCAAAAGTACCGCACAAAACATACTCGGTGTACGCTGCGCTCTACCCGCGAGAGCTTTCGAAAGCTGCTCTTAATTAAACTTATAAGTTTTTATGGTTTTCTTGTTCACATTAATTTATTTGTATGGTCCTGCTTCTAGTATTGAAGTGAAAAATTTGTTTGTTATAATTGAATCACTGAAATATGAAAAACACAATGTCAGTAGCTGTCTTTTATAAAGTTTTATCATATCTTGTTTAGATTTTTAATTATGAAAACGTTCACGTTAAATATAAACATGAAGAAAAGCAATTAAATATAAGCATGGACTTTTACGAATTCTGACTATACCTACTAAGTAGGTACATAATAGGAATTATCATAACAACTCAGTAGCTAGAAATACATTCCGATAGCCGATAGGCATTCCGAAAGGCTTTGCAATTTTAATGTGATAATTAAATGCTTAAATATTTATTTATACTCGAATTCTATTTTAAAGTCAAAGTAGTAAAAAGTGCTTCATAATTTTTTCATAGGTAGGTTATATGATCATTTCAGCTTATAAATAAAATAAAATAATAAGAGTTGAGTGTGGACAACACCGTATTGTCTCGGTCATCGCAAAGAGGTCAACCCTTCGTGTAAGACGGTCCTCCCCTTCCGTGTCGCGGGTTAAGTACAAAAAACACCCGCGACGCCCTCTTGCCGCCTGGCGGGCACTGGAAGTGTGAAGCTATAACTTTTCCCATAGGTAAGGGATCCCTTGACAAAGGTTTCTACTCACACTCACTCTTGCTTATTTTTCTTTTATTTTAGGCAATAGCCACTACTTGTATTTTTCAAAATATTCATCTATTTTATCTTACAATCACTTAGCTTTAACAAACGGTAAAACAGTACCATTATGTATGGAGTTCTAATTTTTGATAGACTTTGAAAATAAAAAAATAATATAATGTGGGTCACTCAGTGTGGAATAACCATTATTCAAAAAATGTTTGGTTAAGGCAACTGTAGTAGGTATATTCAGAATATCATTAGTCAGTTATATTTACACAGGACTTCCTTTTCCGTTACGCTACATTTTGGCTTTGCCCGCCATGTGAATAATAGATAGGTATTACAAATTATAGCGTTTGTGTTACTTTGATGTATGATTGGCTATACTATGTATAGTAAAGTTCCATCAAAATCCATGCAGTACTCTTGAATAACTTACTAACTTTAAAATTAAAAGCACTGGTTCTTCTCTAAAGAAAAGAATCTACCCACGCGAAAAATTTTCAAGAAAAATGTGACTATGATTTTCCAGACCATTATCTATCTCTGTGTCAAATTCCATCTAGATTTGTTAAGCCATCCGAGTATCAAATATCCATCCATCGTCACAAACTTTTACATTTATAATATTAAGTTGAAATTAGTATTTAATAATTTAATAATTAGTAAGTAAGTATTCTAACTTAAATTGTAAAAGCACTTAAATTCAAATAAATAACGTATTAAGCAATCAAAATAGGTATATACGATAGGTAAAATGTTAGGTTTGACTTGAATCACAACAAGCCGATCATATTGTCTCATACGAGTACTAGTATGTAAGTAAGCGTATTTCAAAACATCAGCTTTTCTGTTGGCATAGAAATATTAATTACTAGCCTTTCCCGCGGCTCCGCTCGCGTTCTACAGGCTGAAAACCAAAAGAAATATATGTTTCTCTCGTTTTTGCAACATTATTCATTGTTGCTCCGCTCCTATTGGTCGTAGCGTGATGTTATACTCGTAGCCTATAGCCTTCCTCGATAAACGGACTATCGAACACAAAAAGAATTTTTCAATTCGAACCAGTAGTTCCTGAGTTTAGCGCGTTCAATCAAACAAACAAACAAACTCTTCAGCTTTATAATATTAGTAGGTATTGATTAATCTGACCAGTTAGTCACGTTGATATCTTATACCTAGATATTCTAGAATGACTCGAGTCTCTATTGAGCGCTAATAGCCACAGGTCAAGAGCTGTAGGAAAAAGTAGAAAAGCTTGTATTAGAATAGATGGCAGATTACCTATAAAATTCGTGTTTAAGTGTCGATTCCAGTCGAGGGCTATCATAATGTAGGTGAATATATTTGAGGAGGTTGGGAAGTGGCGAGAGCTTAGAGTGAAGAATGAGATTAAAAAGGTCATATATAAATAGCCGATGTTAAGACGATACTTGTATGTATCTAGTCTCTGTCAAGATGTAGGCTGAATGTATGTACCTGATGTACCTGAACATACCTAAAAATAACTATTAGCGATATACAAAACCTAAAGAGAAAATACAACGTTTATTTTCATTCATGAATATATTAATTCTTATCTTCCTCAAGGTTTAATAATAATTTCAACTACTTGCAGAATTACTAGGTAAAGTTTCATAGTGTACATATTTTGTTAGTTGTGAACTAGTAAAGTACCAACTCTATTGTTAGTCACCTAGAGACGCAACAAGCGAAAAGACAGTAAATTCTTAGACCATTGCAATTTTATTAATACTTAATTACTTTAAATACTTTTCACATAAAAAGCCAATATTGATATTTTTCTATGTAGGTATGTACCTAATAGATTTAACACGTTATGTAAAATAATGTATAAGTACATAAAAATAATTATTATCTTCATTTAAATCTCGATTTCCGGCACAACTTCAAGTTGTATGAAAAACTTAAAATTACAAAAAAAAATATTGTCTTTTAGAAAAAAAATCACGAAATTTGAGGAATTTTTACCTTAAAATCTATCCTTACGAGGACACAGGTGTTACCATCATAAATATATTAATCAAAAACAGACTAAATCTGTCAGAAAAAAATGTAAACAAAAATTCGCAGTTTTATCGCACCGCGCAGGTGGGGCAGGTGTGCCCACGTGCCGCCCAGGGGCGGGGCTACCTGGTACGTACCTGCCAGGTAGCCCCGCCCCACGCCCACCTGTGCTACGTCACGTATTTACGTGCAAAGTTGCTATTTACTGTACACATAGTACTTGCTTACATTGTGGAGTAACTTAGTGTATTTGTAGGCCTTACTATAACCATATTATTATGTATTCTACAATTTATATATTGGTTTTATATACCTAGAACAAAATCAGTTTTAGTGTGAACCATTACAGGTTAATTACAGGAAATAATGATAATAATTATATTATCTTTTAATTAAAATAAATATAGACTGTTGTTTGTTTTGTTACTTATTTGCGCTGTTATGCAATTTAAATCTAAAATTAAAAATACGCTACTGAATAAGGCTTATTACACCATCACGGAATACCTAGTAGATGTAAATGTGTGGGATTAGCGACTGGTTGTGTCTCACGTAGGATAAATAGATAAATTGTAATACCATATTGTTACCAAATATTTGAAAAGAGCAACTGTTGAGTTTCTCGCCGGTTCTTCTCAGCAGAACAGCTTTCCGAGCCGGTGGTAGCTTACTCACAGACTTACAGACTGACATTTAATTTTATTAATGTAAAAATGACGATTCAAAAGAGCTTGTAAAAGTCTATTTGAATAAAGAATATTTTGATTTTGATTTTTTTTTTATGGCTTAATTAACTTAGATTACCTAAATTTTATCAACGTTTGAGTATTTTTATTTTTCCTCATGTATCACACATGATTCTTAGTTCAAGACTTTTCTTCAAACCAACGGATTCACGTGAATTAAACCTTTGTGATAGATAGTTTCTGGGCTTGGTGTCTCTTCTCAAGAGATGTTATGTACCTAAGACCTACTAAGAAGTAAATTGTCATAATATTACATTAATCAAAGTTAATAATTTTACTCCTTTTCAAGAAAAATACCTTATAGTTTAATCACAGTAATACCACAGTGTATGTGGTAATACCTACTGGTATTATATTATGCGAAACTAATAATAGTTCCTTAGGCATTAAATAATTTTTCAACAACATATTCACATTTGAAACACAAAACTTTATTAAGTGTTAATATTTGTATTGAAAAGTAATACCTATTGCTCATGTAAACCACAAGAAGGGATTCAATATTTGCAAAATAAATATAATAATTGTTTTGTTTTCTAAGTTATCAAATACTAGCGACTCGCCCTCGCTTCGCTCGGGCTCTTCCCTAGATTTAGCACAGGCAAAGCCGAGGAATCTGCTAGTTATACATATAAACCTTCCTCTTGAATCACTCTATCTATTAAAAAAACCGCATCAAAATCCGTTGCGTAGTTTTAAAGATTTAAGCTCACATAGGGACATAGGGACAGAGAAAGCGACTTTGTTTTATACTATGTAGTGATAGTGATATTGTATCCTAGGTATAATTAATTATATACTCTACTCCCTGTGTTTATTGTTAGACACGATAAGAACAACTTACTCACTCAGTTTGATAGGTATATCGTTAAATTAAATGTCTGTTTATTTAAATCATTAAGTTAATATAAAAACTTTTAAAAATAATATTATTTTAAAAAGTATTCCATTAAGACATAGAGAGTGATCTATGCACGAAAAATATTATATTTTCAAAATTTGAAGTGATACGTAGGTACTATTTCATCAATATTACATATAAAAATAAATTGAAGTGTCTGTTTTTAATTTCAAATGGTACCTATCCACATCAAAAAATCAATAATTTAAATTTTTGTCTATTTTTATGTCTGTCTGTCTTTATGTCTATATGTCTGTCTGTTGTTCCGGCTTATCTCTGAAACGGCTGAGCTAATTTTGACGGGACTATAATGTTATAAGGATAACTTTGGCTATTTTTATCTTTAAAATTATATATTTATTTTAACTAGCGTAAATCTAGGGACGAACCCGAGCGAAGCGCTAATTTTATATAAAATTACACAGTTAATTACGCATCTATGTATACGTACATATTTTCATGTATATACAGTAGCCTATTGATAAACTAGAAAATGCAATATATGTATAAACAAATAACACGGGCTATTACTCATACCATAATACCTATTGTACTAAAATCTCCTGATTTGGAAGCCCTATTCTATAAACATTACAATTCTAATATTAAAAACTTTATACAAACAAACACTAATGTATTCAGTCCTTTTTAACGTCCCACTGCTGGGCACGGTCCCCACTTCAATACAAAGGGGGATCAGGCCGTAGTACTTCACATGTCTTTCGAGACCTTTCTAGGTTCTCTAAGATCTGCTGGTCTCCTCACGGTGTTTTCCTTCAGCGTAAGACAAGTGGTAATCATGTTAGAAATGATTCGCATATGAAAATATCAAAAGTGAGAGACCCGGATTTGAACCTGCATCACTCGGTTATCCAAGCGAGTGCATTACCACTGAGCTACCATTATCTAAAAACTAATACCTATTAGGTATATTGAAACGTATTTCCAATACATTTTAAAACACATTTCCAAGACAAAGCCAGGAACAGCAGCTAGTCTCGCCTCAACACATCAAGGTAAGGACGCACTTAACTTAATGAGTAGTGGCGCAGTTTTATAAACAACTCGTATCGCTAATTAGATCACAATCTAATTACCTTAATGGCGATGTCTCTCTCGATGCGTCTCGGATGTTTTTTTGCTGTAGTCATACCGACTTTTGTTGAGGCACGATGTTATTGTTTGAGACTACGAAACCGTTTGTTTTTGGTACTAAATGATAAATCGATTAAGAGCAGGCTCTGTTAGTATATGATAGATTTAGAAATAGGTTAGAAGGTCTTAGTGTTTTAGTACATGGAAGAAACAGTCACTTACTAAGTTCTTTACTTTTCTAGTATTTCTTTTATGTAGTATCTTAAAAACAGGTTTTAATTTTAGTATAATAACGTTTATTTTATTAAATAGGAGTGCTTGATTAAGCCATATTATATTGTTCTCGTTAGTTGTTACAAGATAAAACATAAACTATTGTATTGTATTGTATAGTAATTCAAGCTCGCAACTCGCAAGTAGCAAAGGTACTAGAAGAACATTTGACTCAGACTCACAAACAACTAAAAGCTGTATTTTTTAAGAATTATTGTCAATAATGAAAATTTTAAATAAACTTTCTATATAGAATGAGTATAAATGAAACGAGAAAATGATTTTTATATTAAAAAACCCCGTTTACCTCGCCGTAGCTTCCTCTAACTCCGACCATCTGGCGAACACCTCAACCCTTCAAATATTATATCATAATAAAACACTAATTGCTTAAAATTCCTTCCCCGATAAAGGCAAGACGCTGCTCTAATAATAAAATTAATTAATTAAAAACAACGCGGCGCAGTTTTAAAATCTACTATATTCCATCTTGCTCGCTCTCGCAATGTTTGCCAATGAGTGGCAGAGAAGAAAAATCTAAGTTGCATTTTGAAGGCTCGACGAATAAATATTTGGAATGGGACCGATATAATTTTGTGAAAACGAGAAAAGTTTTTCAATCTGCAATACAAAGATCTTGATCTGGTGTGAAATTAGTTTCGATTTAAGTGAATTGCCCGAGATATCTTTGTGATGCCAGCGCCAATTAGCGTTGACAATATTCTATTTAGAACTACGCGTTTTAAGTACTTTTCTATACATAAAAATTAAATTCTAAGACGAATCTATGTATAAGTACTTTTTAATCGAAATTTCTTATAATACTTTCTTAGGTTTACGCGAATACTTATTTGACATTATAAATGAAACTACCTTTTCGGATTTTGTTGCGGATTTATTTGGATTTCAGATCTTCTAACCGGCGTATCTTATTTGCGATTTCCAGTCCTTACTGGTTCACATAATACTTTCTTAGGTTTACGCGAATATTTTGTAATCCAAATAAATCCGAGACAAAATCCGAAAGGGTAGTTTCATTTATAATGACAAAAATGTTTATTGAACTAGTCATTATTTTCGATAAAAGAGGCAGTAGGAATCTGTAGTTTTTAGAACTTTTGTCTTTTTGTCAGTCTGTCTGTTTGACTGTCTGAAAACGCACCACTATAAAACCACTAAACAGATTTAAATCGCCTATTAGGGGCAACATATGAAATATAACTTCACACCATAATTTTATGATTTTACGGAAGTAGGTACTTATTAATTGTAATTAGAGATCTTTATTTTCTTCATCAAAAAATAACAACATACATATAAAATATCATATAGTATATAAAGTTTGGACACCTTTCTTATTAATATAAAGAAAAGAAAGCTTTGTCTTAAGATACAATGAAAATTTAACTTTACTTTTTAACTTAGAATGCCTGATGTCTTTCCAAAAGAAACTGTTTCATTCAACTGTTCCGGCGGTATTGCAGACAATTCATTGTAGTACCTATTCATGTGATTTTTTTACCTATATTTAAGTATATTAACTAAAAATAAAATTGATAAGAATAGTTAGTGAAATGGTTTTTTCTTTATAAATTTTATTCTAAAAAACATATAGGTACTTATGACACTTCGAGAATTACTTTCAATGTCTACAATTCGTATAAGATTTTTCTATTATACACAGTATATCAATAAGTTCGTCTATAAATATAAATCACGTAAGGAAGTCGAAAGCTTAATTAAAGTGACAGAGCTTTTCCGAAGCCCCTAATCAAATAATAATCAATACTTTACCTCAATAGATAAACTAATTCCGCTTCTTCCAACATTACAAAAGGGTTGTTAACGAATTCCAAAGAAACAAGAACCATTTAACAGTCGAGCCCGAAGACATACAAAAAGTTAGGGGATCGATAATGTGGACCTGCCTGTAAGGGCAATTAACGGACTTATCTCGCGAAATAACGCGATCAAATGGTGGGTGGAGGGGGGAGGCGGGGAAATCAATCTTGCCGGCAGGTTTGACTGGACAAGAGGTCTTTAAACGATACGATACGATATCGTTGTAAAATGAAGTAAAAAGGCAAAAGAGAAGATACCTACACCTATGTAGATGCCTGCATAATTAAAACGCGCAAATAAAAAAAAATTGTATAAATTTAAGATGTAATGAATGCCTTATTGTGATGGTTATTGATTGTAATTAAATAGGTACTAAGGACAAGTAGAGATGAATCAGGTACATAATATTGCGATACAATCAAACACTGAAAATCTATAGAAGTAGAGCTTTTGGGAAAATTAAGGTATAAAACTATGTATTTAAGACACCAAATATATATCGTTGTATGTAAATGCGCGGAGTATACCGTAGTACCGCCAGTGGATCGGCTCTCGACGCGGTGCGCGGTAGTAATTTAAATATCAAAACTAATTTAGCGAGAGTGGCGCACTTTGATTGCTGAATTAGGTGCCGCGAGTCGGAGAAAAATTACGCGCGAGTAAGGGTTGGGCGACCAACAAATGCTCAGTGTGAAGGAAGCTCCATCATCTATATTAAATTATTTAATATTTTTGTTTGATTCATTTGTTTTTTAGAATAGTTCAAATAATAATGCCTTATGTTATATTGTATTAAAATAATTCACTTATACGGTAAGTCTTGTAAGGATAGGTTACCTTGTCCGTGGATTCTTTTAAGTGTAAGATTGCATTTCTTATTGAAAGGTTTTTTTGGAAACTAAGGAGGTAACTAACATAAGGTATAATATTCTCTTCAAAAAAAATGTTCAATAAACACAAATACGCACAAATTGGCAATTCTTATTAAAAATATGAATTTAAATTTCTCTCTCAAAATGAAATTAAAACAATAAGACTTGAGTTTGAGTCAGTTTTAAATCACAGTAACCCTTCCCCGGCGGAGGCGCGGCCTCGCAGCGTCGATCGTCCCATAATTAGCAAAAATCGCGCGACATTTCGTCTGCTATCAAACTTTTCTGTAACATTTGAGACTGTCGTCCACAGAAAGCGCAAGTACAGCTTTATAAAGCTTAATTAAAATACTTATATTATATTTACCTTCTAAAAGTCAAACATAAATGAAATATTTCAAGTTATTTTATTAGATCAAATACTTTGTTTCGTCAAAACTTTTCTTTATAACACTATGAATGTTAGGGCCTAGTGTAGTATTTAATTATTCGGACTATAGATACATTAATTTTTTTAACCTTTATTACTCCAACAAATAAATGTCGTTATAAATATGCTCTAGTAACTTTTACGTATATAGGTATAATAAGGAGTTTATCACACATAAATTAATTAGTTTTCTTTTGCGATAAAATCGATCCCAAGTCGATCGGTTGTCTCTCTGTTAAAATTAAAACAGTCTAACAAGTTAACAAATTTAAAATATTACATAGTAATTTCAGTATTTAGCAGAACATACCGCTATGTAAGACTATATTCGAGTGGACAACAAGGTTCCCGCACTGAAAGCCTTCCAGTTAATTTGTTTTCCTCGAAATGACCGGCCTTTAATGAGAATTAAGGTGTTTATGGAAAGGGCGATAATGGAACGAAAGTTGATTTCATTTCGGTTATTAATGAATTAATGACGGCTGCGAGTCCGCGCCCGCCGCCCGGAATTTATTGCATTCGGAAATCGCTGCCTCGAAATTTCATTTTAACTTTTGATCCTACTCAATTACCTATAATAAGGAGTTTTCTTAACAGTTCTAATAAATATACTTTTGCCTTTAAGAAAAATTAACTTGGTATACGACTTTAATGTAAAATATAAAAACAATATCCTATTAAAAATGTTGTGTATGTTATAATTATTTGTGAAATTACCTAGTTTTAGATAGAACATATAGGTTATTTTAAATGCTAAATCTAGTTAAACAGCTTTACTAAAGCTCTAGTTATAATTAACGCTCTATAAATATTATCATACACATTCAATTAGAACAGCACAAAAGCGTCTCGTACCTTAAGAACAATGAAGTCGTAAAGAATTCTTCAGTCTAAACAATAGAAGCAAGCATTAAGACGGGCAAATGTTTGGAAACTCGGACAAACAGAATAATTCAGCAGTCCTCAATGAAACCTCAAAGCGGATCTTAAGGAGGCCGCAGTCCGACATTTTTCTTACTTCCGGTCTATAAATGGCAAGCGATAAAACTAAATTGAATGATAAGAAAAAAATATATCGATACCTTATTTTAAAAGTCTGTCACAGTGAGTTTAAAGGCTACTGGTGTTTATGATGAATTTGAAACAATAAATATTCCATTCTTTTAATAACGATATATTTTTAAATTATCTAAAATTTCATATTTTCCGAAATCATAATATTATTGAAATAATAACGTTTTAGTCTCCTCTAAGAAGTGCACTTGAGTTGAGTTTGCTGACTTGCAAAATAGTGTAATGATAATATACTTATTCAATACAAATGTTTAAATCTATATATTATTTTAATGTCACTTGTATGGGGAATGTATCCTGGCTCAACAAGTATCAGATTTTCAGATTTAAATCGAAGACGGTAATTATTCACCGCGCGGAGTCGGTGGCCAATAATTAATTCTACCCTCTTTTAATGTTCAAAAATCGCGGCTTCTAATTAGGTTTTAATTCGTTTTATTGGGCCCAGTAATGAAATGATGGCGGACCTGCAGTACCAGACCTGTTTTATTACTTCGAACTTTCCGAATTCACGTTAGAGCGTCAGTAGGCGGTGTGGTCTGTGCGTAATGTTAAAACTTGGAAGCCCTTAGCCAGTTTGCTATTTCGCCTTTTGCTTATTTGATTATTTTGAACTATAATGTTATATTATTTATGATTTAACTGATATCCAAAAACGATGGGACTGCATATCTTTAAGTAATTAGTTATAACAAGTATCACTTATAAGCTATAGGATTTGAGATAATAATATAAATATTCTCATTACCGTAAAATTGTATTGCATCCAACCCAAAATATCAGGTGTGCTTGAGCCAGATTTAAACCTGCTTCATTTAAAACTAACCAATTAACTGACAAAATACCTAGCAGAGTGTTTCTATACTTATAATATATATCAATAACGATAGTATTTAATCGATCTTTTTCAATAGAAATCTGTAAGATTTTCTCTGAATCTAAGATTTGATTTTTTGCTAGTGATCGGTAATCGGGAAACTCATTAGAGGCATTGTTTTTTATCTGCGGGTAATGAAGCGGACTGTCGCGGACTCCGTCGTTAGGGCGAGCTCAGGTGGCGTTTTTATACTTTGAATTTTATGACACATTATTTAATGCTTAAATAAACTACTTAAGTACATTTGAATCAGAATATTTTAATATTTAACATGGGTAAATTACACGGAATTGATACTATATATAGGCGTGTCTTATCTATATTCATCTGCTCTGTGGTAAATTACATATACGATACGAGTATAGTAAGAAAAAATTTCTAAACCAACTCCTTAACGATAAACACTGCTTTTGCAGTTTACTTATGTATATGTAAATAAGTTGTAGCAACTACCCACATACGAGAGCAATTCGAAGCAAAGTACTACATTAACCACAAGTAAATGTTTACTAAAAGCGTATATCATTTAAAATTCTCTACAAAATAAAAAGCTCTGGGTCCAAAATAAAAATTCAATGAGTGATGTTCTCAAAGTTCGCTGCAATCGAGTTACAAAATATACAAGCGGAGCAGCGTGATTACATTCAAAGCGAAGATATCTACCAACTTCGCAAATTAAATATTATTTTTCCGACGTCCGACTCGTGTACGAGGTTAACTAGTTATATAAAGCACACGAGCCTTTAATATTCGCCACTGGGCGTCTACAATTAACGCTCCAACAATTTCATAACTCGACTTCGCCTTTGAGCGGCGAAGAGAGAAAGAATATTAAAAAATATATCAGCGACTGTAAAAAAACACGGTGCGGATACAAAGACGTAATTAGATTAGCAGAAGTCCCGTTCAATCGGATCCCGCTTCTTTGCTCGCTCGTGCTTGCTGCTAGTGTTTTTTGTTCTGAATAAGGTTATTTATTCTTCATATAGACTAAGATTTAGGTTTTTTTTCAATATAATTGAGTTAATTAATGCCGTATTTGCTCTCATAAATACATACAACAGTGATTCATAAAATTATATTAATATCTAAAACTTAGCTTACTTACAAGTAATAGTTTCTTAGGTTTACGCGAATTTCAAATAAATTATAAATGAAACTATCTTTTTGGATTTTGTCGCAAATTTACTTTGATTTTTGGTTCCCGAAATTTCTAATGCTTTACAGCGATCATGGTCACGGGAGAGACCATTTTACTTACAAGTAGGTACATACATACTAAAGATAGAGTCCCCCCAAATAAAGCTCTCTTCCACAATGACAGCTTGTTATTCTGTAGTGGGTATATCGAAAAAAAAATTAAAATATGTTACTGATACACATAATAATAACTTTCTAAGCGAGCTGGAACTGTACATTAAATATGTTTGAAATATCTTATTTAAATAATCGTTATTTATCAATAAGAAGACGAATTAATAGTTTTTACAATTTTCGATGGTCTGCTGTGACCATAACATGAAAAAAATCACAGATCAGTTTTTGTGAATTTTAGTATAACTAGGCTTAGACATAGGGTCAACATATGATATTTTTTTCGGGAAAATACCTTATTAGTCTTTTTGAGACTTAGTAAATCAGTAGTAGTATACTATATTGCAATAACTTATTTTATTACTACGAATTAAAATTAGGACTTTACACATTCTAGTATCAGTTATTATTTTCATATAGAATTAAAGGTTAAATAAACTATATTTGTTGCTATACAATCTAACTCATAAAATACATTTTTTTATTTCTAATAAAATTCTGATTAGGTATGATCATGGAAAATACACATCGCATATAGTATCTAAGCAATCACTTATGTGCTAACTAGATTCGAGCAATCTGCTGTTCCGTACAGTTAAAGTTCTATACCAACACAATTATTTGTGCTACTGATCAAAATGAAGAATTTGTCGAGACATAAACGTCTAGGAAGACGAGCTACGTTACGTTCAAATTATTAATTAGAACCATTTGTTACCTGTTTAGATAACCGTTACCCCACATACCACCTGTTAGTTACAGATAATATGTAGTTATGTGGGGCTCATTAGCTAGAAAAGCCAGTACCTACTACCAACTAAAAACCAACAAAATCCCTGTCTTCTTGGAGCCTCGCAGATCCCTTACGCATTCAGCCAGGGACGCCCCGACAGCAAGTCTGCCGGAGCAGATTACAACTAAAGGGCCGCTCCATGGTCTACTCTGATAATGGAGAATACCTGGAGCAAACCACAATGCATATCACCCCCCAAAAGGGGGAACATGCGTTTTTTGTCTTCGCGCCCGGTTGTCGTGAAACATAAGATCGGACAAACATACATACATAATACATATACATAATATACAATATATGCCATATCCCATGCCTCGGAGAACACGTAAAGCCATCGGTCCTGCGCCTTAACTCTCACCGGTCGTATCGAGTAAGGAACTTACAACTATTTTAAAATCACAGACAGACTATTATTATACCATTTCAAACATATTATTATACCATGAACCTATTACTTACAAATAATCTTTTCTTAGTTTTTTTAGAAATACAGTGAAAATCGGTCAAGCCGTTTTGGAGTTTCGCCGGAGGCCGGAGCAAACAGACAGTCAGACAAAAAAGTTAAAAATTATGAACTTAGTTGTTTGTTTGTATTTTTCTTATTATATGCAATTAGAAAAAAGTTTTTACTATTTGCCAACAACAATGGTTGACTCTATTTTTTGCATAGGACGTAATATAATTTATGTGATATAAATCAAGGGTTTCCCCTAGAACATAAGTCAGTATACGCTCACAGTAATAATATTTTTATATATAAGTAAAGAATAAAGTGATTGTGGCGACATTTACTATTTTTAAAATGCTTTGGAACTGAAATACGTCATAAAAGTAAGTAACTTGTGTGGTCGAGATAACAAGATATCTAATTTTACAAATGACCTTTAGATTTCGATGTTTAAAACCACTTTAAAACCCAAGCGCGAAACACTACGTAAAAGGGGATGTCCTTATACTGAATTTTTTATCTATAAATATAATTAGAGACTTAACTAACTACGTTCGATTTATTTTCAAGGTACCTGTTAGTATGGGTTTTACCGAGATGAGATATTTTCCTGTAATAAAGATCGGATAACCAGCTATCATCGTACCCAATTTCATCAAAATCTGTCAAGTGGTGTTGTCACAGACAAAAATTCTAAAAATTTTATATTTGACTAGCATTTCCCGCGGCTAAAGACCGGAAATCAAATTCTTACTAAGTTGCACGGTATCTCGCAAAACTAACGCCCGCCCTTCCCGTTTTTGCTACATTTTTCATTGATGCTCCACTCCTATTGGTTGTAGCGTGATATAATATAGCCTATAGCCTTCATCGATAAACGGACTATCTAATACAAAAAGATTTTTTTTATTCGGCCCAGTAGTTCCTGAGATTAGCGCGTTCAACCAAAAATTCCAAACAACTCTTTAGCTTTATAATATTATAGTATAGATTTGTTATTTCAATAACATTTTTCAAAAACTATTGAATGTACCTACAGATTTAACTAAGTTAGAATTTTATTATAAGTATAGATGTGCGTGGACAATCAAATTACGACAGTAGGTATGAGTTCGACAACCGCAATCCCAGCGGGGCCGGCGAGTCAGAGCTCGCCCGCGGCGCGATCATAGATATATTTTATACTTGCTACTCGCACAATCTTCACGCGTTGTGATACTTGGTGACTGTAGGTACATACGTAAAAAGTTTGGAAATAACAATAAAAGACAGGTTAAATTTGTCTGTGTGTTCATGGCATACCATCTATAGTTTGGAGGTCCTGGTCAATACAAAAAATAAGATAATAGAAAAAAAGCTTAGTAATCTGTGCACCCTAAGTCTATGAATGAACTACTCTGTTTCTAATTTAAGTTACTTATTTTGTATATCTAACAGTCAACATTTGTTTGAAACTATTATCTAAACTTACAATAAAGGGTTCATATCAAACAATAAATCATATAATTCTTCGCATGGAAAGTTAAAACTATCGAAGTACTTATACCAACAAAAGAAAATTTTAGTTCCACAGTAAAATTTTAAATCACATTACACCTATACTTATAGGACAGTAAAAAATCTATTCAAATCTATATTATTAACTAACCGCAGCTCCACGCGTTTATTTATGTATATGTTATACTGTAAAACACCAAATATTGGTAAATCTTAGGTTTTACCAGTAAACCTTGGAGTTTACCAACACGAGTCGGTAAATGTAGGAATATTATATACTTTTTATAAAAATAGCATATAACTATAAGATATCCTATGTGTTAATCTAATATTATAATACGGTACGATTAATTCAAAAAAAAATATTCAATAGCTTCGATGTAAAGTCGCGAGCAAAACTTGTACAGCGTAAAACATTACATTACATTATAGAGGGCATTATGTTCAAATCACACCCATATCTTGGTCGTATTTATCGAGATTGAGTTTTTATGTAAGAACACCTCGCGGCGGATCGAACCTCCCTTATGTTCGCCGACGGCTACCGATAGATTCTTAGATTCCGCTGTCACCGGCTTTTCTAGACATCAAATCTTCCAATGTAAGTGGCAGTAAAAGTAAATAAGTTTTTACGTGTTACGTGCAAAAAGAAAGCGATCTTTGAAGCCAACTTCATTTAAAATGAATAGGTATAATATTTGTGCTAAGATTATGAAAGCTGTAATTTTCATTTACATATGTGTTGAAATTGTAATAGTACGTGTTTTGGTAACTCTTAGCCTCCGGCTCGGCTCCAAATATTTTTATCAAATACTTGAATCATACAACGAATGAAGAGTAATTAAAAAGGATGTCTATATTTAAATACATAATTATGAACCCATATCTATATAGATAATTAAAATTGAAATGTCTATTTGTAATGTCAAAATAACATAATAAAACTTATATTATTTTTTACAATTATTAAAAAAAAAATTTAAAAAAAAATTAAAAAAAAATTAAAAAAATAAAAACAAAAAAAGTCAGTGTCGGTCCACGTTACATGCTAATGCATGTATCGCTAGTTTTAAGTTTAAAAATGTAAAATGCCAAAAAATAAAAAAACAAAATTTTAATAAACAAAAGGCACGGGCGCTTAACGCCTGTGGATGAGAACATCTAGTTTAAAAAAAAAATATTTACGAATACTAAGTACCTACACGTTACATGGATTAGTATATGGTATACCTATATCAAAATTTTTATTCCTTAATATAACGATTTGTATATACTTAAAGCTACCATAGGCTTTAATTTAATAGTGATCAGAAGATATAGCGCGTTAATACTTAGTCTAGGTACAAGGTAGTTCAGTAGGCCAAGCAAATGATAACTCGCGCGTGGAAGATGCAACGCAATTAGACGTGAGTCGACGCGACGTGATGAAAACAACTTATCTGACATCGTTTACTTTTGACACTGACCTGAGCGGCTCTTCTTAGAAATAAGTGATTATAACAAAAATACTTATACGTTATATTAGTTTGTTTTATTATGGTTATTTACGACATATTTCTCTTTGTATTCAGGCCATCGCCCACCACGATGGCTAGTGCGAGTTGGCGGACTTCACAGGTATTTCGTAACATTATATATTTTCTTATTAATTTGTTTTTATTAAAAAGTACTTTTTTAAAATGTATGTTTTAGAACTTGTGTTGAGCTTTTTTCAAACGGCCCACTGCTTTTGCACAGGCATTCAATGCACAGGGGATCAGGCCATAGTCCACCACGCTGGCTAAGTGCGGATTTTACATGTATTTCGAAAACTTGCAAAAATAATACTTTTAAAGAATATTAAAATAAAAATATTATTAAAATAAATTTAATACTTCATACAAACTAAGCGAAAGTATCACAAAAGTATCTCTTAACTAATATGGATTTATTTTTTTAAAGTAATTGTAAACTCAGTAATACTAAAAGAGTGATAATAAAAATAAAGAAATGTTTTTATTTACAACTGAATTATCTTCCTCACCGAAAAGTCTACGTCATAATAATACATAACACGCATTTTATAAAGACCAAAACAATCAATAAACAGAATAAGCAAGTTCAATACATATTCGTAGATATTGTGAGATGGAACACAACGTAATAGTGATACTGCGGAGTAGAACGTAGGATAACAAGTACCTACTCGTAAACATGTTTACACAATTGCCGTGAAACAGGAAAATAATGTTATTCAAGGAATTACCTACATCATTCTCTTGAGGTACCTACAAACATTTCTAATTAAATATACCTAAATATACATAAATTTATATTCTAATACTTATTTTAATAACTAATATGAATTATTATCTTCCGTCACTCTAACTTTATTATTTTACGTCGTTTTCGTTTACACTTTGCCGTTCTTTGTTTATTATTCAAATAGGTCCACTTTCATGTTTTAAAAGCGGCCAAGCGCGTCGTCCTACATTCAGAGGAAAGCGAAGGTCAATGGAGCTTATTACATTTTTCCCGTCAAGTCTACAGGGAATATACCCCAAATGTGAGCTCACGTTGTTGTGGTTGGGGGGCTCATTAGCGTCCAGTAATTCAGCTAATCGCTAAGTTAAGAAGCGAACTGGGAGCTGAGCGACTTCAGTAGGCAGTGTACCAAGCGTGTTGCTCCAGGTATAATAGTATAATAATAAATATGTTGGGACATTATTACACACAGCGCTATCTAGTGCCGTGGTAAGCTACGAACGAAGTTTGTGTTACGGATACTAGATAGTTGATATACTACATACCTATATAAGTTTAAATACATACATATTATAAATATAAACACTATATAACTATATAAATATAACTAGAGTACAAACATCCGAGTTTAACAAATGAATGCCCCCAGCGGGACTCGAACCCGCGACCGCTGGCGCAAGAAAGTAGGGTTACTACAAACTTCTCTGAACCCCTGATTACCACCTGTATGTATACAGATGATATAGCTTAAAAAAATCCTAACTTTAAAAAAGGAGATAAGTTTGAATTATTTATTATAATATGTTGTATCGCAAAAATCTACTTGTTGATCAATATAGTTTTGTCCTGTAATGATGCAATAAATCGATGCGCTTAGTTATTTCTTTAGGACGCTGACACCTACATACTACATGTATGTATGTATTATAAATAAATTATTATTAATGTTATAATAAACAATAATTAATGTTTGCTTTTACATACAAAGTTTTATAAATATTTGTTAGGTTTTTTTTCAGCTGACAATTTGAGAAGGAAATCTTAAAGAAAGCAATTTAAACACAATATCCTTTCCGTCCACTGCACACCAAAACACGGTTGCCAATAAAATTTATCAGCTCTTTCTTACCTTACTGATACATTTCGGGCAATTTCCCATAAGCCTAGAAACGCCTTATTACCAAGATATAGGGTAAGCTATCCCTTAGCAGGTAAATGTGCCAAAAATGGGATATAAAAACGGAGACAGCTGAGATGATCTAAATAGGGCCGGTTTTATGGCGACTGATCGTGGATACGCAGCCCTGACGTGACATCGCTCCGGGGACGTATCAAGGTAACGGCATGAGGACAGATAGCCAAAGTTCCATTTAAGATGGGATGTTTAGCTAAAAGAGATATGAACGGTCGTCTAATCATGTATTCTTCAAATATTCCTTATATAAAAATATAATTAAGCCTACATTATTCCTCATTATCTATCTCCTTGTAAAGAACTTATGACAAGCTTCATTGAACTCACCACTTTCACTAAATGGAAAAAATACAAAGTCACTAAATGGTTTAAGACTAGTAAGACTGAGATAACGTATTTTTATGGATAATACTGCATAAATACAGTGTTGTAATCATTTAATAATGAAAACTTGAACCTTGTTTATTAAGTAGAATATCTTGTTTTTAAAGCATATTAATATTCTCCTCGCACTCAATGTGAGCGTGAAGCTTATGCGAAAATTTAGTAAATTCCAAAGGTTTTAATATAAAATACCCTACAACTATAGCATGAAATACTATTAATTATGTACAATGTAAATACTACATACTACATAATATTTAATTAGTTAAAAGTTAAAACTCATATTTTCAATGGACATTTTCCTTGATTGAGATTACTTTTAACCATGACACGATTTACTTTATTTACCTGTTTTGCTACAAAATTATTTATTGGTAACTTATTTAGAAAGTTTTTACCTTTAAATACATTTACATTACTAAACTCTACCTCGGAGTAGATCCCTCTGAACCCTTACACCGTCAAATCCCTAAGAACTTCAACAATAACGAAGTAATTATTAGATACTCTAAAATTAAACAATTTTGCCCTTTGCATGTCTGCATTGATAAAGGATTTAATTATTGTTTGAAATCTCATGCGGCGTGAGGGTTCATCCGAGTGTGCTCCAAGATAAATGCATGCGGGGGCCGCAGGTGCGCGGCCGCTACGTATCTCATCTACAGCGGCGGCGACGACGCCGGTTATGCTCTGATAGAAGTATTTGACTTTATAATTAAGTTATATTGTCTCAAATAGTTGTTTACTGTTGTACAATTAAGAATTAATTTGAAATAAGCAAAATTATATTGATAACGTATTGAATTATAGAAGAAAAAACTTTAATTACACATTGAAACAACGTTGTTCATTATAAATAAATAAAAATTATGAATTTTCGAGCACATACTGAGTCAGTCGGGTGTCGGGTGGCCGCGGCCCGCCACGTGTCACCCGCGCTAATTGTTGTTCATAATTTGTTGGAGCGCCGCCACCGCAAGGTGATATTTTACCCACATTTAAATGTAAATGCTCAAACTTCCTTAACTCCTGACGACCACCTACGCACATAATTTTCGCTTGTCCGACTTATTTTTCGTTGACATCGCATTTGAATTTTAATTTGTTTCCTTGTAAATTAGAATCACAATCGACCTCCATTGATTACGTCTTTAGGTAGTTCTTAGGTAGGGTCCTTAATGGCCATCGAAATTGAACAGAACGTGAGTGGACAAATTGGACCGGCCGGGTCAAGATAAGGGCGAAAGGGAAATGTTCATAAACAACAGGCGACTCGGTCCCAATTAATAAAGCAGCGAACTGAAGTAGCGCAATTAATTCTGTGCCTTCGTAGATTTTAATAGTTCGCATAAATCAGAGCAGCGGCCGGTGGGTTAATCGTCGTTTAATATGCCGGAGTGCGCCGGACCGGCCTATCGAACTATCTTCGTGCAATATATTGCTCGCCAATCCCAGATAAAGCACGATACGTGATTCGTGGAAGATATGTAAATACTTGCGTTTCTTCTGCTCCTCGTGTTAAATATACACGATTTTGGTTTTCAGCAAGTTTCCTATAAAATAACATTTTAATTAGAAAAAATAAATTTCATTCAAAAAATACTTCCAAATCTGGCCACGATACGACATAACATGTGCTGTGTTATACATTCACAAACTTATTACTCGTTTAACTCGTGAAAGTAATCGCTGGAACGGTGAACGAGATTGTCCTTTCAGATTCAATTATATTTTGGACACTGGCAGGAGGTAGCCAAACTCAATTGCAGCTAGACTTTGCGTTAAGTGGTTATATCCCCTAACAGAAGAGGGGCCGAGTGGACACTAAACACAAGGTGTGAGGGGGTAATAGTACGGGGTGGTCTGTGGGGGTGAAACCTCGGTATATTGAATTTGCGGCGAGCGACTCTCAATTGTTATCTGCCGCTGCAAGGTCGCCAGCACCCAGGTACGGCCCTTTCTTTTAAGATAGGGTTGGGGACTTTAAACATAAAATTGATTAAATTATTCCAATAGGAATTCTACGTTATTTGGAGTTAGGGGATTTTTAACCGTGTGCGAAAGAGAAGATTATAATTTATACTCAAGATTATTTTGACATTTTATTTATTATCATCATTTGAAGCTTCATAAATATTAACTTTAAAGTTCATCTATATTAGAAAATTATTAATTATAAATGTTAAACAACATTACTATAATAGTAAAGCAACAATATTCTTTATTTCTCGTTAATTTTATTTCGTCTAGAAATACACAAAACGACAGGTAATTTTGTAATTCAAATATTGGCAATCAATACCACAATAATTACATTTACAAAAACCTTGAACATTGCAAAACCTAAAGCCTTCAAACTCTTAACAACCACCCCTACCTTCGGGCCGTCATTGGTCAATTTATTTCTTGGTAGCAGTTATCATGATTGAATTAAGTAAAACCGGGACGCACAGTGATTTAGCTCCATTGTACTCCGTACTTCGGACCCACAAAAAGGAAATTCAGAATTTTAATCGTGGGAATGTGCGGCTGTTCCAACGTTTATTTAAGGTTAATTTGGATCGGTCAGTTTTAGTTCACCGGAACTGATTTGGGGTCGATCAATGATTTGTTTATTTATCACCGATATTCGGTGCGTTCGAATAGCTTTGAATTTTAACTTTTAGGTCGAATAACACTCATCATAGTTTTCAATAATTTTGTTTATTTAGTTTCCTTTTTATTAGAGTAAAAAAATAAGAACTTATATTAATTTTTCTATACTTTTAATCACATAGAAATATTCCGTTTAAAATAACATGAACATATTAAAACTATGTAGCTTCCAGCAAATGTATGAAGCACGTGCCTTGAAGGTACTTAATTATATTATCACCCTGAAAGGTGTTCGGACTTACCAACTTCACACTCCAACAATCCAGGTTGACCCTTGTTAAAATTATGGGATAAGTTTATTATATTGCTAACTTATTTTAAGTCGATGTGACCAACTATAGTTTATAATGTAATATGTTAAGATATAACAAGTACAAATAGTATTATTAACTCATATTCATAAATGATGTCTAAATCTGGTAAAATCCAGTGAAATGGCCACAAAAGTGGAAAACCAGTTCATTGATATAACATCGCATTAGATATTACTGTATATAGTAACGTTTAGATATTATTATATACCTACAGAAAAGTTGGCACTTACAAAATGTGCTTGACCCTCGTTATTGCTGTTGAGAAAGTTCATGTTAGTGTATCTTTAATATAATCTTAAATATTTCTCACTTAATTATTAATCTAAAGGAAGAATTATTATAAGTGACAAAATAAAGTTGTAGTGTTTATAAATGGCTAAAAACAAAGATAATAAAATTTGGGCGTATAAAAATATTAGCAGGTCAAAGAATATTGATATTTTTTTTAATTATTACCTAACAATATTTGATTTAATAATAGAAGCTAGATAAACTAAATTATGCATTTTAAATTGTTAAAAATTAGACAGTCATTACTACTAGCGACTAGCCATCGCTTTTCTTCGGATTCGTAGTGGAAAACATAAAAAACTATCCCACTGAATTATACATTTTACTGAATTAAACTTAAAATATATATTATTATACGTTTATTAGAGGTTATCTACATAGACATATGTATAGCCATGGGGAGTACATAAGAGTTTATTTACTTCGCCATGTGAGGTTTGTATTAATATTCATCACAATATGTGCGTACACATTATTATAAGTTTTTTATCAGTTTATTAACAAGAATATTTACAAAAAAGTCAAAGTTCTTTCAACTCGAACAAATCACTTATGATTATTGCGAGCACTCACATTTTCATACAGCTTACAGTATTAGCTCATTGTTATTCAGGGCAGTCGCATTTTTAAGGAGAAAGTCTGATAATTTACTATAACTGATCTTTTTGCATTCGAGTGCGGAGCATCAGTTCGCGTCGGTGGCGTTGCGAACTGTTCAATCCAATATTAGGGAAATATATACAAAGCAAACATGAAAAGAGAAGTAAATTAAGTATTATAATTTATAACGGACGTGAAATGCAAGCGATAGCGGAATGTCTGTGTGTTCGTTACACTTTACCCTAAAACGGATGGACGATTGAGACGAAATTTAGTACTCAAAGAGACCGTGATGTAAAATAACTCATAGCTTACTGTTAGTCTTATTTACATATTTATTCTCGTTCTGCTCGTGGTTACATTGGGTTTCCTAGGTGTTTACCAAAATAAGGGGAAAAACGCTAAAATTCTGCACTGAGTATAAAGTTTAGATTAATCAATCATCCTTTAAATACTATAATCAGGTTACTTTACGTAACATCTATATAGGTTTTTTAAGCAACGAGCTACAACTCTACTAGAAATCGAAAATCAAGTAAGACTTCCCTATTGAAACATAAGTACTATAAATTCCACCATTTCATCACAGATCATTAACACAAACTGATAAGGCTAATTAGTTACCACTTAAAAAACATTAAAACATGTAAGAGGATGTAATTTAAAAAAGCTACATTTGCTACCCATTGTACGCCGCACTGAGCGCCGCTCCTCCCGCGGGTGGAGCCGCCGGGAGGGAGACATCAATAATCCTCCTTGTTATTCTTATGCAAATGCCCCGTACGATAATAAGTGGAACGCGAATCACCAGACGTTATACAGATTGGAAGAATTCGCTGACAGCCAGCGCGGACCACACGGGGGAGTTATTTTGTTTGTATATAGTTAGCACCGGTAACCACACCGCCGGATACCCGGCAAATTAATAATGTAATGTCAATTATGAAGGTACGAGAAGGATATTTGGTAAATTAAAGAAATAAATTATAAACAGCTATTTGCTGTTTGTTTCTTGCTGACAAACCTAATCAAAGTGAGAGTGAGTCGAGATGATTTGACTGTCAAATTAAATATTTAGGTTTCAGAAAAGCTCAGATTTGTCGAAGTTAAGAAATCGGTAAATATACACAAAAAATATACGTACAAACAAACATAGAACCTCCTTCTATTTGGAGGTTGGTTAAAATTAGAAATTACACAAATATTTTATAATTGAAGCAAACACCCCGTGTGGTCGCGCAGTGCGTTTTGGAACATTGGATTGTAGGCTCGCTACGATACTGATTCCATGTAATCAGTGCCGTGACGTCACACAACTTTTATTTCTCAACATTTAATATTCCTACCGTCCTATACTTTTCCTGTAATTTAAACCGATCGTTGTTATTGATGTACTCTCTTATTAGTGACTATTCCGGAGTTGATGAGCAAAGAAGCGGAAATATCGATCATTACAACATTCTTATACTCATGAATTTGTTTTCGGAAGATAATACATCAAGCAAACGTTGAAGGTTGGGTATTTACTATCTTTACTGACAAAATTATGTAAAATGCAACAATAAATAATAAACTTATTTAAATATAGGTACCTAATTTATAGAGTACTACAGTAGTTTAGAATTTAGGAATTTTTCGACTGATATTGTATTATAGTTTTCACACAAAGGTTATTCATTTTAAAAGTAGCAAATGTTGGCTCTGCCAAGTACCAACATATTATGCGTGCTTTAAAATGGATCCCAATTTTGTTTGTTTCCGAAAAGATAGAGATATGAATAAAACAAGTTCAATAAAAAGATTCCACAAAACAAACGTTTCTACCGCCACATAAATTTATGAAATATAATCAAAATATACACAAGATAAACAATAAATATCTCATAAATAATAAATATAGTTAACGTACAGACCAATTAAACGTTACATATAGATAATTACAATCATGTTTCACAATAAACCGTGTCAGAGGAAATGCGCCGCGATTACAGGCCGTTATCTGAGGCCGGTGAGGCACCTACGTACGTACTGCGGCGACGCTGGCAGCGGGGCACAGGCCAAGGCGTGCGATAAAATGTTTAATTACTTATATATACATATATACTACTCGTACCGACATTAGTACATAGGTATCTAATTTTTACAATATTGCTAATAATCGCATTGGTTTTTGTACTATAGCGAATACTGTTAAAATTATTTAGAATGTTTCGCTTTGAAATATTTATTTACCTATCCAGCATGTTCGTCTTGTAAAAAAATATTTATGACGTAAAAAATATAATCTATCTGATATTATATTATTCTATTATACATAATGAAATTAATAATGAAAGATAAAACTAGAAAATATATTTTATTTTCATTTGTCTGTTGAGTTGTGTCTGTAACAAGATAAATTAATATAAATCTGGTACGTATATTAAATACATATGTAGAGAATATACTATTGTGTATATTGTAAATAATATTATGTATAGTTTATCTAATGTAAGGTAAAAATCTGTCCGCTTATCGCACGCACACTCTCGCGTTATCGCGCACTTCTCATTCATTCGGCCATCTTGTATCAATGGACGGAATAACGTCACGGTGATAGCATTATACGTTGTAAATACATATTATTATAAATAAGCTCTATTGTTTGTCAATTTTCGTACATACAAAACGTTAATTGACCTATGAATGAGCGATTTTTTTATTACGAAAATAAAACTATATTTTGAGAAAGATTTCCGCCTTTTCCTCCTCTATTTGTCAACCGACTTTTTAGTTTGTTTAGTAGCTATTGATTATTGTTGTATAAAACCACTGGGAGAGTACTAGTCTACTACTACTAGACTACTATCGCCTACGCTTTATCTATTATGTATATCGTTATGAAAATATATTATAATTTTGTTTTCTTTTAATATACCTAGTGTCTTTATGTTACCTTAATTAAAATTTTATACTGTAGGTTTTCATAGCGGCAATAAAGTACCAAAATTTCATCATCATTCATAACGACAAAAATACTATAATATTATGTTTTTAGTTTTTAAAACCTCCTCACCTTATTTCACCTCGAGATAAGTAAGATTGTAACATTGACCTGTGGACATCGAACTCACACAAAACACTGTTGCCATCAAAATTATCTTCACTACACTAAAGTAGTTTTGTATGCAAATACTGTGAAATATTACTAATTCATATACTAATATTATACTATCGATAGCGGAAAAGGTACGATAGCATTATAAATGAAACTATTACTTTACAACGAGCTTTGAAGCATTCGAAAAAATCTAAATGATAGTTTAATTTATAATGTCACATATTCGTGTAAATCTAAGAAATTATTAGGTAATATAGTAGGTATTGCAAAATGCAAAATTCCACAATTGGTATCCTGTGTTTCTTAACCACTTCTTAAAAAACATGAAATGAAGATAATGTTCATATTATATTTATCATGAATATATAAATAAATTATATAAATAGCTTCGGCCACAGATCACTTCATAAAGTTGACATAATATTATGAAAGCGGTAAATTCGACGAAAGGTCAAATAGTATTCATGCTATAAGAGTTCATGCTACGTCCCCAGATTGTCTTAGTGTATTAGATATGTCGTTAAATCAAGTAAATAATTGTAAAAATCTATTGAAGTAATTGACATTGCGTCACTATCGTTATTTAACACAGGTTTCACATCTGCTGTTAGTTACATCTAATGGCGAAGACTAAAGAAATTCGCGTCAATACTTATGAACAAAGTACAGAAGTAGTGATAAAATTAATTCATAATAGCTTAATACTTTACTACTTAAAATACTTAATTAAAATTTATATATAAAACCCAGCCTAATTAGAACACACAATAAATTATAGGCGTTTTCACATAAAAAATAGATATTATTTTAGATTTAAATACTATTTAAAACTACTTGCTATTTCTACTATGCAAGGACTTGTCACTTGTTGTTGTTGTTAGACGCTACACAAACAATAAAATAAATAGAGCGACTTATTATGCATTTAGTAATATTTTAACTTACACAAAATATCAGGCGACAAGTTCTGATCTTCGAGATGTGATTAAAAGAATTTAAAAAAAGGAAACTGAGCAAGTCACTTTTACCTAACGACAATGACGTCACTCGAGCGATTTAATGTTGTGTTCTCCAGAACAGAGTTACTTAAATTGCAACGTTTATGGGAATATTGTAACTGCCTCGATGGTGTAATAGCTAGCATGTATATTATAACAAATAAATGTGTTGGTAAATTTACACACAGCACCTTCCATGGTAAGGTAGGTACTAGCCTAGTGTTATGGATACCAGATATGAAGATGATGCACATATATTATATAAATTTAAATATAAATAAAAATTAAATTTAAATATTAAAAAAATATACATATTATAAATATGTACAACAATGACTGGAGTACAAACATTTGTGCTAATCACATAAATAAATGTCCACGGGACTCGAACCCACAACAGTTTTTGCAGCAATAACTACAAACAGAGGCAAAAGTGCCGTCAAATATTATATATAATAATGACAAAAAAATACCACGAAATTGTCTTTTGATGTGATGTTTTTGTCGTTTCAATTTTATTACGTAGGTAGAATCAAACTTTCTCATAACAACCTTTCAGAACTAAGACGGCAGTGTGAAATAATTAGAGGAAATAGCACGCTGGGAATATATTACTATTCTTCAAACCAAAGAAATGAAAGATTAACCAAATCTTTCTTTCTATTTCTTAATAAATAGTAGACAGTACCTAGACACATCATGTAATCTTCTCAAATATATCTAAAATAAAAACAAAAAAGTACTTATATCTTTTTATTTGTCCGCTTGCTTCTTCACGTAAAATTACCCTTAGGTCAAAAATCATCAATAAGAGATGACGATTTTTAAGTTTGCGATCTTACGACTAGATCTATAACGATGGCCTTCCCATAATCATATTATCCCTTTTACCAAACTTCACAATATTTTTGCCAATTCATTTCATGACACATTTTCAGATTTTTATATCGTTTTATATTTTACTATTTATGTACCCTACATAGGTAAATAATCAAAAAAATATCAATCACGGAGTATATAAGAGGTACATAAGGTTAATGTCTTGTTTCGTTGTTACAGTATAATATAAACGATTTTAAATTGGACTGATAAGACTTAAATATTTACGTTTATATTTTTTTATTATTTTACGACTTTATCTGTTTTTCACACAAAAAAAACCACGTTCTAGTGATTATTTATATATAGGTATATACTATATATATATACATAAACTCTTACTATACTATTCTCAGAGATAATAATAATATACTTTCCAGTAATAAAAAGTATCCCATAGTGGAACTCAATAGTCAGATATGTGAGCATGAGAGAGCACCAAATTTCATGAAAATCTGCCCAGTAGGTTTGTCCTAATGCGATCACAGAGATCTAAAACCTATAGATTCAGCCTGTGCGTGGTTAATAATGAATATTTCATTTAGATTTAGAAAAAAAAGTAGGTACGTGTTTGACTAAGTTAGAATTTGGTGAGGTATATGTATAGATTTATCAAGACGACACGTTTGGTGCAGTTTGTATTGACCCTACTTTCTTACGCCAGCGGTCGCGGGTTGGAGTCCCGCTGGGGGCATTCATTTGTTAAACTCGGATGTTTGTACTCCAGTCATGACTGTTTATATTTATAATATGTATGTATTTAAACTTATATATGTAGTAAATCAACTGTCTGGTATCCGTAACACAAGCTTCGTAGCTTACCATGGAACTAGATGGCGCTGTGTGTAATAATAATTTCCCAACATATTTTTTAAGACATACCAGATTAACAACATCCAACACAATCAATACTACAAGAAACTTGTAAAACGACTATTTTACCTTAACAAGAACTAAATCTCCATCCCCCATTAATAATCACGTACGAGTTGATCTTTAATTAGCAATTTTACAATCAGTATATATTTGGTCATTAATTACTATATATATTCGCCAGTAGTAAGTAATGTATTGCTAGCCCTTTTCAAATTGAACTTACCGGGCAAGGGCCTCCCTTGATACCTATACCATAAGGTGATCAGATCATAACCCATCATGCTGGACAAGTGCGGGTTGGCGGACAGCAAATAATAGCTATCCGTAAATATCTTAGCATTTCGTAAGCAGCTTCTGCGTTCTTTATAGTACCTACTCAAGCGGAACGCAATACAATATTTAAAGTAACTATAAGCGAATCATATCTAATCAAGTTTATTGTCTTTTTTACTGTATTGCGTAGTTTAATTCTCGAATTAGGGCGTCGAGGCTGTTTCGAGGTGCAAAGCTTCATATCGCCGCGGGAAAGGGGACTTTAATACACTGTGATAAGAGAGTTAAGTAGAATTTACCGTTTCGTGACGTCAATAGTTATTTGTGAGCGAGTTATCTCAGGGCGGAGGTGAAGGATCGGAACACTCACGTGGCGCTGGTCACTTCTGGGAAGATGATACGACTGATTGATAGCTCTTTGTTATATCGCCACCTATGTAGGTACCTGCGCCGCTCTAGCTCTTTTTTCCTTATGTGCAGATTTTATTTGCAATAAAATGGATTTAATAAAGTATTTTGCCTAGAATTTTATATAACAATGTACTGTGAGATGTAACGCTCCTAGATTTTTAGCTATTAATCTCATATCTTGTACAGATTGAACGCAGGTATATAGTACAAAGCACATTGAATAATAGGTGCTACAGTAAAATATATAATAAAGTAAGTACAAATATCAATGTGTAAGATAATTTTACTGGGATTGTGACCTACCCTCACTTCGCTTAATAGATACCCTCACTATTCCTTGCCATTCGATTCTTTAAAGTATATATAGTATTGTTTTGTCGTTGGTCAAGCTGTATGAAATATGGACAGAACAATTAAGTTAAGAACAACTATCATAATTATATGTAAATAAATGAACCTCGAATTCATTTCTTAATTTTATAAAAGTTTTATAAAATGTAATTGTTTTGCGTAAATCTAAGGAAGTATTACGTACTAGTTTATTTGTCTTATCAAGAAGTGTAATCTTGAACTTTAACATGACACAAGTACAAACACTTTAAAACGCATTTACTGTTTGTAGCTTTTTTTAAATATGTCTAAAACTTAGCCGAATTTATTTCACTTGCATATCTTCTCATTATGGCAATCGAATGTAACAGGGTACCTTATCATTTTACCATCAAGATTTGGAAGAGATATATTTAAAGATAAATCTATGTGCTCCCTTGTCTGTGTGTAACTCTACTGGAAAAGATACGTTATCAATTAACAAATATATATTTCCATTTCTTATAGTCCCTTCTTGTGATAGGAGAGCGAGTATTTCTGCCACTATTCTACACGGACATGACTTGTACAGTTATGTATTACTATATACTATATACATTTTATATTTTATATAATTATGTGTACATAATAGTAAATCTTTATTTACGTTTACATACATATATTAATAACATATACTCTTTACTACATCGAGGCCGGCAACCCTCGGCCGCAGCACAGTTGGCGCGTCGCCGACACGCCACACCTCGTTTACTTTCCATTACGAGCCACACCGGTGCCAGCGCCAAGCCTTGAGCCAAAGGTGAGCTTTCAAACTATGTCGAATGAAATATATACGACAATCTCTACTCCATATTCTGCTAAGGCGGTCAGGACAACTACTTTCCGTGGAAAATATGAAATAAAAAGTGTTTAATTTTGTTATCAGCCGCCAGCCATCTGGAAGAAACACACAGGCACACAAAATAAAAAAATTAAATTAAAAAAATCTTTAAATTTTCTTATATAGTCGTCGCCAATCGATTGTCATATGCATTTGGTAAAAAACTGTTATTTTTACATTATCTATAGTTTTTTTTAGCTTAGTACTCAACAAGAATCATCCAGTGCAACTAAAAATGCATGTATTATAAGTAGATAGTCTAGTTCACTTGACATTGCCGTGCAATAGGTGCCCGCTGTCCACTATATCTGGCGGCGGCGGCCGGAGGCGACACAAGAGAAAACTTTTAAGCAAGAGGCTCCTCGCCAAATTCCTTACATTAATCCCACAACCTCCGGATACGAAAAAACAAAGAAACTACGCAATATCTCACGCCACATAAAACTGCGATACAAATGCATTGTCGCGGTGCAGTCTCGCGCCCCTTCATTAGTGCCTCAGAATACTACTCAAATATCTTTCTTTAGAATGATCTTAGGTTTTCTTTTCAATTGTAAAATAAATTATCCTTAGTTACAGTAGGGAATATGTGCAATCACCTCGTGGCAGAGTTGTACTACGTATAGGTACTACATACGTAATGTCCGGCTATCTATATCATCATCATCATCATCATCAGCCCTTTTTAATGTCCCACTGCTGGGCACGGGCCTCCCTCAGTACGAGGGGGATCAGGCCATAGTCCACCGCGCTGGCCTAGTGCGTGTTGGCGGACTTCACATGTCTTTCGAAAACTTGTTAGGTTTTCTCAGACATGCAGGTTTCCTCACGATGTTTTCCTTCACCGTAAGACAAGTGGTAATCATGATATAAATGATTCGCACATGAAAATATCAGAGGTGCGAGACCCGGATTTGAACCCGCATCACTCGGTTATCCAAGCGACGCGTTACCGCTGGGTTACCATCTATACGCGCCATCCCACCATCTATATAGCTGGCTTCAAAGCTAAGAAACGCACTGGGAGGTGGCTCCCTTTGGAGGGCAGTATATCATACTTGTTGCTCCTGGTCCTTTGATGAACTGTTGGAGAAACGTCATGGTTGTTAGAATCTGCAGTTGTTTCAAATTTTATTAAAATTTTCGTAAAATTAATTTCATCATTTATAAAATCCATAATAATATGAAAATATGTTTGTTGCTTGTTCTACCTTTACGTCGAACAGTCGAAACAAAAAAATGAGGCTGAAGGAACATAGGCTTTACACGGGCATACTACACACTTTTTTATCACGGGATAATTTTTCACTTCCATGATAAACGTTATAACGTTAACGTTAACACGTTATAATAATACTACCAACAACCCAACATACCTAAATATTATCAAGTAGGTACTTAAACATATGTACAAACAGAATAATGTATTTATAATATTATACAATGTATATTACGTACCTAGTCGTCTTATAACTGTCAATCTTACAGAGATATCTAGCTAAAATAAGCATATCACAGAGGCACATTTGTTCACGCGATACTTTGCGTACTCGAGACGAGACAGTCGACGTTCTCAATTCTACAAACCACACTTCCATTATTGTCATCCTCCTTAGCATCCTCTGCAGATATCTTCGATTCATACTTCAGTTTCTCTTCCCAACTTTACAAAACCTAAGTTATAATATCTAATAACTAAAATATACTTGTAATATTTTTACTGCTACTACTCGTACAACTCGTTTCTTGAGATATTACAAGTCATATCAGATATACCTGTATATATAAATATAATTATGTAACAAAAACCAGGCTATTACTGAGAAAAACAAAATTTTTGCTTCAATTTATCATCGAAGTACAGTATTTAATAGTATCATTAAAGCACTGTTAACAATTTCTATGAGAACCTACCTTATCATGAAAGGACTTGATGATGGATTTCAAGGACTTTTTCTAGACATCTTTACTAATTAAGAAAACAGCCTTGACAAAAATGAGTTTTTGTGGTATGGACTTTCTATTATGACCTAATATTTATTATTCTTTTGAAAGTAATGTGACACCAAATTGCTTAATCTTATTCTTAATTGACATTTCAAATTCAAGAAAGGACTCAAAAGACATAAAACAGATATATTTGAAGTTAATGAAAGTTGAAAGTCCGAGTTGAAAAGTGCTTTAGTGATAATACAATTCATTAGTCATGTTTAAAATATATAACAATATAATAAATTATATGTGTTGTCTACGCAAAATATATTAGGATCTATCACTGCAGGAGTAATAGAGTTTTATAAAGTTTCTATATATTATGTATTCATTAATATCTATATATGTATTCCATACTGTATTAATATTATAGATGGAAAAGTGTGTTTTTGTTTGTCCTTCTACATATCAAAACAGTGACGGATTGGTTTGATGTTTTGTGTAGAGGTATATGGTGGGCTGAATAGTGAAATAGGCTACCTTTAATCGCGGGAAATTATCTAATTCTCATAGAAAACCTTTTATAATAAGCCCACGACAACTCGTCATACCTATGTATATTAGTGTGGGTACTATAAAAGAATGAACAGAATATCTATACATATTATTAAACTTTTCCTGTTGACATAAAATTATAAACGTGTATAACCTACATAATCTCAGTTCATGGTTCAGGTGCAGACGTACCGTTATCGGTTGTCACCTTGGTTTTGCGCTGTGCTTCACACTTGTAGTATTATATTTATTGTTCCATATATATATTGCAATTAAATACTAAAATTATTATTTAATAATGTATTTTTCTGTTTTATTATAGAAAAAAATATTAACAGAAATTTGTTAATTGTGAATAGTTTTTATATATAGAAACCGATGAAATATATAACGTTTTACATAATATATAAATTGAATTATAAATGTTGACGACACGCCAACACCACGCCACGCTGCGACCGCTGGCACAATTAAGCCAAACTTGGTTGTACCAGCGGTCGCGGGTTCGAGTCCCGATGAATATATTTTAAGTAATAAATATAGTATGTATATATACATACTATATGTGTAGCATGGAACTAGATGCTCAAACATATTTATAATTATAAGTATATTATAATTTATTACAAATTATAACACTAAGGAAAAATACCTTATAAATTAAACGGTTAGGTAAATCATCATTTTTCATAGCCGTTGAACGCAAATCTAAACAATGCACATTGTTTTCATTTCAGAGACAGAAGAAAATAAACACATTATAAAAATAAAAATGATACGTACCTACATAAATATTGCAGTGGCCGCAAACCACATCCCGTCGTTACCTGAGGAAAATACGGCAAAAATAGCTTGTTAGTGAGAATACTATGCAAATAAACCTTGTTTTTGTAGTCTTTACTAATATTATAAAGAGGAAAGATTTGTATGTAAGTTTGTTTGTAACGAATTGGCTCAAACTGTACCGATTTTAAAAATCTTTCACTTTTTGATTAATATAGGCTATAATAATTGCAAGAAAAAAATAAGGATCCCTACTAAAACTACAATAACAGGAGAGGAGGAGTGCACGCCGCACATAATATATGAAATAGGTAGCCGCGCGGCTCAGGAGTATATTAAAGCTGGAGTAATTTGGAGAATTATCAACCCAGCGAGTGATCGAATGAAGTTTAGTAGCGATTTAAAAAATTAACGCGGGCGAAGCCGCGCGTATTGCTAGTTATCTATAAGCTACCTTGCAAACTTTTATTAGCATAATTTAATTTATAAAAATTAACGAGCTGATGAACGATGAATAATCATCGTTCGTCAGGATTGATATTGTGATAATTTAACGAATTTTTTTCAGGGACATTTTGAAATTATCTGTTATATAAATATATATTTTACACTGACGGTTCTAAATTCCATAAATTCAAACGCATTAAGATGTACTCGAGAAGAAATAGAAGTATCTATATAATATGAAGATATGTATATAAGATTATGTACAAAATCGTGGCATCTTAAACTTACATGTCCTATTTATACATACTAGCAAGAACTTGGGCTTTTATTGAGTACTAGCAACTCACTCTCGCTTCGCTCGGGTTCATCCCTAGGTTTAGCGTCAGCGAAGCCACGGGTTCCACTAGTTAAAAAAAATTTCTACCTCCTTCTTTTTTGAAGTCGGTTAAAAAGTAGCCTAAGTTACGCCTTATAACATTAGCTATCGAGTGAAAGTCCCGTCAAAATGGTCCAGCCGTTTCAGAGATTAGCCGGAACAGACAGACATACAGAAAGAAAGGTAGACAAACAGACGGACAGACAGACAAAAATTTTTAAAATTGATTTTTTGTTGCTAGTATCGTACATACTTTCATAATAATTGCATTTTGCGAAAAGCTTTTAATTTGAAATTAAAAACAGACACTTCAATTTTATTTATATGTATGGATTTTTTTTAAAGAAAAGAAAAGCTAGTGTAACGAAGTCGTAACATACCAAGCAAAACTGTTTTCTTTATGCAACAAGGAAATCGCATATTGTGTCTGGAACCCCCTATTTGGATATTCGACGCGTCATCGCCATAAAGTACAGTAATTAATCAACAAATAATAACAATGTGGGGCGGTTTTACGACAAAGACGAACTTCTGGGCTTAGTTTCATTACAATTAGTAGAAAAAAAAATAATTTTTCGTTAATAAAGCTATGTCCACACGCAGATGGTGAAACGATCGAGACCATGCTTGCAGCAAACAACTATTTCAATAACGGAAGAAGATTTTATTAAAATTTGTCTATTAGAATATTATTAAACATACAAAATTAGTTTTTCTTACGTAATTCTATTGCTCATTTAATAATAATAGGATAACATGTGTTAATTATTGTTTTACATGAATATACCGATGATATATTTGTATAGAAATATGTATGAGTATTTACATAATATTAAGTACTCACTGTAGAGGCGTAAATAGCCCAGTTAATTATAACACGTAATTATTGTAATTGCACCTCGCCGCCACTGGCAAGAGTTCAAGCGCCTCTCGTGTTACTACAACTGTTACTTATATTAGGTACCTAATAAATAAATAGTTTGGTAACATGTCTCTAGTACGCGGTGCACTACACATTACGTTATAAATCACTATTATACTTTGGACTTATACTGATTTTTTTAATCTTGATTCAAATACGATCTATCTCATTTAAATTCGAATTTGTAGTAGTTAACATATCCATTTCTTTTAAAATCTGGCTAGACTTGTAGCTCGTTTTAAAAGTGCCAACAAATATGACAAAACTTTAGCAAACTTTATACAATTAAGATATTTTAGTCCATAATATAAATAATAGTCTATGAAATAACTGTAATTTAAATTGAAACAAAAAGAATTTAAGATTTGTTTCTATTTAAATTAAAGCTGCATTTTTTACACAACTGTCACAAATCGACTTTAAATAATCATAAATTACCTAAGACCCTCAAAGCAATTTAGAGACAAAAGCTTAGCACCTATACATTTGTTCTTGTCACATTGCAGTCCCGTCATATGGCAGCCAGCCGACCACCGACCTGCTCACAGACTCTAATTGTTCATTGTTTTCACAACTACCTTGAAAAACAGTATCGTTCAATGCAATAGAGATCAAAATGCAACGAAATATCCTCAGACCGGTGCCAGATGGTCTGCACTTCCTGAGGACGTACATCAATGGTGACTTTTGCCTAAGTAATCTCTTGTTTGTGATAATAAAGTACAATGGCTCTTACGATTGTCACCGCTGCGTGTGAAACCGATACATGTGGTATAGATTACTCTCCGCGTCCGCACGCTGCGATGCAAATGAACCAACAAAAGCTTCGTAGAAGAGCTTAAAGACATACCTACTATCAGTTACTTGCATCGTGATCATAAAAATGTTATAATTTGCTTGGAATTACAAAAATCAATGAAAAATTCAATAAAATGTAATTTTTTAAGCTTTCATCCCTATTATTAAATTAATTTAATTATTTATTTGAACATTAACTCTCTCTAATTCGGTAGAAATAACAAAATATATAAGGAACTGTTGCTCGCATCAAATTAGTCTTTTTATATCTTGACAGAATGTAATATTTTCATGAAAAGGTCTGAACCCGCGACGCATGTGCATACACTTTTTGTCAAAGGGTTGCAGGTCGGCGGGAGATAACCCCGCCCCGCCGGTGTAAGCTGATTACACTATTTTTACTCTTGTTTATCGCCACTCGACTAATACTGATAATTTTAAATGGATATACGTTTCCTCTGCGATAAGCTTGACTGACGTTTATTTTTTCTTTCCTTACAAATCTGTTATTTAAAAAATATTGACACTTTTGTTTTACAAAATATTATGCAGATAAGGCGATAATTTATGGTGGATGTGAACTTTAGTGAGGTCTGGATTGTGATTAAAAGATACGACTGTGTCTGGTGAGAAAACGTTTAACGCATCTACTACGAGTATTTCATTCCACACTAATTTTATATATCATCCTAATTACTTAGTATGTTCTTAGGTGCATTACAGACTTCAGTACTTGTTACCTCAGGGTTTATCTTATACCTACTAAATAGTACCTGTCTACCTGTGTTCTAGATTTAATCAAAATGAAACATACAAAATTTTGGCTTCAACACACTAATAAATAATAATGATTATTATCTTCCTTTGTTATAATAAACTAATTGATACTTTTCCCAACAAAAATCCCGCAGGAAGAAAAACCGTTAAAATTGCATTAACAATAAGTAATGCGGGCGATCGTTACCTCGCTATTGATCGCTTTGGTATCGGAATTAGATCGCTTCGGTACTGCTTTTGATTTGAGATAATAATCGATAAACGGTAATTGTAAGATATAATTGAAATAGTATTTGAAAAAAATATTTTTATTATTTTGTGAGAATTATGAAAGTAATTGTTATACTATTTTAGTTATAAATGGCGGATTTATTTAGATTTTTGGTTACCGACTTAATTTGAAAATTGTGGGTTACAAGTTTACAATGACCTTCGAGACGCTTACCTTACGACGTCTCTCCCGTGACTCTGATTGCTATAAACTATAAAGCATTCGAAACGTCAAAAATCTAAATAAATCCAGAAATACGAAAACAGAGTTAGTTTCATTTACTTTAGTATAAAGTCAAATATTTGCGTGATTCTAAGAAAGTATTATATTAATTTAAGAAGATTTTTTTGGCTTTTAAAATATAAGTGAAATAATTACTAGACAGTAAATATACATAGGTACATATATATCGTATATTACAACGCTATGGTAGTGGTGTTAATGTTAAAATACCCAAGAAAGAAAATTATTTAATGCAACTTTAGTAAACTTAACCATGAAATTATTATTAATTACACTGAGGATAATGTAGTTTACCTGTTACTGTTCAGTTGCCAGATGTTTCACCTTTATTGCCCTCCATGAGAGCTTTGCTTTACTGAGAATTAGTCGTAGCTTTAATTATGTACAATAATACATCAATATCCTGTTAATACAAGTAATAATATGAAATAATGTATTGTTATGTACTAACATTTTTTTATATGTTGGGACATTATTACACACAGCGCTATCTAGTTCCGTGGTAAGCTACGAGGCTTGTGTTACGGATACCAGATAGCTTATATACTACACATATATTTTTTTTAAATACATACATAATATAAATATTAATACCAATGACTGGAGAACAAACATTCGTGCTCAACAAATGAATCGGGACTCGAACCCGCGACCGCTAGCGCAGAAGGTAGGGTCACTACCAACTGAGCCAAACGTGTCGTCAAAACGTGTTTTTTAATTGCAATTTTATAATATTAAGCTTTTGTGCCGTGTACAATGTAGAGCATCATCTACTGCGCCAGAGACAGTAGGAGTAAGGTCTTTTTAATAATAATAATAATACTTATGTTGTATGTTTAATAAATATCTGAAATTTTGTCATCAGTGTACAATATGTCATCAGTATAAAGTCTCTACATCTATAAAGACTAATCGATTAAGAACTGTAAAATACATTAAAAAAAGTATATAAAAGTAAGTATCCAAGCCACACACAAATTGTATCAGTTTCGAACAACTTATAAACGAATTTACTTTTTGGTGTGAGAGTCAAACGTGATCGCGGGGGGCGAACACGCGGCGGTGGGCCCATTGTCCCACCCCGATGCTTCACGCGAGATATTGGAAAGAAACTCGCTTTACGTCACATGTACTATGATTAATTGTAAATTATGAATTATTAAATACTTTTGTAATTAAAATTGATCTCTGAGATAAATCAACTACTACTCTGCTACAACTGTAACATGCTAGCATAGGCTAGCCTTTATTTTTTTTTTGTAAAAAATACTATTCAATCTATCAAAGTATATCTTTGTATAACAACTGTTATCAATTAAATAAATTAACATAAAATGAAAGTATACTTTGTTTAACTGTAAATATACTTTTTCAAGTACTTTTGAATCGTAACTTCTTACGTTCTGTACCACTATCTATAATAAAACCATAAAAAGTTATTTAAATAACGAAAATACATAATTTTTTACCGGCCGAAGAAGACTGGAGTATCTTTTAGTGAAACTAGAAAATTTTAAACAAGAGACTTATTAACTAGAGTCAGTTGATTAATGATAAATCTTTATGAGTTAAATGTACAATTATAATTATCTTTGACAAGGTAAATAATATGTTATGTAAGTCACCTCAATGTGACTAAAATGGAAAAGCCTTAGTTAATTATAAAAACATGTTTTGTTATACTTTGCGGTTTCCATACAAAGTTAATTTTAATTATGTATTGGACTACTCCTCTTCTTGTGGTGTAGACAGCATAGTGGTTCTTGTGACTCATAAGCTTACATCTGAGCAGAAACAACACTAGCTCTACATGAGTTGATCAATGTCGTGAAGAAATTAATTTAACATTATATAATTTCATTGAAAAATAGCTTGGAATTTAAGTTTTATGATAATAGATGCAAATACAGCGCGGTAAGCAACACATCGTACGTAGTTTATTAATACATATGTAATCACTTTTAAAAATCAAAGTTAGTAGACTTAGGATCTTCTGAAAAAATCTCTAAATTGAGTCTTTAAAACCTGATTTGTTTACGCTTAAGTCAAATATCAATAGCTTATGACAAACTCCTAACAAACGGTAAGAAAAGATTTAAAAAATATTCAAATAGTGTGCCTATAACTACTATATAAATAAAATTTTATAGTTGATTGTACAAGTAGGTACGTACACAAGTAACACGCCAGATGTCATCCCATCAATTTCACGCTTTTTCTTATCGAGTACAAAAGCTTTAAAACAATATGTTATATAAAAATAAATTATATTAACAATGGCTAGGTGTGACTTTTAAACTGCCTAATTACTTAAGCTGCTTAAAGCGCTGAGAAATGTAATGAAGTTTTTATTTGTCTATTATTTACAGCGCTTTACATCGATTTAAATTTGTTTGGGACACTACACGTGTGGCACACGTGCAAGGTAGCATTGTTTTACACCAAAAAGGTAGATCTACACCTTATAACCATAATAATAAGACTTAAAATAATTTTACATAATATATTATGCCGGTAGCATAGTCTTACCGAGCATTGTTTTCTTACGAATACTAAACTTCAAGAGTTTCATAACTAACCCATATATCATCTTAGTATAAGTAATAATTATTAAGTAATAAGTATAAGCTATTATCTTCTGGCAATGGGCACCACATATATTCTATATTTTGATTAATTTAATTGAAAAAAAGTTATGGAAAGGTTTTCCAAATATAGATAGTAAAAGTTTATTATAATAAGAGTTATAAGATAGAACTATTCCATAATACATCGAATTTAATTTAAACTCTTGGTAATTCTATATAAAGAAATAAAGAAATAAATAAATGAATTGAATTGTTTAATGTGTATATAAATTTTAATACACATTCATAATTTAAATCTAAGAACGGCAAAAAATCAACCATGGAGTTCGACACCGCCACTTGTAGCATTAAGTAGTCATAAATAAAAACCAAATTTAAAAGTATTCTTTGTTTTATATCTGTAATATCATAAAATACAAACTTATCTTGCAAAACCTATAAAAGTATGATCATGACAAATTATATCGTGTTGAATAAAATAAATACAGCTTTTAGTTTCACTATGTAAAAGCATCGTTGCGGGACGCCTAGCTCCATCTAGCGACAAGAAGCGGCACTAAAATAACAAACAAACGTAGAGTTTGTGCTAAAACTTTTCGTAGACATTTATAATGCTCCTTATGAGTACTTGTGTAATTATGTGATTAGAAGTAAACAATTTTTAATTAAATAATGTTCTATTTATCTATTTAATTATTTTGTTGTTTTAACATTTTAATACAGTTTAATATCAGTATGAAATTTTATAGAGTTAATTAGGCTATTAAAACTTGTAATGTGAGGCGTAGAGAGAGCAAAGGTGTAGCGCGTAGAAGGCGAAGACAGCGAAGTCAAAGAGTAATGGCGAAGGGGCTTGAGTCGGCGTGTCCGCGTGTCCGCGTGTCCGCGCGGTGCGTGGTAAGACTCGGTTAATTAAGTATAGGTGGTGGGGGTGAGGACGCGCGCGGGGCGGGCGGGGGCGGGGGCGGGGGCGGCGCGGGGCGCGGGGGCAGGGCGGGGCGAGAGGCGGGCCGGCTCATTCCGCCGCGCGCCGCGCCGCCAGCGACACGTCGCGGGCCATGGTCGCGAGAACCGATGAGATGTTCGGCTGCTATGGTGACAGCTACTCGTACCGCCTGTGGAGCCTCGCCAACGTATGGGGCGCCTGCCGATGTGAGTGACCTACCCGACTGCTCTACCCGCGGCTAGTGCGTCGCGTTACACGTTAACTAGTTAGTGGTGTGAACGGTGCTCGATGAAAGTGCACAGCTCGCTTATGGGAGTTGGCGGTTGGTACGAATCCTTGGCGGCCGGTTGGCTTGCAGGCATGAGGAGTAAGCAGGTCCCCACGTCCACCACCTCGGCCAGGCGGCTCGCGGCCTTAAGTAAGCTTCTTTTCCTTTTAAGTTTATTTGCGCTTTTTATATTTTTCACACTTACTTTATTTTTCTAAGTCCATCTCTTCCATTTTATTTTACTATAAATTCGTTTTTTATTTTATTCTGTTATTAGTAAATTCTAACCGGTATTGTCCTAAATTGTAGACTTGTAAAAATTGATATTATTGTAGAGTGCGGGGAGAGGTAAAACTTGAAAGTGAAAAGTTTTCCTCAAAAAGTAAAGTTTAACTGTGAAATAGAAACAGGTGAAAATGATATCACCTCGGTCGCATTATAAATAAAACTCGAACACGTCTTCATTAGAAATAACCTTCGTGTTCGTAATCTCCCCTCGAGTCCCCTGAGATATAATTCATCCACTTGAGAATCGGGAACAGGTATACACAGACTTAAAAGAAAGTTTCGTTTGTCGAGGGGAACCCCGCTCTCTTTCAACATCTTAAATCGTAAATGATTATGTTGTTTTAATTCATTTGCCTTTTCTCTTTACTTTTTATTATTTTATTCTTCTTTGATCGCCGCCTGTCGGGAGTGGATAATATAATGCGTTCGGACCACTGCGTGATGTTTCGAAGGAGAGTTTCTTAGAAAGCGCATAAATTAATTAGAGAAAAAAGTAGAGTTTTATAGTTCTTCCTGATCGCTGGTCGCAGACCGCCGGCAGACCCGCGTGACGCTCGTCATTTTGATATTATTTGCTCAATGAACTCCAATTATAGTGCACTACAGATAACATCGGGCGCTGCGTAGTTTATCGTTCATATGTTTTGTAAATGAGCGAGGTGTGCGGTTAATTAGCTATTTACATAACAAGATAATTTTTGGAACCGCTCTCTGTACAGTAATCGTGCCATACATACAACAAATAGATTATTAAAAGGTGTTTTATTTTAAGTGCAAAGCAAAGCAAATTTACCTAAAAATGGTAAATAGAATGTATACCAACAATAGGCTTCACTTTATATGTATTTTTAGATATAAAACACCGATGGTATAAGGAACGAATTATGACACAAACAATGATTACGGTTTATTTATTTCAATGTTCATAAAAATGTCGGCTTGGTTATAATACTACTGGAAGGTTATGTATAATGAATGATATCACTTTTGGAGGCCTATACTCTACATTTCATTAAATACATTATTAATATCGTAGAAATTTATTGTTAGTGAAAATACCAAAAGCATAAATATTGTATGTTTAAATTGTAACGAAATTTCCTGGAAGCGATAGGCGTCTATCCTCCTCACTAATCACTTGTTTGTACACAACATTAAGAGCTTCGTTAATATCAGCAAACTTAGAATCTTTAATTGCTTGATAAACAGTGCTTAGCATATCTCGACTACCGGTGAACACTTCTAACTTAGAGGTGTCATTAGGACTTTGTTTTCCTTGTAAACGTTAAATTTGTGATGTTTTTTTTTCAAAAAAAATGTGTATTTCATAAATCTATGTGTTATTTACGTTTTTGTATCGATACATTTTAATTTTCAGAAAGAAAATTTACATAAATGCGTATAAGGTACGTACCTAACTCGTATTTACACTTACCTCGAGCGCATTATTATAATAATATAGCATTATTATTACATTTTCAGACAATTATGATTTCATATGTAGGTTTACAATAGGTACCTATAAATACGAATTTGATGGTCATGTACTAATTTGAAAGGATTTTGTTGTATGTCTAAGCTCACCATAAGGAAAAGGTAACTCTCTTGGAATGATAATTACTTAGATATTATTTAAACATGTTCTATTTATCATAAATCATATCATTTGAAATTGAAAGTTTTTTTCTTCACATTAGTCAATAGGTATATCTGGAATTTATATTTAAAAACTTTTTAATTTCTCGAACTTAAATTTTAAAGTCTTCACATTGTGGTCTTCTCACTAGCATTAAAATATGGATTGTTTGTCAAGGGAACGGTAACACGTTACACTAATGCCTCAAGCGTTAATCGAACTCACGATTTCCTACGAATAAGCACTAAGCAGTTCTAGTGAGATACGTGTTTTTTTTTCACTATTTAAATGTTTTATTCATATGTATGGTACCTATTTAAATTTACATGTATTTTTATAACCATTTTAATTTTTCCTTGTAATATCTGTACAGTACTACTTACTATGGCTAGTGGAAATATATAAATATTTTAGAATCATCACCAATTAAGGATATATTTTAACTCATTAATTTAATTAATTTAATAATCCAATAAATTAATTATCGCACAGATTTATTTAATTGCAACTTTTTTAGCAGTTGTTATATTTAAAATATGCCATACTCTACTTTTCTTATAAATATTATGTGAAGTTTTACGCGCGTCGTTTTGTTTCTACAAACACTAAGGATAACTTACAATTGTAATTGCCTAAATTTAAGTTTAATTACGTCGTAAGTAAACATTGAGTCAGCAATCTATTGTAAGAACCCATTTAAACCCGAGGTATAATTAAAAATAGATCTTTCCTTACAAATATATGTGACTGAGTTAGAGTACCAAACTTGAATCATAGAGCGGGTGAGGCGGAGGCACCGAGGATGGTTGTCCAATGAATCATAATTAAAATCGTACCAAGAACAAAATAACATCAGAACGAACGGTCGCAATACAATTGAATAAATAGGTGCCGGCAAGCAAACGCTTTACTAATAACCGCAATTGTTGGCCACAACATGGAGTGTAGCGGCGTCTGCGCCCGCCAGGTGCGGCCAATCCCCGGCCACGGTTTTCGATCAACAATCAACTCCTTATCTCTACCCGTGTGTGCGGTAATTATTCATTGTAACGCAATAGGAAGCGCGGGCGGCGTGTGTGAGTGCGCTTTTATCAGCGGTGAACGGACGCGAGTGCCCCGCGAGTAGGTGTCGCGTCCGCCCCACCTCGGCACTGTAGGTGCACTTGATAAGCGATAATTCTCGTTAAAACTACTTATTGGACATGCATTGCATTATTTATAAAACATGTATAAATCAATGATAACTTAACTTGTAAAGTTATTTAATGACAAAATTCGTTCGCCTAAATATTATCATATAGATTCAATTTTTTAGAGAGTCAATTTTTTTTTCTAACTCATTCCCATGATAATTAATCGGTGCAATATAAGTTTCTGCGTCGCATCTCCGTCTAGTGGTGAGTTAGAGGAAAATAGAGAGCACACAAATCTACGTAATATAATGTGCATCAAAATTTCAAAGCTGACTTGAAAACTTTCAGACATTAGCATTTTAATTTATATATCATTTATTAATTATATTTGAAATTATCCTTAAATAAATAAATAATGTATGTATATATAAAACTTATTTGCTAGAGCAATTGTTTTATTTATTTATTACATTAATAAAAAATATTACTAACATAAGAATAAATACTACATGATAAGGCTTAGAGCTATATGATAACATTAAAAAAATAGAAAAATAACGATACCTTTACTAATAATATCACTAAAAGGTAATATACAACTTTACTATGTAAATGAAAAAAAAAAGTTTGCGAATTTGCTCAAGCGAAAATATTTATTTATTAACTTCTATTACAATTTTCTAAAGTTATTAATATAGTTATCTTAAAAACCGAAATGGTCTAAAAAATGAAGTCAAAATATTACATTTAAAGACAATTGTGTGAATATAAATAAAGTAAGAAGGAGTCGTTACACAGAGAGTGCATAAAGACAAAACACTAGACTGCGATACGAATTTCGGTACAGCTAGCGCCATCTGTTGTCGAGTAGCTAAAATTATAAACTATGTTCAATTATTATTGGATATTATTTGTCATAAAATATACGTAAGTATGTTTGTATATACCTATGTTATATGTTTATATTGATTTTTATAGTTTGTACCTATACCTATATTGTACCTAACTTCATTATATTTCTCCATACTCGAGGGTTTTAGTAGACATTTCTTAAAGTCTTCCTTCGTATTTAAAACTTATAAACTTGAAACTTATAAAATAGATAGTTTATTAACAAATTTCATCATAAACGTTTTATTACCTAGTTATTTATTTATTTAGTAACTACCCTTAACTAAAGACCACAGAGAAAACTTAAGCGTTTCCGTACAAATCGAAGCAGTAACATGGCTCAAATAAACCAATTCCAGCCAGTGCGCTAAAGAACGCCCATAGTAATTTAGTATCAATAACAACGTGTAACAGGCAGGTTAGTTATCGGTGAATACAGTTCGTTGTATTAGAGCGCGCTTTACGACGCCATATTTTCCAAATTTCAATACCGGTGTGCCGATAGTGTTAACCAAACCTGGCGGCTAAGGGCCGTACACAAATAACTAGGCAATATTAACTGCTAAATTAAGCTGCCGCGAATTGAACGGGCTTATTATTAGCGGGAATAATTATATTTTATACAAGCTTCCGCCCGCGGAAGCTCACGTCTAATTACTCGATATCAGAGCTTTCGATAAGGACATTCAACACTTTTATGCAACATCCAAACACTCTATTTTTTTATATTATTGTAAGATTGCAAATTTACATAACATCTTCATACCAATAAATTAAAGCTTCTTTAATTATGTTCGATATTCAGTAATAAGTTCCTAACTTGTATTTTTTATTGATTAAATGCGGCGAAGTCCAGTTCATAACTTCATAATACATACTTCTTAAGATTTATATCCAACATATTCCTATAACTGTATCACATTTTTAGTCACGAATTCCTCAAATTGAAGTTAAAAATTAAATGGGTAGCATAAAAAAGCGACTTTGTAGAGATAGCGATGAACTTATAAATTTGTAAAGCTGTAAATTGTAAAAATTAGCTTTATATTAGAGCTCTATATTATAATGAAACAATTTAGTAATAAAATATTAAAGAACTTGTTTATTATGTTTACAATAATGTAACGATCACGTCAAGGTGTCATTGTTAGGTCTCAAGGCTACGTCGGAGCTTGCCGTGACAACAACAGGAAAGTAGTCAACAGATTATGGAATCGTTTTTTGTACTTTTATATACGTATTGACATCTAGGAAAAAATGGTAATTATAAAGATAATAGAATAGGTTTTACAAATATAATGTATAAATTGAAACACTATCAATTAGAATGGAATTATAAAAATAAATTAACTAGATCACCTAATAAATAAACTAGATAGAAAACATAATACCATCATTTCTAAATCTGTTATTTACAAGATAAGGTATTTACCTAACTAATCACTAACGAACTATTTTTAGCGGTTTTTTGGGACATTATAATAAATTATTTGGACGTTTAAGTGACTTTTACATGAGAATTAATGAGAAAACAAAATATTTCATTAGTTTAGTTATTAGTGGATACTTCTCATGTTAGAAAAAACATATATGTACCCATCGTAGGTTAATATTAGGTACAATATTATATTACACTTCTCTTAAAGTCGTAACCTACCTATATGAAACTGCTTACTCTAAGGTGAGAATGAGTCCCAGTCGTCAGAGGACATGATGCAAAAATATATCGCCCAAAACTATGCAAAAAACCCAGAGAAAAGATTTTGGCGCCAAGTCGACACGATGTCAGCCAACAGCGGCGCTTGGGCTCGGCTTGCTTCTCTCCCAACCTAATTAATACTCCGCGGTTCGCTCCTACCTACGTTTGATTTATCCTCGCCCACGCACCGACGCTTTTAAAAACTATATTACGACAATTTAGGCTTATATGAGTTATGTTCGAATGTGTGTAGTGTTTTCCTCATTTATTCATCCTTTCGGAATGGTGAGAGACAGGTGCAGTGCTCTCATCCTTATTTTAAAATTATACGTGTTAGTTTAACGTATAATTACTCAATTGAATACAGTTATTATTTATATGTAAACATAAGTTTCAAAATAATATAAAATAATAATATTTTAACTGTCAATGAGTAGAGGTTGTCGTCCGGATTTGAACTCGCATGCCAGGTAAGATAAAGAAAGGTCACAGCTCACAACCAACTTATCTCCCGAATGTTATAAAATTATCTAACCTATAAAATGATTTCGTAAATGGTGATATGATGAATATTATAATATGTACCAATCGCCGCTATCGCACCACTGTCGGTTCGTGCTAATTTACTTAAAATAATTATTAAGGAAATTTTTTTTTGATTGTGTTAATTAGTACTCAAAATGTTGTATTTGCGAAGTTGATAGGTACATTAACGGTAGATTGTGTCCACAGTCCGGCCCGTGGCCGGGGGAGGCGCTGAGGGCAAGCCGTGCGAGGAGGAGGAGGAGCGCGGGGGCTCCCCGCTGGGCCCCGGCGGGCCCTTCTCCTGCAGCCAGTGCCGCGGCGCGTACCCCACGCGCGACCAGCTCGAGCGCCACGAGACGCTGCACACGCCCAGCACTCAGGTGGATAACATCAAATATGTCAGTGCCCATTTTAATATACCCACACTAGCCTTCCGTGCTGTATGGTGAATAGGGCCTTTATTTCTAAATACTATTATTTTAAAATAACATTGCATTTTAATACAGTTTTGGAAATTCCATATTTTAATATGTTTTAGTTACTATTTTTTGTTTATTAAATATTTCGATACAATACTGACAATCATATTTTTGTTAACAGACCTGCAAGATCTGCCACAAGAGCTTCCTGAATGTGTACCGACTTCAGCGACACATGATCAGCCACGACGAGAGTAAGGAGCTTCGCAAATTCAAATGCAACGACTGCGATAAAGCGTTTAAATTTAAGCATCACCTCAAAGAGCATCTACGGATACACAGCGGTGAAAAACCTTTCGAGTGTGCCAACTGTGGCAAGAAGTTCTCTCATTCTGGGTCGTATTCTTCGCATATGACCTCCAAGAAATGTCTAGTAATGAATCTTAAAATGGGACGAATAAAACCGAATAACCCCGCACTTAATCCCGATCGAAGTCCTTCGCGTAAGCGAGCGAATGCTATGGTTGCATCTCAGTTGAATAATAATATTGGGCCGAATAGTAACGCTTTCCTGCCTATTCTTCCCAAATACAATGATGCGACAGCTGCATTTTTTGCATCAATGTCAAATCAAGAAAATAACTTACATCGACTACCTTTAGGTCAGCCAGGCTTAAATCCCTTCTATATGCCTCCTGGTATGCCCATGAGCCCCGCAAATGGTATTGCTCCTTATAGTTTTCCAACATCACTTAGTCAACTTTTCGAGCAGCTAGCTTCTCAACAGTACCAACAAAGAAAACTAGAGAATCCAAGTCCTAAACAAATGGGCCCTCCTTCCGCAGATCCTGAAGATTTAATAGAAGAGGTTACAGAGGAGGATGATAAAAGGTCAGAGGGTAGCGCTGAGTTAGTCATGGATATTGAAGACGAAGATAATTTTTCCATTAAGAAAGAGCAAGAAGATAGAGATTGTGATCAAAAATTATCACCTCGTGCTTATGAATCCGTCCCTGTTAACAACAACAGTGCCAATATTGACAATAATCAAACTGGCTTTAATACGATACTTGATTCTGTTAACGCATCCGTGACAAAACATTTCTTTAGAGCGAATATGGATAAGTTATCTCCGGTCTCTGCTAATATGTATCCTAGTATAGAATCGCCCTTAACACCGCACGTTACAGTCAAAGAAGAGCCCGAAGACAACCATCGTTGCTTAAAATGTAATTTAATTTTTAATGACAAAAATGAACTTCTAGAACATGAAAAGGTGATGTGTGGAAATATGTTTAGAAAACATGAAGGTTTAGCTGCCCAAGTAGCTGAAACTGTAGCACTAAATCGGTTAGAAGCTGAAATGCGGGCATCTATTCAGAGTGGTGTGAGTGCGAGTGAAGATGAAGACTTCGGCAAAGATGACCGCGATGACAAGGCTTCTTTGCATGATAATGATAGAAAAATTAGAGTTCGTACAGCATTGAGCGAGGAACAACAAACCGTATTAAAAGATCACTACGCTATCAATCCTCGACCAAATAGAGAGGAATTCAAAAAAATTGCACAACAAATTGGCTTGGATAATAGAGTTGTACAAGTGTGGTTCCAAAATAATAGAGCTAGAGTTCGCAGAATGACTCAAGCAATAGCGATTTCAGATCAACCGCTGGACCTATCAACGAAGAAGTCAAATGCGTCGGTTACTTCGAGCCCCTCGCCGTCTCCAACGTGCAGCATTTCAGTAACACATTCCGATTCAGAAGAAGCTGTCAATTTGAGTCAAAAGTCATCACGCAGCACAACACCGCACCGTTCAAATTACTTGAACACGTATCCACATTCCAACTGCTCTTCTTCCTCGTTCACAGATTTTCGACTTTCGCCTTCACCGGGCGAAACATTAAGTGGGCAAAAAAGGTTGCTATCTCAGAAGATGCCTCTAAACCCTATGATGCCCATGGATAAACTACTTCAATACAATGACATGACGAACAATCGTTCCCCTTTACTCAACATGCATATGGCGGACAGCAGACAAGAGTCGAGTCCGTCCTATGACCGGCCGTCTTGGGGAGAAGACCAAACACAAAACGAATTTGAAGATGAAACGTCAGTACTTAAAAAAAGCAAGTTAAAAGTTGGAAATGACTTTAAAGAGAGTGAAGGCCAATTTGTATGCGATCAATGTGATAAAACATTTGTAAAGCAAAGTTCCCTTGCGAGACATAAATATGAGCATTCAGGTTAGTAAAATCAATAACAAACTAATATTTTGTACACATAGTTTTATAAATAAAATATTACACATTTTTTCTATTTTTTGTGGCATACAGACATTTTATAAATGTTTTACTGTTACAGGCCAACGTCCTTACAAATGCCTGGAATGCCCCAAAGCCTTCAAGCACAAACACCATTTAACCGAACACAAGCGCTTACACACTGGGGAGAAACCCTTCCAATGTTGCAAGTGCTTAAAGAAGTTCTCCCACTCCGGCTCCTACAGTCAGCACATGAACCACAGGTTCGCGATCTGCAAGCCCTACAGGGATTAATTCTGGTAGCTAATTAAATTAGGCAGAAAATTAGTCATAGCAAATGTTTCGCAGCAAGTAAGGTAAAAGTAAATTATTTAAATATAAAATAAACGAACTTGTCATGTATAAGTAAATGAACAGAAACTTATAATAAGCTTACAATTTGCATGACGATCATCTCTCATCTACAAGTAATAAGAAGTAATATAATTATGTAAACCTCTATCGCCTTCTCGAATGCGAAATTTTTGATGTGAGTGTACGAAATGAATCTCTTAACTTCAACTACCTTTTCCTCGTCTATCGTATGTGTGTGTCGCACAAGGCTGTTACTTAGTAATATGTCTCAACCTTTTATTATATATTAGTATTTTATTTATATTTTGCAAAGGCTTATTGAAATTTTATTTGCTTTGGCTAGAAAATGTCTACCTAATAAACTTCTATGATTCTATTTTATTTCAAATGTAAAAATATATTTTAATAATGAAATTCATCAAGGTATCATAGAATTTAGTAATTAAATAAATATACATATAAATCATTTGTAACTCGTAAAAGACATCGAAATTTTATTCACTTTTATTATATACCATCGTATTTTGTTAATCTTTTGATCGACTGAATTTTACCATGTTTACAATTAACATCTTCAATTCAATTATTTCCTTTAATGGCTTCAATAAGTGCCAGTTGGGCACAGTTGACTTCGCCAATGTCGCGTAGAATGGAGAATACAATTAACATCTTTAGACGACGAAGTATGAACTTACTTACTCAATGTCAACTATATAATAAAATAAAAATAATATTTTAGTAATCAGTTGTCAAAAAATCAGCAATATACGGTGACATTTATTTATTCAATAAAGTATTCTTCGCTCGGTATTTATTCGGAAATATAATTTAAGGTTATTGCTCAACGTCATATTTGTGTACGTTAGAACATTGAATTACCTATTTACACGACTAGTGCCAAATATACCAAAGAAACGTTCGTGCCATTTCATATGCCAAATATTTTTATTTTACACTAATTTTAAGTATAACTTTAAAAAGGTTTGAGCTTACACAGACCATTGTTGCATTCGTTGAGTACTCAAAGCTTTTGCTTATTGGAATGATGAGATATTATACCTAATTATAAAATAATATACGATAACCACAGTATTGTATTAAAAATAATTCAACTTAAAAATGTAGTGCTCCATTTCTTATAAGTTATGTTTAGTTCATTAGGTTTACTAAATCAGTCTTCCAAATTGTTACCACGAATATAAATGTACATACTATACTGTCTGTGTTGTCTTATATTTTGAATTATTCTTGTAAAGAAATATATTCGCGATGTGTAAACTCAAACCTCATCTTAATAGATAAAGCTAGAGATGTACTGTATCCCAAAGGCCAGTACCTGTAGAAATACTCATATATAAATGCTTTTATTATTTTTATACTTATACGCCTAATAAATCATATTAAGTATGGATCTGGATTAAGTTGTGTTTTAAATTTGTCATGTACGATTTTACTAGAGGCATAAACAAATACAAATTGCTAACTAAAATAGGATTATGAGACCTGTGTGTCTATCGTGATGACAATATATATAATTAAGTAACTATCCATGTAATTAACTTGTATTCAGCAGCCGTACATTGTCGATCTCCAATGAACACTGTATAATTTTGAAAACAAAATCATATACCTACTCGTAAATAACTAGCAGAATACATATGCTACAGATCAATGTATTCATTTTAAATCTTCTTAAGTATACCAGCCTATGTAACAACTTGCAAATCGACAGTGTGCGGTCGCGCTTACATAAATACGTACAAAAGAGTACACGTCTAATTTAGACACGTAATTTCATGCTTTGCTTTTTCGCTGCCGATATCGGTCCTTTCGAGGCGTCAGTATTTAATGAGTCTAACCAAAAACTATCTTACCATCATTTCCGTTAAATATAATCTTAAGCTTCTCGTATTTTAGGATAAGATTTAAATAGCATCTAATAAGTTTAAAGCATTCCATAACACTATGGGATCTCTGCTGTGTTTTAAAAACTCTCGATTAATCCAAATATTGTACCAGATGTAAATATTATTGTAAATATATTAAAAGTTTATGTGTAAATATGATCGCTTTAAATGTATTCTAGTGTATGTAAACCAAAGCTCGCGAGCGCGGGGCGCGGGGGGCGCGGCGTTATGAAACAATGAATAAGTGACAATAATAAGTGAACATCTGTTTATTGAAAGCATATATATTATAGTTGTACTTGTAAAACAAAATTCCCATTACTGTTACCAGCATTGTGTTATTTATTTAAATAATCACAAGGTTTATTCGAATTAAAATATGTTACTGAAATACTATGGCCGTGGATATATTCAGGAAGAAAATTATCAATGTACTTAATTCGTATACTGTTATGAACTTAAGTACGTATATTTAAGTTGTTCAATACTCAAAACATTATCATTTTCCATTCAGCAGTATGTTAGAACAGAAAGTTCCTAAGCAAAATACTTTTAAGTGATACCTATACCTATTATATTTTATAATCATAAGTAGATAATTAATTTCTAAAGGTTTCAAATCAACGAATTACATAAATTATTGCGAACAAACTTGTTCAGCGCAATTTGTCGTAGAGACAGTATTTGAAAACATTTTAACATGTAGTTGTATAGAGAGCAAATCTTGTTGGTTATTTGGACTAAGGTCGACGTAGAGCTGCAGTGTTTCCGAAAGTTTCAGAATCTTATCGTATACCCATAGCATATTTTTTAGATTTTTTAAAGTTATGCTTAGTCATATTGTCAGTTTTTATATTATACTTTGCTGTTGATAAGAAATAAGAAGAATACATATATTTTGTTTAAATGATTTATTTGGAATCTTGCTTTGATGTCGACCCTTAGTCCAATCAGTATTCCGCTATTTTGAATTGTCCCGCAGATTGCCAAAATTTGTAATTAATATAATGAAGAAAAAAATATTGTAAAGTGAATAATTGTAATTAAGCGAATCTGTTTGAAATGTTTCATATTTTATTATAATTTTAATTATTAGGTAAGTGATTTCCAAATGATCACCGGTGGGCTAGATAAACCAAAGATTAATTAGTTTTCTATATGTGATGCGGAACATTGTAATATATAAACCTCCCATCATTTACTTTAAGTTTGTGCCAAAAATAATTATATAGCTTCGATGTAAATTATATTTTAATTGGAAAGGCATTATGTACTATGGCATTATTTAGTTATTCTTGTGCAATATAATATTGCAAAGAAGTATTTTTTCTATATATATAGTTTTAGTGACTTAGGCCAAAGTGAATTCCTATTGCCATATTTGTTGTAAGGAGCGCTAGTGTTGAGACACTTGTTGACGTACGTAAGGTAATTTAGATTGTTAAACTTAACCATAGATTAAAATGTGTTAAAATATTGCCTATATAAATTATAGTAATTCATTTTACTTGATATTATAATGTATATTGAATTTATGAATATTAAAAATATATATATTGACAATTCAATGCAACTTAGTCTTTTATTAACTGTCTCAATAGATAATATTTTTTTGGTCGATACCTGAAACGATCAGGCTGAACTAAGGCCCACCTTTAAGGAGTAAGAGGCCTGCTGAAGAGTACGTTCACCTGCCCAAAACCTCCAAGTTCTAACCCTCTTTCCAGCTTACTTGAAAATCTCCCAGTACGAGAAATTTGAACCTTGAGATGGAGTGATAAAAGAACTTTTAAATACAAGTTTTTATAATATATATTTTTCCTATCATTTAGTTTTTGAAACATTAAAATAAATACTAGATATAAAAAAATAATATAAATTTATCAATATTTTTAGTTTACAAGTTACGATGTATGTATGTATATATGTACGATGTATGTTTACTGTAGATCATACTGAGTACACTGATACGAAGTTTAGTTTTTATGCCGCGGACTGATAAGAATATTGGCCTGGGTCCAGTAGCCAGGGCATTGTTGACTTCAGAACTACCTATGATAATTGAATGAAATTTCGTGCTTGCATTGTCAGCCGTTGAAGTGGTGCTACGTCTAGAGCTGATTTTAGAGCAGGTTGTAATTATAAGTAACATTTACTATCATTGAAACTAAACCAACGTGTAAACTTTCAAGTAACTAAGTATATAAGTAGAATTACAAGACGAAGTTCTAAGATTTGGCCCATTCAAACATATCAACTATCAGAGCAGAAACAATAGGGAGCTTAAATGAGAGATGTGAAAAATCTGTCTAACGGCAGCTACTTTAAGCGTGCTGCAAACTTGACGGTAAACTTGATCGTGTATGGCTATCAAAGTGCATGATGAAGTTAGCATGACGTGACGCCGGCCGTGACGGTCAGTTGGCAGCAGCTAGCAAAGTAATTATGATTTATTTTTAAAATTATTACTTATCGTACGTAATGATAATCTTCTGGAGCAATCATAAAGTGTCTAACTAAAACATTAGATTTTTTTTTATTTTAATCAATAAGCCTATCACGAAGTCGTCGTCCGTCACTGGTAACGCCATGGTTTCAACTCGTGCGGCATCATGCAAATTTGACGGTGAACTTTATGGATGCACTGCTAAGTATAAAATAGACGCCGCGCCGCTTCAAGCGCGCTGCACTTGACGATAAAGTCGAACGTGCATGACTGCCGTAACCGTAATGATTCTTTACTCGGATAAAAGTAAAACGTTAGTCTAAAATATAAGTACAAATAAAAAAGGTAATTTCTATCAAAATATGTACCTGGGCCAAGTTACCTATTTCTCTTAACAATCTACCTAGGTCCTAGGAGATAAATTGAGGATAGTCTTACAAGACAAATATCTATTAAGGAGATTATTAAAAAATTGAAAATAAATTATGGTAATTTGAAATTTAATATTGGGTAAAAGAAATTTAATATTAAAATAAATTGGTGACACCTAGCTATCACCTGCAAAAAGTAAACACATCGTTTATGGGACAAGTCCATTTTGTGATTGCCCTTCAAACGAAAGGATTTTTTAACTTATAGAATTTGAGACTTTTGATTTAACAAAATGCCAAAACAAAGTTAGAGCAACTATCCGAGTTTCTTACCGTGTCGATGGTGCTTTATCTAATCTATTGACAGCAGTAAATAAATATGTCAAAACTGTCATCCTCATGCCACCTCAGATGTCAGAACTCAGAACTCATATGTGATATGTCATATTATGCTTAAATCTTAATCTGTCGTATGTAGTTTTACTACAAAATCAGCGTAAATACCAATATCAAGTTATTTTATTACAAATTAAGTTATAATGGGTGGTAAAACGAAACAAAGTCAAAGAACTAAAAATAATGTGAGAGTAAGTATCGGTATACTGTGGATTTATTTCCTTCATCTAAAATCTAAACAATACAATGAATTTGTTTTCTCGGTTATTATGTTTTCATGCTATACTAAATACTGTTCATATTTTAGCCTTCCAGCAGTGGACGTAGTGCAGAAATCCTAAGTAATACTTTAAAAGTAGATTCTTCATTTCTAACAGCAGGACAGGGCAAAGTACTACCTGCACTATTCCCTACCCTCACAGCGACAAATATAGACCATAATTTAAGCCCCGAATATTCAGTCTGTTTTAAAAAGCTTAACAAAAAAGACCCTGTTACTAAAATCAAGGTATGTTAAAAATAACTTTATATACTGTATTTATATTCAGAAACTAGATCTTATTTCTTTCAAAAAATTCCAGGCTTTACAAGAATTGCAAGAACTCGTTAAAAATGGTAATGTAGAGGAAGTAGTAACAGCTTTACCTAGTTGGGCCCATTATTATCAAACATTAACTATTGATACAGATCACAGAGTGCGAGAAACAGCACAGGTACAAATCAAATTATCTACAATTTTTCATATCAACATTATTACAAATTAAACATTATAAATTAAGTAAATGCATATTAAATTGACAGTATATATTTTGAAATATATGTAAAATTGTTGGCCCTTCTTCAAAAAGGGATTATTCAATATTTTTTCCTAAAATCATTAGATGTTGAGATTGATGGTGTTAAAGATAAACTTGGAATTTTAATTACTTTTATTATGTATAGCAAAAATAATGTACATATAAAAATATTATGAAGTTTACGATTTACTTGTCTCATTGAGGAGAGAATTTTCTTTACTTAGGCAATTACTACCATTTTTGAGTAATATAATAATATATTGGTTTGTTAATAAACTCTTTCCTGCAGGCATGTCACGGAGCGATAATATCAGTGTGTGGTAGGCAAGTGGCGCCACACCTGCGCCGGCTGCTTCCCGCTTGGCTGCTGGCACAGTATGATGAGCATGCACCGGTCTCCTCCCTTGCACAGGCACAGCTTACGGTTAGTATTTGAATTAATCATATTGATAAATTCATTTAACTTAATGAATGTCATATTTTTTTATGTGTACTGATAATATAACTTGATTAACCTCTGTTGATTGTGTTACTTGTTATTAAATACAATAAGAGTGTGGATGTTGTGTAATGATTGTTTTCTACTAAACAATCTAATGGTAATCCATTATATTACAGAGCACCTTTCCAGAAGGCAAACTATCTGAAGCAATATCATTTTGTAAAGCAGAGATTATGGCTTTGCTCATAAACAATCTCACTGGTAATGCTGAAGCCATGATTAGCAACAAGTGAGTACACTATTATTGGTTTTCAGTTAAAAGTAAAAGTAAAACAATTCTCCTTGGAATTCCATAAAGAAAAATTATATGACACCAAGCAAATAAGCGTTTTTATAATAATTATTTTTATAATAATTATTTTTATAATAATTATTTAGTCTAAATTTTTTTTCAAAACTACTAAGTTTTGAGAAAAAATTTAGACTAAATAATTATTTTTCAAGTTAATAAGAAATGATATTAAAATACTAACTCCTGAGGTGCATCTTATGTTTATTTAAGCACACATTTTGTTTATGTATTATATCTATTGGGAAAATATTACAACAGCACCACCATGTTAAGCTACGAGGCTTGTGTTACGAATACTAGATAGTTGATATACTACATATATATAAATTTTAAATACATACATATTATAAATATAAATATCTACGACTGGAGTGCAAACATTCGTGCTTAACAAATGTATGCCCCCAGTGGGACTCGAACCCGCGACCGCTTGCGCAGAAAGTAGGGCCACTACCAACTGAGCCAAACGTGTCCTCAATATCATGTAATGTGGTGTTGATGGGGTTGATAATGAAAAACGTCTTTCTCACTCGGCTACATATTTAATACTCATCTACATTAAAACACAATTATCGCTTACTTATAACTCTAATAGGTGGTTGATCACATATCGAGAAATAGTGGGTGGTCGACCACATATGTTGAGACACCTGAGCTCTTTGTTTTAGGTGGAGCATACACTGGACTTATTACTATACTACTATACTAAGCTATGCTATACTTAAACTAGCTCACACTTCAATCAATATCTCGTTTAAAATAATTTCGCAGAGTGACAGACCCCGAGGAGCGGCTGCAGCAGCGCTCGCGCGCGCAGACGGCGGCGCTGCTCGCGCTGCGGCAGCTGGCGGCGGCGCGCACCGCCTGGCTGCCCGGCGCCGCCGCGCCGCTGCTGGCCCACAGCGCCTTCTGGAAGCTGGCCGCGCACGAGTCGCCGCTTGTTAGGTGAGGATGCTGTTAGTTAAGCATGTACTGAACTCGATACTGAATGATTTTGAAAATCCTTGTTTTCTTCTTTATGTCAAACAGATATAATATTAAAATGATAAAGATTAAAAGAATTAATAAATAGTTCTTAAACTTATATTAGTTTTAGTTATCCATTCATTCAACGAATCGTATATCGCGTTCCCGCCATTACGATAAAATGTAAAGTCAACTTGACAGTCACAGATTATCAAATATAAAAACAATGAGTTTATCCTTATTATAAAATAAAAGTTATATAAATTTTGTTTATAAGTTGGGGTGATGTCTTGGAACTACTGAACCAATTTTAGTATTTCTTATTTACAGCTACACTATCTTTGATTAAAAAAATCTATTAATATTTGCAATGTGTGGGATTAATGTCTGGTTGTGTTTCACATAGGATAAATAGATAAATGTTGTAATACAATATTTTTACCAAACATTTTTTAAAAGAGCATCTTTTGAGTTTCTCGCCGGTTCTTCTCAGCAGAACAGCTTTCCGAGCCGGTGGTAGTTTACTCACAGACTTACAGACTGATATTAAATTTTTATAATGTAAAAATGACAATTCAAAAGAGCTTGTAAAAGTGTATTTGAATAAAGAATATTTTGGTTTGATTTGTAAATGAAGCAAAAATATTGAAGTGAAATTTCTTTAGAATCGTTTGATTAAGTCCATAGTACCAGGCACTCAGAGACGGGAAGAGTTAGCCTTAGTTAGATCTCGCCCACCGCGAGTCAGTTACATTACTTACTCTGTCTAACTTGTGGGTGTGACCTTCGCGCCATCTCCCTCTCTCAACGAGTGTAGACGGGGTTATTTTTTTTTATTATTTTATAGGCAAAAACAGTCGTATACAAAAAAAATCTTAAAACAGTAAGAATACAATTAGACCTATATTATTTAGTATAAATATAAACGAGATTTAAAAATGAGTTTGCCAAAGAAGTTTTACTTGTGACATGTGTACTTAACGTTGTTACTGGTGCAGGGCGGCGTGGTACGGCGCGGCGGCGCGGCTGGCGGCGGGCGCGCGCGCGCTGCGGGCGCTGCTGGCGCTGCCGGAGCGCGCGCCCGCGCCCGCCGCCGCGCGCTGGACCGCGCTGCTGCTGCTGCTGCACACGCACCAGGTCACGCACACTACTGCAGTTCTCGAGACTTAAGCTGATCTTTGCATTTGTGTGAGTGATACCTAAAAGCCAATAGCCGCGCATCAAAAACCAGTTCAAACGAGTTTAAACCACTCGCAACGCGCTACGTCATCAGACGTACCTATCCGTACACTGCACGCACACAAATGCAAAGCTGAGCTTAAGTCTCGAGAACTGTACTTACTAATGCTTTTAAAACTATTATTCGATTAACGATTTTTTAGAGTACGCCTTAGGAATGTGATCGCCGCCAGGCTATTTCAACATATACAATTATTGTTAATTTACAATTACATTTAAAAAAGAGTGAGATTAAGAAAAAAAAATATTAGTCCCGCTGAGTTTCTTTCGCCAGTTCTTCTCAGGTTAGAGGTTTCTTCTTTCCGAACTGGTGGTAAACTCATGACGTTCAGTAAGAAATTGTAACAATTTTTATGCTGAATAAGATATTTTGATTTCATTTGATTTGCTATAAAAATTGGTATTTTTGGCCTTTGCCTCTGATAGCATTTTTGTTAAAAAACAATGTGCCATAACTCTTATATTTTGTCACTAGTATAACTTCTTTCAATACACTATTCAATATTCTAAACGATAATTATTAGAACATCACATTTGTATTGGCTTGCTTACAGGAGTGGGACACGTGGCTGGATAAAAAGGACCTCCTCATTAAACGATTTTTAGACCTCTTGGAAAATGGTAATTATTTTACTGCAATAATATAACTGTGAAATATCATTAATATATTCCACAGTAAACAAGATAACAAACTTGTATTTATTCAGGTGCGTGGGGAGAAGCTCGCCTGCTGTCGGACCTGATGCTGCCGCTGCTGGAGAAGCTGCCCGAGGAGTTAAAAACCAAAGAATTTTATACTACACTCTTCGACGCTTTATTTACTGGGTTTGTGTATAACTAAAATTTTCTATACATTTTCCTTTAATGTTTACATTATTAAACTTGTAGGCAATGTTGCAAGCTTATTTAAAAAGCCAAATTAATTAAATTTTTGCATTAACACTAGTGACTCACCCTCGCGTCGTTTGGGTTCATCTTTTGGTGCTCCCAGAAAATGTTTGTAGCACAAAAAATGAAGAACTTTAATGCAACCTTGCGAGACCTCCTTAATTCGGTCCTATCGCAAAATCCTTTCAAAGCGGACGTTTGCTAACTATAACTACCTCTCTGCCTACTTTCATCTTTATATATCAATTGGTTTTTGATATTTCGTGATGAGTGAGTGAGTGACCTTTTGCTTTTATATATTTAGATTTAAGTTGTTTAATAATATTTAGCTTTACCTAACTTAAAAGTAAGACACGATAGAACCTTTCCATAAAACTCACGTGTGATTCTAATTAACTGTCATCTTACAGGTTAGAAAATAAGAGCATACTAAGTTCAAAAAGCGAAAGCCAAATTTGGGTAAAGAATATATCAGACTGCCTCCGCTACCTGTCGGAGCAGCGGCACGAGTTCGTGCCGGAGGTGGCGGGCGCGGCGCTGCGCGGCTGGCTGGCGCGCGCGCTGGCCGCGTCGCCGGCCGCGTCGCCAGCCGCGCTGCCAGCCGCGCAGCCAGCGCGCGCGCGTCTGCTGGCCGCCAGCGCCGCGCGACTGGCCGCGCTGGCGCGTTGCTGGCTGCTCCGCGACGACTGCGACCAGCTGCTCAGGAACTTCTGGCAGAACATCGGCTCCACCATCTCGGCACAGATAGACAAACTGACGGTGGACGAAAACGAAATCGCGCAGCTAATACAGGATCATACGATACTGTTGAAGACTCTGAAGACATCGTTCGATCAGGAGAAAAAACAACTGAGCATCCAATTTGCAGATGAAAAGACGGAGAAAGTTGAGATAGAAACCAAAAGTGTTGTTACATACGACAAAACGTTAACGGACAGGTATAATCACAATTTGAATGAAATAGTGGAAAGGACTTGTTGCCTTTACTTTGAGTTTGCTCACAATAAAATGATGTCCCGAGCAGTTTTTTCTTCGTTAATAACATTATTGGTGGAGTTTGACAGTAAAAATCTTTTCTTGGCTATTTCGAGACATTTTAATGCAGATTCTCTGTATAGTTTTTATGATAAAGTGTTGAAAAGTTGGCTCTCCGGTGACACTATGCGGTGCGAGACGCTGGTGGAAGTGGTGTTCTTACTAGTAAAGTACTTCACTGAAGAAGAACAAGAGAATATGTACAACTCCTTCCAACAGGTATGAATACATAATATATTACTATTTAGTTAAATATAATTAAAATGGCATTGGTAAGTATGTAGTGTTATTTGAAATTATTTATTGCTATGCAATTCTGAATTTCATCATCATCATCATCGTCAGTCTGTTTTATCGTCCCACTTCTGGACACGGGCCTTCCTCAGTACGAAGGGGATCAGGCCATAGTCCACCGCGCTGGTCTAGTCTTGCGCTGGTCTTGATTGACGGACTTATGTTGAATTAAAATTTATTAAAAAATAATTACTTTCATTAACATTCTTGTTTTTTCTAAGAGATTTCTGACAAAAATCAGTGTCTGTAACTGAAAATAAAAAAAATATGTTATTTCACATATATATTTAAAAAAGGAACTAAGTTCCTTATCCTTATCTCACGCTTTTTTCTAACATTACGGACGTTTTTTTTCGGCTAGGGTACTCCTACGCGACGTCCCATGAGGAACTTCGTTCCAAAAATTCAAGTGCCCAGCAATGGGACGTTAAAAAAGGGCTGATGATGAAGTGAGTAATAAAGCATGAACGTGTGTGTCAGTTCCCGCCGCTGGTGGTGGAGTGGTGCCTGTCGCCGGCGCTGCTGGCGGCGCGGCGCGGCGCGGCGGCGCGGCGCTGGCTGCGCGGCGGCGTGCTGCTGGCCGCGCTGCCGGCGCTGGCCCGCCGCCGGGGCGCGCGCGCGCACGACCTGCTGCTGCGCTGCTGTGCGTGCGACCACGACGGCGGTGAGGACTCACTACTTGCTTTTATATTTAACTAGCCATTTCTGCGGCTGCGCTCGCGTTCTATGGGCTGAGAATCAAAAGAACGTTTTTTGTAACATTTAACCCTATAGCCTAATATATCCTTTCTCGATAAACGGATTATCCAATACAATAAGATTTTTTTTAATCAGACCAGTAGTTCCTGAGATTAGCGCGTTCAACCAAACAAACTTCAGCTTTATAATATTAGTATAGATTCCTCGGCACACTAGGTGAATAAGTTAGACGATAACAAATGGAAAATGTCTATCGTCACAACATTTGTAGTACCTATGAACTACAAGTGATACCCAAGACATCACAAGTACCAGGCGAGCATAACTCTTAAGGAGATCTCGTATGGGGAATTCGTGCACTATCTGTGCCAGTACTTTCTTTTTCTAATTAGCTTTGATGTGTATAATTTATATTACTCAATGTTTTCAATGCTACGAGTATTCGACAATTTTATGACCTAATTAACGAACTTAAGGCGGACATCAAAAGAAAATTCTAGAGTTAACTAATATACACTAAGAATAATACGAAACTTACTACAGTGTTAAAAGTAATAATGTTTTCTCAAAACCCCACTGTTAATAGAGTTAATGGTGAGCTCGGCGGCGGTGGAGCAGGCAGTGGCGGAGCAGTGCGCGGCGCTGCGGGCGGACGCGGCGGCGCTGGCGGCGCGGCCGGCGGCGCGGCTGGCGGCGGCGCTGGCGGGCACGCGCCAGGCCGAGCTCGCCGCGCCGCTGCTGCGAGAGCTCTTCCGACTCAACCTCACGGTTAAGGTGAGTGAAGTGATCGGTGTTCATTGTTGAGCATATGTTTTCGTTCAATACCATAAAGCTAAGCGTCCACAGGTTGGTATCGTACGCATCGGACGCATCGCAACAAACGCATTAATTTTCCATAATACGTCCACTGTATCGGCAGAGATCGGACCAGCCAGTAGACCAGCAATCGGATTGCCGATGCCAGTTCAATTCGGATTTTCTTATTGATTGTACGTGTGTTTGTGAAAATGGAAGAAAGCGAAGAAGAACAGGTCGTTGTTGCTTGTTGTTAGCAGGAGAGGAAGAAAATGAAAAAAAAAACTAAAAAAAGGAAACATAATATCTGGATACGCGACATATTCAAAAGTTGATTGTGATTTGTTAAATGATGATACCAAGTTCTTTGAATTACTCTTTGAATTACTAAATTCAATTTTCTTGTTGTAATCCTGAAACCTTATTTAGTAAGACAGGAGAGGGGCGCGATTCTGTATGACGTCATCGGCACGCAACGCAAAAGTTGCCTCATTAGTGGACACACTTGTATGACTCTCTATACAAAGAATGCTATTATCTGTTTGATGCGATGCGTCCGATGCGTACGATACCGACCTGTGGACTCTTAGCTTTAGTGAGAATTTATAAATAGTGTTAATGTTAAAATTCCGTTGCGCAGGGCGGCGCGGCGCGGGCGGAGGCGCTGGCGGCGTGGCGCGGCGCGCTGGCGGCGCTGCGGGACCACGCGCCGCTACTGGACGCCGCTATGCAGGACCTGCACGGACACGTGTATAGCTGTGTATAGCTTATATTATGTTAAAACTTCATGCCAAGTTTCATAGTGGGCTGCGCAGTCGTTTAGGAGCTACATGTATTTTAATGCCAATACGGGGCAATTCTAGTGTCTAGTCAGTTAGCGCGACTTATGGACATTAAATTATAAACATTCACTGAATCAGCAATATACTGTTCCAATTTTATTGTCTTCTTATTAATCGTATATTTTTTTATTGAAAAAGTATATAATGGCACTGGTATACCCCGTATCGTATGCGTATAATTTGCCAATTTAAGTCCACTAACGCCATCTCTGAAATGAAACAAGAACTTTTTCGAAAACATCTTTATCTTGTGCCTTAAGTTTACGCGCCATTTCAAATAGTATTCTTTGGCGCCATTTTTTTTAGTTGACGTAGCAACTAGATACTTACTGAGTGTGTGCGTGCTGTTTTTTAGTGAAATAATTATTTACTATGGCTCCTTATGGTGACCGGTGTTTTAATCCATTTCGGTTGCCGTGTCATCAAAAATATAAAAATCTAAGAAAATTATCTAAGACATTAGCAGTAAAATGGTCATTTGCAAGCAATTTATATGTTTGTAAACAATGTAGACAACGTCTTAGTAGTGAATTGCCGCCAAACGACAGTCAAGATGTCGTCCCGTGTAGTCAATCATCGATTGAATTTTCACAGCAATCTCAAGGTATATCTTTTATTCCTGAAGATAGTAAGTTTACAGATGCTTCAACTCAGACAAACGACACGAACGAGCATGAAATTCTTCAGCAGTTAAAAGAAAAATTTAATGATCCTTCTACATCCGACTGTCAAAACAATGATCCTGACTTTGGCACCTAAATCGTGGACTGAAAACAGACTAGCCGAGGAATTTCTGACATCTAGACGACAAGCTAAAAAGGCAAAGGAACTGGTCATGAAAAATGGTATTTTATCTTCACCAAATCCACGTGGAGGTCGAAAGTTGTCACCTGAAACGGAAAACCTAGTAGCAAAGTTTTATCTACGAGAAGATATTTCCCGGATAATGCCCGGAAAAAAAGACTTTGTGTCTGTCAAGTTAGATGACGGAAAAAGAGTTCATCTACAGAAGCAGCTATTATTGTGCAATATCAATGAATTATACCAACAGTTTAAATGTGAATATCCTGAAATAAAGGTAGGCCTCACAAAATTCTTTACATTGCGGCCTAAGCAGTGCATTTTTGCAGGAGATTCTGGAACGCATGTAGTCTGCGTGTGTATTTATCACCAGAACATTAAATTGATGTTAAGTGAGGGAGATATTCCAGCACTTACATCCGAGTTAGCAATCAAATTAACATCTTATAAAGATTGTTTAAAAAAGATGATGTGTTCAAATCCTACACCAATTTGCCATCTGATGACTCAAAAATCACCATCAAACGAACGTTGTAGCAATTGTCCTGGCCTTACCGAAATTCGCGAGCACTTAAAAACAATACTTGATGAAAATCAAATAACAAGTGTGCAATTTAATTCATGGATTGGTACAGATAGATTCTCAGTCACCACTCAAGTTCTTCCTTCAGATGATTTTGTAGATAGCCTATGCACATCTCTAGATATTTTGAAACCTCACGCCTACATCGCAGACCAGCAAGCTCAATATTTAAAATCACTAAAAGAAAATATACTCGAAGGTGACGTGATTGTTCAATGCGATTTTGCAGAGAACTACAGTTTTGTAATACAAGATGCTGCGCAGTCTTTTCACTGGAATAACAACCAGGCCACTCTTCTGACATCGGTTTTTTACTATCGTGATGGACAAGAACTGAAACACGGAAGTATAGTAATGATTTCTGATGACTTACAACATGACACTGCGACTTTTTTCACGTTTCAAAATATATTACATCGGCATCTCCAAGAAAATAACATACTTTCAAAAAAATATATTTTTATTACTGACGGGGCACCTCAACATTTTAAAAACAGATTTAATTTCATAAACCTTTTTCATTTCTATCAAGATTTTGGCACAGAAGTAGAACATCATTTCCATGCTACTGCCCATGGGAAAGGACCGTGTGATGGCCTTGGTGGTAATATAAAGCGCTTAGCAACACGGGCTAGCTTACAGTCAGCCCCAAGCAAAGCGATCACTACACCCAAGCGTCTGTATGAATGGGCTAAATTGTCATTGTCACATACTGCAATTTACTATTCTAATAAAGATGAAATCGAGCAAAATAGGATACATCTCAAAAGTCGCTTTGAATGCGCAATAACCATACCTGGCACCAAAAAATACCATGCTTTCATTCCAACCACTGATGGTATGTTAATAAAACGAACAAGTAACTGTACAGCACATAAAATTGTAAATATTTGTAAATAAAACATTTATTCATAATTTCTTGTTTGTTATCTACCATTATAAAAGAAAAAATATACCAGCGACAGTGTTATTTAACTACCTACTATTTTAATTAATATTGCAGTAAGTCGCGCTAACTGACTAGATGCTAGAAGTTGGCCATTGCTTCGCATCGGCATTAAAATACATGTAGCTCCTAAACGACTGCGCAGCCCACTATGAAACTTGGCATGAAGTTTTAACATAATATAAGCTATTTTTTTCGCGATCTAAAGAATTTTTAAAAAAATGCGAACTTTGTGAAAAAGTAAAAAAAAAATTTTATTCTTCATTTTTTTAGCAATTTAAAAAAAAAATAAATTCAAAATATGAGGATGAATAGAGTAATAAATGTAGTATATAATTCATCGATCAATTTTTTTTTAAATCACTGTTCTTGAACTGATAATGACATTCGAAGTAGTGCATGTCTCACGTTTACTGAGATCTTTAAAGACCCATATTTTTAAAACTAGGCTTGGAAATGCAAAAATATTTCGTATCTGTGACGAGGATGTGTACAGGTATAACATACTAAAATATAACTGAAATCGGAAACTTGATCCTTTTTTCGCTGTCCGCTTCACGTGAAATGCCCCATATACTAAACAGAAACAATAAGTTCGTCATAAATCCATATTTCACATTAAAATTTGTAAATACGAAATTTCGTATTATATGATGAACGGGTTTAAATAAAATTTTATCATCCAGACCTCAAACTGCAGTACTCCAAGATTAGACGTAGGCTCTTCTTAGACAGTTCTTTGTCGTAATACTCTTAGGTTTTTTCCCAAATATTTGACATTATAAATGAAACTATCTTTTCGGATTTTGTCGCGGATTTATTATGATTTTTGGTTCCCGACGTTTCAAATGCTTTACAGCGTACATGGTCACGGGAGAGACTAAGGTATTAGACGTCTGAGGGGGTTATATACTTGATACAGACAGTGCCTACCAACAATTTACAAAAAAATTCAAAATGACATGTATAATTGAAGTAAAACTTCTTTAGAACCGTTGTGATTTCTAAACTCGATGAAACGAAAAAATAAGTCTATGGTACCAGGCACTTAGAGACGGGGAAGAGTTAGCCTTAGTTAGATTTCGCTCACCGCGAGTCAGTGACATTTCTAACTCTGTACTAACTCTTGGGTGTGACCTTCGCGCCATATTCCTCACGCGACGAGCTTAGACGGGGTTATTTAGTATAAAATATATAAAGGAGATTTAAAAATTAGTTTGCCAAAGAAGCTTTACTTCTGACATGTGTACTTTGTACACACGCACTTTTTTTTTATATGGTGAATTTTTCGGGAACCAAAATTATAATAAATCCGCGACAAAATCCGAAAAGATAGTTTCATTTACAGTCCTTTGTGAATGCACAGTATGGAGGAGCTGGACGTGCGACGGCTGCGGCGCGCGGCGGCGCTGTGCACGCGGCGGGCGGCGCGCGCGCTACTGGCGGCGCCCCCCGCCCCCGCCCCCGCCCGCACACCCGCGCTGCACGCGCTGCGCGCTGACTGCATCTTCGGTACGCACTACCGAATTTTTTTATTAAATAAAAACTTCTTTAGGCGCACCGCACACAGATTTGTGGGTAGTAAGTTGGGCTGATCCTTCATGCTCGGAGGTGAAACGCTCGATCGGGTGAACTCGGGACCGCCGAGTGTACCCGAGCGAGACAGATACAGTCAGCTCTGCTCGTAGCAGTTGTATCGCTATCAATTCTTACGTCTTAATTGTCTTTATTGAATTAATAGTTATAGTTGATACGTAATGATAATTATTATTTTAATTGGATTGGCCAATGAAGTTTTCACTTCTACCGTGCGGTCTTAAGCGCACACTCTTTTTTTTATTTAACAAGCACACTAACAATATACATATATAACATTTCACATAATCTTATTCACAATATAAAGCAAAAGCCTGATATGTATATCTATAACTAGTGTACATAGCATTCACTGTATACAATATTTAAGAGTATTTTAGAATTGTAACAGATTTGTAACAAATATATTAATATTATAATATATTAATATTTGTTACAAATCTGTTACAATTCTAAAATTAAATTATGCTACATTTTATTGATGTGATCTAATAGCTTACGTGTAAAAACAGAGTAGGTATCATGAAAAATGTCAATACCAAGAATCGATTTCTGTAAATTATTATATTTAGCACATATACGTAAAACTGGAGCTTGGCTACCGAGGTTAGATCACTAGGTAACTTCCTCGTAAACTTTAAATTATTATTTCTCATTAAAACAAATACAAATGAAAAATTAATATACATTAATCCACATCAGGTAACCTCAACTGTCCATTTGATGACGAGAACGAGCTCATACAGCAAGTCGTAAGCGACTCAGACAAGGAGCACGAGGAACTAACGAAAGAGGACCTTATGATATATGTGCATACGAGTCTGTTTCGGTCGTTCTTCTTGCGCGCGACGCTTAATCGCAACGCGTGCTTGGAGGAAGACGACGACACGGGGGAGGTCAAGGTGGCCGGCGAGGAGGGAGTGGCTAGTAGCGAGCGTGTGGGAGATGGCGAGGAGGGAGTGGGAGGTGACGAGGGTGAAGGTACGGGGGAAGGAGAGGGCGCGGCGCTGCTGCGGGACGAGCTGTACCGGGATCAGTTCGAGCTCATGCTGGAAGAGTTCGTGGTGCTCAATTCTCTGTACGAGAGATACGCCTTTGTGAGTTGTTGGATACTTCGTATTTTTACAAAGAAACCTTGAAATAATTAGTTTTCATTATACTCATGTATATGTAAAAAGCTAAAATTAACTACATTCTTTGTTCCATATATTTATTACATTAATGACTATCTTTTCTGAAATATGGATGAAAAATAAAAAGAATATGTAATTGTTTGTGCATCACAGCACACAAAAATATTAAATGCGTGCGTACAAAGTACACATGTCAGATGAAAAACTTCTGTGGCAAACTAATTTTTAAATCTCGTTTATATATTTTATACTAATCCCGTCTAAGCTCGTTGAGAGAGAGCTCTTTCCCGTCTATGAGTGCCTGGTACTTGTACTGGTACTCGTTTATATTTATAATATTTTACAGCTTTAGATTTCCGAGACTTCTTAGAGGAAGGAAAAAGGAAGATAGAAAAATGAATAAATACAATTTTAAACATATTTTATTATCATATTTTTGTAATTAAAATAAATAAAATGTGTCGAAAATTAATACAAATTCCCTTTCTCGCTCTCTCTTAATCGGTCTCAATCGTTCTCTCTCTCTACTCAAAAACGTTTCACATCCGTTACATGTCGCGTTTCATTCATAAGAATTTTACCCACATGCGCGCAAAGAAATTTTACTTCAAAAAGTGTTTAATTACTTAATATTCATTATAATAGTTACAATTTATTTCTACAGTGGGAGCACTATGATATAATAAAGACAAGCAAAGAATGTATGGAGAAGGTCATTGAAGATATGTTGTCAGAAATTCCAACAGACATCCAGAACACTCTTCTATCACATCTGACCGAGGTGGCGGCCACGCGAGGCTACTACTGGGCATTTGCTAGAAGGTTCTTGGAGGTCAAAATGAATCAAATGGCCCAAAAAACTTGCGGTTCACAAAATCAAACTATAGAAAAACCTGAAAATGATGATGACCCAGAAAGTCTGAAAACTGATGAAGCAGACGTGTCATCCAGATCAGAAACTGACGAAGCCAAGGAAGGTACTGAACCGGATGTGCCCGAAACAGAAAGTGCTGCGGATTTATTTGATATGAGTAAATTAGAGGAAATTGTCACGGGGACTGGATACTTCCACAGCTTACAAGTAAGGATAATTATGTTTATAATAAATATGTTTAATCTATACTAATATTATAAAGCAGAAGAGTTTGTTTGTTTGGTAGAACGCGCTAATCTCAGGAACTACTGGTTCGATTTGAAAAATTCTTTTTGTGTTGGATAGTCCGTTTATCGAAGAAGGCTATATATACTACATCACGCTACGACCAATAGGAGTGGAGGATCAATGTTGCAAAATCGGGAAGGGCGGGCGTTAGTTCTGCGAGGTATCATACTGTGCGACTCGGAAAGAAATTGGTTTCTGGAATCTCTTTAGAATGCGTGCGAAGCCGCAGAGAATGCTGGTTAGTTATAAGTTGCTAGATAGATAACATATTATATGTAAGACCAAATTCATTAATTGAGGTTGTTTTCATTGATTGTAAGATTTAAAGTTATAAGTAGAGTAACACTTCATATTATTCTGTAAGATACGAGTAGACATGATGTATGATAGGATACCTAAATAATTATTATTAATCAACTTTGGACTCTTATTAAAATGCCGTAAATAAATAAAATAAATACATATGTTGGGACACTATTACACACAGCGCTATCTAGTTCCGTGATAAGCTACGAAGCTTGTGTTACGGATACCGGATAGTTTATATACTACATATTATGTAGCTTTAAATAAATACATATTATAAATAAAAACACCCATGACTGGAGTACAAACATCCGAGTTTAACTAATGAATGCCCCCAGCGGGACTCGAACCCGCGACCGCTGGCGTAAGAAAGTAGGGTCACTACAAACTGCTCCAAACGTGTCGTAAATATTAGTTAAGTACAGTACAGTTCTCGAGACTTAAGCTCATGCATTATTTGTACGTGCAGTGTACGGATACGTAAAGCTGATGGCGTAGCGCGTTGCGAGTGGTTTAAACTCGTTTTAACTGGTTTTTGATGCGCGGCTATTGGCTTTTAGCTATCACTCACACAAATGCTTAAGTCTCGAGAACTGTAGTTTAGGACAGAAAGTTGTAAAGACTGTTCGTATCCAGGCGGAATTGAAGTGGGTGGCGGACTCGCCGGCGAGCTCGGCGCGAGCGGAGCGCGTGGCGAGCGTGCTGCTGCTGCGCGGTGTGGCGGCGGCGCACGCGGGCGACGCCGCGCTGCTGGCCGCGCTGGCCGCCGACCTGCGCGCCGGCCTCGCCGCGCTCGACGCGCTCGTCAACACATACTACCGGCACAACCACGTCATGCTCTACGAGAGGTACGTGGCCTTATATTTTGTTTGAGGTTCATTTTGAAATTAAAGAATATATTCTATTAGCGACTTGCCCTCGCTTCGCTCGGGCTCTTCCCTAGATTTAACACAGGCAAAGCCGCAGTATCCGGTAGTTATGCATATAAACCTTCGTCTTGAATCACTCTATCTATTAAAAACACCGCATCAAATTCCGTTTCGTAGTTTTAAAGATTTAAGCATACAAAGGGATATAGGAACAGAAAAAGCGACTTTGTTTTATACTATGTAGTGATAATACCGTACAGTATTATTTCTATAGTACCATACAGTTTAAAAAAATGTTTTATTTTCTGAATTTGTATGGAAACTTGTTATGTTGTCATACAATCATGCTCTGTATCGCAAAAGATACTTATAACTATAGGTATATAATGATTCAATACAACCCAACTGAAACCAATATGGACTTTATATATTAATTTAAGAAAGTAAGAAAAAGAAACTCTATTTAAGAAGTAATAATTGTACTATAAATTAACTTGCAAAATATTATACTTCTATGATTACAATATTTGAACATTAAGAAACAAATGGACATAGTTATGCAAACCAGAACCAACTCACAGAATTACTGTTTTTAGATATCATCGATTTTCATGAAAAATTGTATACAAAGTTTGAATAAACCTCTTTCCCAAAAATACCTTTATAATATTATAGAATATGTAGATAGCTTAGATTTTTTTAGCATATTATATAAAACGCGCAATTTTGGACATATCTGTGTATTTAACTCAATTTCATCAAGATTGTGGGTTGGTTCTGGTCTGCATAACTATGTCCAAATGGCGTGACAATACTCGTCCTCCGCAGAGACCTGAACAGCGCGCCGTGGGGCCAGGTGGTGAGCAACGCGTGCGCGGCGGACCTGCTGCGGCTGGCGCTGCGGCGGCGCGGCGACCAGCTGCCGCCGCACGTGTGGGACTTCGCCACCATCTCGCTGTGCTCGCTGGCCTCCTCGCTGCGCGCCAGCGCGCCGAACCTACACACTGCCAAGGTACCGCATTGTCTCGTGAAGATGTTTTTTACCTTTTCAGTCTTTTACACTAACACTTATTTACTATTATATAGTTCATACATCAAAATGACATTTAGGCTGTAGTTTTTAAATATATTACTGGTATAAATTATTGCATTGATGATTTTTGAAGTGAAACTTCTTTAGTACCGTTGTCATTTCAAACTCGATGAAACGAAAAAATAAGTCTATAGTACCAGGCACTCAGAGACGGGGAAGAGTTAGCCTTAGTTAGATCTCGCCCACCGCGAGTCAGTGACATTTCTAACTCTGTCTAAGTCGTGGGTGTGACCTTCGCGCCATCTCCTTCTCTCGACCAGCTTAGACGGGGTTATTTAGTATAAATATAAAGAAGATTTAAAAAATAATTTGCCAAAGAAGTTTTACTTCTGACATGTGTACTTTGTACACTTTTTAATTTTTTAAACGCGTATATATGCGCGAATAAAGAGTAATAACAAGGAGCGTCCGGCAGGTGGCGATGATGTCGCGTGCCGTGCTGCAGCTCTTCGTGGCGATTCGCGAGTTCGCGGGCGGCGTGCGCGCGCGCGCGCTGCGCCGGCAGCCCGCGCCGCACGTGCTGGCGCTGGCCGCCGAGTGGGACGACATCTTCGCGCCAGACCTCAACGACAACCTGTTCGAGCTCATGCTGCGAGTGCTGGGTGCGTTCTGATGCATTGAATTGTTAAACCTAATTCATTTATATACCTACTAGTTTTTCAAAGACATTTGTTCTAATTTTCAATTTGGAAAATACACCAGCCGTCAGTTAGCAGGTAACAGTGAGTCCAGGGCGGTGCAAGATCGCTTGTGCATTTAAATGAAAATATTTTACTGAGCATAAACATTGTTACAATTTCTTACTGAACGTCATGAGTCTACCACCAGTTCAGAAAAAAGAAACTTCTGACCTGAGAAGAACTGGCGAAAGAAACTCAGCGGGACTAATTTTATTCTCTCTCTTTTTCAAACTAAATTTTAAATTAACAATAATTCTATATGTTAAAATAGCCTGGCGGAGATCACATCATTCCCGAGGCGTAATGTGTGTGACCTGTAACTCGGCGTAAGCGTGTCACAGGCATTACAAGTTTATGTTTGCTCGTAGTATTAATGCTATGCATGTCGCAATTCTTGGGAAATTCGTGTATATTTTTATGAACATACATAACATTTTCGTACACGTATTGAGAAGCAACAGTCAGTTTATTTCTGTTGTATTCATTGCTTTTGTAACTGTGTGTATTCCCGCAGAGGAGGAGGAGCGACCGATGACGCTGTCGCGCGTGTGCGTGGCGGGCGCGCTGGCGGCGGCGCGCGGCTCTCTACAGTGGTCGCGGCTGGCGGCGGCGGCGGTGGCGCGGCGGCCGGCGGCGCGGCTGGCGGCGGCGGCGGGGGCCGCGTTGCGCCGCGCGCCGCCGCCCGCGCTGGCGGCGCTGGCCGACGCCGTGCTGGCCGCCGTGGACGAGCCGCTCGTACTCGACGACGGTCAGACACCAACTTACACATTTTATTTCTTATCATTACTTATATTTACTTTTATTTAATTATACAAAGATTATTTATATCCAATTACACAAGACAATTTAATTTTGTCACCGTATTACCATTATACTTCCTTAGATTTCCGCGAATATTTGATATTTTTAATGTGCTTATTATTTTGAGTCTTTGCAATTTTTCTTTCATTTTCAATTTCCTACGATTTCAATAATTAGCAAGTAATGATCTCGGATGACTATATTTTTCAACGTTCACACGAATTTAAAAAAAGTTTATATAAAAATAAAAAAGAAAATAAAATTTTTAATATATTTAATACAATGAAATGATGGTATTAATCCTGCTGTTCCAACAGCGGAGAAGCTGGCGGCGTGGACGGCGAGCGACGCGGAGGAGGGCGAGGGGGAGGAGCGCGGGGCGGAGGAGTGGGCGGCGCGCGACGCGCAGCTGCAGCTGCTGCAGCTGGAGGCGCCGCTGCGGCACCTCGCCGACCTGCTGGACGCGCTGCTGCACGGCGTCGAGTGAGTCGCGGCTGAGGATACTTCATCACCCTTTAATTATTTAGCAAATTACTATTACTATTCATTTCAATGGATATTCATTGATAATATGTACATTTAAACCTTTAAGTCGTGCTTATAATTTAATAATCACGCTTAATCGACGACACGTTTGGCGCAGTTTGTAGTGACTTTCTTGCGCCAGCGATCGCGGGTTTAAGTTTCGTTGGGGGCATTCATTTGTTAAACACAGATGTTTGTATTCCAGTCATGGGTGTTAATATTTATAATAATATGTATGTATCTAAACTTATATATTTAGTACTACTACCCGGTATCCGTAACACAAGCCTCGTAGCTTACCATGGAACTAGATGGCGTGTAATAATGTCCCAATCCCAATGACTGCAATGTGCGGTGTGTGTGTGTGCAGGGTGATGGTGGGCACGTGCGAGACGGTGGCGGGGTCGGGCGCGGCGCGCGTGGCGCTGGCGGCGCTGCTGGCGGCGCGCGCGCTGCTGCGCCGCGCCGGCCTCGCGCGCAGGGACCTGCACCACTGCTACGTGCGCGTCATACGGTACGCACTTACATGCATCATTCATAATAATTGAAATTTGTACAAAAAAAAGTGCGTGCGTACAAAGTACACATGTCAGAAGTAAAACTTGAATTTAAATTAAGGCTAACTCTTCCCCGTCTCTGAGCGCCTGGTACTATGGACTTATTTTTTCGTTTCATCGAGTTTGAAATCACAACGATTCTAAAGAAGTTTTACTTCAAAAAAGTGCGTGCGTATAAAGTACACATGTCAGAAGTAAAACTTCTTTAGCCAACTTATTTTTAAATCTCGTTTATATTTATACTAACTAACCCCGTCTAAGCTCGATGAGAGAGGGAGATGGCGCGACGATTACACCCACGCGTTAGACAGACCTAGAAATGTCACTGACTTGCGGTAAGCGAGACCCCCGACCTGCGCATCTTGACCGTCTGAGGGGTGGTAGCGCTTACTCTTCCCTGTCTCTGAGTGCCTGGTACTTGTACTGGTACTCGTTTATATTTATACTAATTAAAGCTTTAAATTTCCGAGACTTGGGAGGGAAAAGGAAGATAGAAAAAAAATAATTTTATGTTATTATAAATTTGTAATTAAAATGATAGAAGTGTCGAAAATTAATACAAATGCCCTTTCTCGCTCTCTCGTTCTCTCCCTCTTCTCAAACGTCACATCCGTTTCATGTCGCGTTTCATTCGTAAAAATTTAACCCTCATGCACGCAAAGAAGTTTTACTTCAAAAATCATAATATCTTGAATTGTTTTATCTATAAACGAAGGTGCTGCTTGCTCTTTCTATTTTTTTTTGAGACAAAAATCCAATTTTATATTCAACTCAACCACGCGGTAAAAACGCTACAACATGAACATACTAAGGTTGATATTTTCTAAAGTATTAATAAGTACCTACAGTGTCAACAGATTTAAGGTATTGTATGAAAAGACTGAGAAAAAATTTTGCGCTAGCAAAAACAGCACTGTAATCAGCCATGCCATTAGTGACAGATAGTGCTACAGAATTAAAATTTATATAGGTGATAGTTTACTTGTTCATGGAGATGACGTTCATTTAACGAAAATGTTGGAACGAAGTTCCATATCGCGCGTTGTGAAAGGGGGCTAGACGGAAAAAATTCTTACGAAAAGTTGTCACGACACTTTTTGCTATAGTAAGAAAATAACCTAACACATTTTAGTTTTTTTTTTCAACAATGAAATGGGTGTCAATTTCGAGGTTTCTCGGGGTGCTGATTGCGAAAATGAGGTCTATTTTCAAATCCAAGATGGCGGATATCCGGTTTTTTTTCAATAATTACATGGGTGTCATTTTCGAGGGTTCTCGGGGTGCTGATTGCGAAAATGAGGTCCATTTTCAAATCCAAGATGGCGGACATCCGGTTTTTTTTCAATAATGACATGGGTGTCATTTTCGAGGTTTCTCGGGGTGCTGATTGCGAAAATAAGGTCCATTTTTAAATCCAAGATGACGGACATCCGGTTATTAAAAAATAATTATAATTCCTTCACTTATTAATCGAAAGGAACTTCGTTCCATCCGGGTGTCCCTTGACACCTCTCAAGTTTTTTTTTTTAAATTTTCGAGAAAAAATAAGATATTTAATGATTTTTTTTTAAAAAGAGTGTGATTTTGCAGGGAGAGGAAGTTCGCGAGCCTGGTGCTGCCGGGCGCGCTGCGGCTGCTGCCGGCCGCCGCGCTGCGCGAGCGCCCGCCCTACGCGGTACTGCGGCACTTCTACATGCCCTTCGAGCTCGACGTTTATGGTCAGTGTTTGTGTTGAAGTAGTTTTGAATAGTGTTACATGAATTCATAATTTATATATTTTAGAAGTTTATGTAGTTGAAAACATTTGTATACATTGTACACTAAAAAAATTTAAAAATCGATTTTTGACGACTTTCGAAATTAAAAGCTGTCCTTTGGAGAGGGGTCTTAAAACATCAAAAACTAACATTTTTGCACGCGAGACTCAAAAAAAAAGTTTTGAGCCTTCACGGGACGCCTGGCAGATGTGAAATATCGAAATTATTTTGTACAAGTAATAGGCACAAAAGTATAGATTATGACAGGAATTAAATATGACATGATAAAAATTTCAATATTACGAATTTTCTTCAGAAAATGATGACTGTTAATTTAATATACATTTATTTTCTTCATATACAAAATGTTTTAATTCAAGAACTCCTTTAAAATCGTGACAACTCATTTAAATTCATTAGTTATTTCGGTTAAAGTTAAATTACCTATAGACTACGTATAGTACACATATTCCATCATATAACGTGACGGTGACGCGTCGCCATGCCATAAATCAGGTTGACCCTCCGTCTATAGATGTTTCACATCAAAAAGTAGTCGGTTTTGTTTGCGCCACCCTAATGTCCACTGTATGTCGGTGTTTAGAGCCGTGCTCGCACGCGGTGGTGGGCGCGCTGGCGGCGGGCGTGGTGACGGAGGCGCTGGCGGCGGGCGCGGAGGCGCGCGCGTGGGCGGGCGCGCTGCCGCCGCGCGCCGCCGCCGCGCTGCGCCGCCTGGTCCGCGTCGCCGTGGCGCCGCCGCTGCGCGCGCGACAGCTGGCGCCGCTGCGCGCGCGCGCCGCCGAGCTGCGCGACACGCGCGTCACCGTGCACGTGTCGCGCGGCGACGCCGAGCTGGAGCTGCGCGCCGACGACCTGCAGCAGACGCTGAGCGTGCACTTCCACGACGAGCACCCGCTGGTGCCGCCGCGCGTGGCCGCCGCGCCCGCCTCCACGCACGACACGCAGTGGCTCGTGCTCTACCTCGCGCATCAGGTAAGGCATAGTTCACATGCAAAGCAAGATCTTTATGAAGGATTTAGATGACAAACGCTAACGCGCGTTGTGAGAGTTTGTCAGTCTGTTTCCGTACAGCTTAGGTAATGCACGTGGAAGAAGCTATTATTATCCGGCTCGAAGGACCACAAATATGTACGGGCTGAGACGAAAACCCCTTTGGTTGATATTAATATTTATAGGAATTATTGAGAGATAAGATTGAGATAGTCCAAACTAAAATTAATTGTATAATATTAATAATACGAAAACAACACCTATTTATTTACGAAAATTATAAAACGACGTGTCATCGCGATGGTAAGACACTTAACTGAAAAATGTTAACGCACGATCGCCTGCGTCTAGATTTTTTCTTTTATGTAAATACTAGGTTGTCTAGTCGTGTGATTTGAAAACGTGCGTCAAATTTTGTCATCTGAACATGGCCAATCTTACTAGGATTTTTGATAATATATGTATTGAATCTTCTTCTGAATACAAAGATTATAGTTACTTCAATGTGGTGGCAACGTTGCAGAACGGCAGCATGCTGAACGCGGCGCGCATGTGGGTGTGTGCGGCGCGCGCGCGCGCGGCGGCGGCGCCGCAGTGCTACGTGTGCTACTGCCGGGCGCCGGCGCGCGGGGCCGCCGCCTGCCCGCAGTGCCGCAACGTCTTCCACGCGCACTGCCTGGTGCCTCATTGTTCATTACTTATCATCATCATCAGCCCTTTTTTATCGACCCACTGCTGGGCACGGGCCCCCCTCAGTACGAGGGGGACTAGGCCATAGACCACCGCGCTGGCCCAGTGCATGTTGGCGGACTTCACATGTCGCACGAAAAACTTGCTAGGTTTTTCTAAGACACACAGGTTTCATCAGGATGTTTTCCTTCACCGTAAGGCTGGTAATCATGATAGAAAAATAATTCGCACATGAAAATATCAGAGATGCGAGACCTGGATTCCTACCCGCATCACTTGGATATATAAGCGAGTGCGTTACCGCTAAGCTTCCACTGCCTCGATTACTTATACATATTTATATTCATTTTGATAGAAAAGTTAATTTGGCTATGGTTTTTTTAACAATAATGAAGATTGAAAGTTTTGTAATAATCATTAGTAATTAGTATAATAAAATATAAACAAGAACAACCATCTAACATATAAATGTATATTCTAATGATTTTTGCTCAATCTTAAATATTGTATCCACAGCGCAAGTGGTTCAAGACGAGCAAAAAATCCAATTGCCCGATTTGCCGCAGCAAGTTCTGATACATGCCTCGCGCCTCCAGATCCAGACGCCGCCGGCCGCTCGCTCCAGTGTCGAGTGGACAACGCGACTAAATACATTAAAGGAAAATAGACACATTACTTACATGTTTGTTCATATTATATTATTCAATATAATTATGTAAATTTTATTATTACTGGGACTTTAAGGAATACTATAAGTTTCCATCTCACTATGTACTGTGTTAAAATCAAATGATTCCGTTCTTTAGTTAATATCTATTAAGTTAAAGATTTCTCAATTTAAGTTAAAAATTGCAAATTTTTTATTGGTCTTGACTTTCAAACATCACACAACACAGTCCGTCAGTGTGTGTTAATATTTTTTTATCATTTTACAGACTATTTAAAAATAAAAAATAAAAAATATAACAAATAATTCTAAATAATGTTGTAAATTTGTCAAAAACTTTATACAGAAAACAAATTAAATCTATAAAAAAGTAATAAATTAAGTACATACAAATTAAAAGTACAAGCGTTGTCTATTATTATCTATATTAAGCTTCTCATCTCGTGTTGTGTTATAACTGTTGATTTCCATCATCTATTTTAAACATAGGTCATCCATGACAACTTTGTTCCAACTCTAGCCTTTTGGTCATTTATAGTATTTTAATTATAATATGTGAATAACCTTTATATATATACTTTCCTACATCATTTACTTCAGGCTTTTCAATTTTTATATTAACATTGTCACCACAAATCTTTTATCAAAGCTACTGAATATTAAAATTTATCTGCCATACTTATTTCATCAAAATATTTTTTTTAAAAAGCCATTTAAAAAGAAATAATAAAACACCCATCAATACTAATTAGGTGTTTTCTCCAAATGTTAAAAAAACTCTAAAAGAAATGAGAGCCACAAATAAAACTCAACCCATGATATTTCTGATATATTTTATGTTATTAATTTAACAACAATTGTTACATAATTATATGCATAATATTATAAAATAAATTTAAGTACTAAATTATTTGTTTACTTACCTTTCTTTATATTATAAATTATGTATTAAAATGAAGTTTCATTACTTGCCTAGTGTAACGTAGTAGAAATTCATAGCATAGCGACATCTGCATCTAACGGCAAAACTACTATAGATCCTAGTATTGATTTGCTTAGTGAAGCTCACTAGATGGCGTTCTTTGAGAGTTGCATTGTGTTTCTCGTTTATTTAAATTGTTTAATACTCAGAGTCGTTTTAATTAATTACTTTCATCATTGTTTCATATGATAAATTATTTCATAAATAAATAAAATATACATTTTTTTCGGTTGGTATTAGTTTTGAAAGTTTAGTGTGGCAACACTGTGAGGTTAAAGGATTCTTTTTGCTTCATCATGATTCAGAGAAGGGAGAGGAGCCGGAGATTTAAGTTTCGTTTTTTGTGTTTGGCCAGGTTCGCCTGAGTTTAATTTAATATAATATAATGTCTTAATTTTCTTAATAATTATCTCAACAAAGTGGTGAGTAATTTCGATACTATGGTGAGATTTTCTTTTGTGGTTGTATTAGCCTATGGATGTCATATATAAATTCGTGTTCTAATTTTGTTGCAGCTTCCTCATGTTTCGTATATATGTTATAAATAAATAGTTTAATCTGATTTCGGGGATGGTGGGAACGAGAGATTTCACATATACAATCTACTCTGGTAAGATTTCAAACCATTCTTTTGAATTGGCATAGGTTATGATTCCGTCATTTTGACCACATGTTTCTTTGTTTCAGGGATTTAATTTCATTATTTAATTTAATTTAATATATTTCAAAATATTCCATATATTTAATATATATTTCAAAATTTAATTTAATATATTTCAAAATATTAAATTTTCTTTCGATGACATTCTGTCATTTTCGTTAATCTTCAATTATCGAAGCCTGGACCTTTGAATCTGGAATTTAGATACCACCTAGAAGGGATATATTTGGATATACTGGGAGCTGAGTCTTCCTTGGAACATCGGCACAATATAACACCTGTCCGTGTCGATGTGAAGACCCAGGGAGCTGGAGATCCTGCTTCTCGGTTCCTGTGGAGAGTGTTAACGCCTTGTGGTTGTTCAGAACAATGGAACCAGGTGATTTGTGTGTAAATTGATGACAGAGGTCAGTACAGACTTTAGTTTTTGTTTAACCTTATTTATACAGCGGGTGTGTTTAAGTTCTGGTGGTATACTCGTTAGGAATTATACTCATCTTATTTTATTTTATTCAATTTAAATTCAATTAACATATTTAGGAACCCTTTCTATTCGACTGAGCAACATATTATGTATCTAAGGTTTTGTTTTACACATTAAATTCTGTATTTAGTTATGGATCTTTAAAATTATAAAAATTTAGTAATAAATTAATTAGAGAAAGTTTTGGATTGTAAAAATAAAATAAAAGAAATAAATCACTATTTTGTTTAAAATTATTTACTGGTTTCTTATTTAATGTAATTGTATCGTAACCTATAACCTAGATATATTTATAAACATACATACAAATAATTTTGTGTTTTCTCTTTGTCAACGGCACATTGTTTCTGAATTAGCCGGACAACTCTTCCGACAATGTGTCGGGTGGCAAATGGCGCCCACGGATTAATTTAAATGTTAATATATTTTTTTATACAAACATTGGATAGGTATTAAAGTAAGACACTAACATTTAATTTGAATAACTTTTTTTTTGTTGTTGTTGTAATTGCAGTTTAATATCATTATTTATTGCAACTATTATATACTACCATTGTTATGTTATTTTGACAGATGAGTATATCACCAATTGGTTTTGAAAATACTGTAATATTAGTATTTTGAGTTTTGTTTTCATTGTTAAATGAGTATCACCCATATATTTTGATTATGCTGTAATATTAATATTTTGTGTTTTGACAGTTGTCAGAGTAAGAAAATTTTAAATTTAACTTCAAAGGTACATATTTTGATGATTCTGTTAATATAGGTTATGTATTTTCTTTTATTTATGTCTGTGTACTTATAGAGTTATATGAATATTTCTACTGACCAACGTTAAACTGTATTTGGTATTTCATAATAAGTTGGATGCTTTATGTTTAGAAGTATTATTTTTGTTGAGTTTATATTCTTGTTGAGTTGTGTATATGAAGGTTGTACCATACCTTACAATCTTGTTTGTTACTTATAATTGTTATTATTATTCTGTTAAGGGGAAGCATAATTGTTGAGATATATTATTTAAGGGTAAGTTAAGTTTTATAATTTTGTTTTCAAATAATTTTGTTTAAATACTGTGGAAGTAATTTTTTTGATATACTGAGGAAGTATTTTTTTTTGATATACTGAGGAAGTAATTTTTTTTATTTGTGTTAAAACTTTTGTAACTTTTTTAGTAACGGTAATACCACCAAGTTAAGTAAATTTTCTGATATTTTGGCTGTACTGATTTTGATAAATCAAAATGGAACAAACTTTTGCACAATTTCACTCGCTTTTGAAAGATGAATTAAGTTATGAGGTGTCCATTCGTTCTGAAACACCAGCACCTACCGTGCTGGGATTGAAAAAGCAATTAAAACATTTGTTAATAGAGATTCCTTCTGAATCAATTTTGGAAACGGACATTCCTGCGGAAACCGAGTTGCAGGTTGTTACTCAAAAGCTTCAGGATTTAAGAGATTTGATTAAGAAATTTGAGGAAAATAAAGAACGACATACTCTCTGTAGGGCTAAAGCTTTAGCGTCCCATTTATATTTTAGAAATTTAAGAATACATTCTACCGAGCTCACCTTAAAAGATAAGAGGAGCGAATTAAGTTCAAAATTAGATATTCTGATTTCTAGATTGGAACCTAACAACGATTGGGCTCAGGAAGATGAATCTTTGACTTCAGACAGCACCACAGTAGAATGCACTGGGGACAAAAATGTTGCCAAGTGGAAGTTAACCTACAATGGACAAGGAGACCCACGTAGCTTTATCGAACGTGTGGAAGAATATAAGAAGTCTTATGGCGTTTCAGATTCGAAGCTGTTCGTTTCTGCCTTTCATCTGTTTACAGGTAAAGCTTTGTTTTGGTTCAGAGGTAATAAGTCATTAGTTTCAAATTGGCTAGAATTAAAAAAGTTATTTTTAGAAGAATTCGACGCAGTGGATTATGACCACAGGTTAATTGGGGAAATCAGAGCTCGTACACAAGGCCCCGATGAACCAGTGTGTATTTATTTTTCGGTAATGTTCTGTATGTTTGCGAGATTGACGGCTCAGCTTTCGGAGGAACAAAAATTAAGCATACTTTTACATAACATTCGACCATGTTATTCCGAGCAATTGGCCCTAGTAACCATAGATTCAGTAGCGGTTTTGAAGGAAAAATGTCGTAAACTAGAGGCTGCCAAACAACGTTCCGCTTTGTTTTCAGAGCCCAGTAGTAATAAAGCACTTCTAAGTTCTGAGTTTGCTTACAAATCGAATTCTAAACAAGTGAACACAGTCGCGACGACAGCAGCTAGGGTTGTTAGAAGTGAAAATAATAATTTGGTACACTCAAATAGGAAACTTTGTTATAAATGTGGTAAAGGTAACCACAACTTTAAATTTTGTAGTGTTGTTCCGAAGTCTCTAAGGTGTTTTTCATGCGGATTGCAGAACTACACAGTTAAAACATGCCCAGTGTGTAGTAAGAAAGCTTTGGTCAGGCAACCATTTCCGAATAAAAATTCAAAAAACTAATAAATCAGGTCTGTGCAGAGTCACAATCTAATACTGTTGTCAATTGTAATAAAACAACTTGCATACCTGACACAGTCCTGTTTTCAATTAATGAAAAGGATGTTAGACCACATTTGCAGACTTTAGTAGACAACTTGGAGATTACGGGTTTACTGGATTCCGGTGCTTGCGTGTCAATTTTGGGTAACCAGGCGCACAAAGTTTTTTTGAAAATGGGTTACAAATTACATGTGGATAATGACACCGCATTTTCTGTGGCAAATGGGGACAAGCTCCATTGCTTGGGTTACATGTTTATTCCGATTACTTATAATTCTATGACTCACATTATTAAGTTTTTTGTAATTCCATCTATTGTAGTAGATGTTATTTTTGGTTGTGATTTTTGGAAAACGTTTCAGTTAGCGCCGGGAATTTTCGATAATTTGGAATTGAGTAAAGCACCTTCAAGATTTTACAGTTTAAATGTTATTGATAATGAACCAGTTCATACCATAAAATCTTTTGAATCACTATCAAATCAGCAAAAAGAATTAGCGAATTCAGTAGTAAATAAATTTTTAGATATTTCATCACAAAGGATAGGGTTAGGAAGAACTAATTTAATTGAACATATTATTGATACCGGTGATGCTTTGCCTATTAAGATTAAACAATATCCACTTTCTCCGGAAAAGAAAGATGCGTTATGTAAGGAACTAGATAGAATGTTAGAATTGGATGTAGTCACTCCAAGTGAGAGTCCTTGGAATAACCCAGCGATCTTGGTTAAAAAGGCAAATGGAGACTGGAGATTTTGCTTAGATTGCCGGAAGTTAAATTCAGTAACCAAGGGGGATTCATATTCGATTCCGTACATTCCGCAAATTCTGGATAGCCTAAAAGAAGCAAAATTTTTATCATCAATTGATTTAAGTTCTAGTTTTTGGCAAATTCCGTTAAGTGAAGATTCTCAGGAAAAAACGAGTTTCACAGTTCCGGGTAGAGGTTTGTTTAAATTTAAAGTTATGCCTTTTGGCTTATGCGGTGCTCCAGCACGTCAACAGAGATTGATGGACCGGTTATTTAATCAAAATTTTTGTAGTGATATAACAAATGGGAAAGTTTTTTGTTATATAGACGACATTGTAATTTGCTCTTCAGATTTTGAAACGCATTTAATTTTGTTAAATAGAGTTTTGGATAAATTAAAAATGGCTCAATTGTCTATAAATTTTGAAAAATGCAGTTTTTTTCGAAAATCATTACGTTATTTAGGATACATGGTGGATGAATTCGGGTTACGGACTGATCCAGAGAAGGTTGCCGCGGTCATGAATTTTCCGACTCCAAAATCCGCACAAGAAGTAAAAATATTTTTAGGCACATGTTCCTGGTATAGACGTTTTATCAGAAATTTTTCGACTATAGCAGCCCCACTCAATAGATTAACTAGTAAAGGTAAGAACGCACCAAAATTTGAGTGGAGTGAACAAGCAGAGGTAGCATTTAATACTTTGAAAAATGCATTAGTAACGGCACCTGTGCTTGCGGTTCCGAATTTTGACAAGCCTTTTAAGGTGCATTGCGATGCTTCAGCTTACGGAGTTGGCGGCATGTTAACACAAGAGGTAGATGGACATGAGCATCCCATCGCGTATGTCAGTAGGAGTTTAAATAAAAATGAAAGAAATTACAGTGCGACAGAACGTGAAGCTCTTGCTGTCATTTTTGCAGTGGAGAAATTTCAAGCTTATTTTGGTTCAAGAACAGTTACGATCATTACCGATCATGCATCGCTCAAGTGGTTTTTGAATTTGGAAAATCCCTCTGGAAGATTAGCCAGATGGGGTTGCAGATTGTCACAGTATAATTTTGTTATTGAGCATAGGAAGGGTAGTGATAACGTGGTTCCGGATACCTTGTCGAGACTCATGAAGGTCGACGTGATTAATGATCAACGAAGTAGTTCGGGAAAACAGACTATCATTGATGACTGGTATGAGAAAATATTTAATGGTTGTAAAAATAATCCTGCCAACTTTCCGAATTTCTGCATTTTGAAAAATAAATTGTTTCGTTTCAGTAAATGTAAATACCAGCTTTTGAGTGAGTTCGATTGGAAAGAGGTAGTCCATAAGAGCGACATTAATAGGATTTTGAAAGAAAACCATGCAGATGCAACTGCTGGTCATTTCGGCGTGTTCAAAACTCATCGTAGACTATCACTTCGATACTTTTGGCGCGGTATGTACAAGGATGTGGTTGATTATGTTAAAAATTGCGATGTTTGTGCTGCTTATAAGCATACAACAACAGCCACTCCTGGTTTATTAGGGAAACCCAAGGTTTGTAGTAGACCATTTCAGGTTATTTCTGCTGATCTAGTAGGACCTTTGCCCAGATCTAGATCAGGATTTACGTTTCTTTTTGTAGTAACCTGTTGCTTCTCGAAGTATACAATGTTGTTTCCGTTAAGGCGTGCCACTGGTGCCGCTGTTGTAAAGGCGCTTGAGAATTTTGTTTTCCTGAACCATAGTGTTCCGGAAACCGTAATTGTGGATAATGGATCGCAATTCACGGGTTCCGAATTTCGTAATCTCATAAAGCGTTATAATATTCCGAATTTGCATTACACACCATTGTATACACCACAAGTAAATCTTGTAGAGAGGTATAACAAGACTATTATGACTGCAGTAGCTGCTTTTGTGAAAGATAACCACAGGTCCTGGGATGAAAATTTGTATAAAGTCCAATTTGCCATAAACAGTGCGGTAAATGAATCCACTGGATTCTCCCCGTTCTTTCTTGTCCATGGAAGAGAACCGGTACTAAATGGTTCCTTTTATAAGGACACGGACAAGGATTACGAGGTAGGAATGCCAAGGGAGGAATATGCCGGAAACTTTGGAATATTACAGGACATATTTCGTCAAGTTAGAGAAAATTTGTTCCAGGCTCATGCAGAGAATGCAACGCATTATAATTTGCGACGCAGACCAGCAAAATATGCGGTAGGCGATATTGTGTGGAAAAAGACTTATACACAAAGTGATGCTGAGAAATTCTTTACAGCCAAGTTGGCTCCTAAGTATGAAAAGTGCAGGGTAGTAAAAGTTTTGTCACCTCTGGTTTATGAGTTAGTTAGAGTAGCTGACGACCATCCTATAGGTACTTGGCATATTAAGGACTTTAAGAAGTAAATATTTAGCGTTACATTTTTTTTGTTTAGTCGTTACTGTTTGAATATTTAAATTCCAACAATATTCAATTAGTATTTTTGTGAGAGTAGTGATGTACTGAGTTAGCAGTTACATTACCATGGTTTAGATGGGGATTGATGAAGTTGATGTAAGTAAGGTTAGGATGCATGAGATTTGAGTGTTCGGGGAAGACTAGCGAAGGGGAGTAAATAAACCTGTAATGCTGATATTACTGTATAAGATTTTGGCTAATTTATACATTTTTTTTTTTGGACTTTTCCATTTTGTTTAGTTCCTGGGTCATTGAATTCATTTCAAGATTCTGATTTCAGACTATTTCCTATTTAGAATCAATTCTAAATAAATAGTAAAACCATTCATTTTACATGTGATAGTACTACTACACATGATTCAGTTCAAACATTGTTCTGTTTGATACTGTATTCCGGCGATTAGTGGCGAGGAGCGAGTCACCGTAGACCTAGTTGCATTTAACAGAGAGCTGAAAATGATGTCAAGGTGCTCTCGCTCAAGCACATTCTGATATAACGCAATACTAATATTTTTCTTGCAATGCATATTGTATGTGTTAGTGTTGGCATTTATAATTTTTTTTTCTTGGTTTGTGTTCTAGCTAGTGTTAGGATTTCTTTAGTTTCAGGGTTGCAACGCTGAGGGCAGCGTGGTTCACCCTGTGAACCTTTCGTAGGGGGGGAGGTATTGTAACGTAGTAGAAATTCATAGCATAGCGACATCTGCATCTAACGGCAAAACTACTATAGATCCTAGTATTGATTTGCTTAGTGAAGCTCACTAGATGGCGTTCTTTGAGAGTTGCATTGTGTTTCTCGTTTATTTAAATTGTTTAATACTCAGAGTCGTTTTAATTAATTACTTTCATCATTGTTTCATATGATAAATTATTTCATAAATAAATAAAATATACATTTTTTTCGGTTGGTATTAGTTTTGAAAGTTTAGTGTGGCAACACTGTGAGGTTAAAGGATTCTTTTTGCTTCATCATGATTCAGAGAAGGGAGAGGAGCCGGAGATTTAAGTTTCGTTTTTTGTGTTTGGCCAGGTTCGCCTGAGTTTAATTTAATATAATATAATGTCTTAATTTTCTTAATAATTATCTCAACAAAGTGGTGAGTAATTTCGATACTATGGTGAGATTTTCTTTTGTGGTTGTATTAGCCTATGGATGTCATATATAAATTCGTGTTCTAATTTTGTTGCAGCTTCCTCATGTTTCGTATATATGTTATAAATAAATAGTTTAATCTGATTTCGGGGATGGTGGGAACGAGAGATTTCACATATACAATCTACTCTGGTAAGATTTCAAACCATTCTTTTGAATTGGCATAGGTTATGATTCCGTCATTTTGACCACATGTTTCTTTGTTTCAGGGATTTAATTTCATTATTTAATTTAATTTAATATATTTCAAAATATTCCATATATTTAATATATATTTCAAAATTTAATTTAATATATTTCAAAATATTAAATTTTCTTTCGATGACATTCTGTCATTTTCGTTAATCTTCAATTATCGAAGCCTGGACCTTTGAATCTGGAATTTAGATACCACCTAGAAGGGATATATTTGGATATACTGGGAGCTGAGTCTTCCTTGGAACATCGGCACAATATAACACCTGTCCGTGTCGATGTGAAGACCCAGGGAGCTGGAGATCCTGCTTCTCGGTTCCTGTGGAGAGTGTTAACGCCTTGTGGTTGTTCAGAACAATGGAACCAGGTGATTTGTGTGTAAATTGATGACAGAGGTCAGTACAGACTTTAGTTTTTGTTTAACCTTATTTATACAGCGGGTGTGTTTAAGTTCTGGTGGTATACTCGTTAGGAATTATACTCATCTTATTTTATTTTATTCAATTTAAATTCAATTAACATATTTAGGAACCCTTTCTATTCGACTGAGCAACATATTATGTATCTAAGGTTTTGTTTTACACATTAAATTCTGTATTTAGTTATGGATCTTTAAAATTATAAAAATTTAGTAATAAATTAATTAGAGAAAGTTTTGGATTGTAAAAATAAAATAAAAGAAATAAATCACTATTTTGTTTAAAATTATTTACTGGTTTCTTATTTAATGTAATTGTATCGTAACCTATAACCTAGATATATTTATAAACATACATACAAATAATTTTGTGTTTTCTCTTTGTCAACGGCACATTGTTTCTGAATTAGCCGGACAACTCTTCCGACAATGTGTCGGGTGGCACTAGTTAGTCACCCTTATGTTATACATACATAGATGAAAATAAAAACACCATATTTATATAAGAATTTATATGAATTTTATATAGCAAACAAACTACATATATTGATATGGGTTTTCTCTTAGTAGAATCTTTATTGGTTGAAAAGTATAGTTAATTACAAGCTATAGTTTAAATTGGAATGTTTATTAGTTTGATATGTCTGTACATATATAATCTTATAAACTGAATAAGAACCACTTTCTCCAATGTGACTTGAGTTTATTGTATTTAGTAAAAATTAGTACTTTATCTTAAACAAAATTTAACCATTTTCAAATTATCACTTTGCCCATTACATAATTTTTAGGTTGATAATTACATTCATTAAGTGTGTGGCAAACACACAGCAGCAGAAAGTTTTAGATCTTTGGTACTTCTTTGGCTAAGTACAAATAAGAACTAAAGAAGGAAGTTAAAGCTCATCTGACTAGATGTTATCAATAAGTCATTAACTTATATTATTTTCTAACTTAACTGCTATTTCTATCAGTCATAGAACATTATAACGGTATTTCTTAGTATAAAGTTAACTTATTTTGATTAATGAGACTGCAAATGCTGATTAATCCAGTCTATATCTTCATAAAAGCGAGGATCACTGACCCTTAATGCTGCTCTTTTGTAGAAGAAGTAGTACCAAGGAGATACTGTAATCAAAAGAAATATTATTTCAGGATTAATTTGTTTTCTCATCTTGTAAATCTCTTCTTCTCTTATCAATCTGTAAATAATTATAAAAATATGTTGTACTTACAACATCGTTGGAAAGTGAACAGTATGATGAGCATAGGTGTAGACACAGACTCTGGGTCTCCCCATTTCTCCAGCAGCCACACCGTGTGCAGCACCACGCTTGCGGCTACATAAGCAATTATCACAGAGCCGGCTGCTCGGAATTTACGAATTAACACTTCGACGAGGCCAGCCTACAATTAATGATTAGGTCCGTACAAAGTAGGTACAAAGTATAAGTATAGAAAGAAAAATGAAAATACTTACTTGAAATAAATATGTTGAGAAGAACGTTATTAAAATAGTTGTTATTGATAGTACTAGAAATAGATCCTGAAATCTAAATAAATAACAAAATTAATAGGATACCTACTTGGCCGTTAATCATTTAATAGTTTGTTCCACTTACATAAATAATACAAGTAATCCATCACGACTCCTAGGAAACAAGCTAACGCAATTAAATATCAGATCACAAAACATAAAAGTTAGCTGGCTTAGTAAGCAAAATGTATATCTTGGTGTTGATAACTTCATTATGTCAGTAACGCTTCTCAATCAATTACTGAAAACATGTAATTTTCATGTTCGGTTAAAATTTTACGACAACTGAACATTTCAACTTTCAATTTCCAGTTTCCACTTTTCAGTTTTCATACAGTTTCATAGAGAAAAGTAATAACAGTTTATTTACATCCGTAAAGACCGTAAATGACGTCATTTGCGCAATTGACGTCATTGCTTTACCTACGTCTTTAAGAAAGTTACCAACATTAAGTATTTCTCTATGCCAACATTATAACTTTTATGAAAACTTTTACAAACATAACTTTTATAGCATATAGTATTTCAATATTTTTTTTGTATTTTTACATTACAACAGTGATTTTTATAATATTTGATATTATTTTTTACCTCAATAGTTCATAGCACGGTCTAAAAAGAAGGCTTAGCATCATAGTAAGAGTAGTGGGGGTACGTCGTCTTATCGTGACAATAGTTTTCATTTACGGCCGTGGCGTGACGATAGACTAGGGTGCTGTGCAATTAAATTGAATATTATTCTGTCCCTTTTTAAACCTACGTAATGCAAGCGTACTAAGCCCTCATCACATTACTCGAATTTATTTCGTATTTCATAAATACTATTTAATTGTTACTTAAACGGTGTGATCAGTGCGCCCTGCGCAGGTCCAGTCGATAACAACGCCGTACGCACAGCGGCGTTGACGCGAAGCTTGGAAGCTTATCACACAAATTGTACAAATCTCTTACTACTGAAATTGAGCTTGTTGCTTGACCTGTTTTACTCCACCGTGGGTTCATAAGAGTTTAAATTGTCTATTATAAACAGGTTTACCAATATACTTAATTTATAAAAGAATAATAACCTTCAAAACTTGTATCTGAATATATTTTTTGCATGATATTCTTTGCTTTCTTGATATTTAAACCTCTATTTAATACTTTAAAAAAATAAGAATCTTTATCTTACATTGCAAACACTGTAAATATCAACGAAAAATTGAGTTGACATTTGTTTTCGCGGTATAAAATTAGACCATAACGAGTAAAAACTTACTAATACGTGTTGACGTCTACAATTAACAGCAAAATAATAACAAAATGTGTCTGTAACTGAAATGTATTGTTGCTTTTTGTAAGTAAGTATGAAGATTGTGTAATTTTTGAACAAAAGAGACGCTAATCTCAACTTTTAGATTACTTCCGTCTAGACAGGAAAAGGAAGTGTAAGATTGGTGATCAAAACTGTATTGTAAAAGCTTTGATTTCAACATCCTTATCCTGTTTCTGTGGTTTGTTATGAAGTTGGAAAAGTTGACAAAAAGCGCGAAATGTTTATGATTTCTTTTCTGATTTCTTAAAAACTTTGTACTATGACTCCTTTTTATTATGTTTTAGGGCGTTATATTTACGCTAAACCAAACCTAATATTATATAGTCATAGTCTTTACATACACAAAATAGAATGTATATTTGAGTTTTTGTTTTTTAAAAAGTACTATATAATTTCAAGTAGGTAACTATAAAAAATATTGTTATTGTTTTGAATGACAACAAAATAATATGAATTATATACTAAGAGTAACACTTTTATTTTGTTGTAGCTAAACAAATATGACAACAGATCTATGTGGTGAAGATGTTATTGTAAGTTTGAGTTCTCCTCAGATCATAAAGGTGAGTACATAATATAAACAAGTAAATTTCCTAATAGTGTCTTTGCCAATAACACTTTTGTTTTGTACACCTATAAAATTTATAAAACCAAATAACATGGTCTATTATAGATGTGACATTTTATCATTATAATTTTAATATATCAAAATTTATGTAAATGTTTCTATGAAAAATATTACCTATGATGGAATTGTTTTGTGTATTTGATGAGACTCAAATATTTTTTTACTATTGAATGTGCTCCACCAAACTTGAGTTTTTAACTTCTTTTAATGTGAAGCAAGTAGCAACCAAAGTACATCTTTTCAAGACACTAGTAATTATACAGATTGAAAAAAATTTAAAATTAAATAAAAATAAATAACAGTAACAAATTGCAACTTAAATTACCTACATAAAATAGAATGATTATTATTACAACATATTTATATGGCTGGCTGTACTATGCTACTATGCCTGAGATGGTATTTCTTCGGAAGTCCATGTTGAAATGATTCAGCATGGAGGAAATGGATTGATTTTTAATTTTTATGTAGTATAACTCTTGGATATAATATTTAATATAACAAATAGCTAATAATATTTTTTAAATTTATGATGCCCTGAGGGCAGGTCTGCTGAAGCAGACCACAGGACCAAAGGATCTGCTATCAGAGCAACACAAGGTACGCCGCTCACCAAAGTGGGTTACCTCGAAGTGCATTTCTTGGTCTCCCGTCTGGTTAGACTTCTAGATGCTAGAGTAGAGTGGTCACAACAATGACAGCCTGTATGTAAGTGTCATGTCACAGACAGTCCCCTTTGCAGAGCCTGCATGGGGACAAAGGAAACGGCTGCACATGTTAATCTTCAGTGTACAGGTGTAGCCGTATACTGGGCACAACATTTAGGCACCCCCTGCACACTTCCAGAGGTCTTCAGTAAGGCGAAGAGCCTGCTAAGATTCCTGGAGGATCTGGGATGGCAAGAATAACATAGACAATTCCCACACACGCAAAATAGGCTCTAGTCGTCGAGTTGCGGATATTAGCCTGTCTTAACCATCATGATCATCAGCCCTTACTAACGTCCCACTGCTGGGCACGGGCCTCCCTCAGTACGAGGGGGATAAGGCCATAGTCCACCGCGCTGGCCTAGTGCGAGTTGGCAGACTTCACATGTCTTTCGAAAACTTGTTAGGTTTTCTCAGACATGCAGGTTTCCTCACGATGTTTTCCTTCACCGTAAGACAAGTGGTTATCATGATAGAAAAATGATACCCACATGAAAATATCAGAGGTGCGAGACCCGGATTTGAACCCGCATCACTCGGATATCCAAGCGACCGTAACCAATCATAACCAAGTGTGATGTCGCGTGCAGGGCGACGGGGCGGGGGCTCGGGCGGGGGGCGCGGCGGGTGCGGGGGGCGGTCTGGAGCTGGGCCGGCGCCTGCTGCTGGCGGCGCGCGCCGGCGACACCGCCGCCGTTCTCGACCTCATGGCCAAGGGCGCGCCCTTTACCACTGATTGGGTAAGTTACTAACTACTAATATACAATTAGTTTTAGCCTGGACTATCATTTACTTAACTATCAATAATTCCTATCAATATCAATCAAAGACTGTAGGGTTTTACGTTTTAACCCGTACATCAACGTTTGTAAATTGTTACGAGCTTTGTCGTCCTTTCTTTCTTACTTGACTGCGGCTTCTTCTTCTTTAGAATCGATGTGATTTCAAACTCGATGAAACGAAAAAATAAGTCCATAGTATCAGGCGCTCAGAGACGGGGAAGAGTTTGGCTTAATTTAAATTCAAGTTTTACTTCTGACATGTGTACTTTGCACACACGCATTTTTTTTTTACTTTGTGTGCAATAAAGTATTTTCATTCATTAATTTCATTCTTGTTTGGTTGTGCGGTGTGTGTGCAGCTGGGCACGTCGCCGCTGCACCTGGCGGCGGCCAACAACCACGTGGAGACGTGCGCGGTGCTGCTGCGGGCGGGCGCGTCGCGCGACGCGCGCACGCGGGTGGAGCGCACGCCGCTGCACCTGGCCGCGCACGCCGGACACGCCGCCGTCGTCGCGCTGCTGCTCGACCACGGCGCGCTGCGAGACTGCCGGTGAGGCACGCGAGTACTGACTATACTGGGCCCATATGATAATAGGACTCATTATTACTAGGGACTCGCCCTTGCTTCGCTTGGGCTCTTCCCTAGATTTAGCACAGGCAAAGCCGCGGGTTCCGCTAGTTATGCATATAAACCTTCTTCTTGAATCACTGTATCTAATTTAAAAAAACCGCATCAAAATCCGTAGCGTACTTTTAAAGATTTAAGCATACATAGGGACATAGGGACAGAGAAAGTGACTTTGTTTTATATATTAATATTATATTCATCATCAGCCCTTTTTAATATCCCACTGCTGGGCATGGGCTTCCCTCACTACGAGGGGACTATTGCGTAATTAGAATTCAACTAGTGTGTGTGTGTGTGTGTCAGGGACATGCTGCAGATGACGCCGCTGCACTGGGCGGCGGCGCGCGGGCACGCGGCGGCGGCGCGCGAGCTGCTGCGGCGCGGCGCGGACGCGCGCGCGCGCTGCAAGTTCCGGCAGTCGCCGCGCTGCCTGGCCGCGCGCCGCCACCACGCCGACGTGCTGGCGCTGCTCGACGCCGCCGAGGCCGACGCCGAGGCCGCCGCGCTGCAGGGTACGCGTCCCGCACACCACTCATATCACCTAGCACCAGTGTTGCCAGATGGGGCTATCTCTCTTACCGAGCGGCGATATTATTTTATCCGCTGGCTACAGGTAGCCGATTTGGCTATATTTTTTTTCAGATATCAGGATTAACAAATCATTTTTATGCAGAAAAAAAGAACGTTTACAGCAACAATTAGTTTCAATACAAATGTGTTGGTTCGATGGTATGTTACTTATTTCAAATTTCCCGCCTTAACTACCTGTGCGCCATTATGGAACTATCTCGGGCTACACGCGCGCTCCGGTAGGGCGATTCGAGAAAAAAATTCATGCCTAGCACAACATTCGACACATCTGACTAACCATTATGTCCAATATTTCAGAACAAATGGCAAATACGTCCAAGGGAGAATATGAGTTTGCAACGATTCAAAGTAAGCAATTCATTTTACAATTTAATTGTCAATTATTATTTACGCGTAGAAGAACTTAATTTTATGGAATATGTCATTTTTTGTTTCAGAAATACAAGATATAAAACCGCAAGCCAAAATAAAGATAAATCCTGAAAAAACTATTACTATAGAATCAAAAACTGAGGTAATTATAAGTTATATAATTTGCTTACATAATACGAGAATAACATGTTTTTATGTATATGTTAGGGATGGCGATGGATTTTATATTACACTGTCACAATATACTTCCGACATGGGCAATGTGCTCGTGCGGCACAGTCGAATGTCCACGCTAAAGTAGACCCACTCGCGCTATTGACTCACGCTTTATAACATTTACAATGACATGTGTCAAACACTATTGTTAAGTACCGTCGTTCAACTACCCTCATTCATGTATGAAATATGGCAAGACTACTAATTATTATTCATTATTCTCTAACATTTTTTTTATGGTAAAAAGGGGGCAAACGGGCAGGTACCTGATGGGAAGTGATCACCTCCGCCTATGGACATCTGCAAGCCTGTAGATGCGTTGCCGGCCTTTCATGAAAGGGAGGGAGGGGAGGGGAAGGGAAGAGGGAGGGGGGAACGAAGACGGAGAATGAAGGGAAGAGGACAAAACGCTACAGTATAGCTGCTACTTCACGCCGGTCTTCTGTGATAACAACATATAACAACCTATCATTTGACCCTCCAGCCGACGTCAGCGGGTGCGGGTGCGGCGGGTGTGGGTGCAGGTGTGGGTGTGGCGGGTGCAGGTGCGGGTGCGGGTGCGGCGCTGCTGCGCGCGCACGGCATCACGCTGCTGCCGGCGGACCGCGGCTGCACGGTGCTGACGGCGCTGCGCAGCGGACGCACCGTCGTGCTCTCGGGTACGCACACACACTATTGCTGATAAATCAAACTCAGTTGACAGCACTGCAGAATTCACTATTCTTTGACATTTAATTTCCTTGTTAATCGCTTTATAGCTCAATGAGATTTCTTCTGTAATAAACTTGGGTATATAGTTGCGCGGCTGATGACATTTAATATTCTAATAAAAAAACGTATTCAAATGTTTACAAGACTTTATGATCAGTTTGTAGTAAATAATTCTTAGCAAGTTTGCAAAATAAATTTTTGATTTTGATTAATCTTGAAGCTCCAGGAATACCCATGTTTTATTTACATCAGCGGCTCCTTGCAACACTATTTCTCTGAGGCATTTATTGGGACATGGTCCTTCGAGCCGGAAATTAACAGAAGTTGATCAAAGTCAACACGTGTAAAAAGTCAAGTTTTTATGGCGCTGCCTATCTTAATTTTAATGTTTTTTATAATTAAATGATCTACATTTATTACCTTACAGATGCTGGCAAGTTAATGTTAAAAGAAAGTGGCAACGGAGTCAACGACAGCCAAATGATAATCGACGACACAATTAGTCCGAGCACAATCACTATCAGTGACACTATAAACATGAACACTACAACAGGAATAAACATAAACAGTGCAAACATAGTGAGCAGTGCGGGTGTAAATAGTGCAGTCGTTAGCATAAGCAGTGCGGGCGTAGTGAATAGTGCTAGTGTAAGCGTTGCCGGTGGGAGCGAGACGGCGGGGCGATCGCGCGCCTTGCGGCCGCTACGCACTGCTAAGAATGTCAAAGTCGTCACTTTAAATAAACCTAATCAGCCCTTGAAGAAAATTATTCATCCTAATGATTTACAGGTAATATCCTTTTCAGATTTTTGGACTTTGGTAAATTTATATTTGTCTATGGAACAGTTTCTGACAATTTTATCTACATACATAATGTAAAGGTGTTCAGGTACAACAATTGGTAATCAATGATTTATGTATTGTATAGTGTAGATTAAATGGGTAGCGCTAAATTTACTTTTAAAAAATTATATCTGTATCTGTCCCAGAAAAGTAGCTCTTCAATTAATTATATTCCATGTAATATTCTCATTTACATAAATATAGTAAGTGGTAACGGCTTGCTTGTTTGCAGCAAGTGAAGCTGGTGCAGGTGGGCGGCGCGCGGCGGCGGCCGGCGCTCAAGCTGCTGCTCAACAAGGCCAACTTCACGCGCCTGCTCGCCTCCGCGCAGCCCGCCCCCGCGCCCCCCGCCGCACCCGCACCCGCCCCCGCACCCACGCACCAGGTACCAGGGGACATATGTATAAATAATTAATTAATTCAAAAAATACATTCAGTAGTGGACTGAATTGTGAATTTCAACCATTATCGAACGCACTTAAACACACACATAATATTTCATCAAAATCGGTCCAGCCATTTAGGAGGAGTTCAAGTACTTACACACATACAGTTCTTGAGGCGTAAGCTCAGCTTTGCATTTGTGTGAGTGATAGGTAAAAGCCAATAGCCGCGCATCAAAAACCAATTAAAACAGGTTAAAAAACTGGTAAACCAATTTCGCAACGTTTCTCCGTATCGTCGTGCCTATTCGTACAATGCACTCACACAAATGCAAAGCGGAGCTTGTGCCGCAAGAACTATCCATATACTCAGAGAAGTGTTTTATATATAAAGAATAAAGATGTATAGATTTGAAAAATATAATCGCTTGTATAATCATTATTTAAATGTTATTCACAAATTATAGACTTAATAGATTATTGGAGATTTTAAGAAAGTATATAAAAAAATATTTTTTTTTGTATACCAAAAAAGGCATTGAAATAATATATTTAGTTATTTATAAATATATAAAATGACCTCCGCAGCCGTTGCCGGAGCCGGAGCATGCCATGGAGCCGGAGGTGGCGGGTGCGGGTGGTGCGGGTGGTGCGGGGGGTGCGGGGGAGGAGGCGGGTCTGCGCTGGCAGCTGCGTGCGGCGCGCGCGGCGGCGGCGCGGCTGGCGGCGGAGCTGGCGGCCTGCAAGGCCAGGCTGGCCCAGTACGAGCGGCCCGACATGCCGTGAGCTACACCAGCTGGCCCGCGGGGACGTTACGCACATATCTACACTATTTATACTCGTTATTAGGGGTGTGCGAATAATTACAACTTATCGAAAATTTTCGAATAATTCGTTTTTTTTTTTCCGAAACATTCGTAAACTACCATGTTATTAGCGAATTTTCGATTATTTTAAATTCAAGGTTTCTTATTTTCAATATTCAAATATAAATTTAACAGTCAATATACATTTTATTCAAACCATGAAATATAGTTACACAAATAGAACCATTAGTATAGTGTTTTTTATGAATTTTATATTATTCATAAGTAGAATATTTTAGCACACGATTTAAAGCAATTTAAATGGAAACAATTGAAAATCCAGAGATATTTCATTAAATCGCAAATTATTCGAAAACTTTCAAAATATTCGAAATTTTTCGAATTATTCAATTCGAATTTCGATCGATTCGAACGATATTCGCACACCCCTACTCATTATACACAGGCTACTAACCCATACATGTAAATATTCGTGCAGGGTGAGTGAGGTGACGCGGATGACGCTCCCGACTGTTATACAGTCAAAGGCATACATAATCAAATCAAAATATTCTTTATTCAAATAGACTTTACAAGCTCTTTTGAATCGTCATTTTTACATTATTAAAATTAAATGTCAGTCTGTAAATCTATTAATTCACTACCACCGGCTCGGAAAGCTGTTGTGAGAAAAACCGCCGATAAACTCAACAGTTGCTCTTTTCAAAAAATATTTGGTAACAATATTGTATTACAATATTTATCTATTTGTCCTACGTGAGACACAACCAGACGTTAATCCCACACATTTAGTACATTTACTAAGTATTCCGTGTATACTCATTACACAGGCTACTAATCGAATAAGGTGACGCCCCCGACTGTTATACAGTCAAAAGCATGCATACTTTTATATCACTGTCGGGCAATGGATATACTACGACATAGCTCCACAATGAGCCATAGCATATTATATTTTTGATAACCCTTGCATTTCACAGTATTACCAGTATTACGGTGAAACTAAAAGCAAATGTACTGTATGGATTTTTATACTGTGCTAATATATTATATCGTGGCAGGTTCGACCGTTTGTGATGGTTCAATGATGGATAACAAGGTATATAATAAGATGAAATTGTATTACTTTTTGATATGTAAAAGGATATTTTTTACTATGTCTCAAAAACTTACGAACTTTTTCAAAACTAACATTGATCTCGGATATGTGACAAATCTCACGCAACTGGTTTCTTTTAGACGAGATAGATGCATTGAATAATTGATCAAAAACATTTCACGGAAGTATAATTTTTTTTGATAAATTCATAATTTTGGTTTAGTTCAATATTCTATGTAACTATTGAGTTGTAATTTAAAAAAATAAATAAATTGTAAATTCATTTTGGACTTAATTAAGTAGGATCCTACTAAACTTGTATATATTGTGTATATTAATACTCTATCAAGAGATTAGACCTCTTACTTAATAATAGTATATCGCCTATATTAAGTTAAACAATGTAATAACCAATGAATCTTTTTTAAAGTAATGTAAAGATTAATATTAGTCAAAAGCCCTTTTTTATGTAATGTAAAATGTACATAATATATTTTGCCATCGGTATAATTTGTCATAATTACTTTTCTGTGCGTGCTAGTGATGGCGCAAAAATACAAATTTTTCTACACGCCCCAAATCATGCTTAATCGATTGGCCTATAGGTAAATTCGATAGTATCGATGGATATTTATCGATGTTTAAAAACTGCCGCTAGCATTATTACCGACGATAATATCGACTGAATAAGAGTTAAGTATTTCTTCACTATTGTCTTGGCAAGATAGTCAATGCAAGTTAGTTTGTTCTATTCAAATATTTAGTTCTTAATATATTGAGAAAACAATACAATATTTTAATGCTACATTTGAAGCACTCTCTATAATTAGGGAGATGTATAACTGCTATCAAAATTGATAATTCATCAGTAGTCTAATATTAATTTGATACCAATATGTCAATTCCACAACAAATGTGACCGCAATATGCGATAATGTTAAATTTATTCAGGTTAATGGTATCAATATTATTAATAGTAGTATTTAATATCGCTACTAATCATAAAATTATCTTTCTATCGATATGTTTTGGGCTTAGCGATACGCTACCTCTGACCAATCTAGCACGCGAGTGTTATATGTATATATTTATTATACAAGTATATATTAGATATGAATAAAAAATATATATGACGTTAATAGTTTATGTAAGAAAGTCTTGTCTGTGACGATTCGACTTGCTATCTCCAGAAACGAAGGAGGCAATGTGAGATCAGTCCTGTGATTTAGGCATTGGATTCCTATAGCTTTTTTACTTTTATACCTACCTTAGAAAAGTAAAATTTAAATTTAATATTCTATTATTTATCACAAGCAAGAGCTGCTTAGATTTATTATGTTCTCACAAACTCATTAGACTCACCAACAGACTGGATCGATTTTGATACAATTATAAATATTGTATAAGCATATTCCTAAATCATCCAGATTTTAATGTTATGCATTTTGTTACATTTTCTATTCTTGTTTAAGTTCTTAGAAGTGATATAGAACATCAGTTTAATAATGTTATGGAAAATAAAACTATTTTATTACATGAAATGTGTTTATTTTATATTTTCCTTATTTAAATACATATTAGGGTTTCTATATATACAGGAGTATTCATTGTCAATATAGACAGCATTGTATTTCTAATAATTATTGTTAGTGAAAGATTTATATTTGACTTTTATTTCTTGAGTTTTATCATAACAGATTTAAGAAATATAAACAAATGTAGTGTCGCAATTTATAATAAATAATTATTGATGAAGACATGAATGGATGAAGCTTTAATATGTCAAAAAATACAAATTTTGAAAAAAATTTGTTCTAATTTTGTGTAATGTATGAAATGCATGTATAAAACGGCCGTCAAGTGGTGTTCAGTATAAGTTATAAATATGTCTGTTTTAAGATTTTTAACTGTTTATACACCCATAGCCCAGCGGTAACGCGGTCGCTTGGATAACCGAGTGATGCGGGTTGGAATCCGGGTCTCGCTCTTCTGATATTTTCATATGCGAATCATTTTTCTATCATGATTACCAGTTATCTTACGGTGAAGGAAAAGATCGTGAGGAAACTTGCGTGTCTGAGAAAAACCTAGCAAGTTTTTCGAAAAACATGTGAAGTCCGCCAACTCACACTAGGCCAGCGCGGTGGACTATGGCCTGATCCCCTCGTACTGAGGGAGACCCGTGCCCAGCAGTAGGACGTTAAAAAAATGGGCTGGTGATGATGATACACCAACGACACCGACATGCATAAAACAAACATCTTCATTCACATGTTCAATAATATTTAGTTGTGTCAGTCGTGGTGGTGGGGGTGGTGGGTGTGGTCGGGGGGCTGGTGGGGGTGTCGGGCGGACAGCACGCCGCGGAACTGCGCGAGGATGGCGGCCTCGCGGCGCGCGCGCTCCTCCTTGCTGAAGGCGGCGAGCGCGCGCTTCTCGTCCGCGGAGTAGATCTGGTTCTCCTTGCGGATGCGCACTGCCTCCATGCGCCGGTGCCTGCCGCAACACACAGCGAACATTCAGTATATATTGCCAAGAAAACTATCAGGATGAATCTACTAAGGGCTGTAAATTATTCTGTTACGCCCACTTGGTTCCTCTATAATTGGTATTTACCAGTCAGAAATTTCTAACACTTATTTACAAACACTAATGAATATTAAACCATAATAATTAATAATTAAATATAATATAATACATACTTATATTCCTAACTTTTTTATCATCATTTATATTGTAATAAAGTACAGGAAAATTATGTCTAATGATAAAACTAACTCCCTACAAAGTTTTAATGATTAATATAAAATAGAAAGCCAAATCAGCAAATTTTTAGTTTATCCATCAATAACAAACATAAAAATATATACTTAGTAGTATATTATGTAAAAATAAACATACCTGCTTCCACTCATGACATAACCCACAGATTCATAAGAGGCAATTTCATCAGATGTGAGACCTATTTCTCCTCTCCGTGGGATCCTCTTGCCCTCAGCCACATAGGCAGCCATCGCAGCACCTTCACCTGGCAGCAGAGCTCGACCAAAGTCCTTGTGACCTAATGCCGGACCTACTCTAGGTACAGGTCCATATGCCTCAGAGGCTAACTCGTCTTCAACATCTTTCTTTGAAGCTTTACTTGTATTAACTTCATGTTCTTCTGTAAAATAAAATGGATACATAGAAATTATGGTTGAATTACTTAAAAAATTAAATTATGTTGGGAGATTAACACACAGCATCATCTAGTTTCATGATAAGCTATGAGGTTTGTGTTATTGAAACCAGATAGTATACATATAAATTCAAAAACATATCTAAATATTCACAAAATAAAGTTAGAGAAATCAACATTTTATGTATCTAGGGACAACTCCAAGCAGAATGAAGGCAAGCTCGTAAAAAAGAAATACCTACTTCCTTTTTCTACCCAAATCTCTTCCTCACTACTGCTGCTGCTGTCACTGCTGGAAGAACTTTTAGTTTTTTTCTTAGCTTTTTTACGAGCTTTCTTTGCTTTTTTAAGTTTTTTCTTCAACTTTTTCAACTTCCGCTTTGTGTCATCTTTATCTTTAGATTTCTTCTTTTTTTTGTCTTTAGTAGTTTCCGAGTTCTTTGGTTGTTCTTCTTCATCTTCTGAGCTGAAAATTACATAATAGCATGAAAATAACATTGCTTACCAATTTTAAATATTTTCACACCAATAATAGTGATTAAAAACTAACTCAGGTCTAGTTGGTGACTTTCCCCAAACAGAAGATACACCAATTTCACCTATTCTTTCTCTTTCTTCTCTACGAGCATCGAAAAATTCTTCTTCTTGAGGCTTATATCGCCCCTGAGGACCACCTGCACCACCACTTCCTAGACCTGTAATGATAATTTTAAGATATGACAATTCCATTTGATTAAAAGTGTGAATTAAGAAGCAATTAAAAAGCAAGAGCATTTCTTGATGTTACTTTCATTATAAAAACAAGTTTTTAGCTGATAGCTTTACATGTAAATAGAATTATTATCATAAAAATACAGAGATATAATATAATCTTGTACCATGAGTAGTTAACGTTTGTATGAGTAAAATATTGGAATAAACATAACCTCGAATTAAAAATTAAACCTTTTATTTACCTCCGCCTAAGCCACCTCCACTAAATTCTTTGTAAGAACTGCGTCCCCTGTCCCGGTCGTGTTTACTGTGGCCATCATTGCGACGATTATTCTTCTCGGAGCGTCGATCTCGCTGCCTCTCACTGCTGCTACTTCGATGTCTTTCTTTACTGCCATGACGTTTTTTATCTCTACTGCTATTTCTGTGACGATCTCTGCTGGAATCTCTATAGCGTTCTCTGCTGCGACCTCGGTGTTCTCTGTCTCTACTCCTGTGTCTATCTCGACTACGGCTTCGATGTCTTTCAGTGCTTCGACGCCTACTTTTGTCATAGTCTGACATTTTCACAGGTATTACAAAATCAAAGTATGTACTAAATACTAGAGATAAATTATTTTAAATACACTTTTGAGTTTACAATTTACACATCGTTAATTATTGTAGATTTGTGTTTACGTTGTATATCAAGACACACTCACAGCCACAGATATTAATACTAAATGTCAACACTCAACTGTCAAGTGTCAATGACATAATTCATACCATAGACGACTAATAATTCATACAATATGAATAAGGCCATAGACTCTTAGAGAATGGTCTCAGCGTTCTGGTCACAGACATATATATTTATTATATGTCTGTGGTTCCGGTTCCCTATCCAACTGTAAAGTAAAATGTAAATACGGGCAGGAAATTATACGAGAGATGCCAGTAGTTGGTTTAAAATTTTCTTGTCTGACAAAATTTTCCTTATCATTAATGATGTTTTTGATTTTTTAAATTCTTGTCTATCACACTGTAAAGTGGAAGTTAACCGCCTCTTCGCAATTGTGTTTTTTGACTGGGTCAAAATTCGGGAGAAAGTAGTAATCGTTGTAGCATGGTCCGAGGTGTATGCTGGGTATCAGTCGGCTTTGGGTTTGTGGCAGTGGGTAGTACTCCAGCCTCACTTAACCACCTGCTACCTGCAGTACAGGTGGTATGCATAAAACCTTTGCAGTTTCCAATGTATTTAAAATAATTAAAATTGTTTTATTGATATTTTAAGTTTTCTATACTGTAAACAAAACGATGTGTTGTGCGCGATAACAATTTCATATGTAAGGATCTAATAAAAGAGCCAATCTATGTAGAAAATAGTGGGTTTTATCTTAAGAGTCTCTTACACGCATGCGACAATTGTAGTACAATATTTTCATAGATATAAAAAATTACTTTCAAGTAGTGTTCTGTAAACAATATAATACAATAAAGGTGAACCGATTTGAGATATTTTGAAATATCTCTCCGCATGTGGGAAATGTTCATAATATTTTTATAGTTGTTGTTGTTAATGTTTTAATTTTAACAACGAACAACAATATGGTAAATGTTACCTAATGTAGTAAACTCTTATCTATAAAATTATATAGACCTGTCAATTTAATTTATGAACGCCGTATTTCGTGTAACCTTGTAGTTTTATATTATTTTTTAAGACCACAAGACATCTGTAACTTACTATTTTAATTAAATTTCTGAATGTAAAATGAGCTCCAAAGTCCAACACCACAATGAAATAATAAGAAAACCTTTATATGTAATGCATGTAATAGTAGTTTAATAACTTACTATCTACAAGTGCTTTCACTTAGCCGGATGTGACGTGGCTAACTGTAAACAAATTAGGCAGCTGGCCAAACCAAAGTTTGTTTATAACATATTTCATGTAGATTTTACCAGTTTTTGGCACAAACTTGACGTCTTGAATACATGTTTGGGATTGATCATTTTCAGTGACTTGCTACAATTCTTATTTCTTAAGGTCAAGGGACAATTTTGCGTTGTTTATACCAAAACTCAAAAAAGATTAAAAGGTTGAATATGGCTTGTTGAAGCAGCCGTGTGCTGCAATATGTATAACGTGTACGTTACCTTTTAGCTTTGGATTTTAGTATAAATTGTGTGGGGTGAAAAGATTTGATCTATACAAACATACCAATCGAAGCTCATTACACCAGCACTTATCTTGTTAAAAGCAGCACTATCTTTCTTGATAATTAAATGAAACTTTACAAGAAAAAGTTTTTTGAGTCAATCCATAAAATGTATAGATGGGAATAGTTTCTAAGGCCAGCTCACCTAAAAACAAATAGTGAAGTCATTTCAGAGTTCAGACAGACCTTTTCCTGAAAAGACCAGCATTTATAAAGTTTTGGGATAGGTAGTACATTCTTTGAATACAGAAAGAAATTCAACGAGACTGCAAATAGTTTGCTCGGAGTCCGATAGTCACTGATCACGTAATAATGCGCCGTCACGTACCTATTGCGACCTAAATTAAACTAGGACAGTAGCGTTCGCGAATTTTCACTTTGAATTCAAAGTTTGAAATACAAGTTTTTATCACAAAAATGTGATTAAACTTGCAGAAGGTGTGGAAACTTAAGCCGGCGAGTTAATAGGATTCTAAGAGAATTTTCATACATTCCATCCACGACCCACGTTCTTTAGCATTCTTTTGGGTTGTTAGGTGTGAAAAATGTAAACTCTGGTAGTACGTAATAAAATTAGAGAAAAACTTTGTGCTTTTTATAAACAAGGTCGACTATCGATGAGGTCATGTATTTATTACCTACTACAAGGTTAATTAGTGTAACAGTACCTATATTATTAACTTTGCTTACTAATAATAAATAAAATAAGTAAAGAGTAATTGTATAGTGTGGCTCAGTACTCAGTAGTCAGTGCTCACGGTATCCATTATTGAATATTGATATACCTATTACCTATAAGTCAGTGATAAAAACAGCTGGAACATAAGTTATCCAATTTCATTTTTACAATTCTTTATACATTTTATTAATTTAATTATAATAATCAATAAGTATCGTAATAGGAACCGATTATTCATAAAATACTATTAACTTTTTACACGTAACTTTATTCATGGAGTAAAAGTATTTTATAATCTCTTCATGCCATACTTTTTGAACGTATTATTTTTATACAGACTCTTATTCCGATATAGGTTTTTATTTAAAAATGCAAGTTATCCGTATATAGTGAATTAACAAATTATTTATTATAATAGGAGATTTTATCATTATAGAAGGCTCTAAGAAAGCGTATCGCGCGTCGCAGCTCGAGTCACGCATAACGTCAATGCGGCACGTGACGGCTTAGCACATTCTGGCACGATATCCGGCACTTTATCCTGGCCCTCGCGCTCGCTCCATTTATTCTGATGCTGCAAATACATTAACCTATATATGCGTCTTGAAATTGAAAAATAATGGGGCTATGAAAAGTTATAACGAAAACAATTATACACGTAAACTAGTTATTGTTTTGTCGTAAAATTATTAAGCATTCGTGTATCGATTAAATTGTGTGGAATGTATATACGCCATATGGTCCGTAAGCTGTAATTGTATAACAGATTGAATAAAAGGAAAAGTATTATATATTAAAAGGAAAACACAAGTTTAGTCATAATACGGAAATATTTCCATCATAATATTTTACAGTGGCCATCTGAGAAGTTCTTAGGTAGGCAGTTTTAAATATATTTAAATTTTATTCATTGCACACTCACACTGTAGAGTGTAGACCTCTACAGAGTGACGCCAGATTCTATCAAATAATTAAAGAGAGAGGCATTATGAGTTTTACAAAGCCATAAGAACTTAAAAACTGTGACCCGATTCTCGGTTGTTTAGGTTGGGACTTGGGGCGGTCAAATTAAGCGTTTTCATTTTTACTGCTTAATTACAGACCGTAAACCTCTGTCTGCGTTCCGCGACTGTAACATGGGGTAGCTTATCTTTGACACCTGTCTTATAAGTTAATTTTATGTTTTTAAAATAGCCTTCCGTAAGTTAATCCTGATTTCATCAAAACTTTAAATTAAATAATATTTCAATTACATTTGATTAAAACTACCACTAATTATAGAGGTCAGATATTCATCAAGTGGTACTGTTGGCAAATTACCAAATTTTGTATCAGCTCATACATTCTTAATGTACAAATTAAGGATTTGAGGAGGTTTGATAATTAAATATATTTTAAAAAAGTAAAGAAATATTAAGTGACTATTCACTATTGTATTCTCGCAGAGAAGGAAGGAAAGACAGTAATTAAAAGATGAAAGAACGTCGTATGTCGTACCTGCAAAAGCTACCGCGGTTTTTTGAATTTGTTATTAAGCTTTTGTAATTCTACGTGACATTGGCGAAATAATCTGTGCTCAACTGGCACGCTTTGAAGCCATCAACAACAGAATTGAATTGAAGCTTTTGTAAGGGTCACTTTTTATAAGCTATATAACTGAATAAAATCGTTGATTAGGTGAAGTTTAAGTATAAATGATGTCTCGAAAGTTTTAAAGAATAGGTACATAAAAAAACTACTTCAGAAACAATTAAAAAGTGAAGCTTACTATCCTATAATTACTTACTATAATTTTTATTTACTTACTATAGATATCTAACCAGATACTTTCAGACTCGGTGTTAGCCGAATATAGTTTAAAATATTAAAAATCAAGTAAGCTTTGCTTTGATTTATTTTTCTGTTTTCAGTGACAAAGTAATAGCCAGGTAAGAAGAAAATATTTTAACGATATGGTTAAAATTCAAAAATAATAAAATATCAAAATTTTTACTTAGTTAAGGGGTGTAGTCTTTTTATTTAAACCAAGACCAACATTGAGGTATATTGGTGAAAAATCAATCATCCCGATGTTTACTTAGGGCTGGTTATATATTTACAAATTTATATTGGACTAACGTCGAAGGATATACTTGCAAACAAATAAATATTTTCCCTAATCGATTAATAAATAAGGTTGAGATAACAAACAATGTCATAAGAAAAAAGTATAATCGAATTGAGAACCTCTTTTTTGAAGTCGGTAACTAACTAATTTTCAGTTTCTTTTTGTATAATTAAAAAGTTTATCTTAATATTTAATATTTATCCTGAATAAATAAATATATGAGAATAATAATAACTAAATACAATACGTAGGGCGGTGTACGTCTGCATTCTGCGGTCGGTCTGTAACCGCTTTATTCCAAGCAGTAAACGAAAATCTTAGCTGCATTTCTTCTAAGAGGAAATGAAAACAATAAAATAAGAAAGTTTGCAGTGAAAAGAATATTTTGTGTAAAATACCACCTAAGGTCCCTGAGCTGTAATATCCGTCTCGAGCGCGACATGTCCCGGCTAATAAAATGCATATTGCGAAGTCGCCGCACGTCGCGTTGTAAGGATACAGCATGAGGACCACACTCGCGTGCACGCGCACAACTAAACATTACCGTATATAGTAGGTACTTACATACCTTATAATATAGTAGGTACTTTTAGCTATTAACAATGTAAGGTAATTCAGCCCTGCTGGGCGCGTGGTTCCAATACGAGGTCAATCAGGCCATAGTCCACCGCGCTGGCATAGTGCGGGTTGGCGGACTTCACATGTCTTTTGAACATTTGCTAGGTTCTCTCAGACATGCAGGTTTTCCTTCATCGTAAGACAAGGTGTAATCGTGATAGAAAAGATTCGCACATGAAAATATCAGAGATGCAAGACCCGGATTTGAACCCGCATCAATCGGTTATACATTAGCATATTTTCTCAGAAAATTATTAAAACTAATAAATTAAGACGCGGCCATCTAGACAGCTGATAAGGGAATCCATAAGATGCGGCTTACGGTTAATTTAACTGCTGTCCAGTTTGATGTTGACCGGTTGATTGCGGGAGCCGATATGCATTATTTTGTTGAACCTAAATAATTGATGTTGCTACTTCACACTTTTATTAATTCATTAATAATCATGTCCAAAAAAATTTAATTTTTATACTAAAATTTCCTTAAAATAATATCCTTTTTGTGTTGGATATTTTTTTTTATAAATCCCAAATTCTTATTTAAAAACATTTTTTATTAATCTATTATATAAAATTCTCGTGTCGCGGTGTTTGCGATTGGGCCGGATTGAGGTGGTGGTCTAAGGGCTCTCGCTATGTACATATTATTAATCTTTATGAGCAATATAATTAGTATAAGACTTTAAAAATTGTTCTAATTATTACTAACAGCATGTATTTTTCTTGTTTTTATGCTTTAAATGGTGGGCATTTTATTTTATATTAATTAATATTTTACGAGTATGTATTAAAAGTAGGTATGTAATAAATAGCTTGTCTGTCTATTTGAGAGACAAAACAGATAATATTTTCTTCTTAGGTTTAGCAGAAAGTAAATAGCTTTGTGGCGTAAGACAAATGACTTTATGTTTTGCTATGCATACTCGTATTTATCTCAAACTTATTCTCTATACACATAATAAAATGTTGAGTGTTAGTATGTACGGTGTTAAGTACATCAAAGATATTTTGGAAAATCTTATAAAAATAATCATTATTATTTATTATGGATTGAAGAGGCCGAAACTAAGTATTTAAGAACTTTTGTCTGTCTGTCATGAACGCATCACGAGAAAACCATGGATTTTGATGAAATTTGGTAAGATGATAGCTGGTTATCGGGGAATATCGGGCTGAAAATATTTCATCTTTGAGAAATCTTAGTATTTTATTACTTATAAAATTTCTCCAAAAAAAGAAGAATGAGTGATTCAATAAAAGTAACTAAAGCAAAAAACTCTCCGAAGACTTATAGAATATGGGTAATTTGGTGTATTGTATACTTGTACGTATTGAAGCCTCGCGATATACACATACATCTACTCTGTGGTCACCCAAGTGTTCTCATTTGTATTCACTAGCGACGCTGAATTAGACCCTGCATGCTATTTATGCTTATTCGACTTTGATATTTGCGGAACTCAGAAGTTGAGAGGTTACTTGAGATGAGGAGCTTTCATGCACTGAACGTTTACATCCGGGAGTACAATCTGACGAAGTGAACTGAATACTTGTATTTTTTTACGTAAAAAGTATATAACTGGAAATACTAAATGATGACATTTATTAACATTTAATTAGAAAAAATCTTGATGAGTAATACTTTGTATATTCTTCGACATTATTTTAACAGCATTGTAGAATATAAGAAAAAAAGTCATTTGCTCCGAGTGCTTTTAATGAAATATATAATGTTAATTTTACATACATATTATATTATGTATAGAATTAATAATTTACTTTGTGAAATTACAGATTTTAAACAAATTATGACCAAATTAATTTAGAAAATAATTAATCTTTGGCTTTAAGTGAATTGTCGATGAGAAGCAGATGTCAACGTGTTCGTAGAGAACAAATATAGGATTGGGTAAGATAACGTGGATACAGAGAGAAAGATTAGCTGGATTTTTTTCACTAACGTTGTTTACTTTCCAGGGAACCCTTAATAATCATAACTGAAAGTCCGCAGTTGTATCTAATACTTTTTAAAAGGTTCGTGCCTGCGATCTCAGATCGGAAAGGTACCTATTGCCATTTGACCCTTGTCAATCCAGATAATTTACGTATTATGTTTTTACATACAGCTGGCTCTTTCCATGTTATTTCTATGAAATAAGAGTTCCAATATAATATAATAGTAATATAAATAAAACTATTCGTTCCTAAGTATCTACTTTTATTTGAAAATGAGAACACTGCGAATATATTTGGTGAATGCGGCGCATACTTTTTACATCCGCTCCACAGCAGTGCTTTTGTTCAGCGCTAAAAAGATGGTTGATGGCAAAAAATACTTTGTATGGAAAATATTAAAAGCCAAGCTAGCGTGAAGCAAATGGGCACTGGAACAATATTTCTTACTACGATCACTTTTACAACAAATGAAACAGTAAAGCGAGTGAGAGTCCTGCAGGTAGAGAAGATTTATATAAATTTCGCATAAGTTAAGTGAGAGCTTATATATTTGCCGGTACTTACATAGAATGAAGCTTTTACCGGCGAATTATAAAGAGGAAAGATTTGTATATAAGTAAGTATGTTTGTAACGAATCGGCTCAAAAAGCACGGGACCGATTTTAAAAATTCTTTTACCATTTGAATGCTACATTATCAATGATTAATATAGGCTATTTTAATTGCAAGAAAAAAATAAGGATACTTACTAAAATTACAATAACAGCAGAGGGGGAGAAGTGCTCGCCGCACATAATATATGAAATAGGTAGCCGCGCGGCTCAGGAGTATATTAAAGCTGGAGTAATTTGGAGAATTATCAACCCAGCGAGTGATCGAATGAAGTTTAGTAGCGATTAAAAAAATGAACGCGTGCAAAATCGCGCGTATTGCTAGTATCAAATAATTTATACCGTTAAATATATATTTTAAAAAAACTTAAAAGAATATACACGTTATTTTAAGATTTATTATGCACTAATAAACTTAATATTAATAACTTTAAGGCTTAAAAAAAATTTACTCTTCTTCTTTGACCAAACATTTGTGAAAAATAAAAATTATTAAAGTGTTTAAAACTAAAGGCTAGCGAAGAGCTAAATATTATGAGGTGAACGCTACAATTTCATTCAAGGCACGGCACTTTGGATCGGAGGTGCAAAAAGCCGCAGTCTTCAGGGCATGTCAGTGCCATATTTTTTCGGTGTTTGCCTAATTAGATGTGATTTTTATGCAAGAGATTTCAGTTCCTCGGCCACTTTTAAAAATATATTACCTACACAAACAACATATTATAATTAATTGGAGTAGTTAGTTCGAAACAATTAAAATATCAGACAAATAAGAATATTAGACTGCACCACGACTTAAATGAGACACCTAATTTCTAAATTTCAGGTCTATAGTACTAACAGCTATACAGTTTCTAAGTAAAATGAAAATATATGTTTTCTGTTTCCCTTAACCGTAAAGCAATCAAATTCCGTTGAATACAAAATCAATTAGATGATAATCACAAACGTATATTTCCTAAATATTAAAACTTGATTACATTATAGCGAATTGTAACCAAAGACTTACTTTCTATAATAAAAAAAAAAACTAATTACTTACGAGATCAACCTTTTGGGGAGACAGGAGATTTACTGAGCACTCTGCCTGATCCCGGATGGCAACACTCGCTGGGTCCGGATAATGAGCAGGTGAACACACAATAGGGATAATTTGATAATTTCAATTACATCCGAGGCGTGATATTAACGCCAGTACTCTCGACAGTAATTGTTACGATGTGTGTGCGTCTGTGTGCGTGTGTGCGTCGCGCCGGGGAGAACGCATGAACCCATTGTCGTAGACATTACAATTCCCTGTTATTACGTCGATGGACGTTGGTAATGCTGGCTAATAAGGCTGTTTGTATACATATAATCAAGCTCATTTCTTGTAATTAATTGTATAATTATTAAATTCAATGTAATTTAATAAAATTAAAAGTAAATAATTCAAAACACTAGTCGGGATGTCCATCTATCTGATGTGGTAACATAATATTATGAATACGAAGTATGTCATATTAATGTTTTTACTTAGTAGATTTAGTAAGTGAAACTACAATTATAGTTTTTCGAATTTTCATGTGTCTTGTTTCATAAGTGTAGAATAATCTCAAGCTGTAAATAAAGTTATATGGTTCTTAATAAATATTTTACCCGTTTAAGGCTCTATGAGACATTTGCTTACGTGTGCGTAGCATTTGTTGCGAGGTAGTGAGTGGTATGCTAATTAATGAGTTAGATCGCTTTGTGATGTCGATCAGATTATATCAGGATTCCTGATTAAATTCCCTGTAAATGATTTCATTATATGTAATCTACATTCCAACTTTGGCTGGATGATATTGTAGCAATTCACAAAAATTCTTTCAGATTTTGTTATTTTATATTTTTATGATAATGATATTTTCATCTTTGTGAGGTTGTCATGGAAAATACAGTTGATTTGTATTGTTGTGATGACCGAAAAAAGATTTTACTGTTTTACTTCGTATTTTACTTCGTTACATTCGTTACATTTTATTTTACTTCGTTACACAGTTAGAAATATGCTAATTTCGAAAACGGTTTATGGAATCTTCTCTTTGTATGCATCCTCGTATACTATATGGGCTCGCACGTGTTTTGATTATACTTTGAATAATGATACACACGCGGACAAAGCCGCAGGCAGTCGTTGGTTAATTACATGTATATTGAATTAAAATATGCGAAATGTAAATTGTTACTTACACAAATCTACAATTTAATTGTATCTCTGTGGATGTAAAAAAGAAATAAATATAGTTAGTAGTTGTAATGGCGGTGTGAATAATATTCGCGCCCTCAAATGTTTATTCAATTTGATGTGATTAGAGATTGCAGGTTTCCGTTTCCGGCGGAGAAGAAAGAAAATATATACGCTTATTGTATATTCATGACAGTTGTCACGGGACTCCGTGGTTTGTTTTGTTTAGCGCCAGGCCATGCTCACTCAACTTGTAAAACCGCGGATTTCTAATTTTTATGACAATTAAGTTACTTTTACAAATGACTGAAATTTATTTATATTTAATTTTAACATGTCTTAAGTGTAAAAGAAATAAATAAGAATTATAGGTAACGAGTGGTAGGTAATACGCTCGCTTGGATAAACGAGCGAAGCGGGTTCAAATCCGGGTCACGTACCTCTGATATGTGCGAATCCTATCTAACGCGATTAGTGATTACCGCTTGTCTTACGGTGAAGGAAAACATCGTAAGGAAACTTGCATATCTTAGAGAACTTAGGGAGTTTTCGTGAGACACGTGAAGTGCGTTAACCCGCGCTAGGCTAGCATGATGGACTATCGCTTGATCCTCCTCATATTGAAGGGAGGCCCGTGCTCAGTAGGTTATTAAAAAAAGGGCCGAATACATTCATACAAAAGGGCTCATGCACACACGGGTTTAATATTTTTCAATTAGGTATAAGGTTCCGTTCCTAATTCGTAAACATATATTTTAAAATCTTCAGACCAATTTGACTATCTTATGGTTTTGGTTTTATTATATTTCAAGCCTTATTTAAAGACTTATTAACACTAGTTATTTATGTTAGGTACACATTCTTTATTTGGCATCACTATACATATCTTCCTACCGTCATTTCTTAAATTTCCAAAGATATCCAATTACCCGGCGGTGGGCGGTAGTACGAAAAAAAGCTTCTACGGCCGCGTACGGCGATAAAGTTTAGAAGTTTTATAGATTAGGGATATTCCTATTTTAGACAACATTGAATTAATATGACATGTATGTTTGTTATTTTAAATTGTATCTAAGACTTTATTTTAAAATAAAATTATGAATGCATTACCCTGATTGCTTAATATGTAAAAAGATTTACACAGCAGTAAAATTTGCAGCGATGCATATTAAAGTGCGAACGCTCCGATGAAGTATAAAGCGTAAACTCAATCAGAACGTTACAATGAGCCGTGGAATTATTCATCGCCGATGAATTAACAGTTCAATCAACCCTAAGTGTTTGCAAAAGTTATTGAAGCAGTTTTTTTGAATAAAACTTCACAGCTTTTGTTATTTAAATTAAAATAAGTCTACGAGTATTTGCAGACAGGACAGTAGAAACATCAAAAAAAATTAAATTTTCACTATAACTACAACATTAGAAAAAAAATTAATAACTGCGACACAGTTTTATACTAATGCATTTATTAATCGTTATGTTGTTTCTGTCATACATGTATTAAATCTTCTATATATATAAAAATGAATTGCTGTTCGTTAGTCTCACTAAAACTCGAGAACGGCTGAACGGATTTATCTTATCTTAGTCTTGAAATGTTCGTGGAGGTCTAGGGAAGGTTTAAAAGGCGAGAAAAAATCTAATAATTTCCGGGAAAACCCTAAAAACAGCCCTTTTCTATTTCCCATACAAACGTTTTCTAGAGTCAATTTGAACTTTATTGCTATTCAATAAAGTTCATATTAAATTATAATCACTCACTGTTGTCTAACCAATTAAGGCGTGTTCCTAACGTCAAAGATTTGTAATTTATTACCGCTGCATAAAGTTCAAATTCAATCATATCTATGAAAATAGTCTTCGCGTGCGCTTTGGAGGATCTAATGTCGCGTTCCGAAAATAAACAAAAGTGAATCGCGAACGCGACAAAAAATGTAATAAACTATTAGTAGTACTGATTTCCAATTAATTTGGTCGGCTTCGCGAAACTTTATTTTAGCTAACTTCAGTTGTAACTGTATCAGATTATTTTTTTAAGTTTGACAAATCTTAAGTTTTGTCACAAATTAAGTTTCTGAACACAACCATAATATTTTACATTAGATTTGACAACCAACTAATATGTCAATCATTCTGTCGCACTTCAGAACACGGAGATTTATGGCTTAAAGGTAAACTCCAAAAAAATAAATAAAAAAATCAGAACACGGAAAAAAGTATTACGATTGACGATATTGTGTTACGATCATGGTTACGATATTCTATGAGTGCATCCTTCTATCTTTGTGAGTGACACTCCAAGTAGTGTGCTCTTTTTTTGTTGATATTTTGTGATAGTGACACTTTACTGTTAAGTTACGCGACGGATCGCATGAGGAGGTCTTAGGGCCATAGCAAGTTTGTATGAAAGTCTTCATCTTTTGTGCTACGATCTTTATATTTGGTATGAAGGTGGTTAATTGTTGGTACAAGTACGCTAAAAACGTTTTTTTTCTATAGGGCCGGATTAAGATGGTGTAAAGGCTTCATAAGTTTTTCGAGATAACTTAATTTTTTGTGCTACAAGTTTCAAATTTTGCACTGAATTAGTAGATAACTTTTACGATACTACAAATCGGACAATTCATTCAAAGGATATTACGAATTTAAAAATAATAATAATAAAATAATGCGCAGCACAGCGGGAAATGTGGAGAGGGACGGGGAACCAAGAGCGGGAGAGGTAGCCGCGCCGCTCAGAAGTATATTAACGATGGGTTCTGAAATAGCTGGAGTAATTTTCGAGAATTTTCAGGCAATCTAAAGATCATCCGATTGCGAGTGATCGAATAAAGATTAGTAGCGATTAAAAAAACGCGGGCGAAGCCGCGGGTACTGCTAGTATTAAATAAATAAATAAATAAAAATAGGTACTTGCAATGTTTTAGGTATTAGACATGTATTTTTGAAACTAAATCTATGCTTATAAGTATAAGCGCAGTTTGAAATTTATCGTTCGACTCAAATGTAGTAAGTTGGATCACGTTACATGTACCTATAAAATAAGTACAAACTCAACTCTTGTAGATCACAACTAATGGAGCTTAACTTCGAGAAATGCTATATTTATTGCTCAAAGTTCTTGGCTCCGTTTGGAAAGCAACAGAATGACAAGTTTATTCTGAAATAGTAGAGGAGACCGTGGAAGATCGACCTTCACCGATCTGATAACCAGATGAGACATATTTTTTATCGAATATAATTTATAAACAAATATGCCTATAATTACTTGCCTATCTGAAAGTGCTCATGGCTATTTTTAGCTAGGCAACAGTGCTTTAAGTATGATTTTTTGCAGGCAATTCTATATGACTGATTTTGTAATAAAATGATCTAAAATTTGATATAACTTTCGATAAGTTAGCAGAACGATGGAGTCACCTATATTGACTTACCTGTTCACATCGGCTTGCCAGGTAGCTATACACAAAAATGAGTAGGAAGCCTACTGAGGCATATTCTGTGTGTTAAAAACTAACAGTGAAATAAAATTCATTTGGTTATCAAAAGAATGAAAGTGATGAAAAAAAAATCGATTAAAGTTAATTTAATTAAAAATAGCCATGAGCACTTTCAGATAGGCAAGTAATTATAGGCATATTTGTTTATAAATTATATTTGATAAAAAATATGTCTCATCTGGTTATCAGATCGGTGAAGGTCGATCTTCCACCGGCTCTTAGACCAAAACGGATTATAAAGGTGAAGTTTGGAATTGAAACCTCTATGTCGCGAGAGCTTCGTCTCGTAGCCTCGCTACGCCGCGCCGCGACGCCGACTGACAGATGAAATTCTTGCGGTTATTGCAACAACTTTCAAATAAAATACAATCAAATACAAAATCCTCCCTCAAAGCATTTTTATGAAACATCATAGCTAGAATTCTCAGGATTTGCGACGCAGGAATTTTTCTTCTTTCGTGAAGTTGCCGACCGTTTGAAGAAAGGATGAAGATGTAGCTAGTTGTAAAGCTTTCTGCTTTGCTTTGAAGCTGTTTAAGTGAAAAAAACATTTGTAGTTAAGAAATAAGAATATGCTTAATGGCTCAAGTTACTAAATTAACTTTTGCTATATTTACGTATTCAATTGTGTATAACAATCAATAAAACATATTCTACTTTTAATGTAGCATACTTAGTATCGTACTAAATATTCATATTACACAGTTTAAGCGTTAGGGAGCCATATTAAACAGTTTAAGCGTAAACAAAACTGCGAGAGACTTTGTCAATCCAAATCAAAAAAAAAATAATTAGCAATACTCAACTCACCTTCTATCTGCTCGAGTTCGTCCCTGTTTCAAATCTTTCCGATTTGTTTCCCGCAGTAAAAAGTAAGCTATGTATTGGCTCAAAGTTATTTAAATTTCATCGAAAACTGTCCAGTGGTTTTCTCGTGATGCGGTCACAGACAGACAGTCAAACATTCTCAAAACTATAGATTCGGACTCTATATTGATAATCATAACTATTTCAATGAGATTTAAAAAATATTTTATTTATTAGTTTTGACTTTGGTAGTTTATATGTATATACTATCGTAAATACATCTAAGCTATATATACAATGTCTAGCGCAGCCCTTTTACTGAGACGTCTCGAGGAGGAGCTGCGTAGAATGCGGTGCAACGACGACCTGACTAATCTCAATATCCGGCTCACTGCCAATGCTTCGCTTTCACGGATATTAACTTCGAAGTTATCAATGACAAGTGACCAACTTTATTTATATAAAAGTAATTATTAAAAGATTGATCCTGATAGAGTAAAGGCTATATTAAGTATTAAAAACCCAAGTAATAAAAAAGAATTGCAAATCTTTTTAGGAATGATTAATTATTTAAGAAAATTTATTTGTAAGTTAGCTGACTTAGCTTCACCTTTACAAACACTATTAAAAAAGGATGTAAATTGGGTATGGACAGATGTTCATGAAAATGCATTTATTAATATTAAAAGGTGTATAAGTAGTGCACCTGTTTTGCAAAATTTTAATAGTTCATTACCAGTAACAATACAATGTGATGCTAGTAAAAATGGTTTAGGTTGTTGCCTTATGCAAAATATATATAATATTTAATAATTTGAAGAAAATCTTTTGAGAACTTCTAACGATGAATTTAAATGTACACTTGTAATAGCTACCTACTTTTTTAATTAATTAAAAAGTTCAATCAATTTTAATCAATTTTAAACTTATGGATGATATTTACATATTTTATATAGGACTATAATACAGCAGCTATCCCAGCGGTAGCGTGCTCGCTTGGATAACCGAGTGATGCGGATTCTAATTCGGGTCTTGCACCTCTGATATTTTCATGTGTGAATCATTTCTACCACGATTACTACTTGTTTTACGGTAAAGGAAAACATCGTGAGGAAACCTGCATGTATGAGAAAAACCTAGCATGTTTTCGAAAGACATGTGAAGTTCGCCAACACGCACTAGACTATGGCCTGATCCCCCTCATACTGTATACCTGTACCTCATACGTATGAAAAAAGTGCTATTCATAATGGGTATAAAAATCTCCAACTTCTTTAACAACAACAACATCCTCCAACAGTCTTTAACAGACATTCATCACCATATTTAAGAAATATCTAGGCTAGATTTGAAGAAAGCAAGTTTTAAGAAATAAAGTTTATAATCCGGTAGTGAGGGTTTTATAGAGATTAATATGAAGACTATCTATAAATTCGTTTATGAGTACGTTGTTGCAAACTACCCTCCTGTGGCGGGCACTCTGCCAATACTAACAATAACATTCTATGATCTTTCATTATACAGACTTGACTAATCCTTGCTCGTGTTTACGAACTTTATTTACATTTAGAAACTCATGAAACTAAATACAGCCATATTGGTGCTATAAACAATAGTATAACATTATGTAGTTTGAAACAACTCACTCAGATCCCATTTGTACTGATGACACCTAATTTCTGTCGACTGTTAGTTCGATTTCGATTCGAGTCATAAATAAAGTTATAGGAGAGTTAAATATTTTAAGATTTCCAAGACTTTATTTCAATAGTGATTCAAGTTAAAAAAAAGTCTTAGATAAAAATAACGTTGAAAAGAAAATTTTGGAAAGCTTATATTTGATTATAACTAAATTATAAATTTAATGTGAAAAAATATCAGAACATTGGGTTTTTCAATCCAATACTTTTGTTAGAAACTTTCGTTGCGCTCTGTTAGACCTTACTATTATTTCCTTTGTATTAGTTGGAACTTCTCCATTATCCGCGACCTTCGGGCATCGACACGAAGCCTTGAGGAAGACATTTTAAAATTAGTTTTTTGTACGAGCAGAGACCTACAAATATATGTTATTAATATTATTGTTATTAGTAACATGTCCTTTCGACTATTAAAAATACACGAAAATTATAAAATACTAGAACTAGGATAAAATAACTTTTGGTGCTCTGCGGTAGATTAATTCCTAATATATTTGAACAATAATACGATAAGAATCTGCAAATGGAAATAAAAAAGCTTCAGTAAAATATCTCTCACGAATCACGTGAAACGCATCACGTGGAAAAGAAACGTGAACACCCTAAATATCAATGTTCTATAGGTAATAAATCAGGTATGTAGGTAACATAGAAAACATGATCTCTGGGACCTAACACCGGCTTCGCGGCCGGAATAACAACGACCGAAGGTTGAACGTTGTGAATGAAAATATGCTGAATTAACCTCATATAAATCTTTAGGATGAGTTTCCTGATAACGAATGGAGATCAAATCTAAAGTAGTTTTAAAGGGTAATATTTTTTGAGTCATGTTCATAAGTTTTAGGGAAAGTTTGAATAAATATGATGGTTGAGAGAGAGAGAGGGTTGAGTAAATGATGCTATTCATTTCTGTCATTATAAGACGAAGCAGTTTTTGTAACTAAAAGTGTTTTAAAAAAAGGACAAACATAAATTATGATTTATTAGTTACTTTTTGTAATATATTTAAGGTGTAATTAGGTAAATTAAAAGAAGCTTAAAATGATTCCAAATTCCATCAAGAAAATGATGAATGGTTTAACTTGTGCTCATAACGTGGTCTTCGAGTTGCTACTGATTCAGCTGGGGTTTGTAAATGAATGGGAACGACCTAACTTCCAGGGACTGTGATACCTTGTAAAATCTAATTTCGTTCGTTTTGTTATGTGTACAACTGACTCGTTTTCACGTTACCCTGGTTCGTTGTATGCTACAGTGGGGATTTTTACAACCTTTATTTTGTTTGGATGACCCTATTAAAATTTAGGTATTGGTTAATATTTAAAAATATGGAATGCAGAAGTTTTAGCCTTTAGAGGTTACCATTTTATTTTATGTATAAATAGAATATATTACGACTTACATAGTAACTCTTTTATTTCAATTTAGTGAGAAACAAAAAAAAAAACTGTAAAAGGCACTGTGTCTTTCAAAAAATCAAAATCAAAATATTTTATTCAGCATAAAAATTGTAACAATTTCATACTGAACGTCATGAGTCTACTACCAGTTCGGAAAGAAGAAATATCTGACCTGAAAACAACTGGCGAAAGAAATTCAGTATATCTTAGTATACAAAGTATAGAACGAGGTTATTGACAAAACCCATATTTAAATTTGATTTTGGCTATTTGTATTGTTTTAAAATGAAGCCATTTCATTAGAATTTAAATAAGCATATTATAGTTTATGATTGTTGATTAACGAAACAAAAACTTCCTCGAGAATATTCACATTAGACAGAAATTGGTATCTCATGTTATTAATTATTTTTTAATATAAATTATAAACAAATAATTAATTCAGCGAGAACTTGTAATGAACATAAGATAGAGAATAATTATTCAAAGTTCTGAAAAGTTTCAATTCGTTACATTCTATAAGCTAAACAAACTTGGAAATTGTTCTCAAACTCTCTCCTGGCTTTACAACTTAGTACAAAGATTCAAAAGAAAGTGAGACTTTTTACTTTAAAGAATTTCTTTAGGAAAAATGTACATTAAACTATTTAATGAGTACTTTAATGTTTTTATCTTGAATAAATACTTTGTATTACACAGCGTCGTATACTTTTTTGGTATATAAAAGGAGTTTCATTACTCAAACTGATAACGCACAAACAGAGGCACGTACAAATCAAATCAAATCAAAATATTCTTTATTCAAATAGACTTTTACAAGCTCTTTTGAATCGTCATTTTTACATTATCAAAATTAAAAGTCAGTCTGTAAGTCTGTGAGTAAACTACCACCGGCTCGGAAAGCTGTTCTGCTGAGAAGAACCGGCGAGAAACTCAATAGTTGCTCTTTTCAAAAAAATATTTGGTAACAATATTGTATTACAATTTATCTATTTATCCTACGTGAGACAACACAACCAGTCACTAATCCCACACATTTACATCTGCCAGGTATTCCGCTATAGTGTAATAAGCTTTATTCAACAACGTACTTTTAATTTTTGATTTAAATTGTGGAATTTTATTATACATGCGTACACCTTGCCCCATAAACGATCTGTTTACCTTTTGTAGGCGAAAACTACTACAAACATGTGAACAGACAAAAAAATAAATAACTATTAGTATTGGTCTATATTCTGTACACAATACGATATAGTCATTGTTTTTATAAAATACTAGCATTTCCCGCCGCTTCGCACGTGTTCTAAAGACCTGAAACCAAATTCTTTCTGAGTCGCACGGTATGGTACCTCGCAGAACTAACATCAGTCCTTCCCGTTCTTGCAACATTTTTCATTGATGCTCCGCTCTTATTGGTCGTAGCGTAATGACTATCCAACACAAAAAGAATTTTTCAATTCGGACCAGTAGTTTCTGATATTAGCGCGTTCAACCAACCAAACAAACAAACAAACTTTTCAGCTTTTTAGTATAGTATATATTTTATGTACAGATTTCGGTAAGTTACAATTATATAATATGTACATTGTATATAATATGTATAGATGAAATCGAAACTCACGGGTAACAAAACCTGAAGCCTGAAATAAAATGAAAGTGAAAACAAACTGTAACAACTTTGTTCACGGGATTGATGAATCCATCCATAAAACGCGGAATCTCAAACTTAATTGCGATACTTGTGATTCACAACTTGGAAAATGAAACTTATCGGTCGGATACGATCGGATATTAGGTGGTAATGTAGCGCGTAATTACTACCGGAGGTGTACCTACAGGAATTTAATGAAAGGAACGTAAACAGTATATATACATACGATGTACGTACATATTATGCCACCTTGCTCATTGAGAGAATATAATATCAGTATAATAGAAGTAATAAATTTTCATAACTTTATAAAGAAATAAAAATGTACTTAGTAAATTCGAAATAGCTTCATCGTAAATTATGTTTACTTTATAAAAATTTTTTTTGGTCCCTATCATTGTGCGTCGCTGTGCTGATAGAAAACATTGTGATTTTTTCATGCATAATTTATTTTAAATATATTTCGGTCCATCCTAGAAACAGGAATTATAATAGACCGAAAGATCTACTTAAATTTACATATTACATTTCTTGATTCTCAGTAGAGAGGTAGAAACTGCTAAGACATTTGGGAGCATTCTAATTGCGAATACAAAATGTTAGTCGTTAATCTCAGATCTCTGGTAACCCAATTTCTGTTTATTGCAGCGGTTATTTAGTGAGGTTCATCCATGTACTGGGATTGCTTCGAAATATATGTATATACATCTTGAGACCGAATTTCAGTTTTGCGGCAACATAACGCATGCTCCGGCTACTGCACGGCGCTGGCCTGTGTAGAATGCAGACCGCAATTGCTTTACCGAATTACACAACTACTCGCGTTGTACTGACATACAACACTACTAGACTACTAGAGCTAATATTATGTATCTGCCTACAGTTGATGAATGAATGTTGTAAATAAAAACTTAACATAATAATTTAAGGTTGCTCAAACTGATTGGTCAAATTCATGCAGAAGAAAATTGTATTATATTCAGAAATTCATAGCATACAGTATAGTAATATGAAAATATTAATAATAATTGCATAGTAGCGTATCACAGTTTAACTTTTAATACCTATAATACAAAAAAATATTTAAAATTCAAAAACTAATAACTTTACACTATAAAAGTTTGTAATGCACTTTGTCTTTTCAAGTGTCAGACAACCGTAGCGCGGGACCGACCGCCGGCTTTGTTCAGTGCCGCTGCAATGTAAGCATAGACCTTATAAAGAAGAACAAAGAAAGAGAAGAGCCAATAGACTCTTCAGATTTTCACAGTTAAATTTTGCCAATAGCAGATAGTCTAGTGGACACATACGATTGAAAAATTCTACTTTTTTAAGTTGAAATTAAAAATGCATTACTAAGTAATGCAATCGTTCAGTTCATTTTTCTGAAAAACGAAAATGTGTGGATTTAAAGTGAATAGACGAAGGACACCGCCGTGCGTACGTTGTAAAAACTTGATAGTTTAAAGGGTAACTGAGCTGAGAGCTTTTCGCTCTTTTTGTTCGACATAAATCCCTTTGACCCAGTGCATGATAGCTTTCTATCCTTTTCTATATCTATGAAAGGAATGGTCCTTTCTTAGCCTATTGTTATACCATCATTAGTAAGGATAAAAATAATGGCTTTTGTTTACACGTTTTTTTAATACAATAGAAGTAAATAATTTATTTATATAAATATGTATTAAGTAGGTACTAGGCTAATAACTAGGCTTAACTAAAAATAGAGTATTATATATAATATATGTATAATGTATATTATTTTGGCGAGTACATTGTACTGAACACGTCTGAAATAGAAAAATGACGGTCGATTAAACTTTAGATCGTAGAATATTAAAAGCTGCGCCAGCGTGAAGCGCGTAGATGCAAGTTTAGCCACGGCGAGATCATTTTTCTTCTTGAGCGTACATTTCACAATTTCGGTTATTGTTGGAAGGATATTTCAGCGCCAGCACTTTTCATGCCAATTACATTGTTTGCAAATTGTTTCATTATTTTCCAATTGTATTGACTCAAAACTGAGAGAGTGGAAAATTTGAGGCACAATATGCAATTGTATTATTTGAAAAACATATCATTTAATAAAGTACAGCTCTTTAAACATTTGCTTATGATATTACTTGTTATTTTAAAAGAATTTGATGTGATTTAAATAATTTTACTACGATTCATGGCTAACTCATATTTTTCTTCACTAAGGCTTCTTTCAATTTAAGTGTTTATATCTATACTAATATAAAGCTGAAGTGTTTGTCTGTTTGTTTGTTTGTTTGATTGATTGTTTGTTTGTTTGGTTGAGTGCGCTAATACTGGTCCGAATTAAAATAATCTTTTTGAGTTGGATATTCGGTTTATCGAAGTAGACTATGGGTATATTACACATTTATATTACATCACGCTACGGCCAATAAGAGCGGAGCATTCATGTAAAATGTTGCAAAAACGGGACAAATGAACACTTTTCTATATTTATTTAGTATATTTCTTCATAATGTCGCCATTTATACATAAAGGAACACAAAAACATCCCTTTTATTAGTTGATAAAAAATGGCTTATAATTATGGTACCTACCAATTATATTCTCATGCGTGAGTTCACACAGATCATTATTTTGAAAGAAAATGAACATCGTGCTCGACTGAAGTTAATTGATAATAATGGGCCTTTGAACTGTCATTTATATTTTTAAAATAATACGCTATTGAAAGAACGACTGCTTTATTTTCGATACATTTCACTTTGGTATATATGTATAATGTATCCAAGGGCTTACTTACATACTTTGTATTCAGTAGCTTGTTAGGTCGTGTATTTATCGAATTTTCGGGTTCAATTGGCAACTGCGCAGGTAACAATACGAAAAGACATTTTGTGTAAACGTTACGAAAACAACGAAAAATAACACAAGATACTATTATACTGTGAATAGCGTAAGTTTGTATGTTTGTTTGTTACTCCTTGACAATCAAAATGCTGAACAGATTTGGATTTTAGACAATTAGACTATAAACTGGGTTAACACGTACTCATATACCACCGTTATAGAAGTACCTACTCGGGTGAAGGCAGGGAAAGACGTTTGTAAATTGTATGTATATAAAAAGTAAAATGGTACATAAAAATAATATAAAACGGCAAAGTGCAAATCTGAGTAGAAATCAAAGGTATCAAAGAAATAAATTTGTGATTGAAAATACACCGCATGTCCGGCGCAGAGCCGTGATCGTAATAACGTCCGACAGTTCGTTCGCGTGACAGTTTAATAAAGTGCTTTGTGTAGGGACTAGGGAGATGGGGACGCCTATCTTCATTTGAATTTTGATAAAATGCAATAAGACGTCTAGTCCTCGGGGAAAAGAGCTTGTTTTTTGTAAAGCTTTGTTGCTTTCTACTTAGCACTAAAATAAGCAAAGTCTATATAATTATAGTTTAAATAGAAATATTTCACAATTTTTTAAATTATTATTAAGATACTCGTAGTGGGATTTATTGAGTAAGTACTTATAACAAATGGTACAATTTTATTAATGAATATTTTCAATTGCTATCGACGGCAAGAACTCAAGAAGAACATAACAACCTCAATTACAAGCAATATGCAGACATACTGTGTAATAATGCCTGTACTTAGCTATTACATATTTATGGTATTAGCAGATCAGCAATTAATTATTGAAAATCCCTTTTACGATAAAACTCATCCAATATCAATTATATACGGGCACTTTGACGGGTTCAGACCTTTACCAGAGGGAAATTTTGCCTTCATATTAACAATATTGTATAGAAAGTCTGGCGCATAATTGAGTCTTTAAAGTTTATTTGAGAAATTTAGTGTATTTTAGGGTTCCATAGTCAATCCTTATAGTTTCGCCATGTCTGTTCGTATGTTCGTAACTTACATAAACTTAGTTCATAAACTTTTAGTGTTAAAAAGCTGTAATTTGGCATGAATATATTATATACATTATGTTAATAGCACGTAAAGTGTGTCTTTTTATAATTTAAATTATATTTTATAAAAACGCCTATGAATTTATTATTTTGTATCGGTATTTTCATGAGCCGTTCATGCTTCGTGTATTTTCTTTAATAATTCGCTCGAAAGATTGAAAGCTTCTCTTATTCGGTCTAAATATAATTTGTCAGGATAAATCAACGTTGTAAACACGAACAAGAGATAATTGAGCACGTTTCGGTATTCAAATTACAAAATGTGAGGGCGAAACCGAGTGCGACGGACGACCGACAGCGGCCGGCGCGGAGACGAGTTTCATATTGTGACAGATTGTCCAAAGGACGGCGGGCTTTATCTCAAGGGAAAGGGCGCTCAAAGCGACGTCGCTTACAGTTCTGATTGTACCTTTGATTTGGGGCTGCAGAGATAGCGGGCGCCGGCCACAGCTGCGTTGTTGGGATGACATAAGTTGGCAGTGTGGAAACTGTAAACTGTAACGCTCATTAATTATGTCAACAGTCGGTTTTGTTGCTTGTCTTCTTGTTTAATGTTTAAGTTTTCGTAATTAAGTAAACAGTTAAAGTGTTAGCGTCCTATATCATCAAACACTATATTCCTACGTGATTTGTTAGAGCTAAAAATATATTTTATTGATAGTGAAAATAGGTGTGTATTTTTGTTTAGTACTTCTGTGTGATACTGCTAAAATTTAATTATTTATGCGGGCGCTTAATTAAAATGTGTCTTATTTTTAAAACTACAAAACTTTACCTGAGTTATTTTTTTCTATTTTCCACCCGATACTTATATAGATACTAAGAACTTGTTCTAAAGAAAATATTTCAGATGTAAAGATTGATATTTTTATTTATTTAAGTATATTATTATCTTTTAGTCACAGAATTCTGAATAATTGTTTGCTAATGTACCGAGTGAGCTTTTTCTTTCTCTTACATTCTTGACAAGTGCGTAGGTTATCTGTATTTTACAGCTCTTCCCTTCGATGATACTACAGTATACTATCATTTTATCGCTAATATTAAAGCCATACTCCACTCGGTATTACATCCGTAATTGAGTGTAGCCGGAAAGGCTTAGGGCGAGTTATGACGCAACTCCGAGGCCACGTCTATTAAGTAAGAATGTTCCGGCCAACTTCGTTCTTAACGAGTCAACTTGATTAATTTTGAAGTATGATTCTACATCGACCACGCTTTAACTTTAGCTTAAGATATTTCTGGTATTGAATATTGGAGGAATCTTATCGCGTGTAAAGTTCGAAGTATTAAATAATAAAGTTCTTTTAAACAAAATGTGTGTATTTATTAGTGTTTATGTAATCGTTGGATGTAATTTTTGCGATAGTTTACCTAATATTTCATTTATATGGGATGGCGCGCATCTCGGATGTTCAGGCGATACGTAATAAATGACTCTAGAATCTCGTAATAATAAAATTTGTTTAGAAATATATATCTCAGCATTGCCAATACAATAATAATAGAACCTGCGACCACTATGCAGTATGCACACACTGCTAATAGCTACGCCAGTTTACAATAGATTTATCAGGTTATTCGGAAATTTTCAGTTTTTATAGCGTCGAATTGGGAAGTTGGTGGTCTCTCACACCTCCGTGTCTCGGAGAGCACGTAAAGTTGTCAAGTGCCTTATCTGTTCGCTCGTTTAGATAAATTGCCGTTCGCTTCGAGAAAACTCAAAGTATGCTTGTGCTTGCGCATACATATTTTATGCGCTATAATATCCTCCGCGAAGAAAACTTATCTAAGAGTTAATTTACTTTTGGTAATTTGATTATTTATTGAAAAATAGTAGATACGAGTACATAATATAAGATAAGAATGTTTTAAAACAAATAGTAAGAAGTAATAACAACTATATACATGATATTGATAACACGCTCAGTTTATTTTCATATTATAGTGCTTGCTGTGCCAGCGGTCGTGGGTTCAATTCGCGTGGATAAATGAATGAGTCATGATGGGCGTTTATGTTTATAATAAGTATAACTATATACCCAGTATATAAAGTTATATATTTGTAATAGGTATATACTAGTGTATCAATATTCTGGCACCCATAACAGAAACCTCATAGCTTACTATGGAACTATATGGTGTTGTGTAATAATGTCCCAACATATTTATTTTATTTATTACTTATTATACGAGTAACATGACACATATACAATTGTTTACTACAATAAGCTGATTCTCACGTGAAAGTGCGATTTCAAGCACTGTCTACTTTCAGTGTAATAAATGAATAGGTTAGGAAAAATCCCACATACACTACGGATTTAGTACGACTTATATTATTTCTTCAGAAGCGTATCAGATATTCCATCACAGTAACATCACGTTCGTTTGCTCGAACAAATCCAAACCCGTCTCTTTTTAACCGACTTCAAAAAAAATTCAAAAAAGGAGGAGGTTATATGTTCCGTTGTATGTATTTTTTTTTTTTTTTTTTTTTTTTTTTTTATTCAAAAAAAATTCAAAAAAGGAGGAGGTTATATGTTCCGTTGTATGTATTTTTTTTTTTTTTTTTTTTATGTATGTTCACCGATTGCTCCGCCGTCTGTGGGCCGATTTCAAAAATTTTTCTTTTGATTGGTAGGGTACAGTTCCGAGGTGGTCCCATTGTCACCAAGTCAGGATCTGATGATGGGATCCCAGGGAAATCGAAGGCAACTCTCAAAATTTACAGGCACCTATTATGTTTTTGATATATTTTCTAAACCCGATAAAGCTTTTACGTATGAAAATCATCATCTCATGTGGATGAGCTGATGATGGAAGGTAAAATTCCTCAACAATTGTTTTTTATGTGTTTTCACCGATTTCTCCGTGAATTGTGGGCCGATTTTAAAAATTTCTTTTTTGTTCGGTAGGGTATACATTCAAGATGTTCTCATTGTCACCAAGTCAGCATCTGATGATGGGATCCTAGAGAAATCGAGGGCAACCCTTAAATTTTATCGGCACTGATTACCTTTTTCATATATTTTCTAAAGCTGTTCAAGAATTTGTGATGATGTAAGGTATATATCCTCAACGGTTAGGAGTTGAAAGAAAATTCTTTTAATATTATACGTACTTATGAACTGATAGTCGTACTCCTTCAGGATATTAGGTGGATTGATAATAGAAGGTAAATCTTATTAACGTCTACGAGTTACGTGGAAAAATAGACGTGGACAAATCTCGATTGATTATTGTCGTTCATTTCAAAACTTCGCTGACTTATTGGAGCAGTAGTTTAGTTAGCCTTCCAATATTTTATTTAAACATAATAATTTCCACAAAAAAATTTAAAATAAATTATTTTTTAACAAAAATGAAAACCGACTTCAAAACGCTACAAATCGAAACTAAAAAGAAAAAAAAATAATTTTAATTACTTAGTTATTGTTGGAGTCGGTGCCAGCCAAAGCAAAATAATCCTAATACAATCTCCTTGGCTGGCACCGACTCCAACAATAACTAAGTAATTAAAATTATTTTTTTTTCTTTTTAGTTTCGATTTGTAGCGTTTTGAAGTCGGTTTTCATTTTTGTTAAAAAATAATACAGGAACGTAATTGTGTAACGACGTGGGAACAATTTAATTACATTTGCTGAATCGAAGTCTTCACTGTCACATTGAAATGTAGATTGAAGAACATTTTATTTGAGAAATTATACTAACCAATCACCTGGCTATGCCCGCGTTAGTAATATCATCATTTTAAAAATAAATCGAATGAACGAAAGAAATGAAATTGCATGAATGCTTAAAATGATATATTATTCACTTTAGGTTCTTTCACTAAAAGTGAAAAATATATTTGAAATACTCTTTAACTTTTACTTCGCTGTTGTGAAGATAGTTTTTAAAACTTTCTTATAGTTTCCAATCTTACATATCTACTACAAAATAAGCAATTTTCTTTCAGCAGTTCTCTTATGTGAACAATAAATCTATGCGACAATTTAATGAACAAAGCTTTATTTGGAACCCTTTTCTCGTGTCTTTCAAATTGAATATCAATCTTGTTCTCAGAGGAACGCCAGCCTTAACGCATTTCCAACCGGAAGCTAGGCGTAATGATTTATACTGTGCGACTGACAAGATGATGGGCGCATTGAAGTGTAACTACATATGTAGGTATTTAACCATGTATATGATTGAACATAAACTCTGCATATAAAAGCTATTTTGTGTATATTATTTGTTGTCTGGAATCTATCAAGCAAAGTTATAAGTTATAATTTATTAATATTTTGCAACAATAAGCTATCGTTATTATGAGTTTGTAAATTAAATTAGGGAATCTGCCCTTTTGAAAGCTTCTGTTATATTATGAACGCGAAGGGCATCAAGGGACGTACCCGAGTGAATAGGGGTTACTCGTATTCAATGAAATACTAAGCTTATTAGTTATGAAGTATGTAAAATATGGGAATAAATATTGCATCGTGTAAGCAACAACGAATCTTTTTTTAGTTTTGGCTAAAAATAATTTAAATATAAATAAATGTGCTATAACATTAAGACACAGCACCATCTATTTCCATAGTAAGCTACGAGCTTTGTGTTTTTAATACCAAATAACTGCATGGATATTATAAATATAAATATTCATGATTAGAGTACAAATACATGCCTCCAGCGGGACTCGAACCCGCTCTCTACAAACTGAGCCAAACGTGTCGTTATTAAAATACATATAAAATGAACCTTGACACACCTTGTATCGACGATATTATATTATACCTCGGTATTACTGATAATGAACATCGTTTTAATTCGACCTTTCTAAGTTTAAAATAAATTCAAATTTAGATCCTTCCCGATTAATTTTGGTTACGGGTCACCAGTTCCTGGAACGTTGGCCTCTGTCAATGAAGAAGAGGTGGAAGAATGTTAATTAATTAAATCATATCGAATATATTGATTTTATAAATTTGATATTTCAATAGATATGTTAATGAATGCTTTATCACTTAACAAGTGTAAGATCGTGGAAACGGAGTATTGTGAATGTACAAAGTGGTTATTTACTAAGAATTAAATAAAAGTAATAAAACTACAAAGCAAATAAAATACCATTAAACGTCCCCTCACGCTAGATGAACAATAATGACACACTATTTTATATTTCCTGTCTTTCAATTCGTTTCTCCACAACTTATCGAACCCAATCTAATAATGATACAGGCGCAGACTCCGGGGATCATCCCGCTTTTATCTCAAGCACAGCTGTCGTCAGATCTTATCTTCAATCGAACATCGATTCTAAGCAATCGAATATGCTCTTTATTCCGTACTACATTGAAATGGGATGTAATGCAAACGTACGAGTCCCGAAATGCTTCCGTCGAATTAGAATCGTAGATGATTCCAAAGAAGGCGAGGCGTCTAGCTGATTATAAGCTATTAATAGCGATATCTTGAGTGAAATGATAGTGATGCTACCTTGTTCCTCATAGTTGCTCTCTATACCTACGTTATGTAAATAGTTTAATATTTTATACATTATCGTTTAGTATATTGGCAGGTTGTCGTGTTTTTATTAATATTAGTTGTTTAAAAGCTTGTCAATAGTGACTAAATAAAATAACTGACAAACCGATGAGGAAAAGCAACAAAAATGTTTGATTTTATTTGTTTACATACTATATTGTGTAGTACATAAGTTTTTAAAAGTATATTATTCTATTTTATGTATCAGGGTTAAAAATAACTTATCACGGCTCTTTAGCTTATTGTGATGCTGCTATAAGCTGATGTAGGTCTTTCCTGCGACTTTACATGTTACTCATTAGTATTAAAAAAACAAATTCCTTTACCTAAAATATATTTAATTATACCACTGTATGATGGCATACATCGGTGGACATATGCCCTTACAATCGAAGAGGATAAAGCTTATCGTCATTTATCATTGAGACGCAACCCACCGGTCATGCTCTGCTAACGACGTCTATTCGATACGATTCTAAACGATTAATGACTGGCGGTTCTCTCCGCCGGAACCAGTGTAATGTGCACGCAATTAGCCTTCACAAAAAATCTATTTGCGGTTTCTCTTAATTGATTGAATGAGTAAAGCCCGTGAGGTTCATTGAATTTGGCGAGTGAATCCCAAAGACTACATTGTATAAAGGGAGGTGAATCCCTTCTAAATAATTATGACACAGCAGCAAATTAGGTCATGTATTTATTATGTGTTTTGGAGCAAATCTGTATTTATTATTTAGGATGGCAAATCTGATTTGGAGTTTAGTAATTTAAAAGTAGTCAAAATCACTTTCTGGACAATCAAATCTATACATATGTATTATATATTAGTAAAATTCTTAGTGGGGTATACAATACACATTCTTTGGATAATCTTTTTGAAATGGTCATTATTTATATCGATATAAGCCCAAATCAGTTTTTGGAATTTCCGTCTGTCTGTCTTTTTATCTGTCTGCGACCGCATAATGAGAAAACCATTGGATTTGGAGACATATTATGATGATGAATATAAAATAAAAAAATATATTTGAGAAATCTATACCAACCGTTTTCATAATACAAATTATATTTCTTTTTTCCGTAAATTCATTTCACTCTTATGATTTTTCAATATTCAAAAACAGATATCGTTATAACTCAGGTATAATTTCAATAAAATGTATATTTCTAATGGAATACACATTTTTATCTGTGGTAATATACGAAATATTATTTTCTCTTTTAAAAGTTTCCAGTGCGCGTATTCAATATGCATAAAGGACGTCATTTACATTTTCTACTTATTGCGGTTTTATGTGAACGCATAAATAAACCCTTTTATTTGCAAATGTATAAACATGCGTGTACTTCACATATGCAATAAAAATTTAGATACCTACCTAAATGTAATGTAAATACAAAATAGATGGTAAATGGTAATGGGACAAGTGTTTGACACCAAGGCCTGCGTGCGTCTCGTTTATAAATTCCTATTAATTGACTAAATTTTCTATAATCTCCATAAGACGATTGACAAAATGTATGTCAATCTAACAGAAATCCTATACATTTCTGATATTTGCCAGTAAAAGTTTGATTAAAATCGGTTAAGTCATTCTTGATCAAAGTCTGTGTCAACAGATAAACAATTCTTTTTCTAACGAGGGCTGTGGGCCGAATGAATAACAAGTATAGTGTTGTGTGTAGTAGGTTTTGTAGTTGTGTATGATATATCTTAACATAAAAGAAAACTATACGCAAAATATAAATTCATGTACTTTACTATTAAATAAATAAAGGTAAAATAAGTTTCATCAATTAGTTTTTGTTCTGTAATTTGAAATAAAAACAAGTAAATTTTAAATAACAGAATGATATACAAGTTTCATAAAAGTTTTTCAGACACTTACAATTTCACCGGGGTGTTTTAACAAACGAGGTTTAACATATAAAGAGGATTGACTGTTGTAAAAAAAATCAAATAATATAAACAAAATCGTAACAATATCTAACATTCGCAGAAATAGATTGCAGTGAAATACAAATGCGATGGAGACTATCAACTTTGATCCCGCTTGTAGCGATCCAATTCTGGCATGATTTGTTCATTTCCAGATATCGATCGCGGCGCGTCCGTCTGTTACTTCGCCGGGCTTCTTTTGTACGATGAGTATTTCCGAAGGCAGTAGGGAAAGAGTATTAATTAAAATGTCAGAGTCGAAGTCGAAATCTGCTTGTATTGTATTTATACTACACGATGACGATACGCTCTTTTAATCCTACGACATTGTTAAACATTATATTATTTAGTTAATAGTATAAAAAGGTGATATATGTTTCTTGGAACATGAGAGCTAAACTGTGGAAATGGTAAATTGATTCTATAAGCCATATAGTGAACTACGTACATATGTATGTATACATTAATCAATTAGTAACGTAAAAAGTTTTTTTTCTTCTCGTAGAATTTTATAATTAATTTAAGTATATAACAAGTGAAATATACGAGTAAGAATAAAAACTCTGTCTCCCCGCACAAGGGAAATTCCAAAAAAAACCACATAAATCAGTCGCTGCATAATTTTTTGGGGGATGCTAATACATATTTTTTATTATTATTCATGTGAGTACATAACCTGTATATAACGAATTGTTTCTTAGTATAGTATAACAGTGATCGTAGCGGTCGTGAGATGAAAAATATCTTAGAAACTACTCCAAAGCCGACGTAATTATTTTATTCTTGTCGTTCTCTTCCATTGATTTGTGATGTTGCTGTTGCTTTAGAGAATTTAATTATTAAAGCTATATACCGGCTATTTCATTTCATAGCTTCATTAAAATATCTACGAATAATTATCTTTACTACAAGGCGTGATATAAATGAAGCATTAAGATGTAAGATGATGGCTTAAGAATGTGAGAGCAGTCTATGCAGCATTTCTAATTTAGAACAAACGTTTCTATAATACTAATATTTTGGTTTTACTATAGTGAGCTCTACCCATTGCCCTTATTGTTCTTAATATTATATTCAAATGAATAAATCGTGTAAGTCCTTTAAATGTATGAGAATGTGAGATTAAGGGGTACCCAATATAGCTACGAGTATTTTTAAAAGATAAAATTACATTTAATTTAAGTACTACTACATATATGGTAACGAGTTATATTTGTTAATTATATTATTACAGTAAAACTTTAATTTGTTATGATAAATTTTAATTGGCAAATACAAAGTTACAAAGGAAATTTTAATGGGATTATTTGTCCGAAGGCAAATGCTAGATTTAATAATACGTACAAGCAACTAACATACCGTGAGGCGAATACTTCTCCCGTGTAATGCCCACTAAAATTAATTTGTTAGAAATGCCGGTCCATAAGGATAAGAATTATAAGTATGGAGTGACCTCTTTCTTCAGCCTTCATTACTTTGGGATTCCATTTCTAGGGCGATGGAGTGGATGTATTCGGAAGATTCCTCGGCCGGCTTGATGCGGTGATCTGGGGAAAGTTAGGTGACTATTATCTATTCAGATTTAATAATATGTATACTACATAAAGTATCGGTATTAAGAGTTTCACAATTGTTGTGTATGTTTAAAGAGTACAAAATTTTGAGTACCTACTCAGTATTGTGTACTTTAATTCTATTGCTCTAAGTTGCTTTACAAGTTTCTTTTTGTTTAGGTACATTTGCAGACATGTACATAATACGTATGTGTATGGTAGGTATATATACGTATATTGAAAAAAAGCATTTTTAGTATAGTACGGTAAATTAATGGATTAAAATCATTTATTGATGTTTACACTAAAGCTTTTTAAGAGTTACAATCAAAATTCTCTACATTAAATTGTAACATTAGTGTCGGAATGTTGCTACAGAGCGCGGGCCGCGCAGTATCCAACGCGTATTGATTGCGCAAGTGGCTTACCGACACGAGATCGACACACAGACTCACCTACCCCTAGATTCAACATACTAATATTTGTTAAATTCGTTGATAATACAATCATTCGTTGATAATAAAACAAGCTGTGAAGGCAATCTGTGATTCAGTATATCGCAATGCCACATTCAAGACCGTATATTGAATATTCGTATAAAGTAGTAAAATATCGTAGTATTTAAAAATACTATAATTGTATTTTACTACTTTATATGAGAGAAATGCTTTTCTGATAAAAATAAAATAAGTAAAGACGAAATTTACGAATCTAAGCGTAATTTTATTTCTGCTGAATATCGAAATAAATGCGTTCTCTGCAAAAGCAACTCATCGGGGACGGAACACCTCGAACGCGGGGAACACAAGGTAAAGAGAATGTGGCAGAATTTTGTACAAAATTGCTCAATTTGTGTCATACAGAAATACTAAAATTTTACGTTATTTCGCTTTGGAACGTAAACGTTTGTAAATAAATAAATAAATACCGATCTATACATAACACAATAAATTAAAGCTTATATAACAAGGTTATTGCTTTATAGTAGTCTTTTTGGATATTGAGAGTTTTTATACTATAGTATTTGCAATATGCAAAGGTCTCTTATCTAAACTAATATTATAAAGAGGTAAAAGAGGATTTTTACGAATAAATTTAAAACCTATTTACCGATTTCAAAAATTCTTTTGCCATTAGAACCTTCATTATCACTGAGTAACATCTTAGACTATATTTGTTACTAGCGGAACCCGCGGCTTCGTCCGCGCTAGACCTAGGAACGAACCAGAGCAAAGCGAAGGTAAGTCGCTAGTCTAACTTAAACTCGGAATGTACTAAACTCTGATTCTAAAATGAAGCAAGCTTTAATTTCAATCTCAGTCGAGTCTGAAGCATTTGAATCCCCATTCGTGTACACGATATAACTGAGATGGTACTCAATGCTACATGATATTAATGACAACGCATATTAATTATTATTATATTTTAAATAACTTATATTTCAAGTAACAATTTTTTGTTAAGGAAAACTTCATTGGTACAAGTATATAAATATCTATGTATGCTGCGGGATATATGTATAAAATTGGCGATAAGTTTATCACAGTTTGTAGTAACCCTACTTTCTTGCGCCAGCTGTCGCGGGATCGAGCCCCGCTGGGGGCATTCATTTGTTAAACTCGGATATTTGTACTCTAGTCATGGGTGTTTATATTTATAATATGTATGTATTTATACTTATAAATGCACTTATATCAACTATCTGGTATCCGCAACGCAAGCTTCCTTCACCACGGAACTAGATGGCGCTGTGTGTAATAATGTCCCGACAACATATATAATTTAGATTTAATTTTTGGGAGTTTTTATGTAAAGGTCTTATTTAGTTCTTATGATATATCTAATAAATCTATTTCTTCAATCTTTTCCATCTAAAGGATATAACGTGTAATTTAACAAAAAATCAGTGTTGAAGCGAGGCTATCCGTATCTATCATTGTCAATGGCTGGCGAGAGAGCCATTTGTCTTGTACTTGTTTAAAATCATTATCAGTCATCGTCACGTCACACACGGCTCCTCCGTGTTTCATGATTTATCATCGGTTCTAACTATTCAATGAATTCAATTATTAAATACTACCGTTAGCACCCCGACATACACGCACCAAGCATGTACTGAAGATGACATTTCGTATTTGCAAACTACAATTTTGAGTCTTATATATTTCTATAAAGTGGTAGTGCCATGCTTGTTACCTTCGGGTAGCAACCGAATGGGCCGGCACGCCCCGTATAGTTCATTAGTACCACTCTCTCACAGAAGACCGGCGTGAAGTGGCAGCTATGCTGTCGCGTTTCGTCCGGTGAGTGAGAGTCCGGGAGGCCCACTCTCCTTCCCCCCTCCTTCTTCCCTTCATCCTCCGCCTTAGTTCCCTCCTCCCTCCCACTTCCCTCCCTCCTCCATCCCTCCCTTTCCTGAAAGGCCGGCAACGCATCTGCAAGCCTGGCTTGATGTCCATGGGCGGAGGTGATCACTTCCCATCAGGTGAGCCTCCTGCCCATTTGCCCCCTTTTTACCATAAAAAAAAAATTATCCATTCATGCAATACTTGGTACGAAAAATTTGTTACAATATTCAACACTTATACTAGCTTCTACACTTATCGTCATATATGAAATCCTATCTGATTTATCTCATGTGTCAATATCAGGGTCATATAATGACTCATTATTACAGTATCAGTGGATGGACGCTTCTATTTCGAATTCATTAGTAAAACGACATTTTTTCAGTTAAACTGACAAAATTTTATCCAAAATTAATTGTTTTATAATTAGTTTTTTGTAAAGTCTCAGTGCTGAGCACGGGCCTACTTTCAATGCAAAGGGGATCAGACCAAAGAGTTTGTGGATTTCACATATCTGTTGAAAACATTTTTTTATAGTTATTTGGGACTAAGTCATCTAGAAAAAAACCCTCTCTCAGACAAGCAGGTTATCTCAACATATTTTTCTTAAATTTAAAACAAGCGGTTATCATTTTGGAATGATTTGCACATGAAAATATCAGAGAGAGACCCGGATTTGAATCCATTTCGTTGCCTAAGCGAACGCATTACCGCTGAGTTTCCACTGCTTCCATTAACACTAAATAATATTTGAATGTAAATAAAGTTCGTTTTCTCGATCATTACCTTTTGACGCCTCAACCAATCGTTATGAAATTCAGCTACGGCGCTGGATAAATAAGCTTTTACTCCGGTCCATTAAGCAAGCCCCTTGAGAAGGGAACCTGTTCAATGAGGTTTTGAAGGCATATTTAAATACCAATTAACATTTGAGACCTGAACGAGCGCGTCGCTGTGAAATATAAAGCCTTTGAATGTCCCTTTGGGTTATGCAGAAAGGGCTAATAAATTCATTATTACCTACGTACTTTGTTCTTTATGGCTTTTTGGCTTAAATATAGAACGGTTTGTATTTAGGAACATTTTGTTTTTTTAAGTATGATGTATCGTTACTCGCTCACTTCGATCACGTTGGCGAATTTTGGGTAAAGTGTTTACTTAGTTTGCTACAAAAAATATTTAATAATTTTAAGTCAATTTACTAGTGCATCAGTTGGTAGGTACATGTAAATAAATTGAAAGTGTCTGTTTTTAATTTCCAATGAATAGCTTTTCAGTATATTCATATGAAAGTATATGCGATACTTACATCAAAAAAATGAATTTGTAAAATGTTTGTATGTTTGTTTTTTGTTTGTTTGCTCCAGCTTGTCTCAGCAACGACTGGGCAGATTTTGATGAGACCTTTACTCTTAGATAATTAATGTATAAGGAGTAACTTAGGTAACTAATACTTTATAAGAAAATTATAAAAATCGTTTAATTTATTTTAACTTACGCCCAGCGAGGCGGGCTGGGATTACTAAATTTTAATTTAAATAATTAGTACAAAAAAAAAGCAACTATTAATCTTCTTAACTGTAAAACGAACCTCATTTTAAACCAGTACTTTCCCATTAGTAACTATGAATTAAACTTGTCAACAACCTAATTCAATAAAAAATATAAGGAATTTTTTAAATGTTGTATTCAAACCGCCGATGGCTTGCTTTTTACACAATAATGTGAATCTTCTGTAGGCATCGATCATCGCGGGACAGACAACGTCCGCGTCATTTATTTTGTATTGACTTGTTTATGATCATTACGCTCGCCGCCGCTCCGCTCGCCGCTAAAAGCCATCACCACTGTAGTAGCGAATGAAATGGCGCTATTGACGCGATTTATACTAAACTGTGAACATATTGAGGTGGCAATAGCTTTTGTTGCTTTATAATGAAAGTTTCATTTCTGAACTGAAATAACGAAACTAGAAATATTATTATGTAATGTATTATTTATTTCGACCTTTACGTAGGGATAGGGATAGCAAACTCGCGAAATATATTTGTTAGACTGAGATCACGTAGTATAAAAGAAAAGGGGATCAAATCCTTTTAAATAAAAATCTAAAATATGTTTATTTTAATTCAAATATAAATTGAATTCGACAAAAGATTTTTCCTTGTATTCTTTTATCATGATATTAAAATTTTTGAAGAAAGTTTTCCGTACGTAATTTTATTAACAAGCAGCGATTCAAAATTATTTAGCCTTATCAAACAGACAGCCCACCGTTTATAGATTATAGAATTAAAGATGGTTTTAAATTTACGACCCTGTTTCTTAGAAGTGTTCTTCAATTATAAAATCTTCGATTCTTTTCGTCGTAGACAATAGCGCGCTTCAATGCCCCGAGAATGATTTATGTTAGTCACTTACAAATGGGGAAAGTATTTTATTTCTGAACAGTCTGAAAATATTTTCATTGTATAATATGCAAAAACGTATTAAACAAAATGAAAGACATAAATTTAGATTAAAATTACCCTAAATTTTTTAAATGAATTTTGAATTTAATGGTAACGTGTCACCCTCACTGGCTAGAAAGTTATTCCGCTAAGAAAATCATGATTGAAAATCAGTAATTGTATTTTTAAGTAGTTATTGATTGTTATAAATCAATAGCTATCGATCCACCAAACGAATCCATTCATCATACATCATTTCTCTATCAAGAGATTTGAAGTGTATAAAATTAATTTAGAAAATATATGAATTTTTTTTTGTTTTTATTATTATCTAACTATCGTAGTGGTCTTGTAAAGCTCAGTTGATGCGTGAAAATAAACAAGTGACAATTCAAATTAAACAACAATTATTAATATTTACATATCCACGTATTGTAATATAAGTAACTTTGAAGTATTACAAAGGCCTAAGGAAGACCTATTTGTATAATTTTTCAAATAAAAATCATGGAGTTAGCGGATGAATTATTAATTTTGTTAGCGGGCAGCTAGCGACGGTGTATCGGCTTAGCATCGTGTTTTGTAATATTTCATCTACACAAATTATATTTTTAATTTAATATTATCAAGCTATTCAACAAGATTGAGATCGTTTTATCGCCTGATAAGTCCATCTTAAACCGTTTACGAGGCCGCCTCTAAAATATTATTGTTTATTATTCATGAAAGTACGCGGCCCCGGCACCCCGCGCCCCGCTCCGGGGCGTCCCCCGCGCCGCGGCCATCGCTTCTATCGGACGGCTAATTTATTTTCATCCTAACGGATATTACGGAAAAGAGAATTTAAAAAATTCAATGATCCCTTCGGTTTTAAGTTCGCTGAGGACGTAAATAAAATATCAGTTTTATTGCGCTTCAGAAATTCCGATTGAAACGAAATAAAATAATATGTAAACGAAAGGTTAATAGATAATAATAGACAATTTTATAATATACGTAATTAATAATTAAAGAAGCGAAATTTTCGTTATTTTAATAAAAAACAATTATTTTTAAAAATCAACATCGAACGTCACGAAAGCTAATTAATATTAATCTGGAAGACATCGCACTCTGGCGCGCCGCAACTCATAGCCAAATTGTATTTCTCTGGATAGCACGTCATATTATTACAGAGCTGAGTCGCGTCGAAACCACTCGGGCTTTCTGTCAATATTAGCCTTTTCACTCGCTTTGTTATATCTTCGTTCATTGTAACGAGAAAACCTTTTAGCGGTAGTTATATGCATTAAATCGCGTATGCTTCGTTAAAGACTGCTTAGGCCAGTGATCTGCATCATGTAATTACGTTCTTCAAAGTGTTTCTTATAAACAAATTACTTGCAAAGGCTACGAAAACATGTTACGAAGTTTCATGTTTTCGAGAGTGACATATATTACTACGTATAATTATTTTCTTTGATCTTTTTGTTCATTTAAAATATAATTAAATGACGAAAAGAATGATGTTCAGTAAGAAATTGTAACAATTTTTATGCTTAATAAAATATTTTGATTTGATTTGAATTATTAAAATAACACAATTATTTAAAAGTGATTAATTCTAAAGCTTTACAATCTAGTAAACGTAGTTAGGATTTTGTGTATATTTTCCTGAGCTTAGCGCAGTGCAAATTCTGCTATACTTTTTAGTTTTATCCAACTACTCGTTACCCGAGAGTTGTGCGCTTTAAAGCCGCACTGACAAAATATTTTCAAGCTTTGGTAGCATTCAGCCGTACTTAAAAATTTTAAATGACAATCTGAGTTGCGGAGCTGCCGAATTATATTACCTATGACACAGGCCGTTGGCTGTTCAGCAGTGTTCTGTTGAAGTCATATCATAAACATAATTTTAATAGAATTTTCATAAAGTAATAATTTTGCCTTAATTTCGGGAAAAGATTTTCTAGAATATCCAAAAATATTTCTTATGTATTAACTTGCTGAGCCTACTTTAATAGTCGCAAGTGCAAAAAATTATGAACACATATATTTAAGGGATGATAGCAGAATTGGAAAATTTTACCAATGCTGTACGTTCCAAGAGTAATAAAATAAGTAGTTGATATCAACATTTCAATTTTAGTTTAAATTGTACACACACAGTTGACATAGTGTGATGAACTAACAAACTCAGTGATTAGTGTCATGTTTTACAATTTGGTTCAGATATCTAATCTCATACGATATTAATTGAGAGCAAAATTTAATTCAAAGCTTTATGTTTGTCCAAATATTAATTTTGTAATAATATTCCCTAGCATCGTTATAATAAAATCCCAATGTTCGAAAGTAAGTAATCTAATTACGAGTGCCTGTAAACAAAGGTTGTTATGATCAGCGATATAATAGGGATCATTTAATTTAATTTTAACCATATTTTCCTTATCGTTTGAGTACTCTATAGAAAAATTTAAAAAGAGCTCGAGCTTTATTAATAACATTATTCAGATATCTTTCGCATCTTAACCGTTAAGTATTTGTAAGTTATGTAGGTTTTCAGTTTCAAGAAATAAACTTTTTACAATATAAAACTACTATAAAGTGCGTCGACAGAAAAAAATATTTTCATTAAAAATAAATACGTTTCGCGGTCAGCGGCGGCGAGACCGGTTTTTATTTAAACTTTGTAGCGAGCGAGTAACAATCCGGCCTTTATAAACGCGGGTGCAAAAATTATACAATGCCAAAGAAAAGTTGGCAGAAACTGTCGCTTTGTAACTTTGCCGTAGCCTCGTAGCGCGTAGCCGCGTAGCCGCGTAGACTCGTAGTGGCGAGGTAGATCTGCTACATTTAAATGAGCAAAAGAGTTGTGATAATGCATATTCTAACAAAACTTGTATATGAGGTTCGATTCATAGAAACTTAAAATAAAACTTTTATTTTCTATATCAATCATTATCACCTGAGATTTTATTTTATTAATAAGCTTTTCGCTTCTCAGTTGTTAGGGATGCAGTTTGTATTTATAGGTAAGTCATTAAAATTAATAAGTGACAGACATCACAAATATTTACACTTTTATTTTGTGTTTATTTTACGATAAGCGAGTGATGCGGGTTCAAATCCGGGTCTTGCACCCCTGGTATTTTCATATGCGAATCATTTCTATCATGATTACAGCTTGTCTTACGATGAAGGAAAATATCGTGAGGAAATCTGCATGTCTGAGAAAACCTAGCAAATTTTCGTGAGACATGTGAAGTCCGCCAACACGCACTAGACCAGCGCGGTGGACTAATGCCTGATCCTCCTCGTACTGAGGGAGGCCCGTGCCCAGCAGTGGGACGTTAAATCAATATAATTTATCTCATTTAATATGCATAAAAGGCAGATTTTCTTATTTTAGCAATAAACGTAATATTAAAATTTCCTGAGGGTGAATATTTAAATAAACTGTAGAAACACTCAGTTACACCTGACCATCTTAAAATCTTATTAAAATGATTATATGTAGAAAGATTTTCATCTCCTGTCGTGTATTCCCAAGGGATGTGACATACAGAGCTCTGTAGCTCGAACAATATTCATCTCGCCTACCGCATCTACTCCTTAAATAGCTTTGATGTTCATCAAGAATGAAAACCTTGTACAAAATGAAGAAATACGTTTCCGCAAGTCTCAAGGCACAATAAATATTACTAAGAGAAAAACAACAGAATTAAGCCTACAATTTCCTGAGTATAAGTTATTCAAGGAGAATTTTTTATTTCCGTCCTCGAGTAATTGTTCTTTATCGTTCTTTCTTTTCTTTAAATATAAACCGAGTTTTTACGAACTGATGATTTATTTAATTGTACATTTAAAAAGAGGTGAACCCGATGTTATTGCCTCGAGGAAGAGATTTGTTTTAAAAATGTTACTTCTAAATCTTTTTTTAATTGAATGGTATTTAATATAATTGTAGGGTAAGATATAAGGGAAATTAAAACTATAGTAGTTTTAATTTAAACTTAAATATATTACAATATTGTTTTTAAATTTTAGTAGACGTTGAAATTTATGAATTTGATGATCCTGAATAACGTTTATTTTTTTTAACATATTGCACTATCTCCGTAGGTACTCTAACTTCGTAGGTACCATAGGTACTATGTAGGTAATCTACCATGATTAGTGTATAAAGGATGAAATCTGTTTGCTCATTCGGTTAAAACTCCCAAACGAAACGACTCACTGGTGTACTTCGTTGATTTTTTCTGTATTGAAATATAAGTATTATATACTGTAAGTGTAGATAAGATAGAGTTATAGTGATATGTTGAGTTTATTTTTAAAAATATATCTCGGCTTAGTGGTGAGACACGCGAGTGAGGGTGAGTCTGAAGCGATGAGACGGGATCTTGAGATTTATCCCAGTATGAAATAGAGCATAACGTAATATTCATTGGCACATATCAATACGCTTCGCAACATCGTTCCTCAAAGAATAAAGCTTTACCTTATTTATTTTATTCTTTTTTCATTGTAAGTGTGTGGTAAAATATTCAACAGTTTTTGTAAGTGGTAAAAAAAATTATATTGTCATTTAGTAGTGACTCCTCTCGACACTCAGTTGTCGGTAAAAAGCAGTAATTATATTACCGTAATATAGTACCAGTAGTTATTATAGTACCGATACTATACTTATGTAGAAACGTATGTTTAAATTAAAATAATACAAAAAAAAAACTGTGGGAGATTGGTAATATATATACAAACATAAAATACACATTTTTTTATTATAGTAGTAAAAGAAATAATTATGACTTTGATAAAGAGAAGCATTTAGTAAAATTATAATAGAAAGTTTCAAAATATCTACAATCATCTTAAATAAATCGTAATAACTTCTTCGTACTTAATATAATAAATAATTTATACTTTTGTGTAATCTTTATCCATATGTAAATATATCGAAGTACAAAATTATTGAATACAATTAAAGTATAGTAGTGTTATAAGCAGATCGCTGCAGGATACATCATAGTTGTGAACTTCCTTAATTAAGTTCTATCAAAAACTAACTTTGAAAAAGCGTATAATTTAAGCCTGCGACACTAATGAAATCTCTATCTTAGACGGAATTAACGAGACTTTTCCCTCATAATCACGAAAGTCGTCACCGGTGAAGTCCATATAAAAACTCGTTTAAAAATGAAATGCACAGTTTATTAAAGTTTAAAATGTCTCGCACTAACGACGAGATCGCAGCAAAACTTTCAAGTGAGAAATTATGCGCAACTTGGTGTCAGCTGGCGGCTAAGCTTAGATGTACGAATAATTTTGTCGACAACTATTTAATGCTTCGGCGCATCTTTGTTGTACTCACATTGTGTTTGATGCCGTCTTGCACGACGGCGTGCTTCGTGTTATAAGAAGATGTAGAAAATTGCACGATTCAAAATTTATTTTTAAAAGCTTTATTTAATTTGCTTCAGTCGCACGTAACTCCCTTCGAATATTTTAAACTCACAATTTTTAAAATACACGTATTTTACTGCGATGATCTTATAATAATTACGCTTAGTTAATCTTATAATGCAAAGATACCATATGGTATAACTATAACTGTCATGTAGACAATGTACTAAATTGTATTTAGCCCTTTGTAAAGTCGTACACTTTGCACACGTTTGACACGGTCTCCCTTATATTCGAGGGACCTCAGGTCATAGCCCACCGCGCTGGCAATCGGCAAATTGATGTAATTTACATGTTTTTCGAAAGCTTTGTGTATGTGAGTGAGACTCGAAAGAATTTGCTTAAATTGGTTTCCCATACTAGTTCACTATCAATGTGCTACCTCTAACTGCTTTCACTGTACGTGTTTATGACTAGAAGTTTTAGTTTTAATTAGTAGAGGAGAAACTAAAATTTGCTGTTTTGGTCTCAACTGACTCAAATAAAACTGAAACCAAAATTGAGACCAAAACTCAACTAAAGAAATAAGGTATAATTTAAAATAAGCACAAGGAACCTAGCCATCTAAGGAAAGCTCAGTCAAAGTTCTAACAATTGGACTTCCCTGTGCTACAGTTTTTGATTTTAAATAATGAATTTTAATTCAACTGTAGTATTATTTAAGACTATAGACTTGTTTTCAAAACTAAGCAGGAAAGTACAAAATTGACTGAGTGGCTAGTTATTGTATAGTATAGCCTTGGTGGTGTAGTGGCTAGCATGTACGGTCATACATCGAGAGGTCTTGGGTTCGAGTCCCAGGTCGGGCCAAGTTTAATTATTGAGTCTTTCTGTTTAGTAAGCCTCAGTTATTACTGAGGGCTATTGCCCGGAGTTGGGAAGTTGGCGATGAGTCACCCCCGTGCCTCGGAGAGCACGTAAAGCCGTCGGTCCTGCGCCTTAGCTCTCACTGGTCGTGTCGAGTAGTCGTCCCACCGGAGTATGAGAGTGATAGGAATAGAGAGTGCACTTGTGTCTGCGCGTACACGCGCTGCACTATAATATCTCCTGCGCAGTTGGCCAGTCTCAATGAGAGATTTGTACACATAAAATATATAATATGTACAAATGTATTTATACACAAAACATGATTCTATAGATGGTGGCAGATGGCTGTCTTTGGTAATGATATGATCGCCTCCATGCCACCTCAATATTCTAGAAATATTGAACGAAATAATCGCACTTACAAAAAGTTAAGTATTTACTTTTCATTTAGTAAAGTATGTGAATGCAATGCTAGTTAGTAGAGTCTAATTATAGTCGAGCATGTTCTACAACAGTTCACATTGTTTTAAAATCAATCACTCCACACAGATACCTTTTAGCAGATTATACGTTTGTGTACTTTTCACTTGCACCATCGAATTTTGCAATTTAGTTTCGCATGAACAATATTAGTGTTCCGATTGGTTTTGTTGATGGTTTTTCTACATTAAATGAATAAATATGTTATCTAAATGTACTAATTTATTTTAGATATTCTTATCTTTGTATATCATCAAATAGAACATAATAATTTCTAATTTAGTAATAATATTAGAATTCGGAGTTCTCTTTAGACAACTACTTTTAGCTAAGCTACACTTAGGGCTTCAACAAGGGCTTAAATAGAGGTCTTTGAGGATAAATTTCTTTTACTTTTCTCGAGATTTAATCCATCACTGTGGTGTAATAGATTTTACCAATTAAAAATACATAAAGTTGTGTACTGGTCACAGAAAGTTATTCTTTAACATTTAAGATTAATTATTTGCTTTGCATTTTTCTCACCAGTAATATAGTGTCCATAAAAATTTCTAGCCTAACAGAAGAGTTTATAGTACTAAGTTAAATGCGAAACCTAGTTTACTAGTCTAGCTAAAATGAAAAGCTTAAATAACGTGAAAGTGCTTTTAAAACTGCGCTGTTAATCGCTATGATTCTAAATACAGTTACGTTGAAAAAGCAATGAAAATACAGAACTGCAAATAAGTTAATTACTGCGCCTTTAGAGATAACAGGTTCGATTTACTACATAAATAGTTTTGGTTTCAAAGTGGAAAGTACTAATCGTTATCATAACAACAATTTCGAATAATTTGAAAATAGTTATACAAAAAAAACAAAAAACACTATACAATGAACGTCGCAAGTACATAATCTTGTATTGGTCTAAGAGCCGGTGGGAGATCGACCTTCACCGATCTGATAACCAGATGAGACATATTTTTTATCGAATATAATTTATAAACAAATATGCCTATAATTACTTGCCTATCTGAAAGTGCTCATGGCTATTTTTAATTAAATTAACTTTAATCAATTTATTTTTCATCACTTTCATTCTTTTGATAACCAAATAAATTTTATTTCACGCAAGTAATTATAGGCATATTTGTTTATAAATTATATTCGATAAAAAATATGTCTCATCTGGTTATCAGATCGGTGTATGTCGATCTCCCACGGTCTCCTCTACTATATTATAAATTCAAAAGTTCTTGAATCTACGTGTTTTCTATTTTATAATTTCCCTCCCAAGCGGACGGAAAGACAGGAAACAACAAGTCCTAATAAACTGACAGCCAAAATTGTATAATAGAATCATATTTGTAAATAAACCAGGTAACAAAAGCAAACAGCAAAAATTGCGAAGTAGAATCATATTTCACTAATTTAATATCAGAACCACAATTTCTTATCTCACAATATTTATTTATACCATTTCTTAACTTAACATTTATATTTCTCATTGGCTCGTGGCGTTATCATTTGTATAGCGAAATTGTTGTGATAATAAATTTGTGAAAACAAGCGAGAACTCGCGCTACCTTCGTGTTGTTGCCAATTCCATCGGAAGTTTTCTTCGTTTCCGGTGTAGTCGAATATATCTCCGCGCTGTATAACATGAAATATTAACAGTACATGAATTAATTGAATCTGTCAAAGGTTTGTTCCGTCTAAAATTGGTTCCATTGATCACAGCCATATTGTTCAGCGCGTCAGTACAACACTCCCCACAGACACTTAGCTCTTCTTTTTAAGCAACTTAATGAAGTTTTGATTGTCTCATATATTTAGGCATTTAAGTCTTATAATGAATAATAGGAAGGCATTCTCGATTGATGTGTAAGTTGTGCATGTATTAATAAAAAGTCGGTATAAGTTATGAAGTTTTATCGATTCTCATATTGAGCCTCCTGCCCGTTTGTCCCCTTTTTACCATAAAAAAAAAGAATTGGCAGCACAACTTACGTAATTATTTATGAAAAATAAATGTTGCAAAAAAATATGGTGAAATAAAATTTCTTCTTCTTTTTCTCCAAAATTGGATAAAATTAACAGTTAAATATACAAATTTCTCTTCAGTCGTGCCGTAACAAATCTATTTATAATTATCTTGAGAACAATCTTTCGGGTCATGCAGATACGAACCTGAGATCTAGAGCAGTGTTACAACTGGCTTTTAATCGATAAATTTTATCTTACTCTATTAATATGAAATCTTGGTACTTCTTAAATAGTCTCTGAGGTATTTTGATTAATTAAAGAATAAATTTAGACCTATAGGAAACTAAGCTAATATCGTCATATGCCAACAAACGGAATTGTAGGTGAAATCTGTTTTACTAATCTATATTTATATTATAAAGCTGAAGAGTTTGCTTGTTTGTTTGGTTGAACGCGCTAATCTCAAAAACTACTGGTCCGAAATGAAAAATTATTTTTGTGTTGGATAGTCCGTTTATTGAGGAAGTTTATAGGCTATATTAAATCACGCTACGAATCTACAATAGGAGCGGAGCATCAATGAAAAACGTTGCAAAAACGGGAAGGACTGGGGATAGTCCTACGAGGTAGCATACCGCGCGACTCAGAATAAAATTGGTTTCCGATCTTTAGAATGCGTGCGAAGCCGCGGGAAATGCTAGTATAATATACATGTGTATGTATAGATATCTATCTAATTTTACTATGAAATAGCGTATTTAGTCAATGTTAGTTAAGGGCGCTGATTGTAAAGTGAACGAAATCATTAACAATGTCAACAATTTGCCATGTTCCTTCGCGCGCTCCCAATGTGAAGCGTTTACGAGAGGTTTATTAGCGATGACAGATGAGTTCTCCATTTTGACCTATGGCACAATTAAATGTGTACCTTATATGAAATAAGTAAGGCCTATAATTATTAAGCAACGAAACTAAAATAAATACAAGTAAATGAATATTTAATAATAATATGTACTTACCCATACGCCTGAGTTTACTTTGCTATTTATTTCCTACAGATATAATTTATCTCTTCTATTGTTCTCTTATTTATACAATTACATTGTAATTATTAATAAGGTATTTATTGCTTATTCAGTACAATTTTCTTGTAAATAATTGAACGTAAAGAGCCAGCTGAGTAGATTAGGTACATAGCCAATATCACGTGGATGGGAGAAGATATGAGTATATTGTTTGTAGTATACTATATTAGTGACACACACTGCTTCCTATCTCGGTATGTAACACAGAAGTTGTGCAAAGAGAGCTACAGATGCTTAAAAATTATGATATGAAAATTTATTATATAAATTATGATGAAATGTTACACGACGTAAGCTAGCGGCTAAGCAGCTAAATCTTTCACAGGTTCTTATCGTAACCTAATTTTTCGTGATAATTGATAATCTTATTTACAGAATTGGCAGTGTACATTATTTTTCTCTATTATACGTACCTCTATGCATAATATTTCAACGACTTAATTTCGAAGTTGATATGTTTCTTATGTACAAGTGTGTGGATGTACAGGAAATACATACGAGCAAATAAATTTCATTTTCCATAATGTAAAAAGAAATTTAAAAGCTAAACGGAATTTATTTCAAAACAAGTTTTATCTCAAAGCTGACATCTAATAAGAAGAGCGCGCCTAACCGCACATTAGAACTTTCGATCCTCTGATTACATCCTAGAGTTTCTTGATTGAATTTTTCCATTTCACTCTACTTCGGTGTACGTCTTTCTGACTTAAGGCAGGAAGCTTGCCAACTTCATGTGCTATTATTAAAACAAAGTAATGGAGTAGTTCATTGGTAAGTTCAATTCGTTACTTATTTGTTGTGATAGAGACATTGTAGCCGGAACAGCGAGCATGACATGTCGGAGCTCGCACAAAGAATGCTGCTCTAAATTAGTTTCCTGTGGTTATTTTACTTGTCATGAACAACGAAAGCAAAGTGTAATCAGTGCTACCTGGTTGTATAAAAATATATTCTACTTTTCATACTCATGCATGTTTTGTGTTTTATTACAATTCATTATTTGTGAAAAAAAATACATAATAAAGGTTGGGACTTAACATGTCATTGTTGATACTGTCCTCAAAATTATAGAATCGTATGTAAAAGAGCTATAATTTTTGCATAAAATAACATGTATGTTTTCGGAGTTATTCATATTTCACAACACTGTACCTAATATGTACATTTTCTTTCAACAAATAGAACTAACTATGCTAGTTCGGCAAAATTGCAATTGATTTTCAGTATAAGTTAGAAAGGGAAACTACAACAGATGGAAAAGATCGATTTTGGAACAGATTTATGACTTACATATTTCATAATTTATGCTTCATATTGATGCAAAGAAAAAGCTCCTGAAAGTTGGATACTTTGAACGCCCGCAAAAGGTGAGAATTCGCTAAGAACCTGTGAATTGATATGTTCCGAGCAAACGTAGGAACTTTTATAACTTATCGCTCCGATGCCAAGTTTTTCCACTTGTAATCTTTAGAGACTTGTTCGAGCTTTTGTTGTAAGAGCATCGGGATATTCTTTATGCTCGCTGCTGAGTACTGACATGGCGCAGCTTTTGTTGACAACTTGTATACACATTTCTTAAAGCACCGTTATTGCTATTGATACTTATTACGAAAATCTATTTACAGAGCAAGCTAATTGAATTAAGAGGTTTACAAATAAACAAATCATGAACTTGTGCAAATATATTTGTATCTATTGGAAAGAACTTTTTTACTACTCACACAGTGAACTTAGTATTTTTCAGAAATTTTCAGTTTTCCCAGAAATTAATACTTAGTATGTACTGTGAGTGCTTGTACCTGATAGTACCTAACCCTATACATACGAAAATATATTTCCTACTATGAATCAGAAAGCATCGTAGCATTTCGACACATTAATATAGTAATCCCTTAAATATTATAAAAATAAGGGTTCTAAGTACAGCTCGAGTAACAGTGTAAGTTCAGGATACAACAAGTGAAAGTTATTTGGAAGAAACATTTTCATGGGATTCTTACAGAAAATTTACATTTGCGTTCTTAATAAACCCATAATTAGAAAGTGATATTTCTTTGTTTATTAAAAAAATGTTCAATATTCATTCAAAATATATTTGTAAGAACGCTACCTTCCTTTATATAAGCTATATTTTTATTCACTTTAAAGGAAATAAGGCTTTGATCATAATCTTCAGAGGACCAAAATCAGAAAGGTCAGTGAGGAGTCTGCCTGAAATATAAATGGCCCTTCTTAAAAAATAATCTTATGTAAAATAATATTACGTAACTAAGCTCCAAGAGGAATAAAGGTCGCAATTGCTACATAAAAGAAGTACTTTCATGTATTCATAACACTAAAAAATAACGAAGCAGTACTTCATTTTTTCTCCATTTTGTTTTTCTTTATTAAATAAGAACTCTAAGTGCGTCTCGATCGGCGCGGATCAACAGAACTGTAACTAATCACTGACATCACGTCCGACAACTTCCAAAAATTACATCGCCCCAGTAACATTTACTAACACACTTAAGCGAGTAAGGAAAGTTTCCATTCTTATTTAGGTGAGTTAGGTTAGGTAGCTCCGTGATTAAGAGTCCAAGATAGAAGCCACAAGGAATACTTATGAAGACGTGGGGTCGAGGCCGGCGCGAGACCGATGTTTAGGCACAGCCTACGCGCCGTTACATCACTTCTTATTCTTTATGCAATATTCATACGGGATGCTCATTTATGCATACTTGTGCTTTAAATTACTTTTTATATGTTTATTTATAATATCGCGATGTATATGTAATATAAAATCTTATAAAAATTATTAATTTCCTGTATAACTTGAATTATTTCTTTATTAATTTGATAATATAATTTTATTTTGGATAATATTTAATATTAATTATTCTATCAAAAAGGTACAAAGGATTACTGATTTGACAAAATTTACATTGAAGAGCCAAAAGCAATTAAAATATAAATTTACTTTTTAGATATTTTATTTCGTAATTCATATTCATATTATAATTGAGTTACTGTCGTCGGGTACACGGCGGGTAGCTCAAAACATTGTACAAACTAAAATGCTACATACTATTTATAATTATATTTACTGTTATGGTTATAACCATAACCATAACCATATTTACTGTTTATTAACATAGAAACTTTTCATTCAATAATAAATAATATTGTATAATTAGATTTTATTTTATACTGAATGTCTTCTACATTCATTTAATTATCACCAGTGCTTTCAGAATACTCATTAGTTAGAAACATACTCACAATACGTGTTTTCTCTTAGAAGTATATTTTGTTATCATATAAAATAAAAAGATTTTTGAAACTTTACAGAAAAAGAAATATTATAAAAAAATTAATTATTCTTCATTACAATACAGCAATATTATATTCGGGAGATTATGAAAATGCCGCAAATAGGCATTGTAGGGGACATGCATTCGTCTTGCACGACTCGTTAAGTAGGTCACGGGCGGGGTGCCAAATCACGCTCAGCAATGTATGAAGGTCGTTGTTATTCCCATACTGTGTGTGTGTGTTTACACCACACACACACATACGTACGTACGTGCCCTAGTTGCGGAGTTATTGCAGATAATAGCAACTCAGTAAATCACATTGGTTTCGTTATACTTTGTTTTGTCCTTATGTTGGACGTTTATTGCTTGGTTTTAGTTGACCGCTTCAGTGAGCTTAAATTGATTGTTAACTCGTTACATAAAGTACCTACTTGGCGAATCGAAACGGAAAGATTTTATTGAATCGCTGAGTGCGGTGACGAGATGCCATTGATTGAATTCTGCGGGGACGGAATGGAGTTGAAGAATTTTTATAACAAATAGTTATTATTACAATAGCTTATTCTTCCTTTATAAAATTGAAGTGTATCTTATTCTAAGCCTTTACTAATAATTATATTGTAATATTGATTAGTTGTAAGTGCGATTCATTCATATATTGTAGGTTCGAGTCCCTTTGGGGCATTCCGCATTAGTAAAAATATAACACAAACATTAGATATTTACCTATGTAAGTACCTTACGCTAATAAAGTAATACTTACACTATTTACTTTACATATTTGTAAAAAGTATTACTGTTGCGTAAGCGAAGTGAGGGTGAGTCGCTTGTGTAAGATAAACGTTTTCACCATACATTACATATGTGTAACTCTAGCGGTTTTGGCAGCTCACGTCAGAATAGCTCGCAGATGGTAGATTTTTTAATTACTTGACACTTATTGTCATATTTTGAACAATTCACACAATATCTTTATAAATTGTAACCTATTGTTATTCTGATGTATGAGCTATATTTCGTAAAGTTTCATTAAAATCTACTCAGTAGTTTTTACGTGAAAAAATAACAAACATCCATCCATTCATCCATACTTACAAACTTTCGCGTTTATAATATTAGTATAATGTAGATAGAAACCAAAACAATCGTCGATATTATTTATTTTTTGGTCAACAATTCTTACCTGTTTTTACGTAAAAAGTATTGAATCGAGTCTAACTAAAATATTGTGTTGTGATATTTTATTACTCGGGTCAACATTTAGAATACCTTTAACAACAGGAAAATCTGCCATTCCCACGGGAAAACACAATAACTGGTTAGCCGTGTTGTCCTTTATACGAATATTTCAAAAAAATATTACACACAATACTTTTTTTTTTTTATGGTAAAAAGGGGGCAAACGGGCAGGAGGCTCACCTGATGGGAAGTGATCACCTCCGCCCATGGACATCTGCAAGCCAGGCTTGTAGATGCGTTGCCGGCCTTTCAGGAAAGGGAGGGATGGAGGAGGGAGGGAAGTGGGAGGGAGGGGGGAACGAAGGCGGAGGATGAAGGGAAGAGGGAGGGGGGAAGGAGAGTGGGCCTCCCGGACTCTCACTCACCGGACGAAACGCGATAGCATAGCTGCCACTTCACGCCGGTCTTCTGTGAGAGAGTGGTACTAATGAACTATACGGGGCGTGCCGGCCCATTCGGTTGCTACCCGAAGGTAACAAGCATGGCACTACCACTGAGCATGGCACTACCACTGATGCATGGCACTACCACTGAAAACTTGTTTAGATTTATGCGAATATTTGACATTTTAAATAAAACTATATTTTTAGGTTTTGTCGCGGATTTATTATTAGCGGGGTTAAAAATTAATATAACATTTAGGTAAAAATGAAAAGCAGGTCATGCTATGACTAGTGTCGATCCTTGCCGATAAGTTAGCGCGTCACAGAGCAACTATAAGATGTATTGTAATAAATAATAAACTCTCCATTTTAAATATATTTGTACATGTAATTCAAACTAATTACGGCTCCCGCAGCGCTCCGTGACTGATGGGACTGTTGGGAAATTTAGGACCGTTTATAAACATATTAAATTTACTGTGATTAAATTGTTATATAGTTGTATGATGCGTTCTTGAGCTTTACTTATTAATAAGTTACGTTAAAAATACATATATTTACAATAAAGGAAATTACAAGTAAACTTAACTATATGTACAAAGCAAATATACAGTTACGTTTAATGTAGTTTATTTCAAACTCAAAAGGTTTTCACTACATTCAGAAAATGTAGAAGACTAAAGTGTATGACAAAACGGTAAATTACTTTACTCAGATAAAAAAGACAGTAGTAGAAGAATAAAGAATCACTAGAAGATTGACAGGTAAGTAAAAAAAAATTAAAGATAACGTACTGTACTTAGTTTTTAGAAAGCTTAAGCATTGTCAGAGAATTTAATCTAGGCCTCCAATTCTCCGTTCCTCGATAAGTGTCAGTGTAAATGTATGCAAAGTCCCCGCAGCCCGGCCCGATAGCCGCGCCGCGTGACGGATGGTGCGCCGGGAGCTCGCTAATGAATCCATCCCCCTTAATTATAACTTGGAGTGACGTCGGATACGACTTGAATTTGTTTAACAATAATTGTGATTAATATGAATTCCTTTTTTATAATTAGATATTTAGAGCGAAGCTCCTTGTTCCTCAATGACCTTGTTCACCTTGTCATATTTGTACTTATAAGCGTCCGGCAACCTAGCCGGACGTGAAGCCAAGAAGCACAGAAAGAGGAGGCCCTCGATGGGTATGGTGTTCGGCAGGCCTGCCGTCGGGGCTTTTGGTTGAGTGCGAGAATGATCCTTTTTATTAAAGTGAACTACACATCTGGTTATTATAATTGTGTAGTGAAGATTTAAGCAATGGAAATTGCACGAAATTGAAATGTAATTGTAATATAATCTTAGAAAGACAGGTGGTCTTTAAATAAAATTTATTACTTTGATACGAGTATTAGCTGTTTCTATACGTTTAATTAGTGTTCATTAATTTATTTGTGTATATGTTTATTAAATTATCCGTGCCTCTAAAGATTCCCGTTCTATTTTTTTTATGCGTGGAGTGTTCCAATAGAAGAGAATTGAAGAAACTTAGTTCTTTACGCAAAATATGTGACTACTTATAGGTACAGTTTATTCTTATTTTTAATTGCTCCTATTCTCAAATAAGGCAAAATTGTGTACAACGTAAACATATAGGTATATCGTGTTTCCCTCAGCTTTTTTTTATTATGTTTGTAAGTCATAAGCAAAATTCATTTTAAATAACGTGAAAAATAATGTTAAAAACAGTAACTCATATCTCGCAAGCTCTCTGAGCTTCATATACTTAACGTATACGTGCCTTATCGTTTCCAGGAATACGGGACTTGTTGTACGTTGTTTTCCTTAAGTTCAGAACGTGTAGTTGTGTTGTACAAATATTTGTTCGAGTTAAAACAAAACAGTGGCACTAGAAACTGCTACCCAAAGTTTCTATAGTTTTAATTATTTATTACGTTAGCTTAGTCGAATTGTAAATATTTATACTTATTATAGCGTACAAAGTGATTTTCTAAGACAAAATTTAAGCTGATATTCAATTCTAACAGTATAGGTCCAATAGTTTTGAGTAAAATGGTTATAAAAGGACGAACGGATACAATTAGTTGTACAGACGGAGCCAAAGTCAGTATATAAATTCGCTATAAAAAGAAAAATATAAGTAAATATTACTTAATGTACACGAAGTATGCAAAACACAGAACCGTCTTTTATTGAATTCAGGCATCGAATAAACGTTGTAAAATATATTTCTTAAAACAAAAGTAAGTTTTGTCAATCTAATTACGATTCAAATCATGATATAAATCACCCAGCTCTGTTTCCAAACAATAAGCCAATCAAATAACTCGTAACTTCGTTTATTTTCTTATGAATCATTTTATTATTTTGTTTGAGATCCACTTTAACTTTTATCCGGCAATCAGAGTTCTTTGTATCAGATTTATTTCTGGGTGAAAACTTGCTTTATAGACAAGTCAAGAAATTCAAAATATTTTTTTTATTATGGACTATATAAGTCCGTAATAAAAAAAAACATCCAATTTCTTACTATTTGAAGTATAATGTTTTGTGGTAAAAAATATTATAATCATATATTCACAATAAGAGGTTTAAAACAATAAAAATAATTAGGCGAGATTCTAAAATCATTACATTTTATAAAGATCCATCTGCTTGTCATGTTCCTACTATTACAACACGATTTTGACAACAGAGAAGATAAAACAGAGGACTTATAAAGTTATTCTCCATAATTTGAGTATAATTTTCAATTAGGGTAGGTTGTGGTTATTCCCCCTCAACGTGCGTACTTCTCGTGGTGGGGGAAGGGAGCTTAGAAGCGTCCGGCAGCCGGCCGGCGCGAAGCTAAGAAACGCGCAAGAGAGGCCCACTTCGGTGGGTGGTGTGTCATGCGGGTTGCTCCTGTACTTCTCTGAACAGCAGAGTGAAATGTGGAAGAATACTTACTATAATTACTTACTATACTTAGCTGTGGCTTGTCTCAACTTACCGGGCTCTCGGTGCGTCGTAGTTGAATGCGCAAGCGATCCTGCCATGCCCCATTAACACAACATCACAGAGGTTGTGACTGTAGTATAATATTACGCCGATGGTTGCGGCTAAGTCTAGCTGCAGATATTTGTCTAATTTATTGTAACTTGTTTTTGAAAGTGTTTTCTATCTATAGACGACAAAATAGCGTCTCAGCACAACACAGAACACGGCAAGCGGAGTAAATTGCCGGCAATTATGTGGGAACTCTGATTCACTGAATAACAGATACCGTTTCTGACAACAATGCGCTAAAGCGAGATACTTGTACCATTCATTTGAACAATATGTAATTTACTTCCACCCGCAGTGTATCACGCACTGGAGCAGTCGTAAAACACAAGTTAGTGAATTGATTGTGATTCCTATTTTTTATATTTTCCATTTTCACTAAAACTTTTCTTTGTGTGATAATATAGAGAATGTAGAGTTGTTTCATCCGTATTGCGTTTACTGCAAGTGTAGAGACAGTGTAGGAGGGACAAAGTAGCTGCCACTGCGGTGCGGCGCTCTAGAGAAAATGACTGTATATTTATGCAAGATTTTCTGTACTTAAAATGTTTTAAAGTTATTTTATTTATGAATGACATATGTTTCCTTTACATTATGTATCCATCATGCGACATAGGATTTAATTACTCTTGATGGGATCAATAAGACTTCAAACAAGTATTGTTTATTCATTATAATGACAATTTTGCTTTATTTCACTAATAAAACATATAGCCCTGTTTCTTATAACCTATTTCTCTTATCTTTTTTTGTGAGAGGAAACTGTTAGAAATACATTATTTATAAATAGTATCATTTTATTAATAAACCTATAATATTTCTACTCATAATGTGTCCCTGGGTAATTGCTATAAAAGAGTTTACTAATCTAAATGAAGTCCCTCTTCACCCACAGTTACTGCAGAATCATGTGGTTTTATTACATCTAAAAGAATTTAATTTAATTTTACTTTGATAATATGCTCTACTTAGTAAATGTTTTAATAAATCATACAGTAAAATACATTTAGCTCATAGAATAGTTATGAAAGTCCAAAGCTCGCAGCTCGTCGAAGCGGAAAATTGGGCATTACGACGATATCGCGCCACAAGCACAAGTGTTAACGAAATTCTAACCGAGTTATACATTCTATGAACGTTCGTTTGATAAAACCTCAATTCTTACAACCAGATGGTCAGTTTACGTTATCTTATATAACATTATGTTCTTGACGCTAAACACATAGAATAGTGCATAGAAAAAGTAATACTAACTAAGTAGTAACGAAGTATTAAGGCTTTAATTTTCTTGCGCCCAGCTTTAGCTTTAGCTCTGATTAAAAGTGTTGCAAGTTTTATCTCAAAGGGTAGAAGAGTACATTCAAAGATGCGAGTTTGACCTTGCTGAACTTTGCACTCTCATATCAGCTGGGGCCATGTTTCTCTAAGTATAATAAACTTTATATCGTAAAAAAGTTAGAACAGAAAAGAAATACAAGCATAGTAAAAACGATTATCGGCAACATCTGTTACTAGGGTCATCTCTCTAGTCGAGCCTTACGACCAAAATTTTTAAGTATATATAAGGTTAATTTTAATTATCAAGTATTTTTTAAATAACACATCACAAATTGCTGTTTAAGTAACATTTTAATTATTCACTCGAAAGCCAATTATGTAAATTTGTAAAGGTTTCCCGAGAATGTCAATCTTCCCCGAATTACCGAGGATCCTCGTAATCGAGTTATTACCTTAATCACGGGTTTTCTTATCGCGATGATACAATTTGTTTGTGTACTTTATACAACGAGACTGATTTACTTTATTGTAGGCAAATAAAATAGATTAGTATTTTATTATTGATCTTAGTATAATTTTTTTATAGAAAATGGTAGTTTAGTGGTAACGTGTTCGCTTGGAAGACCGAGTGAAGCGTGTTTAAATCCCGAGGTTCCCTTTGATGTTCTCAAGTGCGAATCGTTTCTAACATGTAAATCACTTGTCTCACGGTGTAAAATTACGTTAGTAAACCTAGTAAGTTTACCTGTTGAAGTGATAGACTATGCTCTGACCGATATCACATTGAAGAGCGGCTCGTGCCCAGCGGTTAAAAAAAGCGAAATACCACCACCCTTTGCCTCCTCCTGGCATATTACTACTACTTAAAGTAACCTACTGTATGCTTAAGATTTTCACACAATTCATCAGGTCATTTTAATGCGAAGGATTAACAAATATACACTTACAGACTTACAAAAATTCGCATTTACAATAGAAGTAACATTATCATATTTTGATTTGCAATTTAAACAGTCCTCTGTGAGCTTTCAGTAATGTCCCGAGCCGGCGAGCGCCGCGCGCTGGCGATACTTAGCAGCTGTAAATAATGATCGGAGTAATCCCTCCACTCAGCTGCGTAATTATGTTTGTGCTACATGTAATCATTTTACGAGCTACTTGCTTTATTACAGCCGTTATAATGTGTTGATCCGTCCATCTTTTAATTATCATAATATTACATTTTTTTATTCATAGTTTAAGTCTGTAATATTCATTCTATTAAGGGACAAAACGCTTTCAAATTCTAATAACAAAATATTATAACATCGATTATTTTGAACAGAAATCTTTTATAGGTTTAAAATATGCTATAGCTAATCTTATTTATGTGAAAGCAATCATTACAGAGGCTCGTTTAGGTTTGTGCGTTATCTCCACCATATCATTGTACACGAGGCAAGCGTGCGTAAGTAATCTCTCGACTATAGTTTGTCCATTTTGTTAATGGTTTTTTGACAGCTCGCCGACTGACAAGCTATAGTGATGACAAAAGGACGTAATAATCGATTTCTCTTATTTTTTTAAGTATCAATAATATTTATTTTTATATTTATTAATATGAAAACAAATATTATTATCGTAAAAATCAAGTGCGGTAGAGAGAGCTAAGAGAATCATAATGCGATTCGGGCCGTGACATTGCATATTTTGATAATTTATGCGTGCACAAGAGTTAATAATTAATATAACTGAAGACTCCTCATCGGACAAATCTAATATAAATGATGATTCTGACGAATCATGTTAATAAAAGGAATTAAACTATTTTAGTTGTTTTATTTGTATGCCTTATACTAAGAAGAAAGTAAAACTTTACTATTAACTTTAATATTTTAATTTATTGGTTTAAATCTTAAAATTTTTTGTCTTCCTTATTAAATAACATTACACCTTATTTACATATTAGCATTGATTTCTATCGATTATTTGTAATCTGTGGCACAATTGTAGTAATCGTTATGTGTGGGACAGCAATAAGGGGGAGGTGCCCGTCCATGAAGTACAATATTAATGAGTATGACATTTTAACTTTAATGACTAACCATTAAATACGAAACTTCGTGGGCGTGAGCTGTCAAAAAACCATTAACAAAATGGACAAAGTATAATTGCTACAAGCGTATTACACGCATCACGCGCCGGTGTCGCCGCATCATTAATTTCATAAGCGTCACTTTCTCTGATAAATTATAATCCAACCGCGGGACAAAATACCAAATTTTGAGCATTACTTATCACATTTCTACTAGAAATTCAAGGCTTTTACTACGCACAAGACTAGATCCGGACCTTGCTCTGAAAGTTCTTTATAAGTATAATTATATAAGAAATATTATATAAGAAATATTAAGTAATGTGTAAATAATTTTCCTTGTCAAATTAAAAAAGTCCTTAATAAATAATCTTTTTAATGTTTTGTGTTAAGTAAAAAACTAAAAATTGTGTTGGGACATTAGTATTTTCAGTATGGCTAGTTTTGTAACAAATTCAATGCGAACATTTAACCAGGTATTAATATCTTAACTTACTATTATTACTTAGTGGGAAATAAACTTAATTATTAACAAAACCAACTAAATCAATCTACGAGTTTTTCACTACATTAAGCTCTCTACTCTCTGAGAGCACCTGAGCTTCTAATTAAATGAGCTCAGATAACGACTGTTGTTTTACGACGTAGAATAATATGAAGTTGCGGGCAAGTGCAGGCGAGTCCCGGCCTACTTCTGCTTAGAACGTTAATTACGGTTATTGAAACTTAGTTACACGATTCATTCATATCCTAATCCTAATCCTAACTAATATTATAAATGCGAAAGTAACTCTGTCTGTCTGTCTGTCTGTCTGTTACGCTTTCACGCCTAAACCGCTGAACCGAATTCGATGAAATTTGGTACACAGATAGAGAAGACCTTCAGAAAGGACATAGGCTACTTTTTATCCCTGTAATCCCACGGAAACGGCAACTACGTGGGTGAAACTGCGGGGCGCAGCTAGTTGTAAATAAATGTATTTTCCAGTGTATATTTTTCCCAGTTACAAATGATAAGCAATATAAACAATTTTGCGATTTCATCTAAATGTATAATAATAAGTTCAGGTTATTTTTACAGCTTCAGGACAATATTCGATATTAATTTCAACATAATAATATATTTTTGTGTTCTTCGGAAAAAAACTTGTCAGTAGGACAGATGGAAAAACAGATCAACTTCTAAAAGTAAATAGAAATAATATGCATTTTAAGTAATTAAATAATATATATGCTATTTGAGAGCATTGAACAATAATATCATTTTAAAAACTAAGAATCGTAAATTAGGTGAGTTTTAAATAATGTAATTTTGTACTTTTTGCTGGATTGATGTTGTGAATTCCACATTTGTTCGGTGCCTTAGATCCTGTCAGGTTGAAGGAAACTACTATCCCTTGTTTCGATGGACTTAGCTAACCGCACGAAGCTCATTATCTCGCCCGCTTTTAAGTCAAATGCAGTGCAGCTGCTTAACGAAAAATAATAGTTTTGTTGCTCAATCTGAGTTTAACCTAAATGAAAATGTAATACTAAACAACAATGTCAAATTTTGTAACACTATTTCTAAAATTTAAGGCGAATTAAAAATCTTAGCAGTTACCTATAATACAGTCAGCTCTTTACATATTTTTTTATGTATTCATAACATGTTTACAAAATATTATCCATTATATAATATGCACTCTCGCATATAGTGTTATAGTTTAGCTGCTCTTATTCCCTGCCTCGCCGGCGGTGACTGAGGTGTTGTAGTAGCGCTTATCTTTGTACACTTTTGTTGTCAGCGCTCCCTTTATATCCAACAGAGATTTTATCTATAAGTAGCATCAAGCATTTCGCGATTTTTATAAATATCTTTAGCTTAGGTTTAAATACAATCAGATACATATATATTATAGTCGGTTTACTACTTTAAATAAAATTATTGTAGTTCTTGCAATAAACTGTTGAAATATATTGGTTTCTGGTTATTGTATTTATAAACTAAATAATATAAAATACTCTGAAACAATATATAATTGAACTTTGCTATACCCGGGACTCGAATCCAGATACTCTGAATCGGTAAACGAAAAAGCCCCTTTACCCCAAGTCTTTAAATTGAAGTCGTATAAAACTAGTGAACAAGTCATACAATAGAGAAAATAACACGTTGGAAGTAAGCCTTCTTTAGTGTGACAATATTCTCTGCCACGATTGAAGCAAAATAAAGCGTACTTCAATGAAATACTTGTTTCACTGAAAATATTATTAAGCTGAAACTGTGGCACAATAAATATTTATCAAGCGCTGACGAGACGAGACGTACGACGTAGGACCTCCATTACGGATCACTCGATGTCACTTCTGTATTCACTTTGTACGAGTTGTGCACGGGCGTATACGTTCCACAGGGTATATACAGCTACGAGTAGATACTATGTCAGAATTTCAATATGGTATAAAGAAATCCTAGACTGAGAATTTTGGGTAATTTATCGTGAATTCAACATTATTTTGTTGTATAGGTATACAACTTAAGTAAGTCTTTTGGAAAATTCCTTTATTCATAAATCATAACATTTACTATTTACATTTACTGTGTAATACACGGTATACAAATATTGAACAGGATACCATACAACATTTACCGGATACTTTACATCAGTTTAAATTCGAGTGAAAATAAATATCGAGAAGTTTTATGGACAAAGAAACATATAAGCGCAACGATATAATCCAGTTTCATTTGTGTTCTATCATTAAACAATTTTTATGCCCACCCGAGCCCGGCCGAGATATTGCTGCTAAGTTGATCGCTCATACACCACTCCCCGACTTTATTATACTCTTCCACTGTTTTACGCCTCGTAATTTCTCTGTAATTACTTATTACTGGTCCCAGTCCTTTATTGTGTCACCGCTAATTACTTTACTGCGTGACGAAATTACATTTACGCTGAGTGACATTTTGTCTGCGGCGTATTTTAGTATTCCAATAACCCAAATAAATGTTTTATATTTAATCAAATATATGAATAAACCTTTACGTAAAAAGTAAAGTATAAAAGATATTTCTTTTGTTTAAGAGTTTACACTGAGTACTTCATTTAAAATGTACGAGGGTTGGTTTTATAAGCACTCCATTCCTTTTCATACAACATTAGCGTCCACCTGTTGTAGATTACGAATATTCCACAAAATAACCCATCTCTAGTCCCAATTTATTTTCTTTCAGTCTTTCATGCTAAAAAGTGATTTATTATAGTTTATTCAATTTTTCCTTAGACATTCTTATTGAGGCTATATTGTGTACATTTTTTAACACAAAATTTGGTCAAAAAAATTCATCGTTCGTACTGAGCAGTGAGCATGTTTTGTTATTAATACTACAAAAATTGTTAAAAATTATTTGGTATCATGCAATACTATGAAAAGGAAAGGGAGTGCTAAAAACGGATGTTGGCCTACTGACTGTAATATTCATCATGTGCTTAATCATAATCTAAGAACCTTATTTTTAACATAATCTACTAAGAGTGCACACTTTTGCAAGCGCACTCTATTGTTAGAAGCTACATTCTAAACAATGAAAACATTAAAATAATTAGAATACTATCCGAGCGCGACCGTATTTATTCTATGACAAAGAAATGTTTACAGTAACTGCGCCCTCTCAGAGTGATTTGAAATATAGACTTTCTGTTTCCACTCCGCTATAGGTTTTTTAAAAGAAAACCAGAACTAGTTAGTGTTTCAGTCTCGGTGAAAGCGAACCACTTATTTCCAAGCTTTTCCGGAGCTCGATAAATACGTGTATTTACGATGTATATTAGGTTACTCTGATCCAGTTTGGATGTGAATTTTTAATAGAGTCATTTTAGTCATTTTCATTTAAACCGAAGGTCTTCGAAACCATAAGTACCTTATTTGGTAAATGTAAACCGTTCCATCTACTCGTATATAATGTAAAATCCAGTCTTTTTTATTTTCTGCACACATTTATTGCAGCACTGTCATTCAGTTTTCCCCTCGTCTTAAAGAAAGATCGGTGCCCTACAATATCTCCCAGGTCAAAAAAAAGAGCTAATCACAGGCATATATATATATATATATATATATATATATATATATATATATATATATATACCAGTCATAATATAATATTACGTGTCTCTTACGGGAAGGTCTAGTTTACGGAATAAACAAATACTAGTACATAATTCTTAAAGAGTCAGTTTATTGCAGTTTTAATAGTCCCTCATAAAATACAACTCAGTAGCAGCATGTTAAATGAACGTAAATAATTGCACTAATATACTAACAGTAATAATACCGTGATATTTCTAGTCTATATTTTGTTTTATAAAGTAAAAACCTGCCCCAGAAACATTTTTCCAACAATTGAATTATTTTTAAGACTTTTCGAAGGCAATTTGCGTTTCCGAAGATAACTTAATTTCGTTTTTAGGAAAGGATGGCAAATTTTTAATAAACGGAGGGTTTGTGAGCGAATTGTATTTAATTCAATGGTTCTTAATAAGCAGAGTAGGGACAGTAATCAATCATAAAAGGATAATATTAATATAGCTAGAAGGTTTCTATCATTTGTTACCTTTAAAAAATTTATATTTTATAATTTCTGTTTTCATCAATGAATCTTTTAAAATTTCGATGTAGTCAAAAGCACTTTTCAATATGATGACACTTTATCAAACATACATATTACATGAACTGGTATATGTACTATCTTCTTTTCTTATCAATGAAAAAGAAAATTTTCGGATTTTGTCGCGGATTTATTTGGATTTTTGGTTCGTATATTATATACTTTTTTATTATATCATAATATTATGCTTTATTATGTTTTGTTTACAGAAAAAAGTGAGAAGCGGTGTAAGATTTAAGTAAGTCAGATTTAATGGAATTGTTGTTATAATTAAAATTGCCGAAGTATAGTGATGTTTGTCACTTGTAGTGTGTGATATAGAAGGGAAAACTTTACTTTTACAACAAAAATGAAATGTAAATGAAGTAAATTTAAAATAAAAAAAACTGTTTATTATAGAAATAATACTCGTTACAAATTACGGTAGCAAAGGCAAGATTTTTTATTATTAGCAGTTAATTTTCCACGCAAGTTCACACAAGAGATTCGGAACTAGAGCACAACAATTCTATTCGTATATGTGGGTAAAAGTCTGCATTCCATCTTAAACATATCCCTCTATGTATATCTCCATTTTTAGTATACTTAAATATTCCTTCACTCACGTCTACTAAAATATATTTTAAAATACAACAGAAATTAACATAGCTTGAATTCTTTATTTTTTTTTCACATCTATTTAAAATCATTGTTTGTTTTCTTTCATTCCCAAATCCCAATGTTTGCTTTTAAGTAAAACATTTAATATCTGACGTCGGGAAAATACCCCAATTGTGTTTATTTTTATAAAATCGCCAGTTGGCATCGACCCACCGCTTATTCAGCCTTTATTTTGTCGAAATCTAAAACAATGAGAGCAACGCAAGCAGACATTATCTCGAGGACGAAGCGTCTATTCATTACAAAAGACTGCTAAAACAAAAGTTCACATTCACCGCGATGAAATGGATGTTCTAGTGTTACAGACAACGTGAAGTATTTGGATGAGAAATGTAAATTACGCCAAAAATAAACGATCCTTCGGTCCAGTCTCTATGTATCGCAATACAAGAGTACGATTTCGTTAAGTATACGTGTGGGTACAATAACTTGACGCTATGTTTCATTAAGTAATTATAATAATTGACGTCGCGGTTATTTGATATACATAAAAAAAATAAAACACATACACAAGAAAGTAAGAAATAAGTATAAAGTATAAACTTACTTATTTGCTTTAATTCTAATGATTTACTTTATTTTAGTTTTCACAAAACTACTTTATTTATACTTTTCTGTATCTTTAATATTTATTTCTTGTAAATTTATAAGTAATTTAGATCGGTGCACCATATTATCCTCATATGTCATTATTATTAGGTTAATTAGTAGCTTCGTCACAATCAAAACCCAGTTAATTCCGTTAAGTCATAATAATGGCTCTATATAGGCTTTAATTAGGCAGTAACATGCATTGCTTCAATGGTTTACGGCTTTACAGAAACAGTGGCCGCTTAGATTGTAATCGCAGGCGGTGGCTGGCCGTGCTAGGGCAGGATTTATTGGCGCGATGAAATGTTTGTTATCAAAATTACTATAGTAATCGTAATGAATAATCTTATATTTTTGAATTCTAGGCAAAAAAACAGGACATTAAGTAGAAATAAGAAGAATGAAAAGTGTACTGGCTAGTAAAGCTGGTGTGTTTCACTGCATTTCAATCACATGTATCTATGTAGGTGGTATATGTAAACAAGTTTCGTAACGTTGACAAAAGTGATCAAATTTTGTAAACTAAAAAGTATTAGAGAGGCAGTCAGATAGTCGAACTCATTGCATGAGGAAAGTAACTATTGTGTGCGATAAAAACTTTAAGTGATCAATAATGATCAATTCTATTTAAATACTATATATATGTATATTAAGTAGGTAGTTATATTTTTAGTAGTGATTTGACACTAGAAATATACAAAAAGTTACATTCGACGAAATATTATGTGTACTCGTAGGACGAGAAACACCTTAAGTTCTTGACCGTAATCTCCGCCAATAAATCTGTAACAACTTGGTTTTCTATTACAGAGCTCATTTGAATAGCAATAACTATCCGCATATGCTTTAGCAATAAAGCTCAGCGGGGCACGAAATCGCCCGCTCTAACTACCGCTCTGTAACGACTGATGTACCCGCTCGTAAAGCGCCACCTGGAGGGACGCGCCATTGTTTATGAAATCAGAATTGTTTACGACCTTCTGACCCAAACTCAGGCAGTATTCTCTAGTAATACTGTGTACTCGCATAACTGCGGTACTTTACACTATGAAACTTGGCTAAAATAATTAAACGAATATTTTAAAGAACTATAAAATATTTAGTCTTAGATGATAATATGATGACTAATTAATATTGAACTTTATAAATCATCAAGTATTTTCCGCATGTATTCCGCTTCTATCGACGTGCTGGGCAGCGGCCTTTAATAGTGTAAGTGCGGGTTAGTGGACATTACATAGTTTTCGAAAAGGCTAGGTTCTCTCAGATATACAGTTTTCTTTACATTATTTTTTTGACGACAGTAGTAAAGTTTTACCCTCTACGTAATTAGTGATTTAGTATTACTATAATATGTAATATACTTCACGTTATACTTTCTTAGGTTTACGCGAATGTTTGACATTATAATGAAACTATATTTTAGGATTTTGTTCGGATTTGTTTTGATTTTTGGTTCACGGGAGAGACTCTCTCCCGTGACCATGATTGCTGTAAAGCATTCGAAACGTCGGGAACCAAAAATCATAATAAATCCGCGACAAAATCCGAAAATATAGTTTCATTTATAATACTTCACGTTACTAAATGTAATGTATTCTTCATTATATTTATATTTAGTATTAATATTATTATATATAGTATTTTTCATTAATGAAATAAGTTTATTAATAAAAGCAAAGCAAGCTGATGAAGAATTTACCAATATTATGATAAACCTGCTTCAGTGGCCAAATCGCCAGCTACGTTTTATAAGAAAAATGTTTTTGTAACTTACGGTATAAGATAAACAGAAAATACTGCGATATAAAGAATGGGCGAAGTTTTAAGTGGATTCCTTCATAAAAATTAATATAAAATTTGGTGCAAAGGTCTCCGCGCTCGGCAACACATCCTTCAATGCCAGCTTTCAGAATTTATATTTATTTAGGTAGAAGGAATGAAACCAATTGAGGTAATTAATTTGTCATGTTTATAAAATAATATTATAATTGTATAAAATATATGAAAAACCAAAACGAATATACCAGTAGGTACATGTACTTTGAGGTGAAGTCTCTGAATAACAATAAATTTAATCATCTATTATGTTAGCCCCTAAAGTTTTACAATTGACAATTAAAAAGTTCTGTTTTCGGCTCTACAATAATTCATAATAAAATAATTTCGGCGGGATGTTATTATTATATTGTTATCTCTATTGTCGTCAGTTTTAATTGAGTTTACGATTTGATTATATTGTTAGTAGTTCGTAGCATATTGACACTAACCCTCTGCTGTACAAGTTTATACACCCTAGTATATTATATAATATTATAATAATAATAATAATAATAATTCTTTATTTTCCATAAAATACAACAAAAGTTATATGCTAAAAAAGACTTAGTACATGAATTTGTTGCGTATATCTTATAAATAGCATCTGCAGCCGAACTAGGAGACCCTGTGCATCAGCTGTCAGCGCCATATCCCCACAGTTAAACAAATAAGTGCAACCAAAAAAAAAAAATGCCAATTAAATTAAAATAATAAGGCTACTTCTAGAAACATAACTTAAGAATAATATTGTTGTTCCTAATAATAATAAATAATATTTAATATTTAGTCCCGCTGAGTTTCTTTCGCCAGTTCTTCTCAGGTCAGAGGTTTCTTCTTTCCGAACTGGTGGTAGACTCATGACGTTAAGTAAGAAATTGTAACAATTTTTATGCTGAATAAATTATTTTGATTTGATTTGATAATAAGTAAACAAAATGTCCGTATAGCCGCTGAGAGAAGTTTATTCTTCTTGCTACTACATAAAGTTACTTTCAGTTATTTAATATGTAAGTTGTTACACTTGTAGTTGGCCATAGCTAACAAAGTGTAGTCAGGAGAGTTTCCCATACCTCGCTGTAGCTGGTCGCTCGAACCAGGTTAGGTCATGTTAGACTTGTTCTTGCATTTATCATGTAGTTTATGAACTTAGCTCGTGCATTTACATTCGACACAGATATTTTCGTGGATATGTACCACGGAAGTTCAATGCTAATTTTCTGTTAATTACTCGCTGTTAAAATATTTATATTTGAACACAATTAGGTATAATATATCATATATATGTACGTATACTGCATTGCCCAGTAACGTATTCGCTTGTAAACCAAGTGAAATGTGTTCAAATATCAGGTCTCGTACTCTAACTATCTCTATCTCTAAATAAAAACTTCACTTAAACACTAACATTAAAAAGCTATAAAAATATTAAAACCAGACTCAGTGTTCCAGAAAACCTCTTCTGTTTTATAAACATAGTCTTTCCTGAGGTTTCACTCGCTTGGCATGCCTATCTATCTCTATCTTCATGATGCCTTGAGCATTATGTGAGAGATTCTCTTTGAGCATAGATAGAGCATATCTTTGCCAAATATCGAAAGTGGATAACTAAGGTAAATTACTTTCATATTTATTATAATAATTGTAGGAATGGATAAAAATGTATAAGTACAGATTATACATGATATAATATATTATATAGGCTTAAACATCGTCGATCTGAATAGTCACAAGTCTTAAGGAATTATTTATCGGAATGCTTAATTAAATGGGACAAATCCATTTATTCCAATTTGTTTGTCAACTTGACACTATTATTGGACATCTGTACGTGCGTTATCTGCGTTTGTCGCGTACAAAGTTCAGAAAGCTCCAAACTACGTGTGTAATATTTTTCTAATAAGCTTTAGTCTACAGTTTTCTAGAGTTACGATGTAAGAAATAACCTTAGATGTTAGGACCAGGAGTCGGGACCTCCTATTCTAAGCATTTAAACTTTTTTATCCTTTATGACTCTTAAAATCATCGAATGAGAAGTTATAGACTACTTTGTCCTATCATCAACAAAATACGAGCCCATCATCGTTTACTTACAGAAATTGCCTAAGCATTATAATGTTTAAGTGACCGTAGATATAGTAGACATCCATTAATAAAATAGGGAGATATCCACCCTGTTAAATTGAACCTTTGGAAGACCCAAACTAGTTATTGTGGCGTAATATAACAAGTATTCCTCTTAATAACATACGATAGTCACTTGTACAGTATTATGTAACAAAATAACATGGACTTTTTTATTATATAAATAATGCATTTATTGTTTATAATGACGACTATATCCGCCATATTCAATAAAACTTTATTACGCTGTGCTGTACTTTATTATATGGTAATTATATGAATATGAGTAAATATCTATTATTATCGAGGTCAAAATTTCGTGCAACGTTGTAGCTACTATACGTAATATATGTACTTTGATACATACGTAGAAATAGTACTAACAAGACTACAATATTATTTAATTACATGTCTCGCTTAGGTTGTCTCGGTTAGGTCAACAAAATCGTCTAATTCTCTTTTCATATACCTATACGAGTAAATTTGTACACCAGAAAGGTGCCTTCCTTTTTAATCGATCTATTAAGATAGATTTTGACTCGATTGAATTAATGAATATAATTATTAGACAACAATATAATATAATTTATTTAAGAAATATTTATCATTATCCTGTATCTATCGCATGAATAAATGTCGTAGTTTATCAATTGTTACACACAAATGAACTAACATAATATGTAAGTAGATTGTAGAAACATATTATGTAAAGTATTGAGTTATCATATCTACAGTAGAGGTGGCTGTAATTTAAATAACGGTAAAATTAATTGTTTAAGTATTCCAGGACTCCCCGACAGCTGAGACACGTACGAAATTTTGTTATATTAGCATATTAATCCTTCGGAGGAATGTCGTCGAAAACTTATTACACGAACACGAAGCCACGTCGAGGTCGAGTCGATGTTCGCGGCATTTGAATATGAATGTTGAGTCGATTTCAACTTTGAGATTAGATTATTATGTGTGCCGTGTGTGGTAAATGCGAACTTTCAAATGCTTTTTGAATTTCCGATACGCAGCATACTCGTTACAAAGTAGAGTGTGTTATGTGCATTTGCAAATCTGAGGACTGATGAGATCCGAATGTTAACAATAACATAGTAAAATCTATCCACGTGGGTTTATCGAGCTTATGCTAAAGTTAAATATAAAGTTAAATCCGTAATGAATATACGTAGATATATTAGTAGCAGACATGACATGCTTACTAACAGAAAATTCAGGTTCAATTTTTCAAATAAGTTTTGTTTGTGGGTAGGATGAAATATCGATAGGTGCATGACACTCGTCATGATTCGAAGGATACACTAAGAACTTACTGCTAAATTATGAAATCCTAGATGTAGAGTAATTTATTATTGGATAATGTGATGGTGCATTTTTAATATAGTTTACTAAAAGCTGCTAGTGTTAGTGGTAGTGGGTAGCCGAGTGAAGCGGGTTCAAATCCGGGTCTCGCATCTCTGATATTTTGACGAGCGAATTATTTCTATATGTAAAGCTATTAAATAAGTAAATATAAGTAAAGTGACGAGATTCTTGCTCGTTATGTATTCTGAGTTTTTCCCTCTATCCATCAAGTACAGTACACACAAAGTTCCTTTTCCGAAATGTAATTAATTAATGGCTTCTTTGTGTATCCACTGATAGCACTCGGCTCGCACGAGCGCGGCTAATTCCCTGCGCTACTTAAGATTTAAGACGGATATGTAGAATGTAATGCGCCATATAAAAGCTATTAAGTAGGATGAATTTTATACTTTCAGGTATATCAATACGTATAAAGTAAAGGAAATATACATAAAATTACGTGTATTTTTAAATTGTACGAAGTTGAAATCCATTTAGTTATATAAAACATATATAAACGTGCAATACAAAGCTATACTTATACAGTTGTGACAATAACTTTTTAAGTTTTTTTTAATTGTGCATGAAAAATATTTTTGTTTGTATGTTTTTATTGTAAGAAAAGTTATTGATTATTTTTGTAATAATTAATGCATCGTAATATACGCGTCGCTCGGATAACCGAGTGATGCGGGTTCAAATCCGGGTCTCGCACCTCTGATATTTTCATGTGCGAATCATTTATATCATGATTACCACTTGTCTTACGGTGAAGGAAAACATCGTGAGGAAACCTGCATGTCTGAGAAAACCTAACAAGTTTTCGAAAGGCATGTGAAGTCCGCCAACTCGCACTAGGCCAGCGCGGTGGACTATGGCCTGATCCCCCTCGTACTGAGGGAGGCTCGTGCCCAGCAGTGGGACGTTAAAAAGGGCTGATGATGATGATGATGATGAATATATTTAACTTAAATTCGTAAATTCATAAATTTTATTATTTTTTACAAGTACTTTAACTTTATGTATTTTAATTGAATGTTTTCAATCAATAATAATATAATGTCATATTTTTTGGTTTTTTATGAAAATTCTAAGATAAACTAAAACTTATGTCGCTCAATTTTACAAATGATGTAGTAACGAGAACTCTTTATATATAACTAAGCTAAAAATTGAGGATAAGTTAAATCTACTAAGTGATTTTTTTATTAAAGTTCGTAATCTTTGCAATTAGTGTTACATACATACGTAGAAGTAGGAACAAGTCCCCGCGGCACGTCGGGAAGTGGTAGTGCGCTATAATATTCTATTACTTAAGAGCTTACATCGAAAACAAAATGACTCTATCGTGAACTTATGTATCGTCTGTTCATTACTTATTAAAATGGTAAATAATCACAAATTAAAACACGTTAAACTATTTACTCGTATACGGTGAGTCAAATGCGACCGAGTGTGGAGAGTCAGTAGAGGGTGCTAGTATTGAGTTATAACTATAACTTCAAATTCCTAACAAGCATGAATATTTTCGGATATACTACTGATAGTTGAGTCTACGCATATTTCACTACTATTCACTTTCATCATCCTCAGCTCTTTTTAACGTCCCACTGCTGGACACGGGCCTCCCTCAGTACGAGAGGGATCAGGCTATAGTTCACCGCGCTGGCCTATTGCGAGTTGGTGGACTTCACATGTCTTTCGAAAACTTGATAGGTTTTCTCAGACATGCAGGTTTCCTCACGATGTTTTCCTACACCGTAAGACAAGTGGTAATCATGATATAAATGATTCGCACATGAAAATATCAGAGGTACCCGGATGTGAACCCGCATCACTCGGTTATCCAAGCGACGCGTTACCGCTGGGCTACCACTGTCTATTCACTTTACCACAACATTTTCTATTGGGAGTCATTCGTATGCGTAGTGCGCGTTTAGCTCACAGCCTCCCTCGCAGACACACCGCGGATGTAAAAGCAATCTAAAATATCTTATATTAGTCTTAGTCAATGTCAACGGGAAGCTTCCCAGAAGTTAATTACGTCTCTGCGACAGTCAAAGGTCGACTCAAACTGAACTTCATAATTGCTTTCTCCTCATTTCATTCTATTTAAACTTTGTTGGTTTTGATAAAACTTTACATTACATACGCATTCACTTGACGACTGACGACGGGGCGATACGAATACTGTGCGAGGTTTCGTATAATATAAACAATGGCCTTTTATATTAATGTTATATAAATGTGGTAGCAATAGCGGTGTCATCAAGTTTTAAGAGAAAATACGTAATATGTACATTGTACATAATATAACATGTAAAAGCTGAAGCCTGAAGCTTTTACTTATACTTTTAAATATCATACATAAATGTGTCAAAATACCCTTTTGACTTCACGGTCGGATAGAACGAGATGAAAAATGAAAAGTATTTTCATACACGCTACGAATGAGTGGGCTCATTGTTGGTACATGACGTCTTCAGCCACAATGCCCCAAGTATAATTACTCTGCGAAACCGAATGCAGTGAATTTGCGAGCATGGGAGCTACTTTGTATGCAAAGAACAATACGTTTATAATATTAATGAAAAACGTAACATGTCGCTGTGAGGAACTTAGTCACAACTCACAGTTAGCTGCCTGTACTCTTGTTATTTTGTACCATGTTTCAGCTTCTAACCTCCTCCCTCCTCGCCTCTCGCCCTCTGCTTGCTTTTGTTAATTATATCTCGAGTATTCGACATTGGTTTTTCACGATTTGTTGAGGTCTGTTTAATTTTATTAACAAATACGAGAAATTTGGTTTGATAAAAAAAGTAAACATTAAAATCCTACCTTTTCAGTTTTTTGTGTCAACGATTCTGCGGATTTGTATGTAATTGAGAAAGCGCTATCTATTGACACTCTTCAATGATAACATGTATTAGATAAATATTTATAAAATACAAAATTAATGACATTTATTTATTATGCTACTACTATACTACTACTTAGCGATGCTCCAGAAATTACGTGTATACATATTTTTAGTTGTTCTCAGTAACATTTTGATTAAGGCTTAAATTCATTAAAATATTACAAAATATGGTAAAGATGGCCTTTATTCGATTAACGCGAAGGTGAAGTCATACGAAGAATTTTACCGAACCCGCGTTCAACACATTATACCAATTCTACAACATTGTCTTACAAAATTTTTCTATCAAGTGAATCAAAGTTCATCGCAGAGTTGACAGTAAATAATGTAACAATAAAAATATACGATACAAGAAATAGTGAAGAAAACAATCAAGTGTGTTCGTCCCGAGGGAACAGAACGAGTTACATATCGACGCTTTCTCCATGGCAGGGGCAAGGCGTTTACTTCGAGCGAGACGAGCACGATCCGTTTCGATATTGCGTACAAGTTACCAGGGCGACCGAGCTTCATTCTGCAATTCTTTCTTTCAGAAAATATTTAAAATTCAGAAAATATATCAACATTTAATTAATACTTTCTTAGGTTTACGCGAATATTTGATATTATAAATGAAACTATCTTTTTCTACAAAGGATAGTTTCATTTATAATACAAAATATTTTTTTTAAAAAGCTAACTTTTATCTAAATTCAAAATTTTGATTAAAATCATAACAATCTTTTCTGAGATAAACGAAGCCATTTTATATATTAGAAATCTTATTGAATTAGTAATTATTATCGATTCAGAAACCGAATCTACAGCTTTTATAATTTTCGTTTGTCTGTCTGTATCATGGGAAAAATATAGGACAGATTTTAAAGAAATTTGGTATAGCAGCTAATAGCTGTTTAACCGGCTCAATAATGTTAAGCAGCTACGAAGCTAATAAAACTTATAAATTAATTTGAGAACCAATATTTAAATAAAACGTTACGAAGTTTATCGTGTCCTTTCCGTGAGATGTAAGTTCTAACATCCACCCGTGTTATGATACAGCTGCATATCTCAGATCGAACAATGTTAACAAAGCTTCTAGGAACTTCACAAGCCGCCGGAGACCTCGCTAAAAGAACCATCTGCTAAGCTTAGAAATAAATCCAATGGTATTTGGAAAAAAACTTTTTACTTTGAATACTTTTATATTATTTAAAAAAACAAGTTGTATCAAATAAATTCCCTTGAGGTAAAATGTATTGGTAGAAATAGTTTTTTTATGAAAATAAGTGAAGCTTGTTCGCACGTTCGTTCGAACCATAAAAATACAGGATTTTATTCTTTTTCAGCGTCGATTTAGGATTTAACAAGAATGTTTGCACGTAGCTTTAGTGCAGTTATAAAATATACCATGTACAATGTACAATTACGTACACGTTATGTTGCTGGCAAAAGAGAGACATAGGTTCAAATTCCGTTTGTACTCTACTCTATATGCGTAAGAAAATGAGTCGGATATATCTGTATACAAATGTGTCTTTATATACAATATATTTTATGAGAACGATGTCCTTTGCATAAGATATATTGAAGGCAAGCCTTGGCAGTAACCCTTCGCTTTAATCCTTTGGGAAATATAGCGAGATATCATAACAGCTTTTATTTCGCTGAGATGTTTCAGATGCGTATATATTTTATATCGATAGCAATAAAATCATATTATCTTTCGCGACTAAGTCGGAGAGCCGTAGATTATAATCTGAACTTCAAACACTACCGAAACTCTCCATCTCGGTCGAGAGCCGAGAGAACCACTCCAACAGGCAATAACGACTAATATCACCACAAGTTGCTTGAAGCGTACTTCACGTGGCAGGTTAGTTATTGTATTTTATTTAATTTATTGTTAGAAAATTCTGCTATAGTCTATTGATAGATTTTAATAATTGATATTTAATAATAAAAATTAAATTAGCTTTAAATAAATACAAAATGGAGTATCTAATTATTATTGTTCTCGCTAGAGGTATCGTATGAATAACCTTGTTTATAATTTATTTAGAAGATGCTTGAAACACTTTTAAACGAAATCCTTTTATCTAGCCATAATCCCTTCGATGACAGCTATTGAAGAAGACGCATGGGCAAGGTATTACGCTGTAAGTACCCCGCTTTACAAGAAACATAACGTATTTATTTGAAACCTTATTTATTTTTATAACGAAATAACTTTTTACTTTTGAAGCTTTTGAAAAATACTTACACTAAGTCTATCCATGTACTGTTGAATTAAATGATACTTCAGTTCAGTTCAATCGCTTCAGTTATGAAAAATAAAAAAATTATGTAGTCAGCTCTTTTTAAAGTCCTACTGCTGGGCACGGGCCTCCCTTCAACACAAGGGGGATCAGGCTACTACCACTACGACTACTAACTAACACGACCTTGTGTTGAACAGTAGTTTTCCCAGACATGCAGGTTTCCTCACGATGTTGTTCTTTTCTTACGGACAAATAGACTATACTTATAGCAGAAATAATTCGCACATGAAAATATCAGTGGTTCAAATATTTTAGAAAAATGTAAATCTAAGTTATAAAATAAGGTATTTTTATATTATATTTTGCTTGTTTGACTATTAAATCCTAAACAGTAAATAAGGTTCAATCTAGGAAGTAGCCCAAAATAATATTGACTGTCACAGCAATACTTTATTTTATATGTTTATGCTTTCCTGGTTGTTGGAAAAGAAAAATATATGACGCATAATCAAAGTTTAAAGTACATTAACCTCAACCGTTAGGTTTATTAATATTCAAAAGATTTTTAGTGCATATTTAAGAAATTTGGCCGCGAACAACGCCCGCATTTATACGAGGCCATTTCGCTAAAAGATCCCGTTGGGATACGTCAGCTCGTTTCCAGTTAAATCAGTTAATAATTAATCTGCTAATAGCTTAGAGTCGAGGAACGCGGCCCTAGATAGAGTTACCACTTTGGAGAACTTAAAATTCACGCCATTACTACTATATAACTGTTTTCAAAACGTAAAATATAAAACTATTCTTTTTACAGCAAGGTACGTTTTCGTGTTTATTATTTTGTTGCTTATTATATTTGTACTAGTCTGTATTTAGTATATAACATTATAAAATTCTGACACAGTCGAATCTTTACATTAAATATTTTTTCGAAGATCTTATTGGGGATAGGTAAGTATAATTTATAATTATTTTTTATTATAAAGTTGATTCAAAACCTATATCTACGTTATGTACATATACAACATTAAATAAGGACATTATTTAAAAATTAAAAATGATTCTATAGCCATTATAATATAAATTATTTCATGGCAATAAAATATATAAATTAGTAAATGATAAATAAGAACACAATGATATGAATAAATTATTTTTTTCATTAAATCAGTTAACATTTGCATCGCAAAGTTCCAGTCGAGAAACTGCTGACATAGAGTTGCTCGAGGACGCTTCAGCTAACTTTCTAGACAAAGCCACCAGGCTGCTCTCCACTATGCAATTAGTGACTGACAATTATAGTCCACTTCATTGAGGTTCCCAGCAATATATCCTTCAATTTAGCAGCGTGGCGAGCTTAGTATAGTGGTTGTAGAGTAGTATTCGATATTAATAACGTCTATAATACGTTTTACCTAAACAAGAGTTTACATAACGTTATTTTTCCTTATGCAAATAATATTATTTGTTATCTCTTAGTTTAAAAATATATGAAACAGCTTATATACCCCTGTATTGGAAGGAGGGTCCTGATAAAATCAATTATTTTTATTTTGTACCAGACTAAAGATACAGAATAACCCACCAGGGTTTTATCACCATCGGATCAATATGTTAGGCAGGGAGGACAAATGAACCTTCTTCTTATTTACATAGATAAGTATGTCCAAGTGATATAAAATTCTCCTAAAATATTGTCACTATTGAACAATAAAATATGTTTTCTGAGTTAGCATGAAAACATACGCAGTCGGGTAGCATTGTTGTAAATAGATTATTGTTTTTATTGCATTCAAAATAAAAAAAATAATTAGATTAACATTATATTTAATAATATCTTGAGTTAATGGTAATTTTAGACTCTACTTCGCATTTGCAACTTATAATCATGAACGTGTTTCATCATCAGTACGAACTTCACTCTTAACGGATTTTCACACTCGTAGCTGGAAGGTGGCTCGATGCGGTACTTGTGTATGACGTTCGCCAAAATCGTCTTTAGGAAAATCATGGCGTAGCGATACCCTGTGAAGTTATTTAATTTATATGTTAAATTTTCTAAGTTCTCTTTATTTGTACTAAAATCCAAAATATAAATGTGAAAGTGTGTTTGTTTTCTTGTCCTTCTCCGTCGTCCTATCTCATGTCCAAACACAGTGCTCACAGGTACACTATCAGTACATATAAATAAAATTGAAGTGTCTGTGTTTTAGTAAGCTTGGCTACTTTAATTTTATTAAAAAATTATGAAACTCGTTTAATTTACTTTAACTTACGCCCGGCGAAGCGGGTATATAATATATAGTGTATTAAATACTACATACAGTGCCTTTTACATACATGTTATAAAGCAATATTAATAAAATTTTACGAGTACGTTAGCTATACAGATGAATTACCAAGCTGGCTTTTATGGTATCCTATAGTAGTGTTTTACTACGAACTCGTATATATGAGTAGTAATTGAATATTGGCACTTACCGCCACAGTTTCTAGTACCGTAACTGAAAGGTATGTATGCGGAGAGTTGCTTCGGCGTCGCGTTGAGAAAGCGCTCCGGCTTGAACTCTTCCGAGTCGGGACCCCAGTACTGCGGGTTGCGATGAATGCCCCATATGTTCACCAAAATTTGACTACCTTCACACACTTGCAAACCTGAAGCTGTAAAAAAGTATAGTTTTTAAATTCTTTTAACCATTGCATCATAGCTCTTTGAGCAATGTATGCTTGACTATTGAAACATAAATAAAGTTTTTTTGTGACCGCTTTATGAGAAAACCACTGAACAGATTGCGATGGGTATGATGATAGTTGGTCTACATATAGGATACTTTATACTGCAGATAAATATATAATGTCTTTCCCGTGCCTCGGAGAGCACGTAAAGCCGTCGGTCCTGCGCCTTCGCTCTCACTGGTCGTGTTGAGTAGTCGTCCCACCGAAGTATGAGAGTGATAGGAATAGAGAGTGCACACGTGCACTATAATATGTCCTGCGCAGTTGGCCAGTCTCAATGAGATTGGCTGCCATGGCCGGAATCGATCGGAGAACATTATTATTATTATTATAATGTCTGAAAAATGTATACTAGCGTGTGTAGGGATGAACCCGAGTGGAGCGGTGGCGAGTCGCTAGAACAGTATATATGATGAAGAGGATAATAGTAATTGTTGTAGTTCACTTACGCAATTGTAAATCTTTGTCAATATATCTTATAGTGATGGGCACTGGTGGGTAGAGGCGCATTGACTCTTTTATAAATGCGTCTAAGTATTCCATTTTGTTGATATCGTTTAGAGTTATTCTGCCGGAGTCACCGACTACTGAATGGATTCTGAAATGTAATACGGGAAGTGACGTCACTTACGAAAACCCAAACTTACAACTATACCAACCAACGATGCAAAACCTGTATTGTGTATCAGAAATATTTAAAAAATGGAATATAAACAATTAAATTGTAGTCTTTCTGTAAATAAATGAGATAGGGTTGGTAAGTCGAAAGATATAACATAGATAAGATAAGAATCCAGAGACTACCATGGAGTAAAAATGTTTTCGTTTTATAATTTGAACTATGTAACCACTGAGACCAATCAAATCAAAACACTTCGCATTGAACGTCCACTGTAGTCTACATTCGCTGCGCTTACTTACTCCTTGTAAACCTTGTCCTGCAGATCTGGATATTGCGACAATAGAATCAATGTGAAGCAAGCGGCCGTCGCCGAGGTGTCGGTGGAGGCCAACAGCAGCGTCAGTGACTCCTCGAGCAACTCCGTGTCGGAGTAACCTTCCTCTGCCCCGGAATACTTTATTAATAGCTCCACGAATGACTCCATTTTAGTGTTACCTTTTGCTAAAATTAATATTGTCGTGTTATCTTTTGCTAAAATAAATATTCTTTCTATAGTTTTAAATATAAATAACCATACTTACCTATTTTTAACTCATATATTAGCACAGTATTGAAGTGAATGTAAAAGCTGTTAGAAATTGACTGGCAGTCCATCGAAATAAGTTGACATGAACATTCCAAGTAATATCAACAAAAAAATTATATAGATTATTTTAGATAATATGACGTAGACTAAATTTGGATTCTTATCATTTTTAAACAGAGATATACAAGTAAACGTACAAGAGAGAAACAAACTTACATTCTTCATGCTGACAAGATTTTAAGGCGAGCTTTCTTCTCTGTATTAACTGAAAATATATTGCTTATTAAATTTCACATCACATTAATATAAAAGTTTAAATATCATTAAATATTTCAAAGTTATTACATTTGTAACGAAGTCGTGAATTATATTTCGTGCTTTTACTTGCTTGCGGTAAACTGGCATCCATCGGTAGACAGCATCGTTGTGGAGCCAAACTTGACACACGCGCACGGACAAGTTGTCCAAATACTCGGTGAAAGCTTGTAGAAAAGGATGATCTAAGTTTTCCTGTATGCTTAAGTATTCGCCAAATATTGTTTCTAAAAAAACAGTATTAGTCTATCATGTTGTACAAATGATAACAATAAGTAAATAGTTTGTGGTTTGAATTACAACTAGATACAAGTAATGTGTGATTGTTAGCCAGAGGCCAAAATGCTATAATTATAGTGTATAGAAAGTAATATTCAGCATAACCTTCTCCTAAAACAGAATAGATACTTAGGGTACATAAATATACACTTTAGTTAAAACATTTTTCTTTCGTTAGAAGGGCGTTCTTGAATAATGTTCCAGTACAAAGTTTGTAACTACTGTAGCCCTTATCGTACATAATTTGTATATTGTAAAAAACGTTTCCAATAAAGATTTTATTTATTTCTTTATTTATTTAATAAACACCAGAGTTGACTGCTGCATTTATCATTTTACCTTTTTAGATACTGCTCTATAAGAGCAGTATCAGTAGCAGTTGGGAATAGAAATGTTTAATTTACTTCTTTGTGTTTTAAACTCTTTTCCTTGAATACTGAATATTTAGACTGAAGCTTTTAGACTAGACTGAATATCAATAAAATATTAAGTTTAAGCAAAATACTAACCGCAAGCGGAGTCCAGTGAGCAGGAGCAGACGAAGTCCCAGCACGAGAAGTCCCCGCTGCCGGCGACTCGCGCGAGCTGCTGCAGCATAACGTTGCTGTTACGTTCGAAGATTTCCATGAAATTGTTAATGTGCTTTGGTGCAGTCGCTTGACAAAGGATTCTGCGGCGGGGTCGCCACGTGCCCACTACACAGACAATACTCGTCATATGAAAAGACAAGACAATTTCTTACCTTTTTCTCCTCTGTTTTTCAACACTGATTTCTTTGTTTAGTTTAACTTAACTTTAGTCTCAGCAATAAAAAAATCGAAATAGTAAGTTTGATTTTATATGTACTCGCATATATTCAACACATTTTTTGTATATTTTATTTCAGGTCGTATGTTGCACGTAATTACGACTAGAATTCAATGAGGTTGGAACAGTAATATATTCTAGTTGTACCTACTCTAATCGTCCCGTCGCACTATGGGAAAGCCCCATACAAAGCCGTCTCAAAACTGTTTTACGTGAAAGTCGTTGTTATGGAATAAAAATAATAAATTAATATAGTCTAATAAATAAGCATTTTTATCCTATTAATTTTTTCAGTTATAATGTATATAAATAGGCTTCAAAGCTAACTCATGTTCAATAACGTAATTTTGACGCAATGTGTTACTACAATTCAACGCCACATTACTCGAAAGTTTTTGATATAAATGTATAAGTATTATATATTTTTTAAATGCTTATAATCTCCTCTTAACGTTTCGTAATTAGTATTATATATATTAGTTTGATAAAATAAAATTAATCATTATAGTTTAATATGGTATGTTTTTAGGGTTAATTTTTTTTAACGAGACGTTTACCCTTTACCGCTGCTTGCCGCTGTCGAGATATTTGTTGTATTAAGATCTTTATACATTAGTTAACGCAAGGAGAAAAAAAAATATTGCCCATATTTGCACTTTTTTTGTCACGGTGCCAAAACATATCGCGAGGTAAAAATCATTATTTTTTCAATTTCTTTTTATTTCTCACAAAATCATTTGTTATCTATTAAGGTCAAATTGATAAAAAGTTCATTACAGTGATGTTCATTACAGTATTATTAATAGTTTTTAACTGAGACTCGTTCGAGCGCTTCTTGTACAGTTTGTGGTGCTACTCCTCGGCAAATGAATAACTTAGAGGCAGTTAGGACACGAGATGTGAACGAAAGTTCATTTCAATACGGACTGTCAACACTATATGTTTGGATTAGTAATAACCTAATAAAACACAGTATGGAGATGATATTACACATTTCTTATAAATTGCATTTTGAAAAGTGGTCAGCTAATACACCTGAAAATAAAAAAAACAAAGACGAAAAGAAAAAACTGGTACAAAAGCGGTTTAGGGAGGAAATGGGACTGCATGTCGATAAACATCGACAAGGCACTGGAAATAGTAATGACGGAAACACAGCTCGGAGATTTTTTCAGAATTACTCTTGCTGTGCAGACATTACAGGTGTAGACGTAGAATTTATAAAACGAATGTACATAATACTACAAACTATGTCATCTGGAATGGTTATTAATTCAAAAAAGTTTGGTGAATACGCATATAGTACAGCCCAACTGTACTTAAATTTTTATAATTGGTATTATATGCCTTCGTCCGTGCATTTGTCCGAAGGCTCGCAAGAATCCCGAAATAAGGATTACAAAAAGTTTAGACTTCATCTTTCTAGAAAGTGTTCACGAGTGGCTACCAATGAAGACGTGTTCCATACCTTATTGCACACCTCTGATACGTACATATCAAGTTTGAGAAACAACTCAGAAACAATATCGAAAAAACTTTTAGATGAAGCCAAGGCCCTTCTTGCTATCAACGAAAATTTGTAGTAGCTTCCTGAATTTTGTACATATTTTTTTTCTCGTTTGTTACTATTATTCCATTTTATGTATATTACAAAAAAAAAGACAAATTTTGTTTATTTTTCAATAGAATGCATGTATTATATGTTTTTTTAAGTTTTATTTCTTAAATTAATTAATAAACAGAATTTTCAAAATCAAAATTATTTTCATTAAACTTTGTACATACAAGTATACGTGTGCAAAATTACAGCTCATTTAGTTTTGAAACAACTGAGATACGGAGTTTTGAGACGAAACATACGCGATTTTCCTATAGTGCGTCGGCGTGTGGTATGTAGTTTATATATTACTAGATTTATGTACTGGTTAATTTTATAAAAACCAAAAGCTACTAATTGTATACATAAACATTTAAATAATGAGAATAACTTTTTACAATGATTAAATTGTTCATCGGTACATTCAAAATTTAACCAAACCATATATAGTACTTATAGTTACATAAGGTAATTCTTGCTTATTGTGTATATGAGTTATATTCTTAAGTAAAAATAATTTAAACTGACCTGAGGCGTAGATGGAGCCGTTCCCGAGCAGATGGCGTACGAGCTTGACCAAGGGACCCTTGTCAAGGTTAGATTTCAAAAGCAATTTTGCAGCTTCAGGTTCAGATATAACTAAAATTATTCGTGTAAAACATAAACTTAACTATTATATGGAATTTAATTAATAAATATAAAAGTAATTAAAGCCATAGAAGTCAACTTCATTAAAGCAGATATACAAAAAACCTAGTAATAATTAAATACTCTCACCATAATATAATGTGCTGCCGAGCCATATGCAGACGATGCCATGTTTGTTTTTGTAAGACTGATACGCCAGCTCTTTAAAGCTATTCATACGATCTAAGAATAACATAGTTTATAAATTAATATTTTTTGATATTAAACAGAACAAGAATTAATAAAGTTTTTATTAATTCTTGTTGCTGCTTTCAATTTTCTTTATTGATGGTTATCGCTTTCTCTTCTGCTTCAATACTATAAAATAAACGATGATACCTCATCGAACCTTCACGCAAGACTTGCCCGATAGTCAATATGATTACTTTAAAACTATTGTACCTACTAAAAGTATACGTTTTTTGAATCGCATTAATGTACCGACATGCATGTAAATACATATTATATTATAAAGTCAGGGAAAAATACTCGAGAACGTACTTCTTGCATAGAAAAGTTAGGAAAACAATTATATTTTAATATCTACATCAAATACTAACCTTCGTTGCTCCCCAAAAAATGATGTGCGTGTCCAATGAGCGGTACATACGAAAATTGTGTTTTTACTTCTTCAGTTAATTTCCGCACTTTATTACTTTTTATTACTTTAGCTATAACCGCAAGAACTATCACAATTACCACGAGTATGTATTGCAACATCTTTCAATCTGAATAAAATGTCCGTCTCAATCTAGTCAGTTTTAAATATTATTAAACTACCAGCGAGAGGGGAGGTCGGTAATGCCGCGATATGCAGCACAACCTCGGTTACAACGTCGAAACTAAGGAGCATGAGTTGAAATTAAATTATATTATAGAGCAAAGGAGTTTACAGATATGATAATACTAAAGATAGAAAAAAAGAGAAAAAAATAATAATAATTCTAGAGGTGTTGGCTTGCTAGAGAACATACGAGTATTAGAGTCAGCTTCATCTTCGCAACAATTTAGGCATTTACTACTGCTATATGGATATTATGCTTTAGTCTAACTCCGGATTTAAGACAGGATTAATTTATGTAAATGGACTTAAGTTCAGACTTAAGTTAAGTAGGTAAGTTCAGCTTGTACATGAAGAAATATATCTGAGATACCGTCTTGTATGTATATCTCAAGTCAAGTAAGTATAAACAAGTTATCAAAGTCTAGACAGTTACTGCCTTATCACTTCAGGAATTCCCGTATGACCTACATCTTTCCGGAATCATCCGACAAAATACACCACGGTATTTTTACTCAAACCTAAAGAAATTAACAAATGAGGAAATATAAGAATTAAATGTAATATGCCGGAGGGCAATTTGCATTGAAAATTGCAAAACTTTTGTATCAACAACAACCATGATGTTTTTTATCTCGCTGTGTTCAAATTAAAATTCTTATTTTCGGTTATATAATATTCAGTGATACTAAGTAAAGGCTCTGAAATGAAATTGAAAATGATTTGTGCAATAATAATTGAGTGTACATTATTATTGTATATATTATGTAGAAATAATTAACTATTTTTGTGATATCAATGTAGTAAGATATTTTATTTATGGCAAGTCATTGATATACAAAGATGTCACGAAGAGAAGTGCAAGATTCGAAGTTGTGCTCATTTTCAAATCTGTTTTTTACTATTTTGTAATAATTATTTCTTGATTTTTAAGCTATTGCATAGCTTTTATCGCACGCTTTGAGCGCGGCGACCGAATCAAGAAATTCCTAACGTAAATATAACCTAACACCCCCCGATTTCTCCGCTGTCTATGGGCCGATTTCAAAAATTTTTCTTTTGTTTGGTAAATCCTGAATAACCTACCTACATGTATTGTAAGTAAGTTGACGACACGTTTGGCGCAGTTTGTAGTGACCCTACTTCTTTCGTCAGCGGTCGCGGGGTCGAGTCCCGCTGGGGGCATTCATTTGTTAAACTCGGATGTTTGTACTCCAGTCATGGTTGTTTATGTTTATAATATGTATGTATTTAACCTTATATATGTAGTATATCAACTATCTGGTATCCGTAACACAAGCTTCTTTAGTAGCTTACGATGGAACTAGATGGCGCTGTGTGTAATAATGACCCAACATATTTATTATTTATTATTTATATAAGATAATAAAAATATTTTAAACGATATTAACTTCTCATTTATTCAATAAAAGAAAAAAAATGTTTTCTTATCGGTCACCACGCTCAAAAAGTGTAACTTGAATTAATATCAAAGAAAAAACTTGAATTATTATCAAAGAAAAAAATTACTGCATAAATAAATAATTATAATTGCATGAGTTGATAAAAAATGCTATGCAATAGCTTTACCGCGGCAGTCCGCGAGTGCCACACATTTATTTTATTTTTTTATTAAAACACATTAAGAATGTGTGATTTATGCATTTTAAACGCAACTGCATTTCCTTGATGGTTCTATACGAAGTGACGGCTCAACCTTGCACTTACGTCATCGTCTCTGACGACAAATAAGCCAAACGACGGAATTCTCCAAAGAGCGCCAATACATATTTTTTTATATTTAATTTTATTATAACAACTAGCTGACCCGTGCCCACTTCGTTGGGCATAATGTTAATAATCCTTTTTTAGTACAGAGTGTTTAAATAATTTAAATTATTTTATTAATATTAAAAATTAAAAATTAAATTATCTATACTAATATTAAAAAAACTACTTTTTGTCACTTAAATACAAAAGTTAGACATAATATGCTGTCGTTGACTTTTTTGTAGACATTTTTAAGCTCCACAACTTTTCTCTAGAACTCAAAAATATATCTTTCATAGTTAGGGCAGCCTTCGTAAGAAACGCTTTCATTCGACCGTTTTTCACTTTGCAAAACGGACTACCACGTAAAAGCCTTTTTATTTTTCGGTTTTTTATATAACCTATGACACTCAGCAATAATGTGGCTTTCTATTGGTGAAAGAATTTTTAAAATCGGTTCAGTAGATCCCGAGATTACCCCTAACAATTTAACAAATAAACAAACTTTACTTCTTTATAACATTAGTATAGATAACTTTTATTATTGTAACATTATTTTTATTTAACTCTTTCTGACATCCCACTACTCGACACGGGTCTTCTATAGTGGGATTAAACCATAATTCACCACGCTGGCCAAGTGCGAGTTGGCTAACTTCACACGTCTTTGGATATCTAATTAGTGCAGTTCTTCACAATGTTTTCATTTACCGTAATACTCGGTAACCTAAAGAAGTGGTATAATATTCAACCTTCAGATTTCAACTTTCCGCATTTTTATACAAAGGTTCACAACGTATATTATTATAGTTTTAAAACAAATGTCATGAGTTGCATTTCCAGTTCTTGCACAAAATAATTAGCCTGCTACTCTAATTGAATTTTATATTTTTAAAAACCTGTGTTAAAAGTGTTTCCGGCAACTTATTTTCAAGTTTAAAATATTTAGTTACCTACTTCTCAAAGAGAAGTCTTATCTTGAAGAAACATTTGGTTTACTAATTTTGACGCCGGGAAGAATTAAAGTTAGTTCAACATTAAGCTAAAGATTAGATCTAATGATCTACCGACTAGTAGATACTAAGATGTATACAACAGATAAGAAAACGAAAATAAAGATTAAGCGATCTTCCTTTTTTTTGAAGAAGTTATTATACTAATTAATCATATTTAAGTAATTTTTTGATAGTTTTTGGGGTTGGAGGACTCACTGCAACTCTAAGAAGAAGCCTGTTGTTATGCCCAAATAAGCATTTTGAGAGAAAATCAAATAGCACATATATAAACTTTTTGTGTACTGTGGCTACTGTGAGCATACACACGCCTGAACGCAGCGGAGGTAAGCCAGTAACATAATTGAATTATCAAGAGAGAGAATTTATAATTACTAATAAATTTACCGGCTTAATAAAGGAAATTGCTTATCAACTTTATTACTTACTGAGCAAGGTACCGACCGACAGATATTTTATAAACCTACAGTTCATTGGTATTATACATCATCATCAGCCCTTTTTACGTCCCATTGCTGGGCACGGGCCTCCCTCAGTACGAGGGGGATCAGGCCATAGTCCACCGCGCTGGCCTAGTGCGAGTTGGCGGACTTCACATGCCTTTCGAAAACTTGTTAGGTTTTCTCAGACATGCAGGTTTCCTCACGATGTTTTCCTTCACCGTAAGACAAGTGGTAATCATGATATAAATGATTCGCACATGAAAATATCAGAGGTGCGAGACACGGATTTGAACCCGCATCACTCGGTTATCCAAGCGACGCGTTACCGCTGGGCTACCACTGTCTGATTATACATGTCATGTCTGATTATACATTATTATACATGCCATATGAAAATTTATAATAATCATTTAACGTTTTAAAAGTGTCAAGAGCATAATTTGAAAGTGTGCGCTATTTTTAAGTACCTAGATACGAAATGCGCGAGCTTCAGAGTAATCTTTCGAATTGTCAGTGTTAATGAAAAAATAGGTCCTAATCAATGCAAATTAATAATTTTAATGAATGGACTCCATACACTCACTAACTTAAAACAGGATAAATTGTAGTATTAGTCGCTTAATAATAATAATTAATCAACTCTGTTTTCTTCATTCTTTTCTTATTCAAACATTAATCGTTATCGAACGTAGTATCTTATAATAATTTTTAAATATTTTATGGAGACATCGGTGATTTCGCGTAATGGAAATGGAAAGTGAGTATTGTACATTTTCACGAAAGGACTAGAAATAACTAGAATGTTTACAAATTTTAGATTTTTTTTCTTAAGTGTTGTTACACTATGCACAATATTATGTTCAATACAAAAGGTCAGTGTACTGCAACTGGTCGCGGTTTACAAATATTAATTTCTCTGCAATAGTTTTATTTTCAACAATCAGATTCTGTTTCACAGAATTGGTTTGAAATACAGCTACAGTACGAAGTTCCCCGTGTCAGTCGCAGTGGTGGCCGCAGGGGGCATCTCACACGATCCATGTGCCAAACTTGGTTCGTCCATACTATTAATAATACATTTTCGGAGTTTTACGAATTTAAAATTTTATATAGAATCTACACTAAAATAAAAAAAATTGTTTCGCTTAGCTTATCCACTTAGCTAAGTTTTTTAACTATTAGCTTATGTATATCACACCATATGTATGTAGGTAATGGTAGGTAATATGTATAAAGGTCAAGGGAACTCTTTGTAAATTATATCATGTTCGCTTAATAACAGTGTATAATCTCAATAAGTAACTAATAGTATAAAAGTTTCATTCGTAATTGACTGCTGTCGCATGCTCTCACAATGTTTTCGGCCATTAAGCCAGCCGTAGCTCTGCCTTTACGAGCGGTTTTGTAGTCCATTCGCTGTTGGGCGAGTCATTTTGTCTTAACTCAACTTTGTCGGTTGTGTCACCTGGCGGATATATTGTGAATTTTATTACGATATAAATTTGAAGCCAGCGTTGAAGGAAATCAATTTTGACATAAACAAAAAGGAATCGTATCCGTATATGACAATATACATTGTATACGTAATCGTATATCGTTCTGAATAGAATAATATATTATTTTACATAATATTTTGCTTAATTTATTTAACTTGTTGAACAATGAAATAGTACTAAGCATTTGACTAAAACATAAATTTGCATTAGTAACTAAAAATAAGATGATTTCATTGTGAGTAGCATTTTCAGGTATGTTTATTAAACACATTTGTACAAGTCGTGTCCGGGTGGAAGAATGTTGGTCGCATTTCCCCGCTGACTGGCAATGCCGATTCTTTCGGCGAAAAAAGAGCCGGCTCTCCTGTCACTAGTAGAGGCGATAAGACGAAGGGTTATTTCTCTTAATAAGTGCTTAGGTTTTATAAATATAGATGGGGGCATAATTCACAAAATTGGTAGGTTTATAGAGTAGTGCGAAGACTGCCGTAATGTTATCGAAGTTACACGTGCTTGCTTTGTTCTCCAGCTCACCTTCACAGCCTTATCGTTCATTCTCCTTAGACGAGCTCCGTGCTTCGATGAGCTTTATTGGCAATGCACGAGGGAGCTATTTCGATGCACTGCTTGCGTGAGAGCTGGCTAGAACGTAGGGAGATAGGAGATATAAGTGGAATTTATGACGCCCATCTGTTAGGTTCAAGGCGCCGAGTGGTGGCGTTCCGATGGTGGACGCGAGGGTACTTAGATCATATGTTTCTAATTTGCAAATTTATTCATTTGTTTTTTCTTAAGGAAGAATGAATTTTTTTCAAATGAAAAAGATAACTAAGCAACAGTTTAGTTAAGGGATTGCGGTCTAAGTAGAATCACAAAAAAGGAGCGCATGTTTATGATAATAGAAAAAGATGAAATTTGTTAACGCTCCTAGATCATATTTTTAGGGATAGTTTTGTTTTCTCTATATTGCCTGCTACGTATTACCAAGACTATTTTGTCCGTCGTCGCTCGGCTGAGCGGCTCGTGGCGTCGCAACTCGCAGTCCACTGAGCTCATACCTAACACATATGAGGGACCCTCTCATGCGTTATTCTATGAGATTTATAAGGAAAATATTTAATATTTTTTAATATATGTCTGTATTATATTATATAAAGACCACTGTAGCAGAATGGAAGCTTTACTGATATAAGAAAATATAAGCCGAATCATGTTCGCAAGTTTGACTTTAATACATAAATTGATCAGATATTAATTATATCTAATTTTACGTACCATCATACTAAGTGGTATATTGATTATAAATAATAACAAAAAATACTGTAAATAAAGTGTATCAATCAGATGTGATGACGTATTTGCTAATTTAATATAAAAAATCAAATATTTGTGTAAAACGAGAATAGATTTGTTTAAATTTCATAATAAAAAAAATGTGTGCTGGGACATATTTATTTCTTATAAAGAGGAAAGTATCTGCGTAAGTGAATGTGTTTAATTTCTTTCTATCTGTTAGTCTGTCGGTCCGTTTGTTCCGGTTAAACTCTGAAACGGCTGGACCGAGACTTTCACTATCAGATAGCTAATGTTAGCTAATGTTGTTCCTCAGGTTCTCGCTCCCGGATCCCTCTCCAGATTTGAAATATCGTTAATATTTCCGCGAATCGAGTATCTTTTACTTTTTAATAATACTTTATTTTCTTGCAATATTGGTCTCAACTGTGATTGTCGGTGTTCTTAGACCGGTCTTGACAGTTGAGAGTGTAGTTGTGCTGCGCCTTTAGACATTACGCTATAATACATTGTCTTAGTGAAACTAACCGCTGACCGACATCGGTCAGGAAGGCATCTTACAATATTTGATAGCGTGAAATAATATACAAAATTATTTTATACTCAGTTTAAAAAAAACTTATTTCGAATATTAGTTAAATTCAGGATGATTGACAAATGTTCCAATTAGATGTTTCGGAGAGTCAAAATTGTAATGTTATCATTATTAATTAAAGGTTTGATTTCTGATTCTAAATCAAAAGAAAATATGAATAGTAATAAAAAATATAAAAAATTGTTAACCAACAGTTGTTTTGGTATCGTTTAATTTTTGCCATAGATGAAAATATAAAAGCTAAAAAAATAAAAATATTAGTAATGAGTGGCGTCGTTTAGTAACATCGTCTTTTATACCAGACCAACTTTCCGCGGGTACCACTTAATTTACCGGGAGGAAAATCTTTTGTTATTTTCTGCTCCATATAATCCAGATAGTTTGTTCAAAATTGTTTGTCACATCATTTGTGATTCACGATGTGATCACAATATGCTTTTATACATATCTTTTATTATATACATAAGTAATAAGCTTACGTATACAAATAGAATATTTCGTGCCATTTAATAATCTTTCACATAAATTGTTAATTTCTATCGGGACATACCTACTAGCGTAGTAATTAAAACTGTGTTGTGTATAAAAATATGCAAAAAAAGAGGTCCTTTTTCCTACTAAACCTTTGCGAGCGAATATTATGCTAATGCCATTACGTTTTTAATTTACATAGAGATAAGGGCGTACAATAATGTTATAAATAGCACTCTCGCGCAAACGTGGCTTTAGGGATCACAATTTGCAAGGGACCAAAGTATATTTACTTTTAAACTGACCCAGCGCGTTTCTGAGGACCTTGCTTATTGCCATTTTGTAAATAGTCCACAAGCTTTTATATAGGATCCAGTATAAATTTAATATTATTTATTTTAATTCTTATATTTTACCTCGTACGTTGATAGTTTTTAACTTTAATATTGGTATGTCTTTGTAACTAGTATATTAGCTACTGTAACTACATAAATTATTCATTAATCGAATCATAAAAATATTTGGAACTGTAGGATTTTATAGCTACAAAGCCAAGCAGTTAGAGGAACAGATCAGTTACTATAAGCATAACACCGGACTTTATCCGAAACTTTGTGTATATTACCTCAAATATTTTTGTCTAACTTAAATAAACTTACGCGAAGAGAACTTTAAAATTCATTGACTTCTTTTTACATTTCTGTTGCAGCCACTCCCTTTTTAATCCAGTTTTGTCACAATGCAGCGTTTTGTGTAAGAGCATACGTGCGCTGTCCACTGCTGCGAAATGAACGTGCTAATTTTCAGTGTATACTTTCCCATTACTTTTGAAACGGTGTAGGTACAACGTAGTGGCGGAGACTGTTAGAAATAACGAGCAGGAATTACTCGGCTTCAATATGCTTACAATGTTCATTTGTGCTTGTGAATATTTAAACGTCTTTTATTTCTCTAGGGAATAGCAAATACAACGATTTTACTTTCAATTTGTTTATTTGAATCTTGCCTCGTTTTGAACAAATCATTTTGAGCAATTCATTTAGTTTCATAATAATGTTTACCAATGAAATCACTATTTTAGGAAGTAAGTCGTCTATGACACCAATCTAAAACTAAATTAGATCGATTAACCAAAGTACCCACTAGTATGAAGAAGGAATTACAAACCCTGTAGAGCATACCATTTGCATGCGACTTTAAGAGCTTGTACAGCTTTTAAGGCGAAAAAATTAAATGAATAAATAAATTGACAATGTGTTAGAGTGGTTTATAAAAAATTCACGCGGGACGCAGCGAATAGTACTCTATTTTCATTAAAAACTGTAGTGAAACAAAATTAAATACTACAAAAACCGACTCTATTAAAACATTTGAATTAAAATTAACCTAGAATAATTATAAGCGGTATGCTTTTTTCCCATCGCCAGGCGAGACATCTCGCGCATCGTTTCTATGAAAATAAAATAAATACTAAAGATCTTTAACATTAGAATACTCTATGCAAAATAAATATTATAGATTGCTTATTGATATATACTTGGAAATATTTTAACATCAATGTAAAAAATGACTGTCTGTCAGAATAGAATCAGTGTTTTTAATCATAATTATTAAAATGTTTGATTAGGTACTTTTATTCATAACTTTTTTCTTAAGGTTTATTTTTTTAGAAACATTATCTAAAGAGAGGCATAGTGTGTAATTTTGCATTTACAGGGTATCTAAGATAGTTGTGTATTTCCAATAATTGTACTAGCTTTAATGTCTAATGTGTAAATGTTGAGTTACATTATAAAATACGCTTGGGAATCTAAGAATGCACCCAAATGAAGCGAAGGTAAGTTGATAGTCTATTATTAAAATGAACAGCGAGAGAGATTATTCGCTACTGTATTTAATTGTGATGTAACTTCTTATAAAGAGTGAGTGCACATTTCTGTAAAGACAAGTATTCCTTTAAACTCGTATTTAAGTTTAAACAAGATTATTATGAATTTTCAGTTTTATTGTGAATCAAATACAAGAAGCGCTAAAGTTTTTCAATCTAAGAGTTGAAAGACTGTAAAGTAATAAACTTTTCCCATATCCTGTGAGTACTTTACGTCAGCACGCTACGCTGACATGCCTAATAAAAAACTTATTAAATTCTTAAACAACTGAATATGGAGTGAAGTAACTTCACAATTAATGAAAGCGGTACCTAACGTCTATAATTATTGTGATACTCATATTTTATTTTATCTATATGAACTCCTAGTAACTTATTTAAATCCGTCTAGTCGTAATATCATATAATCATGTACATAATATTATACTTTCGCAATTATATCTAAGTAGCTTAGCTTACTTACCTTTCCCTCACTTCGCTAGAGTGTAACCCTAGGTACGATTTACTTTTAGAGCAGAACTCTCTTTTTTTCGAAAATACAAGTACCTAAAATTTTCTTTATAGCATCCTTGAATGTCCAATCAAAATCAATCCAGTCTACAGACACACAAATAGGACGACGGATTTTTTTAATAGTCTTTTATGAATACCTACTGCATATAGTTTTATATGCTTATTTAATAAAAACTTATTTAAAATATATATTTTAACATTAAAAACAGTAAAGTCTTAATTATTTTATTTACCTATAGATAGTACAATTTGTCATTTATTTTTAAAGTTTGTTGTGAAAATAGTGATAAAAAGTATCAAGAAGATGTGAAATCTTAAATTCAAATGTCGTTTAAATCCGTAGACCTACTTCTGCGTACTTAGAAACTGCCCTCTTTATAAGAAATAAATATAAATATTATGTTGGGACACAAACAAGACAGACAGGTAAGTTACGAGGCTTGTGTTATGGATACCAGGTAGTGGATACACATTTATAACTTTAAATATATACATATTATAAATAAAAGCACTCTTGACTGATGTACAAACATTCATGCTTATCAGATAAATGAAGGCCCCTAGAGGGACTACAACCCGCGACCACTGGCACGCTAAGCAGGGGAACTAGAAACTGACCCAAGCGTATCGTCAAAAAATTATTATTAGTATTATAACTTTTAAAAGGACTAAGTAACAAAAAAGCTCGTAATATTTGTTATGATCGTCATTAAATAAACTGCGTCCTGCACCGAGCAGAGTTTTCACATATTTTAGGTGAGCATAAAGCACATTGAAATTACTTTTCAAGAACAGTGCTTCACTACAATTTTCATTACCGATTATCGTCAAGAATGCAAATGATTTTATCTTTTATGTTAAAAGGTAATATTTTTAAATGCTTATTATTATTACGAAGTAAGCAATTTATATTATAGTTTAATGTAAAAGTTTTGCTATAAAACGTTTTGAAAATAAATGAAAATTTAGAGTGCTGTTAGACTCCGAGCTCGCTAAGACTTTAAATAAGCAAGAGTTAGAGGATCCTTGACTTGTGTACAATTTGTTCTGTTGTAATAAATAGAGTCGTTTAGTTCTCTTTGTTTCTAAAAGTATTTGTTAAATTAAAGTCTGTCTCTATTTAATTAAATCACAACGGCAGTCGTCAGTTTGATTCTAAGTTGAGGTCAATGTTCGGATCAATCAGAGAGCTTTCTCACGTTTTGTCACGGATTTATTTTGATTTTTTGTTCCCAACGTTTCCAATACTTTATTCCGTCCCGGGAGAGTCTCTCCAAAAAGATTTTCATTTATAATGTGAAATGTTCACGTAGATCTTAGAAAGTATTAGAAATACATATAGTATTCTTTCATTTGGAGTAAGGAGCAAATGTTACGCAGCAGTAACTCGAACACATCGTCTATAACGCTCTTATCAAATACATGTACTTTCAAGATTCTTATCGATGCACATGATTACCTACTTAAAAATTATAAATAAAAAGCAGCTATGACTATCTTAGCTACCTATATTAATTTATTATTAAATCTTCAGAAACCTTATATAATCTTGCCGCCTCTCACTTAGAAGTGAAATATAACACTTTGAAATGAAATGTATATTTAACATTCCCGAAGCCGGTTCCAAGATCAATAAGCTGTTAATATTCGATTCGCCGCCTCTTATCGGGACCTCGGCGAACTTGATAGAACTTACACCATCCAGATATTTATCAGGCAGAATTGAATCTCGAGATTTCCTGAACGACATTCCAACACTACTCGTGACGATTTTAGATTAAAGCATTCTTAGTTCTAATTACAACCTATAACAAAAGTGTCGTGCTTAATATTTTGTTAGAAGCACTATACAAACAAATTTACTTTAATTTCCCTTTTTACCTTTCCGTATTTATTAGAAATATGAGGAGGGTCATTCATTCAAATTCAAATTCACTAAATGTCCAAAATTACTTTAATATGTAATTTATATTATAATAATGCGAAGTTAAATTATACGTACTAAATACAATAGACACGATGTGAGTGAAAATGCTTTAATGATGCTATTTAAATAGTTCCGGGTAATGACTTGCAATAATTAACATTGACACATTGGGTCATTTGTTATTACTGAACTTCCTACGGTTACTATTTATGTTGTTATCGTATAAGTTGGTAGCTGTGCAATAACATCAGTGGTAGTCAATAGGCTTGCGTACGAATTCAGTAAAGCGGTACAACACCAGGTTGAACTTCACAATGGGAGGACGATCTTACATTATTGCTACGTACAATTAATAAAAACGCACGCTCACTTCGCTCGGGTTGTCACCGGGATGCGTAAATTTTCTGGGATAACTAGTATCCAATGCCTTTTCAGACAATGTATCTCTATGTCAAAATATTTTTATAATAGCAATATTACTAAAACTGTCACCCCATTCATGAAGGAGATACTGTGTACCGTCGATCATGGCTTTTATAAGTGTGGCGAATCATCAAGAGTTCTTGGTAAACATGGCAAATGTCGCGTTTACATTAAAATAATATTGTAAGTAACCATGAAAGTAAGGAATGCGAGTGTAGAGCATGTTTAGAATATACTCGTACAATTAAAAAAATAAACTTAGTGAAATATAAAAAAGTAATGTACATAATTTCGATATAGCATTGAAAAATGCTTTTAAATGTTTCAGTATCAAAGCCATTATCTGGATAAGCCTGAAGGAGCGCGTCTAGTGACCCGTCACGATTGTTATCTTTGCTGCGGCCCTTTTACTCTTATCTCCGTGCGGTCCATTAAACTAATCGACTAAATTATATCGGTTATTCACAGAGCAATCTTAGCTTTGTGCCTAATTCTAGTAAAATAAGCCGATAGGTTGGAGGTTATAACTGGGGAGAGAGGCTATTTTCATTAATAAGGCTGAAGAACAGGTTTCATTTTACGCCTGCCGCGACATGATATTTTACGATATACTTGTATAATAGAAAAGGACATTCGTTAGAATTTTTAAATACCTATAGTACATACGTTATGTTACAGTAAAATAAGCCAAGCCACAAGTAACAATTAACTGAACTTTAATGATAATCGTGTTTCACAAATGTCGTTTATAAAAATACTTGTTAATAAATTAGATACTGACAAACAAACTATGAGCATGCTCCGAACTTCGCAGTGTCTGTGGGCTTTGCGCCGGAAGTGAACGACAACTTTATCGACCTCCGGCTCGTAATTAACTAACTTTCTGGTGTTAACACGTTGACGTGTTACCAGTTTATATATAACGGGAATGTTTTTACCCTTATCAGAGTTAATATTTTGCTGAGTTCTTTATGTGGAAACAACAATTTTGTTATAATTATTTTAAAAAAATATTTTTCCATATCGGCTTCTCTTTTACAGTTTGGAATATTATTTTAAATATTATTGCTTAATTACGTAGTGAATCTGGATAATCAAGAATCGAGAAATAAACAAAGAGTTAAATCATCCATTATACATATTTTTTACTTCATTTCATGTTTTATTCATTCAAGATTAACTGAGATATATTATGCAAACTCGCTCCCGGCTCGAGGTGTCCAAAAAGACGGAAGACTACATTACCGAAATGAGAATTTGCCGTAAGATAAAACGCCTAAGATAGAATATCGTGGAGGAGGCTCGCCGGCCTCGGTGAGGGCGGACGACACGGGAAGGGTTTTAGAGGAACATACGCGGGCCCCTACTTCTCTGGATATATGTAGCTGTAGATTTCACATTTCGCTTAAAATAAAACATGAAAAAGTTTTAATCGCGTTCCTGAACCGACTTTATTGCGATATATATTATGTAAGCGCTGGCGGTTACTTTCAATTATTTAATTTTAAATATACCTATATGTGTTTACAGACACTATAAAATTGTGAATCGTTATTTTTATTATTTGTACATGTTATAAGTTATATTCTTTTAGGACTCTTAGATTCCTAAATATTGAAATTGTGGGTGTTAATTATTCTGTTTGAGGGTTATTACATTTGCCATAAGTAATAATAAAATATGTATTTGTATGATACTTTAAAAAAAGATTACTTAATGCGATGGGAAGCTTAGCCATGGTGTCTACGGTGTGCAGACACCCTAACGTTATCTCACATGGCAGCGAGTGTAAATAGGTCAGGGCCGGGCGAGAACTTTCGTATCGCGATTCACAATGCGTTCAGCTTTGAGTAAAGATCGTTACACTGTTTTGGCAACATATTCTATCTATTATTGGTGACAAATAAGTATCTATAATATTATACATTAAACAATATTGGGTAAATTTTGTTAAGGCTTAGCGAATGGTAGTGGTATTAGAACTATGATTTACTTTTATTGAATAAAATATAGATAATGGAATTTAGGAAATGTGTTTATCTATACTAATATTATAGAGCTGAAGAGTTTGTTTGTTTGGTTGAACGCGCTAATCTAAGGAATTACTGGTTTGATTTGAAAAAAACTTTTTGTGTTGGATAGTCCGTTTATCGAGGAGGGCTAAAGCCCTTAATTAAATATTAATAATATATTATATCACGCTAAGGCTAATAGGAGCGAAGCATTAATGTAAAATGTTGCAAAAACAGGAAGTGCGGGCGTTAGTGCTGCGAGATAACATACCGCGCGACTCAGTAAGAATTTGGTTTCCGGTCTTTAAAACGCGTGCGAAGTCGCGGGAAATGCTAGTTAGTAATAAAGCCGTTCATCGTACCTAAACATTTTAGTGTCTTACTAAGCGCCGTAATATTTCACTACTCAATTTGCCACAGCGATTATTGTATCAAAAAGTACATCAGCGGTCGGGTGTAATTCATCTAATTTGTGGGCATTATCGTGCCTAGATGAGATGCCAATCTTCATCACGGCTAAGTCCCTCAAGCCGCCGGGGCAGGGATGTGCGGGGGAGGGGGATGAATCCTATGCCAAATAGTAATTACGGAATACTTTTATCGAGAACGTGCAAGGCTGTATACTGCTGTTTACGGCTATATACTGTACATGTACATGCTTTTAGTAGGTAGCGGCGTTATTTATTATACCAACTTTTCCACACTCACGACAGGGTCACAAAATATATACGAAAATGCCTTTACGTTAAGATATCGTCTACATATGTAGTTAATATATGTTTATACTGAAAAAATCTGTTTGTTGGTTTGTTTTCCTTGTACTCACAATTGACCATCGCTGTTGGCGTGATATATACTTATAAGTAGTTTATGGATCGTGCATAGAGATACTTAGTGCTATTTAGTTATATATCTTTTTTGTTTGTGTAAAAAAAATATAAATTCATTTAAGAAAAATAGTGACAATCATAATTTCAATACTAGAAATAGGGATAGGCTTGCTTGTCATGTAAGTCGCCTACATAAAGTCACAAATTCATTCAGAGGTCTATGTGTACGTTTTTACAACAAGGTCCCTGTTGACATACAAAACTTGCCTTTAAACAAGTATAAATCAGTTTTAAAGAAAAAATTGTATACTAAAGGGTACTATAAAATATCTGAATATTTAGATCTAAATAACCCCTGGGACTGAGCCGCTAGATTGTTAAATGGCTGTCGTATAAGTTATAATTGATAAATGTATTTATACATAAATAATGATTTTGTAACAAAATGACATATTTCAAGTGTAATGTGATTTACCTACGAAATAAAATATTTTTGATTTGATTTGATTTATCAGTCATCAATATATTACAATATGAACATTATTTTGTTTGCCATCTGTACATTAATAAGACCTATAGACTTGCTATAATTTTTATAAATTACAAGATGCTGTATAAAAAGTACCATTTACATTTTTATGCATAAACTTACTACATGGTTCGGTTTAAATAGTCATTTAAAATATTTTCAAATAAAATCACCGAAAGCCACGCATATGTTGCGTTCACCGGACATTAAAATACATCTAAATGTTTTTGTTTGATATTCAAATAACTATTTAATTATACGTCGGTCCGCTCGCCGGCCGCCGCTACGTGCTCGACTCTCTGCATGCACCCAGCGTGGAGAAAGTATGTATGTAACTAATATTTAAACTACACTCGTAGTGTTATTGGATTCGCTTTTAATTCAAAAATATTCATCCGATATAAGTGTGTCTTAGCAAGCAAACATATCTATCACCTAAACAATAAATACCAGTTGCTTTCACTGAAATATTGCCTTAACTATATAGTAATTATAATAAGGACGTATAAACACACATATTTTGCAAATTATATACTTATATCTAATTATGTAAAGTTATATTACTATTTAAGTTTTAAAATTCATCGCATAAAATTTTTAATAACTAGCCAAAAAAACAGTCTGACGAGAAGAGCAATTTATTTTTTGTACAACTTACAGATTTTTAATTTGAATATTTCGATCTGAATCCATTATTCATTGTCATATCAAGGGCATTGCCCATTTGGGTCAGTACTCAGTAGCATGCGCGCAGTGGGCGCCAGCAGTGGGCGTGGGCATTGAGTGGACAGTGGGAAAGGGCCGCGTGGGGCTCGAGTGGACATTGAACTAAGATCACTTGACCCATATCTGCGATGAAAGCTCTCCAAATACCTACCTTTAAGCGCAATTGCTTTGGGCTTTAAAAAATTTTGAAAAAAATGGTCTTTTCATGATAAATTGCAGCGGTCTATTTTTCTCGTGTTCAGTTTTGAAATACCTCTTTTGATTTGTTTACTATATTTATATAACAAGGAATACTTTGTTGATTTCTTCTACTCGATATTTTGAAGCTTATATATTACTAGCGACTCGCCCTCGCTTCGCTTGGGCTTTTTCCTAGATGTAGCACAGGCAAAGCCGCGGGATCCGCTAGTTATGCATATAAACCTTCCTCTTGAATCACTCTATCTATTAAAAATCCGCATCAAAATCCGTTGCGTAGTTTTAAAGATTTAAGCGTACAAAGGCATAAAGGGACAGAGAAAGCGACTCTGTTTTATACTATGTAGTGATAGTGATCGAAAGGAGATGGTAGTAAGTAGGGTGGACGTACACAAAACTCATATTTTTCAGCAAAATGGCGTTTCGTAATTCTTTTTAAATATAATTAGGTGGGAACAATTTATTACCGTTTATATCTACACGAGTACCAATATTACGAATGCAAATACAGCAAAATGGCGTAAGTAAAACTCAAACCAAAAGCTTACTACTTACTCGGGGTACAACCTTTAATTGGTTTTATAATCTCACAATTTCGAATATTCTATTACTGCATACTAATTATTTACACTGAACGTTAGATCAAAGACAATCGCAACACATATTGTACAAAAGAAGTAGTTTATGTAAGCTTTAGTGACAATCCAAGGCGCTCTTTATTTAGGTCACATAATATGAGAGGTTATTGGGTAAAGGTCACGACAAGCGCAACGGTTTCAAGTGGACGGTGGACTGATTTCATTCGACTTATATATTATATACATATTAAACAGCCAGTACCTATTTTTCTTTATTTTTTATGAATAAACGAGTATATCTAAAAAATAAAAGTTTAACGTTTTTTGGTGTAATATCTCAGAATCTGTCTGATTTCAGTATGCATAATATTTAATCCCAATGGTAGGCTATTACGAACGATACTCACGCAAAATATCAACGTAAAGTAGTAGTAATTATTGTATGTATTGTAGGGCGGCAATCTATCCTTCTTGCCCCTACTCCCTTGCTCCCATTTCTTCAATCCCTTAGATGGTACTAAAAAAATCCAGCTTTACTAACATAAATAGGCTACGATTACCTACTGCATTTTATCATTTTTGATAAAATGTGTCGTGTGTTTTTACAACATATTATATAAAAAAAGTTTTATATGAAACGTGGTTGTCACAGATATACCACAATAACAAATACTAAGCTCTCCCTCTGGACACCATACAGCGTATTTTTAAAGCTAACGCATTTTATAAAAGTTTCCAGCGGGGCTTCCCCGGGGTATTGTAATATTGATGTAGGTATTTTGTTAAAAACGAGCACAAAACAGGAAATTGCTTGACCCATTTATTATGTGTAGTACGTTAAAAGGAAACCTGATTTAAATATGAAATTTAAGCCAAATTGCTCGATTTCTTACGTTTCTCTACTTAAGTAATAAAATTATAATTTTAGGGTACTGTAAAAATATAAATTATAATTTGTTGATACAAATAGAAATAATTATTATCGATGCAAGCTGATAGCGGACTCAATTATCAGACATCATTAGAAAGATACCTGAAAATGTACTAGAGTTTAACAAGTATGTGTATACTATATTGCATATAAGATTTAATATTAAAACTAGTGTAACCTGGAGGTACGTACAGAGAAATCTTAGTGTTTATGGGTTACATCTAGCTTATAATAATAACAATAATCGAGAGAAGTGTCAATGTAAAGGTATCTTTGTAAGTTTGTTCTTCTTTTTAAGCAAAGAAAAGGCAATGAGTTTGTGTACTTCGTTGCATAAATATATTATGTTAATGTGTGCCGGCGACTGACGTAGGTTATTTTTCACTGCCCCGTAAAATATTAGTCTGTAGCAAAATATAACCTTGGAATATTTTATCTCAAAAAGGTATGTAAATGGATATTTAATAATTTATGATAATATTTGGGCAACAGGTTTATATTTATTTAACCATTTGAGATACTTTGAGTTAAGTTTGATGTTGAATTTGACTTTAAGAGCCTTGTTTATGTAAATAAATAAAAATGTAACAAAACTTGAGATAATTCTCAATTTGGCTTAACCCTTATCAAACGTCGCTCGCACATACATTTTTGATATTTTTACATTAAATAGATCCCCGAACCCCGCCCCAGCAGACCGCCCCAGCCCGCCCGCGTGGATACGAAGGAAAGCCGTAAAGCGGTCTAAATCCTCTCTCAAAGATAAACCAATACAAAAAAGATCCATATTGATATCGTATTTCATCTCATTAAATGGATATTCCAGTTCTCTTTACGATACTTAAGAGTTTACTTTATTGTGATATTATAAGCGACTTGTGCAAGCCGACGCCCGCGCGGCGCCGCGGGACGGCAACAGACGGAAAGCCATGCGTTGAATTTCCGTATACAGGTTGCTCGTAAAAACTTTATTACGATTTTGTTTATGGTTGTACGAGTCATAACAAGGGAATTTATGAATTAGAATTGACGAAATGGTATAGAACATACGAGTTTCATGAAAGTTAACTTTTATTTGTTATTTCTTATTTTTCAATCAAGATAAAAATGTAAGCTAATACCGTACTCGCATTTTGCTGCCGTATTTTCCGACATACCTTGACACTTTCCAGGCTGTTGGATCAAGCCAGATGAACTTTTTTAAGAGCAAATACTATAAATATTTTAAAAAGTATTCATAAAATATAATGAATAATAAGAATATTTTTATTATTTCCTAATAATAATAAGATATAATTGGTTTTGTTTACAATTACAATAAGCATGTATTATAATAGAGCCAGATGTTCGCAGTGTAACGGATGGTCCATTATCATATTATTAAGTACCGATCCTATCGCAAGGTTAAGTGGAGCTCAAGTTGTTCCATGAATATTCTATTGAAGTATCGTTTAATATATCTTCCGGCCGCAGCTCATAACATTAATTATTAAACTCAATATTCGCAGCATTTTAATCCCACTCGTTTAAATACCAATTTTAAACGAGTGGGATATTTTAAACGAGAAACATATTTACCATATTTAAGAGTGCTTGTTAATAGCATAATTATTGTTTTCATTCATATCATGATAAAGCTTGGTGGTCTGGTCTGGTTGGACTCTAGAAGCAAAATTAATAGGATAAATATTTATCAATTGACAAAAATGTACACTCCTTATTAGACACCAATTATCAATAGAATCTCAGCACGACACAACAGGATAACCACTTAATAATGAGACAGTAACATTGTGTTCTTTATGTACAACATACTCTATTCTTACATTATATACTCAGTAACACAGTTTATACTAATGCTGCTAATAATTAAGATCTGTTTTTAATATATATGTTATGATGTTCAATAAATCTTTAAATCAATTTTTAAAACTTTATTTAAAGTCACATGAACATCTGAGTGATGTTTAAATCTTTCAAAGTATTCAAAGGCCTATTCCGCAATAAAGTTTAGATTAGAAGTTGTATTTTCTCAGATTGAGCTTATTGCCGGAAGATACTGATCTGTTAATATAAACTTTTTAACTTCGTTATAAAAGCCAGTGTCAGTTTTCAGTACTAATTAAGGTAAAGTTCAGCGAAAGCAACTCCGAAGGAATTTCAACAATAAAGACATAAATAACCTTTCCTGTAGTACGTATTGTAAATATAAAACTGTACTGGTAACTTTATTTCATTTGTTGCTTTATACACAATAATTGGGTTCTGATTGACACGTTATTTAATTTGGGATATTTTCTATACTCGATTGCCTCGCAGGTTTAGTGGATTAAAAATGATATTTTTTTTAGTTTTAGGCTAAATTTGCTGGTCGGGCCAAATACTATTAATGATTTTACGTACGTGTACAGAAAGTCTAAGTAGTGCCTCGAAGAACATCGCATATCTCTACACCTCAACTCCAATCCTTGGTATTTCTATGCATTTGCCCTCGTGTCTACACACACTTGTCTACTGTAATATCTTTTGCACATATTTTCGTCGGGAAATCATCGAGACTGATCCTGATCGGACATTACGAATTACGATACTTGTCATGACGGAAACTTATTTATGGCTATATTGAATATTAGTATAATGCGTAGTGCCTAATAACATCGTCACCGCAAAACCTTTGTTTGTACGTGTTTTATAATAATAAAATAATTTTTGTATTTGTATCGGTTGCTACAACTTACTCCATTATAATATTTTGAGTAACAACAGCCATCGCTCTACAGACTGATGGATGGTCATGATAATTAGTTTTCCAGCGTTCACCAACTAGAATGTTAATAAAATGCCCGTTATTATTATTTTTTTATTAAAATGAACACATAAATGTATTTTTTTTTCAAAATCTGCCTTTTACTGTTCACCACTTAATGATAGCACAATATACAAGTCAGTTGGAAAAAAATGAAAGTTTGAAACGAGTACTCAGCATTATAAAAATATTGTTAATTTCATAATATTATCTTATCGAATTGAGTTCTTAACTAACAATGAATATATTTCAGAGATACTTAAATTAAAAAATTGACGACAAACCCTGCAAAAGTCAGGGAAGAAACATAAAATGAACCGAGTAGACGTTGGGAGAGAGCAAAAACGTGACAAGGATTTACGAGCTAGCCCCTTACCAGCTTTACGCGGGGTGACGCTTTGTAACTCCTTGTTTTAACTGTTGATGGAGTACCTGAAGTACGTAGAGTTGCCATAACCTTATGCAGCGCTACGCCTTCCAGTTCGATTCCAGGTTGATACTAGATGCGAGCCAAGTAAGCTCTGCTGCTTTTGTTAGCTTAGTATTCCATTATTCTTTATAATCTACATGTACAATGTTTCTTTTATATAATATATTGAAATTAGTAAGTACCATTATGCACACACATCAGGCACACGCTTGACTTACCTTGGCTTCATATTTCGTAAAGAAATACTCTTAAGGAAAAGGTAGAACGAATAAAGAATATAATAAGGTAGTGCGGCTCGCGGTGTGTTTTCTGTTGGTACACTTAATCTAGGAGCACGGCAGTGCCTCCGTCAAGATAAGCCAAGCGAAGCGCAAGGCCACTACTTACATTTTCTCGAAGAATTTCGTCAGTTTTTGAACACTCGTAACTTGGTTTGGCCACGCAAGTTATTTTGACTAAGGTATAGAGTTTATAAAGTTAAAGCTAGGAGAAGTGTGGTGTTTATAGATAGAAGCTTGGCTCGACTGTTTGTCAGTGCGGGCTATATGGTCTCATTTTTGCAACATTTTACATGAAAATGTTTTCGGTGGAATTTTATATTTTGCATATTTAGTCTATGGCCTAATAATCCCCCTTATATTGAAGGGAGGTCCGGGCCCAGCAGTGGGACTTAAAAAAGGGCTGAATACTTACATATATCATATTAGCTGAAATCTACCACTTAAGTTTGTTAAGTAAACATAATTACACGGCGTTTTATTCGAAACAAACAAATCCCCTCTAACACGCGCGCCAAGTCTATTTTACTCTGTGAAATTAAACCCAGAGTCGGGGGCGTGCAGTTCTATTATATCAATATGACTTGCCTAGATAAATTAAATTTATTAAATCAAGTAAAAATTTCAATATTATACATAATTGTATATATGTTTTAAATTCTAATCAAATTAACCCTAATTATAAGGGCAGCTACGAAATAATTTTATACTAAGCCCTTTGCGCCATTGTCACATCATCAAATTATTTATTTACAGATTATGAGAATAGAAAACAGTTACTTTTGTACAAAGAGTGATTCATCTCTTTTAGAAACAAGAACCTTCACCGCAGGAAAGAAATACTAACGAGAAAAAATAAAAATAAATTTTTAATAACAACGACGATTATTAAGTTAAATATGATTTTTTTTTATGGTAAAAAAGGGGCAAACGGGCAGGAGGCTCACCTGATGGGAAGTGATCACCTCCGCCCATGGACATCTGCAAGCCAGGCTTGCAGTGCGTTGCCGGCCTTTCAGGAAAGGGAGGGATGGAGGAGGGAGGAAAGTGCGAGGGAGGGGGGAACGAAGGGGGAGGATGAAGGGAAGAGGGAGGGGGGAAGGAGAGTGGGCCTCCCGGACTCTCACTCACCGGACGAAACGCGACAACATAGCTGCCACTTCACGCCGGTCTTCTGTGAGAGAGTGGTACTAATGAACTATACGGGGCGTGCTGGCCCATTCGGTTGCTACCCGAAGGTAACAAGCATGGCACTACCACTTTATGTGGTAAAATTATATACAACTGAAGCGAATGAACAGGTTTCCCGTTGTCCTGCGCGATCCCTGGCCGTTCGCTAACGTTCAGCTTTATTGCTTAATAACGTACGTACTTGTTTTTGTTTTAACTCCAATGACGAGTGGTTAGAACTTAAACGCACTTGTTATTTATTCGTGTTCGTGAAACAATGGTCCGACACGATGTCGCGAACAACAATATAACATTCACTTTTCGTTGTACATATTCATTTACATAATTTCTGAACTTGGGAAAAGTTATAGCAGCTGCTGCTATTGCAATAACATGAAACACACACTCGTTTTCATTTAGATATATATAAGTAAATATTTTGCGTAAAAAGAGTATAATTCAGTATCTTTCATAGGACATTTACATAGACACTGTTGCATCGTTCGATACGCAATCTGCAAATACATGCTTTCATTTTGCAAAAGTTAAGAATTCCTTCCTGTGTCAGTGCTCGCTAAATATTTTAGAGGTTTGTGAGTTCTCTTCGACGTCTCCCACAATGTCAGAGCCATGTGCTCACTTGCTCACTGTGTACTAAACATCAGTACGTACTTATTCGCGACATCTAATATCAAAATTAGAACCTGTGTGTAGACACAGACTATTCTTAAATTATAAACGTTTTGTTTTTTATAGTTTGTCACAAAATTAACCGAATTTTGATAAAAGCAAGAAACCGTGATTATATTTAAACAAGTAAATATTATAGAAATATGTTTGCGCATTAAGCTGTGGATTTATATGTATAAAAAAAGCTTTATTCCGCTTTTTCGCTTCTAAATTAGCTTCGTTCTAAATTAATCTCCACTACTAAAAATAGTCCAATTATATCACTTGAGCCAGAAACATTTTTGATTCAATAATCTATTATATTTTGCAAATATTTACCAAAATCTGAAAAACCCCCATTCCATAAAGTATCATAAAATAAATCGCGCTTGACGTAAATACAGATTAAAATTTGTCACTGAAACAAAAAAAAAACAACAAATTAGTTTCGTTGAAAAGCGGTGTTTTTTTTTGTTTTTAATTTTTGTCTACTTCTTCTCATCATTTCTTTCTACAGTGTGAAACCGTTCTCAGTAAAAAGGGCAGCGCTGGAAAGTCAAAGGGCTTTTTTATCGAGGCAGATGTGGCTTTTTTGAATTTGCTACTATTTGTTCTGCAGCTTGTGCTTTATGTAAAGAATTAAAAAAAATTTCATATAATATACGTTCATTTAGCTTATATAGTTAAGAAAACTTTTTCAAAAAGGCTCGGTTAGATTTTATAAAATATATTTGTATATGAAACTGATATGTTTGAGTGTCACTTATATGAACGTGAACAATGGGTAACCGCAGCTCGCAAAAATATTAATGCAAAATATTATTAAGTGCAGCGTATTTGCATTTATTCGTAATTCAATATGCATATTTGGTGAAAGCTTTTCTGTCGGATATCGAAATCACTAAATTAAAGTAGGTCTGCACTTTTATCAGAAACCTTTTACATTTAAAGGCTTTCGGTCTATTATATTTGATATGATAATCGTATGTGGTTAACTTCATTATAAACATAATTTAGGATTTGTTTTCCTTTAGGATTTGTGGAATCTTCGAAAATATTCATTTAAATAACATGCTCTTAAGGGCTATATTTATATATATTAAATTCACAATGTTTTAAGGTACTTAAGTGGATGAGGATTAATACTGTACTGCTTAAATTCGCTTCGTAAATAAGCCATTATTTCTCGTAAAACGTAAAGGATAAAAAATGGTTATTGTGGGTTATCCCTAAGAAATAGACATATGCCATCGTGGACTTTTTTGTAAAACTTTTTAAGGTGTACAATACTGTAGTACATTATTTTGATCTATCTCGTAGAGTTTAGCCAGCGTATGCAATTTAAGCGAAAAAAAATGTGTTTATTTACGACATCACATTAGAAACCTCTAAAATTATCAGTGTTTCTCTACTGTATTATGCATGTATTATACATATAAACCTTCATCTTGAATCACTCTATCTATTATAAAACCGCATCAAACTCCGTTGCGTAGTTTTAAAGATCTAAGCACACATAGGGACATACATACAGCAAGGCGACTTTACTTTATACTATGTAGTGATTTGCCCATTGTTGCATTAAGACGACGGTGACAGATTAAATAGGGAGTTTTTGATTTTGATCTCCAAAGATGACATGACCTCGAAGATTACATTTCGGGCCACCGAACATCTAAGTTACTGAAACTTGTTGTACTTTCTGTTTCGTCATCTTGGTTTACATTCTTTAAATTATCTCTCGTACAACAAAAAACTTTTTCATTTTGGATTAATTCTAAAATATTCATGACAAAAAGCCAAAAGTTCGTTTGATTCACATTGGATTTGAACTGGTAACCTATTATTCGTATCAACAAAACGTTGAAAAGTGCTATATAAATATACGGCACTCACTTCAAAGCTATAAAGCGTAGAGGACATTTATGGGGTCCGGAAACCGGAAGTAGGTCATTTTTTATTTTCATCGAACAACTTGTGTTTTGGTGGCAAAAATTGTATTTTCCGTCGATTTTTACGAAAAGAAAAGTGCAATGAGGCTTTGATGATGTAGACTCTTGTCTGTATAAACTTAAAAAATACATCGATAAGAAATTACGTAATTTTAACTGTAACTAGGTAGTTTAATATTAATTAAATTAGGTATTTAATTAATAGTAAACTAATTTATAAATGTAGTGTAAGTTAATGGGTGTATATCTATAGTATAAACATCTTTAAAAAATTTTCTTTTGTTAAATATTTATTTAATACAAATTAGCTCATATCTCTGTAGTATTGATTATTAGTCATAAAAATTCGTTCATTTATTTCTGACGTTGAAAGTATACTTTTACTACCTTACCTTTACTTTGATTGAACGAGGTTTTTTAATACATATTCGTTCTAAACTTAGTTTTTTTAATGTAGGATACCTAGTAAAGTTTTTATTTTAATTTTAATAGGCTACTGGTTAAGAAAATTTTGAGTGAACACCGACAGACTCATGACTGACCGTAAGCGCAAGTTGTCAAAAATGTTGAAGACATTTAAAATAAATCATTTTAAATGTATATTCAAATGTAAAAGCAAATAATTTAAAGCATCGACTACACATTAATTAGGTCAGCTCTGATTACATAAAGTAATTATTATTACTAAAATCAGGAAATTGCGGTTTATTTTCATGGTAAAATAACATCACAGTTGTATTACGGTAGTTACTCGTATATGCCAGTAAATGCTTTGTTAACAGATTAATTTAGGCGCCATCGGCGCTAATCGAGCCAATAATCATAAATTTTCCGCATCCAATATTTAGATATTGGCCCTAAATAGAACATTTAACGTAATAATATGGCCAGTTAAATGAATAATCAGAAAAAGGCTAATAATCTAAAATAAATTGATATATTGTTTGTTTAAAATTATTAAAATATTGTTTGATTTAAACAAAGAAATTCAAAACTTCACTAATCGAACTAATTCAGAAATTCAAGAATGCTGAAACAACGTTAAGCCTCAGTTTATCAATTGTCGTTCCATAAATTTAAATTTCCATTTTTAACCATTCGAAATGCTTAAAAACCAATACGAAAATGATTTATGAATAAGCATGTAACTGTACGCCTAATCAAATCAAAATATTTTATTCTGCATAAAAATTGTTACATTTTCTTACTGAACGTCATGAGTCTATCACCAGTTCGGAAAGAAGAAACCTCTGACCTGAGAAGAACTGCGAAAGAAACTGGTCGTGACTAGTAGTCGTTCCACCGGAGTTCAAGAACGACAAGTCGTGCACGTCGGAGGACATTATTATAGAATGCGATTATTTTATGTATACAAGATTACTCTGGAATTTTCTAAACGATCAATTCGGTTACTAAATATTTCATTATTAAAAGCTTATAAGGTATTGAATAAGTAGTTCACGATGTATCGTGAACGTAGGTACCGCTAGAGCCTGTCGGCGTCCCGGGGCGGGAGGGCGAAAGCTATACTTAGTAGTCTTGCTAAATGTCAAAAAAGCTTTTAAGTCACTTGTAATACAAGTGCTTAATGTACATTTCATCGATAGGCTTTATTTGAAAATCTAGTCGCTTTTATTTTATATATTAGTACGGAATTAATATATTTTGTAATTTACGTAATTTAAAATAAGAGCAGTACTTTGGAAAATTATAGCGTATTTCATTTTTATTTAAACACATGTCTACTGGTTTTTACTTTTTACTGGAAACTGGGATTGGCCCTTATTTGAGAGAGAAATTCTTCCCACCTTTCATCCTTTAAGGGATGATTTCTGGAATAAGAACAGATTCCATGTCCTTCCTCGGAAGACAAACTATCTGCATAGAAAATTCCATCAACATTAGTTCTGCGGATTATTATTTTATATAAAAATTACATGATTTTTTTCTTTACAAAAGTAATATGTAAGTAAACATATTTGAAAGTTAATATTTGTCGTAATATTAACATTTTTCTTTATATACTCACTGGTATTGCATCGGTATACATATCGACGAGAGGTTTATATAATAGAATTAATATCAGACATGCAGAACATTTTACAAGGGCTGTTATAATTTCAAGAGGTAACAAGGGAGCAGTAATTGTCGGTTGATTGGGGCGCGGCACAATTTGCGACCTCCCGAACCTCCACAGTCTTGTTGCGCGGTTAATCAAATGAAAACTCAACAGTTCCACTACATATTCTCTTATACATAGATTTATCCGCTCATAGTTTCTTGTATAGTTGTTTAAAATAATGATGTTATGATTTGTTATGAAGAGTTTTTTTGTGTGAATATTTATTATTCTAGAAATAAACTAAAGTGGTGTAGACTAATGATAATGATAAATTAAAGAATATAATTATTAAATTCTTATAATAAAATAATAAAAAGTAAGTATATTGAATACAAATACATATGGTCGTTGCGCCTGCAAAAACCGACAAACATTTTTTTTACGAAAATGAGTTTATTGCATATTTTGATAGTATTTAGTGAGCTACGCATACCCATAAGCCCCTTTTTGTGATATGAGACGTAGATCCCAAAATAGCAAAAAGCCCTATGTATCTTTCTTATAAGAAATGGATGTAAAAAAACGCTATGTGACCATTAACACATAGAGTATTTTTTTTATTCTGACAGTAGTATTTTTTGCGCCATTAGCAACATACATAGCTGGTTTTTCATTAGAGACCATACACCGTGTATGACGTGTATGACGACACAAGTTCATAATTCAATATTGATAAAATAATTATTTCACATTTTTACATACATTTTAGTTAAATTATATAAAATACGTAAAGTACGAAGTACATAATTATAGAGTTTCACCGCAAAAAATTGTGAGTTCGCTTAGAAATGTTGATATTCCAATATACTATAAAAGTAAAAAGTATAAATAAATATAAAATTTTTGTGATAAATGCTATGAAGTTATTTCACATCACATCTATTAAGTCAAGTTTCTATTAGTATAAATAAAATTGGAGTGTCCGTTTCTAATTTCAAATGAACAGCTTTTCACTAAATGCATATGAAAGTTTATACGATACTAGCAAAAAAAGTAACTTTTAAATTTTTGTCTATCTGTCTGTTTATTCTGGCTAATCTCTGAAACGGCTGGACCGATTCTGACGGAACTTTCACTCGCAGATAGCTAATGTTATAACACGTAACTTAGGCTACTTTATAACCGGCTTTAAAAAATGAGGAGGTAGATATTTAATTTATTTTAACTAGCAGAACCCGTGGCTTCGCTGACGCTAAACCTAGGGTCGAACCCGAGCTATAAAGCGAGGGTGAGTCGCTATAAAATTAAACTATATAAGTCAGTATATATATAATTAAATTATCTTCTCTCGCATTTTTATCTATTTTAGAAGAAATATACTTTTTATCGAATTTATTTTCTTTATTTATTTGGAGCAGTATATTATTCTCTAACTTGTAATATTACACCCAGATAAAAATTTATATTTTTTCCTACTTTTTAACCGACTTCAAAAAGGAGGAGGTTATCAATTCGATCGGTATTTTTTATGTTTGTACACCGATTATAATGTACAAAAACATTAGGAAAATAATTCGAAGTTGTGATGAGTTGTTATTCAATCACATCACAATGACATAGGCGTTTTGTCTTGATTTTATTTTCTTACTGGGCTTTATGTTTATAAGGTACTAATGAGCGTATATGTATCACAAATATTGCTTTGCTTGTGTACAGATTTAATCTGTTAAAATGAAGCCCTTTAGTAAGGCACCGCAACTTATTATGTATGGCTAATAAAGAAAATGAAATAAGCGATGCGGCACCTAATCTAGACATATAATATGTTACTAGTTCTTTTTCGCTTTGTCAACCTACTTCTACTACATTACATTGTCCTAAAAGTACTTCTTTAACTGGAAAAGAACAAGCATTTGATATAGTAATGAACGTTAAACAACAGCACTTTCTGTGTGGTTACGGCAACTAGAATATGGTCACCCAATATCCTCCCGTGGGTGTCGTAAACTAGACAAAGCTGTAGACTAAGGAACAAACTATCGAACACCGTGGTAGTCGCAGTGGTAGGCCTCAATATCGGCCGACGGCACGGTTACTGCCCGTCAGCAGAAGTCCTGTCACCAAGCGCCGAACAGCGGCATGTAGGGGCTGATGAAGCCGTATGGAGAATGGGTCTGAATAGTTGTGTTGCACAGTAGCCGTGTTGGTGGTGGATTGTTGTTTGTTGTATCGAGAGCTTATTCGCGGAGAGAAGTGGATCTGATGCATGGCTTGGGGAGGGGGCCCGATGGCGATACTAGGAAGGTTCGGGCGTCCTTGCAGTCTCCAGGCTAAGCCCTCTCTGACATGATAACACCAATATCACCGCCAGGCTCCTGAAGCACCTGTTTCAACTGCCATTCTCCATCCTATTCAGTATTCACTCTTCCGTTATAAAATTTCATGACAAGACACAAAAAGGGTAATGTTTTTAAACGGCTGGCACTGCCCCTCACTTAACGAGCATCTCACAAATATCCGAAGATTGAACACAAACCTCTCATCAGTCCACTTCCACCTCGAGTCACATCATGCTGGGAGAGAAGCGTGGAAGTTTGCGGTGTCATTTGGACTCTCCCAGTAGTTGGTTGAGAAAGCGACGAGGGTACTATTGTCTGGTAAAACCTGTATCGTCTTTCTTCACCTGATAACGACTTTATAGGGATGAGTATTTTTCGCGATGTGAATTTTTGCGATGTGAATTTTTGTTTGATGTGGCGCATCAAACGATGGAATATTATATCCCATTATCTGATATACCCGTTAGTGGCAAAGCTCGCCCATGCTTTAATACCGAATGCACCTTTGCTGAAAAGCAAAAAGCATTCGGCTTACCTTGCCTGGTTTAATGCTTGAAACCGCAAAGCTAGATATAAGACCTAAGAAGGACCCTTTAACGCCAAGTCCTACAAAAAGACATTAAAGAAGGCTCGTCTTGACCAAATTACACATATTGGCACAAAGCTTTCTGTACAACCATCTGGTAGCAGAGCTTGTTGATCCCATGCCAAAGTCATCGAGACGAACTTCTGTCGGCTCTCACTGTCACCGCTGGTAAAACCTGACGGACTAGTTTGTGAATCCAGTGTCCAAGAAAGGTAGCCTTGCCAACCCTGCCAATTATCGTCCAATCTCAGTCACCTCCACCTCTACAAGAAAAAAATTTTTTTTTTTTTTTAATGTTAAAATGGGGGCAAACGGGCAGGAGGCTCACCTGATGGGAAGTGATCACCTCCGCCCATGGACATCTGCAAGCCAGGCTTGCAGATGCGTTGCCGGCCTTTCAGGAAAGGGAGGGATGGAGGAGGGAGGGAAGTGGGAGGGAGGGAAGTGGGAGGGAGGGAAGTGGGAGGGAGGGGGGAAAGAAGGCGGAGAATGAAGGGAAGAGGGAGGGGGGAAGGAGAGTGGGCCTCCCGGACTCTCACTCACCGGACGAAACGCGACAGCATAGCTAGCACTTCACGCCGGTCTTCTGTGAGAGAGTGGTACTAATGAAACTATACGGGGCGTGCCGGCCCATTCGGTTGCTACCCGAAGGTAACAAGCATGGCACTACCACTAAAATAAAGTATTGCCAAGTGCGTGGCAACTGAATTTTGTGACGGCTTGCGTAGTTAATCTAACGGGTAAAAATGTTACAGCGATGTTAACTCTTAGCTTTTCTACCAGATCGTAGTACAATAACACTCAATTCAATGAACACCAAATTGCTAATGTTCATTTCTTTTAAATGGTTATAAAATTATATTTTTTACAGATAACATATTTAAAAATTAAGTTAAATTAATCTAAAGGCGTGACAGTACGCTATATTATTGTAAAGTTTCATCAAAACCTATTCAATAGTGTATGCGTGAAAGTGTAACAAACATACATTCTTACATCCATATATTCTTACAAATTCCGCGTTTATAATATAAGTAGGATAGCAGGATCTATTTGCAGTAACTATATATCTATTATGTAAATATAAAATTGAAGAGACTTTTTGTTGAATTTGAAAGTACAGGTCCAATTTCTTAATTTTTTACAATATATTCATTAGTGACTTTGTACATTGTAATTTTTAGTATAGATTTCTCAGAAATGGTATATTTTCCAGCAGTGAAAAGTATTTTATATGGTGCCCCGGATAACCAGCTATCATCATACCAAATTTAATCAAAATCTATCCGGTAATTTTGTCGTAATGAGTTCACACTTGAATTCCGCTATGTATTAAAAAATTCATAGCTGTTTTTGCAGCCAAAATAAAGCCGCTATGTGATATTTTTTACTTAAAAAAATTATTTTGCGAAAACAGGAAATACAATGTAGGCTTTAAAGACGGAATATGTTGTAAGACTATCGAAAGGAATTTTGTACATAATCACTTTTTTTATACATACGTTAGCACACATTAAAATGAGTTTTTTGTTTCTACTGAAAAGTTGAACATTTTCGTTTGTCGGTTTTTGCAGGCGCAACGACGATATATTGACACACAGCGCCATATACTTTCATGGTATGCTACGAGAGTTCCAGAGTTCCATGGTATGAGTCTTTAACATAGTTGATCCATTACATTTAACTTAATATAAACACTCATGACTGGAGTACAAACATATGTGCATTTACTTGTCATATTACAATGTACATGTACATACGTACTCGTATTATACACATAATCTCTAAAGTGCAAACTCGTAAGTTTCGAGATGCCAATGTCTTACAACTAAGACAATAACACTAACTTATTGTTAGTAAGTTTTGACGTATTCATTTCATTTCAGAATATATAACGTCTCCTGAGACTCAGATAACTGAAACTAAATATAAATGTATTGTATATATAAGTACGTTTTCATAAAATTTGGGAATTTTCTTTTTGAATATTTAATAGAGTCCTGAATTTTGTTAAGGAATTGTAATATTTGAATACTGAATAAAAAAACCCTTACTTTAACTTGAAGAAAGTGAACGATAGGACGGAGCATGACATTATTCCCGCCGTGCCCTCAGCGCTGTGCGGGACGCAGGACGCAGGCGGCGCGGTCAATTCCCGTAGCTTTGATTTTGCTTTGTGAGGATGTAACCCTTAATAAACGATGTTACGTCACGGCGGAGAGTTCCGCATAATAGTATTAGGGATAAACGAGTCAAGGCGTCGCTGAACAAATGCACTAACTGATGAAGCGTCGTATAAATTACAAGAGTTCTACCATGAAATCTCATAATATTTTAATTTTATAACTTTTTGAGAACTAATTTATCCACTCTTGAATGTATTCAAAATAATGTCTATCCATTAACGCGTGAACATTTTTTCTCCAAAAAAATCTAAACAACACAACAACACATTGTTTTTTTGACGTATAGTTAGCGCAAAATTATATTAAATCATTAATATTCGTCTGAAACATCCGTCATCATAAAATAATCCTTTTCGAAGACTATCGTGTACTAGTACTACTCTACTTGTGAGTACCAAGTACGAGTTTAATATTTATTTACTAGCGACTCAGCCTTGTTCAGCTTTTGTTTGTCCCTAGATAGATTTTATATTAATAGGTTTTACAAAAGTGAGATATTTTTCCGTAATAAAAGTATCCGTATCCGTATGTTAACCCGGATAACGAACTATTGTCACACCAACCGAGTTTTGTTAAAATCGTGGACGGAAAAAACTAATAATGATAGATTTGGTCTCTGTATTACTATTTTAATAAAATTTTCCAATATATTATATATTGTTCAGTTATAATTTTATTACACAGCAGTACCAGAAAAAATATATTGTTCTTACAATATTTATGTTCAAGCAGAAAGCCAATCTGCTCCGATAATAAACTGTCTTTTTGTATAAAACGTTATATCTCGAAGCGTCCGCTCGACCACGCTTTGAATGGCTCTTTGATCTATAATCTATTTGAGTGACCTAGTTTTTTTCTGCTTATAAGAATATTTATTAAAAATGAAATTTGCATAGTCATTTTAAACCTCTTTGCATATTAGATATCTATTATATCTTATACATACCTTACTTTACAATGATAAATGATTTCATTATAAAATGTATACCGTATAAAATAACTACCTTTTTTCAGCTGTCGCTCTACTCGCATACTACAAAGTGAAAAATAGCGTCACAGCCCAGATCCTGTGGCCGCCAGTAAATGGCCTTTATAATGGTAAGGCTGTTCTTTTTATCCATTATCCTACGGGGATATTTCTTTCTTATTCTCTCAGATAAAACAGTAGTTAAGAGGTTTTCAGAGGTAAGCCAGACAAATGCGTGTATTATAAAAAGTATCACATATCAAAGTATCACAGATATTTCCATTTATTTTGAATCGTGGTATTATACGTGTGGTTTATTAGTTTTAAATATTATCACAATGAGGCCATGGACTTAATAATTGAATCACATATAACCAATACATTAATAACTAATACATATTGCATACAGAACAATAAAAAAGGTGATCTACAGAAATAAACAGTTACGATCGATTGCAAATTCGCAAGCTTCTAAAGCAAAGCGGAATGGAGCGGCAAATGGAAAAACAAGTTATGAACTTCGTCCCCACCTCCGCGGCTGGTAGTAGTAGGCGGTAGTACCGCTGGACGCTTGTTTACTTTATACCTTTTTTATTTTACCGTCTACTGTCCTCTATACCGTGACTTGTTGTCAGATTGAAAAATTTCTCATTACCTTTATGAGTTTTTTTATTAGAATATATTTTACAAGTATATTAGTTTTTTTATTCGTCTGATTTTGTTCTACAGAGTAGTTAACATTAATAAATAAATTTTGTTGCAGTCAGTTATGACTCACTATTACAGTAAACGAAAATAATATTAATTTACCCTCGGATGGTCCTCACTTCTTAAAACTCTGCAATTCAATCTTTCTTGCAATCGTTCTCGTAATTAAATATTGGTTATGAGATAACTACTTTGTTTCATTTCATTAAAATATTATTTTACTACTTATTGAACCTTCTACAGGCTACTCCATATTATGTTAACTTTAAATGATTTAATATTAAAAATTTACCAAGTGCAAGCGCTCTAACAAACTGTTCGCTTTCACATAATAACGTTACCTATTTACTGGCAGTAGAATAAGACTAAGTTTTCAATTACCAAAAACATGAAAAATATTTTTGCTTACCACACGATAATTTGGAGTATAAAAAATAAATATTTTCTAAATGGTTATCTTTGAAGTTATTAATAATAAGAGAAAACTTTGCTACAGTATAAAGTATCGATAAGATCTTCATACAACCTTTTTCTTATCAACTTTTTTCAATCAGTTTATTTACGAAACGTACTCTCACTCGTGAGGCTGAAAAGTTTTAAATAAATTAAGATTGATTTTGAGGAAATATACTTCGTAACAAGAAAAGTTTCGTTATCGGTAAATTTTATTGTTAGGAGTTTCAGATTTTATCCGTATATTTTTACTTTTATATGTATCTTACATACATTGCTACATACTTTAAAAAAGATCATATAATAGTCATTTTAGTACAAATAAAAATACATTTAAAAAAACTCTTTAAGCTATGAAGTATCTACAATCTACGTTGTTAAAATATTATGTTAAAAAGAGTGACTTCAGTATACATTATCGACTTGCTATGATCGCTACAGTTTAACGTACTAGTTTTATTATACAATCACAAGTGTTACTCAGACTGTTTTTTCTGCTAATTAATGTGCTCTGTTGTAAAATATATGCCAAATACGGGAGAATTCTATTGTCACAGATATGGGAGTCCAAAGTTCGAGTATTTTTATCTAGAAATTCTAAGTAACAGCACAGAGTTAAGAATCTAGCGTTGTTTAAACCCCGTGTGTCAGGGGTTAAATTGTAATTTAACGGGAATAAAGAGTGCACTTTTATATGGGTGTAGGTACATGCGCTGCACTATAATATCTCCCGCACAGATGACTAGTCTGAATAAGATTGGTCGCCGTGGCCGAAATCGGTCCTAAGGATATTAATATTATTACTGTACATATCTAACAGATCTAACGGGGCAATACTAGTCAGTTACTGAATGTCCAAATTACGTAGCAAAATCTTCATTTCTGTTCCCTATTCTTCCTACCCGTGTGCTTGTTAATACGAAGTGATGCAATGACACACAAGTGACCCTTACTGTTACAAGCGTGTAAACTGCGGTTGCTTAATAACTTTTATATTAAGCAACAAATCAATTCTTTATCACTAAGTGAACAAAATGTGCATGATACTTGTTCGATGTTGGTATTATGTTTCATTAATTTTAGTTCGTGACAAGATTTCATTGAGAATTTATTATTATTCTTCACAGATGTAAAAGATCGCTTTATAACACTTCATATTTAACAAACGCTTTCATAATTTAAAACTTAGTTTGATGCCACATTGTGCGTCGCTGACTGACTCCGCACGCAGTGCTTTGTCTGAACGCTATAAATAATTTACACGTCGGCAACTTGTTTACATATGTCTCGTTTGCATGTTCTGTAGTCGTAATCGCAGTGTATGATCCTTTACCTTAGAGAGTGTATCTCGACAAGTGCAAATGTCAGGTACATATATTATAGTGTAATCACCTTATTCTCTAGGTATTAAAACTTGAAACACAAACGTAGGTATTAACGCCAGTGTCCTACAAACTAAACAGTTAAAAAAATTATCGTACGCGCTTTATGTACAAAAGTAAATTCACCTGCTTAGTGCCGATCCCCCCTTTTCATCTTAGTCACATCTACCTAAGTATAGACATTAACATTACAATATTTTAAGATAAATCTAGTGAGAGTATCAAAATATTAATGTTCGTCACTTAAATGTAGAAAAACGAAAAAATTGAAATCTATGTTGATTCTATGAATATAGTAATTAATTTTGTAGACTGACAGCCAGAAAAGGTGCCTTGGAATTAAATTAGCTAAATTATGCAAGGAAAAAGTGTCACGAAAACTGGAAATACATGCGAATAAATAAATGCAAGAAACCTACGAAGTATGTTTACTAAATTCAAACATATTTTTGTTTAAAAACCGAACTAATTTCTTAAGCCTACAGGCTACAAGACTTCGTTAGTCACAATCCATCTCCATTTCGACTGATAACCTCTACATATGTAGCTTAAAATGGCGCCTCGATTCAGACGCAGAACAAATACACCATTAGTTTTGCACAAAGTTTTCAACTAACAGTAACATTATTATCTCGCGCCCGACAGTTCGTCGCGTCCTTTCCAAGGCTCTGTAAAAACTGATTTAAATAATTAATATGAAGGTTTTACTTAATGTACTATAACTTTAATCGTGGTTAGAATTTCAATTTAGACCTTTAATAAAATAAGTCTTTTAAATATATTCCATGTATAAAAACCATATTCTTTTTTGTTTTGGAAGCGTCTACTTTTTAATAGGTATTTTTGTTAGTCGATATACATAATATTTACTTAGTGTCAATCAATAAATTTTAATGATCCTTGTTTTAACTTAATAGGTACCGCCTACCGACATTGGCCACCTCTTTGTACGTTTCTCAGCCCGACCCGACGCCACGGCACTAATTGCTAAGCAGTAAGTCAGACATCCCGCACAAAGGTCGCATATCATATTCTTGCATTAATCCTTTACTGCTTCAAAATGTAGTCCCCAAATTAACCTCCTTTACATAATATATGACCGAATGAGTCCACATTTTCGTCTATTAAGAACCATACGACCTGGTTTTTAGCAAAAGGCCGAAAAATATTCATGGAAAATTTGTGTACAAAATTGTGGAAGTAAATTGTGAAAATGTACAAAGGCACCGCTAAGCAACGGCATATACTCGTAACTAACGTACTACGTACATTAATTACGTAGTATTCGTCGAAACGTAGACGTAGTGTTTGCTTTTATTGTTACGACACTCAGGGTGGTTACATTGTGTCATACAAACATGTTTAAATAAAGGCATAGTTAATTACTTGTACACAGGAGTATTAAATCTGTATTATATGTCAGGACTATTTCCACGAAACAACGAGCCCAACATAGCCCACAGTGGCAGTAGGTACTGAACTGTAAAATCCTGTCATGTGTTGTAAATAAATAGGTATAAAATAATAGAATCACTCCAATTCGAATGTAGTTACACTCGCACAAGAAAATTTAGATTATAAATTATATATAAATAGAAATAAATATAAATATGTTGGGACATTATTATACACAGCACCATCTAGTTCCGTGGTTAGCTACGAAGCTTGTGTTACAGATACCAAATAGTTGATATACTACATATATAAGTTTAAATACATACATATTATAATTAAATAATATTTTATGATTTCTTGATTCTTTTATGTCCTACTGCTGGGCACGGGCCTCCCATCAATACGCAGGCCATAGACACCCACGCGTGTCAAGTGCGGGTTGGCGGACTTCACATGTCTTTCTAAAACTTGCTAGGTTCTCTCTGGCATGCAGGTTTCTTCATGACGTTAGAAATTATTCGCACATAAAAATATGAGAGATGCGAGACCCGAATTTGAATCCTTATAAGTCGATAATCCAAGCGAGCGCGCTACCACTGAGATACCGCTGCCTAGGTATATTATATTACATTACGCAAACCTCAAGCTGTCTACTTGGCATGGCTGTGCTCGGAGTCATGTAGCGTGTAAACCGCCGCGCATTGTTTCTTGTGTCGCGGTTAACGGAGTCTGCACTTTTGGCAAGTATTATAATTGCGAGTTTATGAAATAGCTGCTACAAAAAATAACGCAATGAAAATTTAAATTCAAATTGCTTTTTATAATGTCATGCTATAAAACCAATGAATGGTTGTGAAGTTTAACATAGCTTTATTACTTCATTTATAAGTGGCCGTTTAACCGAAGTTTAACGTCCACGCAAGTAGCACACGTAAGTAGCACACGTAAGGGCAGGTGACCGCTTTGTGACATTGGAACTAAGCAGGTACACTTGTCGCTTGTCTTGAAAGAAATGCACAATGAATCGTTTCTTTGATAAATTGTAAATAAATATGTTTTAAAAGTACCCAAATCCTTAATCTCCTTCAGTACATTCGTACGTACATGTTACAAGAACTCTGACCAGATTCTTAATATTCTGTAAATAAAATTCATAATATAATAAATGTTTAAATCCGTGACTAATACTTAGTAAAAAGTTCTTTTCGTCTTCTTCGTCTTAATACTACGACGCCAATATCTCACTCATTATAACCGAATTTTTACCCAAATTAAAAGCAAAAATACCTAACACCAAATCAAACTCAGCTTTATTAAATTAAGTATTACAACCCTTTGAGTCACCAATTCTTTTAAATTAAATGTGTAAGTCCGCGAGGTTGTACCAACTCAACAGTTGCTCTTTTTTATTCTAAATTAATATTAGTGAGGATAAAAATATTTACTCTTAAAGAGTTCAAAAAATAAATTCGCAGTTTGTCCTCAGAGAATATACTTTTTACTTCGGGCAGATACTTTCAGTAAAAGGTGTCGTTATCGAAGCGCCCGACGATCGAGAAGGGACGAGCGTAAAGGATGACAAACGGACGTTACGTAAGATTTTATCTGCTATATTACGTGTAGGGCTACAACCTGCACTTGTATTTGTATAATCTGGTTCTAATTAAAGAACTATACTGATAACAAATGTTATTAACAGGTTATTTTTTTTTAATTCAAAGAAATTAATAGTTTACCAAATGAATACTGCTTAACTTTGTTTTCTTTACATGGGCACATCATAAACATATAAATAATAAATAAATATAAATAAATATGTTGGGATATTTACACACAGCACTATCTAGTTCCACGGTAAGGTACGAGCCTTGTGTTATGGATACTGGTTAGATATACTACACATATATAAGTTTAAATACATACATATTATAAATATAAACATCCATGACTGGAGTACAAACATTCGTGTTCAACAAATGTATGCCCCCAGCGGGACTCGAACCCGCGACCGCTGGCGCAGCAAGTAGGGTCACTACAAACTGCGCCATATACATAAATATTTCTTTTTATAACAATATACTATTAAAATAGCTGAACTATAGGCGTTTTACCTGTAAATAGTTTTATTACGACCATTATTCACTATAGGTCTCTCTATAACATCTAATTATTCATTAAACTATAAAAATAGTAGGAATAGAAATAAAATATATCCTTAGAAATAATTTTGCTCTCATAACTATTTATTCACAAATCACTCGGCTTTACAAAATATGTGGTTGCAACTAAATTTATTGATCAATTACTAACATGCTACAATAAAGTTCCAAAAACATGTATGCTAATTACCGTTCAACGTTTGATATATCGTGCGGCAGCCCTAGTAATGCGCCGAGTTATTGTACCGCGCGTAACCTATTTATCGCGGTGTGCTTTTATGAGCATTTTCCGTTCCTAATGTATAAAAATGAAAGCACCAGTGTCCGTCGACATTATTCATATCTGCGATCATATCCGCCGGATATACACATACATTTACTGAATATCACGATCGTTACGGAAGCGGAAAGTCTAAAGATTATAAGTATTAGTAAAAATAGAGATTTATCAATTACGTAATCTCTTACACGTATGTTAACCTTTTTTTTAAATTTAAGAGTTCGTAACTACTTTGAAGTATTTCTTTTTGGATTTTTATTTTTAACTTTGAACTTTAAGCGTGTTACTTTTTTCGTGTAGTACTTCGATAAATACACAAGTTTACTCATTTATTTATCTTATAAGAGCACGTGGCCGTCGGTGCTTCTATTAGAATTTTCTTTAATTAGTTACTGTACCAACGCAAGAAAGGGAATTGGATCTATTGATATGTGTAGTATTTATAAAGGTTTTACGTAAACATAAAAATGGTTCAAGCAAAATAATGTACATCATCATCACTACTCACTATCACTACATAGTATAAAACAAAGTCGCCTTTTCTGTCCCTATATCCCTATATCCCTATGTGCGCTTAAATCTTTAAAACTACGCAACGGATTTTGATGCGGTTTTTTCCAATAGATAGAGTGATTCAAGAGGAAGGTTTATATGCATAACTAGGCGATCCCGCGGCTTTGCCTGTGCTAAATCTAGGGAAGAGCCCGAGCGAAGGCGAGTCGCTAGTTATAATATAATTGTAATAAGAATATTTATAACAACCTTGTACTATATTCTGCAGTACACTCTCGCCACCGCCGCAGATATGGCGCTCCATATTTCGAGTGCTACGCCTGTACCGATGACTGATTGTGAACTTGTAGAGTGCTTCGAACTGTCAGAGCCACCAATCACTGACGATTGTAGTACTCTTGTAATCTCTAGATGCGGTAACATAATCATGCTGACGATGTTTCTCACTTACATAATAACTTGTTGACTATTACTGACTTATTTAGTGGTTAAATATTCTAAAACCAAACTTTACTCTTAAAAATGGTGATACTGAGCATTTCAATTACTGCTTTGTTTATAAATTGTCGATCACCGTAACACAGGTATCCTAGTACGATAGGAGAGGCATCCGAGTGTTATAAGCACTTTTGTCATATATTTTTTCAAATGTGTAACCTTTTGGAGTAATAAAGTTAAAGTTGTTAAAGTTATTAGTAACGAGTTTCCTCTCACACGACAAACTATAATAAAAAGATAACAATCTCTATACTATGGGTGACTCGCACGAATACGGTTAATAGACCTACGCATAAGCCTAATAAATCTACGTGACGCACGTTCGATGCTAGTTTACTTCGATATTTCACTGTTCATTTACGACGACGCTGCAATATATACATCATAAAATATAAAATATGTTGGCTCCAAATCCTCCTAGCATCGTACACCCTCGTAAAGTTTAGAGGAAGTCGAATAAAACAAAAAGTTTATGTACTTTTCCCATCCTATAGATCTTAGTTAGAGGCTTTGCAGGTAAGGTTTAGTTAGACGGTATGCGTCTTATGTATATAAGGTAAGCAAAAGACCAAAAACTATTATTTAGTCAAGATATCTTACTATATCTGTATAATATGAATATACGTAGTACTTAATAAGCCTATATAGGTGTTGATTTCCGTCAATATTCTAAATCAGACTTAAATAAACAAAATCTTAAGAGCTGCTAATACATACATACTTACGACGACACGTTTGGCGCAGTTTGAAGAGACCCTACTTTTTTGCGTCAGCGGTCGCGAGTTCGAGTCCCGCATTCATTTGTTAAACTCGGATGTTCGTAATCTAGTCATGGGTGTTTATAATTATAATATGTATGTATTTAAACTTATATATGTAGTATATCAACTTATATCCGTAACACAAGCTTCCTTCGTAGCATACCACGGAACTAGATGGCGTTGTGTGTAATAATGTCCAATATTATATTATTATTATATATTATTAAATTACTTATGCTGTAGCGTGGAAGTAATCAATTAGCAGGTGTAATACTCTCAAGTAGTTGTTAGTGTCATGTTATTATACTTACTTAGAGAAGCTAGGGATAATTGTTAAGATTGTTGTTAATCACTACATAGTATAAAACAAAGTCGCTTTCTCTGTCCCTATATCCCTATGTATGCTTAAATCTTTCAAATTACGCAACGGATTTTGATGCGATTTTTTTTAATAGATAGAGTGATTCAAGAGGAAGGTTTATATGCATAACTAGTAGATCCCGCGGCTTTGCCTGTGCTAAATCTAGGGAAAAGCCCGAGCGAAGCGAGGGCGATTCGATAGTGTATTATAACACATTTCAAACTAATCAAAAATTTTATACAATTAAGCATTCAACTAGTATCAAAAATACTCTTTTGTTCATTATACAATTTCTCGTAAAGATGATATTAAATTTTGAGTCGTCACAAAATGTACGTGTTAATAATACAGTAATATAATGATTTACGCAAATCTGAATAATGTAAGGATAGAAGGAGGACATAAAATATAGCATATCTATATGACTTAAATGCTTTGAGGTATTCGGTCGTCGCTTCATGGAAACGTTCCAGTCTAAATTCATCTGCACCCGCTCTCCAATATTGTGGATTAGTATTTATTACGCATAAATCAATTACGGCTTCTCTTCCTTCACGTTGTTGCTCAAAGAAAATGACACAACTTTTGACAAATCTGAATACTATACATATTAAATACCTACTTATAACTTTCCCTGACGACTTATTCTCGAACAGTAGGTAGGTTACATTTGAAGAAATTATAGAGAGTACTTAACAGATTTTCTAGAGATGAGGAAGAAAATCGGGTTTTGAGTTCTATTTTAGCAAATCATGTGATGATAAATTAAGGAGACATGTAAATCAAAAATTAAATTAATTAATTATTTTAATGTAAATAAAAAATTAAATAAACATCCACAGTGTACGGTAAAATCAAATATGGTTTTTGTTGCACTGTTCGTGTTTGTAACCTGTTTAAAATTTTGAATAAATAAATAAATAAATAAATAATCAATAACGTATATTAGAATACGCGGATAATTTTTGCATTTATGTATTAAACACTAAAACAAGTCTCTTTTCACAAAAGTAATGGGAAAGTAAGAATATAAAAAAATATAAAAACGTTTTTGAGTCAAAGAAAACAGTGAATGTTATAAGGGTTACAAATAGCTGTATTCTAGAGTCGCTTACATATGGATACAACAGACAAGTAAATATACGCGCCGAGTAAAAAGTAAAATCAGTGCCGGACACAAGTAGACACAATGAGTGATGATCGCTGTAAGACTCGACTGACGACACTCCGGGCCCGCAGGGGTAAGGAAAAGAGGTGACATTATAGGAATCACTAGTAGATAATAAACGGAAGAGACTATTGGGCATAACTTGAGGAGGCCCTCACTTAATGATTAAAAAAACATTAAGTCTTGTTTACAATGATTGAAGATAGTCATACGTTACATATCGATACATATCTACCCAAAAATATTTATGTTAATATTAAACTTACCTTCTTTTTGAACTCGATTACATTTATGCTTTCCGGTCCTTATGTTATCTTTTTATTTTATATTCGAACTTTGATATTGAAGCTTATAAGTTGTTACTTACTACAAGTAAAGTTTCAACAAATAAACGCGTTATTATTTATTGCTAAACGATACTCATATAACTTTAATTATAATATGTACATATATTTTATTAATAACTAATACGGACTTTAAAAATATAAAAATGTCAGTGTAAATGAAACATTTCAACTCAACACCTGCTCGCTGCGAGCTGTAGTCGTTGGCTAATGTGTGTAATTGCTCTGCGCCGGCTGTTAGCCGCCTTAACATGCCTGACGCCAGCAATCTATCTAAATTAATGTAAAGTCGCGAAGTAAAACATCTATACTAAGGAGTACGAATCATCAACAACACGCATACACACGCTACACGCAACTGATTTATCTTAATGATAACAACTGGCCGTGTTAATCTTACCCAAATCTTCTACCCGCTCTTGAAAACCCTTTAAAACTTGTTTAGCTATTCCGAGGTTTACTGATGAATAAAAAGAGAAACATTATTTTATTTACTACTTTTATTATTATTTTATATAGATATTTTAATGTAAAATAAAATAAATTAAATGTGCTGTGTACGGAATTAAAGTGATTTCTATAAAAGTAAGAAATATATTATACATTTTACATTTGATAGTCTGCAATAAATGCCTGTCATCAAATATCCACTAAATTCATTGTGCATAAAACCTTTTTCTCACTTTCTTTAAACTCTTTTTAGACTACAAAGCGGCCATTATACATTTTGCTTTTGAACGTTTGTCTGAATGGAAGCGATTTCAACTTTCTTTAAAAATAATCATAAAAGGCAAAATAAATGTTCTCCGCGCCGCGGTTTCGTTCTAATTATTTTAATGCAAAACAGCCGGGAACTAGAGCACATTGCTCCGAACAAAGAAAATGTAGTTAAAACGTCTTATTTTCAATGTGACTTTAACAACATAAATGGTTCGTAGCAGTACGAGGTAGGTACTTGTTAAAATTTCTTATATTTTATATATACGAGTAGAATACGACAATTATGAATTTTAAGTTATTTTTGGGGCTAACCATATCGAGTTTATTATATTATAACACGAAAATGCATTAGTCGCAACTGTAACTATCGTAGTGAAAGTTCACCTCAACTTCAGCAAGCAGTTGCCTACTTCGAGAGTCGTATGGTCGCTCATCCTAATCGCTTTAGCGCTCGGCACATAAGCCGTTGGTTAGAGATCGTTGAGATTCGATGGAGGCGTCCTTTATTCATAAGGCCAGGCCCGGACGCCGGACCGCTTCGAACCCTCCAAATCTAATAACATTCTAATCCCTTTATCTGACCTCTGGCAATACTCGGGATGATTATTTCATTGCTATTAATAATAATAATAACGGAGGTGAAAAGTAATCGCTTTATTTTCTACAGTAGAGTTGCCCTTTGGCTCGTTGTCTGAACTAATTTAATATGCATAAGTTTATTACAACACTATGCTTTTAGTGGCCTACTTTTGTTTTTCGGCGTTCCGATTTCCGTTTCATTTAAGTATCCTCGAAACTCCCAAACGGCCGCGGGTAATTACAGCTCTGTGCGGCGCAAGCCCGCATCCTCCTTTGCGAGTGCCGTAATAGTGATCTGAATAAAAACTCTTTTTAACAGCTGTCTTTGCAAACTGTAATATGTGTAAAGAAATATTTGCTTTTTTTAAAGCTTTATCAAATCATATTATTACATTTATAATTTGTAAAATGTTAAAAATAAAATACTAAATTAAAATAGAAACAGATTTAAGTATAGCCATTTTGGGTGTCCCGCCATGTGGAATTTAGAATGACGTCATATAGCTAACGGATGCATTGTCATAGTCATCTTAACTAAACTTGTATTCAAAATTTTATCTCAATCGGTTGAATATATCGGTTACTACGTCACATCTAGGCACGGTGACAATTGACATACGAGGAATCAAACCGGTCTGGCACACATACCACTATCTGTAATCTAGTCAGCTATAATACAGTCCTTCGTACTAACAAAGTGTTGTTATTAAGTCGTCTAGACCCCCAGCATCACAACTAGAGTTATTTAAAAATATCTGCTTCAAAATTTAGTTGCAAGATTCCACGCAAACAAAATAGTTGTATATACATACATTGCAAGTTTAATATAAATAAAACTAGCATAAATTTATTTCTATCGAAACATTATTTTCAAATAGTACTTTACATAGTATTAAAAACCCATTTGTAAATAACCCGAAGCAATCATTTGCTACACAAGTCAATTTTCTTTCTGTCGAGAATTTAAGTAAAGTTTTCAGAAGTTTTTTTCTTAAGTTAAACTGTTGTAGAGAAATTTAATTGCGGAGTCTTCCGACGTGATTGGTGAGTGAGAAGTTTTAATGCGGAAAGAACTTTTTGATTGCTTTAGGAGAGCGGTCGAAGAACTCCAACATATATCATTATACATAGCGAACTCTTTTACAAAGGAAAACTTTTAAAAGTTGAAAAGCGCGCACCGGGGAGTAATTTATAAGTAGCCTGCAGACTGGAGAGCGATGGGATATTGCAAGCATGACGTTAAATAATAACGTCTTTAAATACATTGCATATTATACGAGTATGTATGTGAGTATATACTCGTATGTATACTTACAAAAGAAGTCGCTTTATGATTTATAAATACTTAATAATCAGCTTTGAAAAACATGGATTTATCTAAAAATAAAGAAATCTTTAGTAAATTACCGTTATTGGTATTTGTAGAAAAATACGCCCACGCGTCTTTATATTCTCTTTGCATTTGTATCTCTTTGTGTTTGTGTTATCATTAAAATATAGTTTTACCGTCCAGCCTTAATCTTAAACTAGACTTTCTATTGAAATTGTAGTATTTGAAAACCGCATTACAATCCTACTACTTTCAGAGATTACCTCAAACGAACACGAAATATTCGCAATATTTTAATTTTAACGTATACATTTTAATGATGGAAATTATAATTTAAGTATATGTGAATTTGTAATATAAGTAAAAATGTAATGTCGCGACAAAATCCGAAAGGATAGTTTCATTTATAATGTCAAATATTCGCGTAAACCTAAGAAAGTATTATATAAGTAAAAAACTAAAACGGCAAAGAGGGATACGTCCATCCTATCGTCATAAAATCGAAACCCGACTTGATACGTTTACGACAATATTTTATGAGTTTAAAGTGGAAGCCGCGAGAGCGCAGGCGGGAGTTGGTAGCGTATATATCTTGATTAAGTTTTAGATTAATACTAACGATGATGGACGAAGTCTTTTGACATGTTATACCTTTTTGTTGTGAGATAAGTTGTAAATATTAATAGTAGAAAATCATTTAAGAGCGAGTCAGACTCGCACGATGTTTATGCTACATATGTTTATTTTACTTATGTATATTGTACACAGATTGAAAAAATTCAGACAGAATACATGATTCACATGTTGAATCATGGTATACTGCTATATACAATCATCTAAGCGCGCCAAATGCAAAAGGCCTACCAAAATGCATGTCTCTTTCAAGGCGACGAAGACACACAGATTGAACAAGTTGTATAAGCCAGATTGGTAGTAAAACTTGCTACATGGTGATCGACGACATATCACTGTTGGACCTTACACTGTAAATATTACATATACAAAAGGTATCTATGTGTCCTTTATTTAAACGTATAACAAATCCTTGTTGATATGAAGTTTTGATGTCGCTGAACGTGAATGCGAGAAACACGAGGGCTCGAACTTTATTATAAGTTCAGGCGAGATTCAGAAGTTTTCATACATTGGCAACACTAAAGTTATCTCTTCCTTTTATAATTATAACATGTTGTTCAGTATTTCACTTTTTTCATAGATAAGCTATGTCTTATCATTTATCTTGAAATAGGGTCTTGTCATTTACGGTTTTATGTTTTTCGATTCAGTTCTGACCTTTTTAGAAAATGTGTACACACTCATAGAGTATTCCAACATACTATAAGGAAAAAAACAAAAGTGAATTTGACGTTAAGCCGACACTTTTCCTCTTCCTACTCTCATAAGATAAAACTTGGTGTATTTTGCCTGTTATTGCCTACTGTAATATGTTTGCGCGAAAACTCTCCCCTACCGGTGTGTGTTTTTATTATTCCACTAACATCTGTCCTCTGAATAATGAGTAGGAACACTTTCGGGTTCCATACATTATGCAACAAGCAACACAAGGCGAGAGTCTTCTCTCTCGCGTCTAAAGCATAGTCGTTTAAAATATTGCTCAAGCTGTAAATAGCATCTTTACTTAAATTTAAATTGCGACTACAATTTGCTGGAAGAAATGTACTATCAGCAAAGATAATCGAGCTCATTGTATATAATTTGGTAGCTTTTTGAGCAAATATTAACTAGTAGAATTAAGAATATAGATGATTTATCAATGTAAATTATATAATAACTAGAGAGAGTGAGGTCAACTTTAGAATACTTTATATTAGTAAAAAATATATTCTTCATCTATCCTAATATTATAAAGAGACAGAATTTGTTTGTTCAACGAACTAACCTCAGGTACAACTAATCTGATTAGAAAAATTCTTTGTGCATAATATCCAATACATATCATCGTAATAGATTGACTATATATACGAGAAAACCGACGGTCAGTTGCTACTAAAAACAAAAATACTGTTACTTGTTCTACATTCGTTTATAATTATTTTAAAATTCTTATATAATTTGAATATTTTAAAGAATATCGATAAAATAAATTATATGTTACATAAAGGAGATCCGTGTTATAATTATTATAAATAAAAATATGTTTAAGATTTTAACAGTTGTTGTAATAAAATTGAATCGAAGTATTTAATGGTCTAACGAAGTTTTTCCATAAATGAATTCTCCTTGTTTACGAAATAGCATTTAATTCGCAGCTCGCGGTAGTGCGGTTTCCAGATAAATCTTCAGCAGAAGATAATTAGAACGGGCGCCGGCCTCCGCAATAGAATTTAATTGGATGCTTTCAGATGTGAGTGGGACCTTAATGCGGAAAAATCTTATTGAATTCACACATTCTTTTAAAGATTTTCCATTTCTCGACTTGTTCTTTAGTTATTTTATCGTTCATTTACATTTTTTTTTCATTTATATAAATAGCTACGTCATCTTTCGTTTAGAATTAAAATAAATATCCACTAAATACATCAAATGCCTTAAGACCCATCGAAGTGCATGTATGATATTAATGGTGGGAGCGATGGAGATATGTAGAGATCGTAGCGCTTGACATACCGTTCTCTCTGGGGGCAGCAAGGGATAGAACGTGAAATTGTGTTTAATAATGTGTGAAATGTGAGTATACACTGTATGTATATTATTATACAATTAGTGTATTGAACTTTGTGGTCAAATCACAAAGAGACATTTTGATACTTTCATTTAACATAAATTTTAAAATAGTAGATCATATTTTACTTTTTGTAAATCAACATCTGCACTGTATTAAAAAAATATGAAATATTGGAAAATAATTTTAATTTCAATAACAAGAAATTTTATGATAAGCTTATATCAATTATGGAATTAATAATATCGGACTCGTTCCTCCCGGCGTTTCCAACGTAATCAATAATCCTTTAATCCCACGCTTCAAAGGGCGCGCTGAAACAATACACGTGATTAAATCTCCGGCATCGGTCCGGCGACGCGTCCGGTGACGAATACTTTCACGGATTTCAATTAAAATTCTAGCGCATGTTCACAATTTTAGTGAAAGCTTTTGTGTTATGTACTTTAGTTCATACTGTCGAGTATCAGGTTATTTGCGAATGCGATAGCCGTTAAGTCTACGGATATAAATGTAATGTTGGGACATTTTGTAGTCTACGGATATTATTGGACACGAGCGACACCGGGAGACACTGTGACACGAGATTTTTATATATTAGAGTACTAGCAGTACCCGCGGCTCCGCCCGCGTTTTAAGAACGAAACGGCACGGCGTCGCGTCGTTTGGTAGACTTTGCATCCACTGTATTATATGTACTATATACTTACTTAATAAAGTTAATTTTAATATAAAAAATATTTAATTAATAATTTAAGGTTTAAATTTAAAAACTTTTATTTACCGTAAATACATAAATTAGTGTTTGTTAAAATTAGGTTGTTCCATTTAAGATAAGAATCTACCTACATAATTTTAGAAAATATAACATAGTACTCCTGAATAGTGTAGCTTTCTGTTAGTGAAAGAATTTTTATGATCGGATCAGTATTTCCGAAGATTACCCCCTCTACAAACAACATACAAACAAATAAACAAAGTTACAAACTTTACCTCTTCATAATATTAGTATATAGACAGATTCTTAAATTCTTTATGTATTTATTATCACAATATTCTTTGTATCTGTAATGTGAGCAAAACATTATTGTTTAAAATTTTGTTCATAAACACGACGATAAACTAAAACTATACAACCTACTACTAACTAGATTACTAACTTAATTATAACAACTAAAGTAATTGTTATACATCCGCTAAAATAACAAAGTCTGTAACTAACTTAATTTGTATCTAAAACGCTCAGCAAAATGAATTTCAAATACTTAAATAAACTAATATTTATTTTAGAAAATTACTCACTATTTTGTCTGTTGTGGAGTGGTTACAACTTCAGAAGCAAAATCTGAGTACCTATTGAGTTAAATGATTTTATTATGAGGATTTTAGTGAATAAAACAATGAAATCCCAATTATAACTATTATGACGTAAAGCTTATATATCATTAATTCAATTATTGTACAACATAAGGTGCCGGGGCGAGGTGGCGCGGACGTGATCAATTACTCGGACAAAACATGTCGCAGTCATTGGATACACGATTAGTAAATCTAAGTGAGATTATATTTTGGGCGCTTAACAGAACTGTTGCGATTATTGTTGTTCCATAAATTCAGATCTTCTGACAGTTATATGAAATATTGTGTATCTAATGATTTATAACTTTGTATTTTGTTAACGAACTATCGAAAAATAAAAATGCTACAGATGCAGACATATGTGTACTGGATTTTGTTAATAATGGCTTTAAAAGTTGGTTTACTTTTATGTCAATAGTGACTCATCCTCGACTCGCTCGGGTTCCTCCCTAGGTGCTCCCATTCAAATTTAAAGTTTGTAGCACAAAACTTAAGGCCTTTCATACAAACTTGCGAGAGGCCTTAGACCTCCTTTATACGGCCCTGTCACAAAGTCAGCTCTCAGCGGACGTCTTCTAATTAAAAGTACCACTCTGCCAAATTCATCTTTATACGTCTAGCGGTTTTCGATATTACGTGCAGAGTAAGTGAGTGACCCTTCACTTTTATATATTTAGATTTACGTTTACCGAAATATTAATTATACTATAAAATTACATAAAAAGGGGCATAGTAACTGAAATTGGGTATTCAGTATGCCGGCTTATATTGTTACCGATATTTCAACACATACGTGCGTCCCGCGGCGCGCTGCGGCGGAGCGCAGCGTTGCGAATTTGACAGGTGCTTAAAAGCAAAAGCTATCTAGTTCCATGAACTTTTTGCTTTACGTCACCAGACACCATGTTTCTTTTTGCCATGTTATTCATCCATGGCTCAATACTGGATACACTTACAAACTTACTTTCAAATACTTATCTTGTTCCTTCTGAATGTGCCCAGAATTACATTTTTATAGCAAATGCAAATGAATTTATTCTTATCTTTATCAGATATTATTTAAACTTGTTTTTTCTTTAAATATTAACATTGAAATAAGTATTTTACTAAAAAAGCCGTTGAAAATAAGTCACTGTGAGTCATCCTACTCGTAAATGATGTAATGATTATTTTTCTTCAAACCTACCCACTACTAGTCCGTTGACAGCCCCTATGAATGATTAGTTATCACATTGCAGTGATGCACAAATTTTTTAAGTTAAAGTTACTGACAAAAACTAAGCATAATAAAATCAGCACCCAAAAAGCAGCGCTACATTCCGCCGCCCGCCGCCCTCCGCCCGCGCCCACACCAAAGCAAAGTTGATGGTTTAGCCAATGTATCGGAAAACGCTTGTAGATACAATTTCAATCATTTGTGTGATACAAATGTGAAATAGAGCGCTGTTATGATATGAAGCGGCCCGCAACGGGCTTAAATCGATCCTTACGGCCATAATACGTACGTTTTTGTTTAGAATACCTTTCGTATCATATTCGGAAGCTCTAGTGCTACATGATATGCCATATATAGCAACTAAGACACGTCTGGCTTTAGGTTTGTATATCTTATTTCTATTCATAATGTATACATATTGATCATAATATATATAAGTTAATTACGAAGTTAGGAAAACATGTACCATAGAGATGTCCATTATAAAGTGTAATCTTAGCTATTACATCATAATTATTATTTTGAAATATTCGAGTATATAAAAAACATTTTATTAATATAGAAGTAGTGGTAATATTAAATATGTATAAGCCAAATTGCCCGCTTTGAGATCATTATAATATCAATAAATGATTTTATGGAAACAATCTCATACATATTAAATATATACCAAGGTATGAATAAATCACTTAAATAATAAATATACATTCGGAGACGTGAAGTGTCGTGAAGTGCGGCGGCAAACAACCGCGCGGGAAATAGAAAAGAAATACTACGCAGCGAATAGTATTTCTTTTCTATTTCCCGCGCAGTAAACGAATAAAAGATGGAGCGGCGCGCTGTTCCGCGACCCGCGAGCTTTCCTACAAACCTATATGCTAAACATTCACAGTTCTTCGTGAAAGCTTCTTGTCATGTTACGCTATAAAATTGGTTTACTTAATATACTCGTATCTACAACATGTGCGAGTATGAATTTTACTTGCTTGAGTATTTAATTTTAAAGCTTACATATTATATTATGTAAAATGCTTATCAAGAACAATTACAAATATACCTTTTTGTATTATTTAGCACTTTCTCTTTTAACTGGTCACAATTGTTGTAAGTATTTCTTTTACTTTTAAGCTTAAAGCTCGAAGATAACTATAAAACTATAAAGAACAAATACACAGAGCTCATTTAAGTAGGCTCAGTTTGTATAAAGTGAAGTAGATATTTTCTATTGTTGCATTCTTATGGTAGGTGTCATTTAATTTTTATTGTACTTGCTTAGATTACGCTTAACATAAAAGAAGCTACTTACTTACTTCTATTCAAATTCGTTTTAGAGTAAGTAATTATATGTATAAATTAGAGAAATTTGAAGCGATGGCACAGATTTTAGTGCTTCTTGTTATAAGATTATATCAAAGCAGGACCTCGTTTTGTTGCAATCAACTGAAACAGGTGTGTTGCAACTGAGAAGTATAGTACTAATGATGTTACATTGCAGAATTACTACTAGAACGTTTACTACAAAAGTAAAAAATAAACAATTATTAATGTCCCCAGCAATCAGCAAGGCCCCCAAAATAAATCAAACTACGAGTAGGTTTACCACATTAGCTCTATTTCGGACATAGGAAGTCAAATTAGATTTAAAAGGAACAAAGTTGTAATAGTCGGCTTTGTGCGCTTCACAAAGGCAAGCTCGTGAGAGAAAATTGTATCCTTTAAGGTTTCTCGAACAATGGATTACTCCGTTTGGATGATATCGCGTGGTTCACGAGAACCTCCGAGCGCAAGCTCGCGCGCCGCCAGCTTTCATTAACTAGCGCTTAGTTAAGCTGAATGTTTAGTCATAAGCTAATGTAATATGTGTCCTCGCCGAGTACCTACAATTATCTAGAGTTTCTTATTAAAAAGCGGGCGCTCGACGAAAGATTTATTATGAATTATATCCTGTTGCACCACCTTCGTCTTTCACAAGTAACAATTTAGTTGCAATAAATATTAAATAAATTATATAAATGGTTTTCGTAATTTCCCTTACACCAGAGAGCATAAAGATACTTATCGCGTATTTATAAGCCGAACACGACATAAATGTTTCAAAGAATGAAGAACCACAAATACTTTCGATTAGATTTTCTTTTTATAAGGTTTAGGGAATACAATCCCATTTTTCTCAGACCAAGTCATAAATCCTCGGAGTATTATATGACTCACCAAATATAAATGGCTGCGACCAGAGAGCCACCGCATCCTGCATTAGCAATAAAGGGCAGTGAGACAGAAAATCGCGTGCGAGCGGCGAGTGACCGATGCAACCGCTCGTGAAGGAATCTCGGGAAGCTGCTATCTGCACTGGACCAAGCTCTGCATAATCTGTTTATTTATTACCTCCGCAAGCTCGCATGCGACTTATACTTAAAACGTCGCTGGCCCCGGGCAATAAAGCGGTAACCGGCGATTACGCCCTTTTTAATGTTATTTGATTTTTGGCTTCCCTGTCCTTCAATCTATACCTCTTATTTTTTTCAGATTTTTTTGTCACCATTTAAATATATTTAATGACATTAACAGCTTTATTGTACGGTAAATTATTAAACGATTAAGTTATGTGATGTGGTCTTACATCATGAAACATAAAATAAAAAATCGGCGAACATCTTTACTCTATGTTTCTTTAAAAATTTAACAATAAAACCGTTAACCACTTTTCCCGAAACAAATATTTATAAACATGGATATGTAAACACTTAATACGAAGTAATCATTCAATCATTTATTTTGTAAAAGCTATTACGCCTTTTTTCTCGTAAATTTGTTGTAGCTCTAGCGACGTAAGGCCACGAAAAATGAGTGTTTTAACTGAACAAAGTATTATCGCACACATAAAACTATTCCCGGTGAAAGAAACACATTATGTGCGAAAAGACACTAGAAAGTTATACTAGGAAGAAACGCTAAATATTTCTAAAATGTACCGATTATATGTAGAATGGTTTGAGAAAGAAAATGATTCGAACGATATAAAGATGGCTACAAAACGACAGTACGAAACAATTTTCAATACAAAATTCAATTATTCATTTCATAAACCAAAAAAAGATATTTGCGGTCAATGTACTTTGTATCATCAAGCTGATGATGAAAGAAGAGAACAACTCAAAGAGTCTTATACAAAGCAAATTAGAAATAAGGAATGTGTTCGTGAACTTAAAACTACAGATAAAGCAAAAGGCAATCCTACGGATACTGTCGTCGCTATTTATGACCTGGAAAAAGTTTTGACGATCCCTCAATCAGATGTATCTTTATTATAAGCGAAAGTATTCTATATATAACTTTACGGTTTATAACTCATTAAGTGGAAGAGGTTATTGCTATCTTTGGCATTATCAATTAGCCAAAAGAGGGGCAAATGAAACCGGTAGTTGTCTTTTAAATTTCATTGAAAATGAAAGCAATAAAGGCATAAAGAATTTCATTTCTTATTCTCATGGCTGTGCTGGCCAGAATAAAAACAGAATTATCATTGCTCTTTATTTATATTTGACCAAAAAGTAAAGAGTTCACATAATTCATAGATATTTTGAGACTGGCTCCAGTCCGAAGGAGATTCTATGCATTCTCTTATTGAACGAGCAAAAAAGAATCATACAATTTTTACTCCTGATCAAATGTATGGTATAATTATGAATGCCAAGATCAACGGTGAAAAATTCCACCTAATGGAAATGGAACAACACAATTTCTATGATTTGAAGGAGATGATGGGTAAACGATACTGGTTACGAGCAGACAAAACTAATGAAAAAGTAATGTGGTCAAAAGTTCACGAAATTAAAATCACTGCAGATCATCCAGATGTTATCTATTTCAAGTACAACTTTGACGATGAGTATAAATCATTAAATACTACACCAACCACTAGATCCTCAAGAGGGAGGTGCAAAAAGACACCGACAACTCATGTTTCAGGAAATGAATTGACAAATCTTTACAGAGAGCTTTGCCTTTGCTTTGAATTGCCTTACCAAAACCACTTTATGATGATTTGATGAGTCTCTGCAAAGTTGAAGCAATCCCGAAACATTATCACATCTATATATATAAAAATCAATGCCACTTTTCGTTGTAATTTTATAACTCAAGAACGGGTTCACTTTTTTTTTTTTTTTTATCGGGGGGAAATCCTCATGGACTACCTCCGCCTGGGGAAAGGCGGAGGGGAGTGCCGGACTCTTACCGGCTAAAACCACCCCGTTGTATCCTCGCACGTGCGCGTGAGGCCGCGGGAATCCACATTCTTCCGCAGCCCCACACTAGTGCTGGCCGGATCCGTCCGGGCCTCATCTCCTGCACGGGGTAGTGAGGTGTTGAACTACCCCGCACATCGTCTTAGAGGTGCGCGCCAACACTCGCGCGCACCTACGAGTCCATCGAATAGGGGGCGAGGATTTCCCCAAGTCCCTCGTCCCTGGACCCATTCATGGGGGCCGGAAAAGGGCGTTGTCCGCTCTTCTCCTGCGCCCGGTGCGCCTCCTGCGGCCGGGGAAGGGAGTCGAGATCTCCCTCTCCCGTTCCGCGGTTTCCTTCTGCGACATCACGTCCTCGCAGAAGGACACCACCGCGTCCCACGACTCTGCACTGCTGACCATCCTCCGCACTATGGCCGGCAGCGACAGATCGCCTCCTACTTTATTTGTGAGGACACGGCGCTGCTCCTCCCAAGCTACACACTCGGCGAGCGTGTGATGCGCTGTGTCCTCCCCGCAATGGACGCAGTGGCGGCACCGAGCGTCCGAGAACGGGTTCACCTATCCAAACCAAATATCTAGACTTTGTTTGGACTATTTAGTAGATGGTTTATGTGAAGTTTGCACAAAATCGGTCGAGCGGTTCTTTATTTATCACATTTTTTGTAACAAATGAATTCATTAAATGGCGGATCATTTTGTTAATGTGGATTTTGCTGTCAAATTGAAACTTTTTTCAGTGTTGACAGTACAAGCATGTTGTTATGTATAAATAAGTAAGACATTCAAAGTTTGTAAACATTTTATGCCAAAGGGGTTATGGGTACCCCACCCAGAGACGAACCCGAGCGAAGCGAGGGTGAGTCGTATTTTATAATAATTTGCAGTGTGTTGGAGACACAGTAGAAGATTCGGATATTGTAAGCGAAGATTCAGACTAAATAAGCATTATTTTTTTAATAAAGCAAATTTAATAATTAATAAAGATTATGATTGTCAATTTTAAAAGTTTTTAATCATAAATAATAATTATTTTTATTATTCAATAGGCTGATATTTGAGGCGATAACTTATACTTAATAAAATTTTAAATATTTGAAATTAAATTTGTAGTATTTATTAATTATAATTTAGTATTATATAATGTTATTGGCTTCTCCCAGTTCCAAGGGAATTTTTACCAATCAATATAATTATTTTAATCAAATCATGCTTCCAGAACTGGTACCTAATTAAAAAAGCCTTCATTAGAGCTAATTTTTTAAGAATAATAATATATATAATAAAATACAGCCTAAAATAATAAAAAAATAATAATATATTTAGCAATGTGGTCAGTTTGTAATGATAGTCACATAAAAATTTAATTCATTGATAGGATTCCAAAATAGCGTTTAGTGGGTAATACTTCCAAAATAGTATTACAAAGTTACCCTGAAAAAGGTGGTAATAGGCTGATACGCTCACGATTATAAATGGAAATTACGTTGTATTATTTACTTACATCCCGGGCTATTACTGGAAGGTCTATTTATAAAGAAGTTAATAGTATTACAGTTAGAGCTGCAACGTAAATAATTTGTATTATACATTTTTATCATTATCTCTTCAATTATTTATGTAAGATATATTTTATTAAAAGGGATTAATAGGAAAAAAAAATACCTTTCGATTGAGATATTAAACGCCTATTTCAAATGACTGTACACTAAAATATAAATAAATTAGCTTTAATTGTTTCTCCTGTAAAATTTGTTTTTTTATATAACCGCTTTATTGCTCGGGGCCAGCGACGTTTGTTTTGCTGACATGTAAATGTTACCATATAAAATATTTTTTGCTAATTTTATCATATTATATTCATCTTCTTATTAGAACACATGTGAAATATTTTTTAATTAAATACAAAGACATAGAATTGTGGATATTTTAAATAACATTTCAATTTGATATTAAGTTGAAGTTACCAGCGCCAATTACCATAAAATATACAGTTTAGAAACAAATATCATGTGAACAAAATGGATCTCAACTAGCATATTCATTTTCTACAATAATTTTAATGGCTTGGTATTATAGCTGACATATAAACGCTTATCTTTTTACATGAGACATTATTTTTTAAATAAATGTTTTACACAGGTTAACTTTGTCTGTTTTACTGCAAAACTTGTCTATTTTTTCAACAAAATAAATCAAGTAGTTATATGTTTGCCCCCTTGTAGATTGATATTTTCTAGAAAGAGAAAGCTACAAATTTAATAGCATTTAAATTTTCAGAAACTATATATAACTGGTCAATTCTAACGCAAACCTCGCAATTTCATTGCACGAGTAATTACCGCGAGGTGGTCGAACACTAGTGCAAACGTGCAAAGAAAGCGACCGCACTCCACTAAACATTGAACTGCATACGGCGCGGTCAAAGGAAATGCCGTTTCAAAGGCCTTTACTATTTGTTTAAAGTGAACTCAATTTATAAACTTTTAGTATTATACATATGTATAATGTTTGTTGAAATTAGTTTCAGTTTCAGTTAACCGCGGCGCGCGACCTGGAGCTTGCGGGCGTTGAAATTATTTAAAAGCTTTGTATAACTTTTTGCTTTACAATTTTACTTTTGTCTATCTTAGTACTATATGAATTTAAATAAAAAATCAAACATACCGACTTATAAATGAGGAGGTTCTAAATTCTTTTATGTAAATTTTTAATTTAAATAATGTTAAAATTGATGCCATTTTTGAACATTCTGAAAATTGTGCGTAGGCACTGTCTGTGACAAGTATATAATGACCTCGTAGACTTAGAAAACCTTAGTCTCTCCTATGACCATGATTGCTGTAAAGCATTCGTATCGACGGGAACCAAAAATTAAATTAAATTTATGACAACTTTCAATATCTGTAAAATTCATAATTCATTTTCCTGGCAATAATTGGCATTTTTCGAGCTGTGACACAACAACTACGTCATTTAGGTCAAAGTTAAGTGCATTCCAAACATTAATAACTAGCCTTTCCCGCGGCTTCACTCACGTTCTAAAGGCTGGAAACCAAATTATTTCGCCAATCCATCCATCCTGTACGCGGTAATCATTATTTTATTACGAAGTTATCCTAAAACTATGATATATCGTAAGATATTCATTGAAATCAAAAATTGAAAAGAGCAATTTTGATCAAAATTGAGTACTTGTGACGATATTTTTTTTATTCGGATAAGGATAAATGTCATGTTTATAAAACACCATCGCAAATAATGCATTATCTTAAAAAAATTTTTAACTGATGTCATTGATGTCATGATCAACATTTTTAATTGATGCTCCGCTCGTATTCATCGTAGCGTGATTTAATATAACCTTCCTTGATAAACGGACTATCCATTACAATATAAATACAAAAATCCATTTTAAAAATGAGATTAGCGCGTTTGACCAAATAAACAAACATTATACAATTAAACTTTAAATCGCATCCACCAACACTTACGTCATAACATTACCTAACTCACACAAAGTTAAAGTATTTCATTTAATGTATAGTATTTTCAAGTAGGTATTCAATTTTTTCATGAAGAATTTAAATAAGCGAATATGTTAATTATTAATGTAAGTAGACCAAATTTATCGTCGCTGTTGTGGTTCTTCACAAGTTCAAACTTGCCTTCTTCAACGAACACTAAAGTTTCTCATCTCGTTTTATCGCTGTTCTAAACATAACAAATTAAATATTTATAAGTTTCAACTTTACTCTAAAATGTTGCTATTTACTCGCTTTATAAAATGTCAGGTGCAGAATTAAGAAAGAACTTTTATAAAATATTGTAGTAGACTTTATAAAAGCCCTCGTGAAAGAAATTGCGCCCTATCCCTTCCTAGCGTCTGCGAGCGATATTCAAAGATTAAAACGAGACGTGGGTCAAATCTTTTTTTTTGTTCACTTAAAAGTAGTTGCATGAGGCAGTTATAATATACTATGTAAAACTAAAGTGTTATTATGTAAATTATAATACATGCTTTTAAAATTTCCTGTTATAGATTCTATTATACATAATATTGGCTGGATCTCAACTAGCATATTCATTTTCTACAATAATTTTAATGGCTTGGTATTATAGCTGACATATAAACGCTTATCTTTTTACATGAGACATTATTTTTTAAATAAATGTTTTACACAGGTTAACTTTGTCTGTTTTACTGCAAAACTTGTCTATTTTTTCAACAAAATAAATCAAGTAGTTATATGTTTGCCCCCTTGTAGATTGATATTTTCTAGAAAGAGAAAGCTACAAATTTAATAGCATTTAAATTTTCAGAAACTATATATAACTGGTCAATTCTAACGCAAACCTCGCAATTTCATTGCACGAGTAATTACCGCGAGGTGGTCGAACACTAGTGCAAACGTGCAAAGAAAGCGACCGCACTCCACTAAACATTGAACTGCATACGGCGCGGTCAAAGGAAATGCCGTTTCAAAGGCCTTTACTATTTGTTTAAAGTGAACTCAATTTATAAACTTTTAGTATTATACATATGTATAATGTTTGTTGAAATTAGTTTCAGTTTCAGTTAACCGCGGCGCGCGACCTGGAGCTTGCGGGCGTTGAAATTATTTAAAAGCTTTGTATAACTTTTTGCTTTACAATTTTACTTTTGTCTATCTTAGTACTATATGAATTTAAATAAAAAATCAAACATACCGACTTATAAATGAGGAGGTTCTAAATTCTTTTATGTAAATTTTTAATTTAAATAATGTTAAAATTGATGCCATTTTTGAACATTCTGAAAATTGTGCGTAGGCACTGTCTGTGACAAGTATATAATGACCTCGTAGACTTAGAAAACCTTAGTCTCTCCTATGACCATGATTGCTGTAAAGCATTCGTATCGACGGGAACCAAAAATTAAATTAAATTTATGACAACTTTCAATATCTGTAAAATTCATAATTCATTTTCCTGGCAATAATTGGCATTTTTCGAGCTGTGACACAACAACTACGTCATTTAGGTCAAAGTTAAGTGCATTCCAAACATTAATAACTAGCCTTTCCCGCGGCTTCACTCACGTTCTAAAGGCTGGAAACCAAATTATTTCGCCAATCCATCCATCCTGTACGCGGTAATCATTATTTTATTACGAAGTTATCCTAAAACTATGATATATCGTAAGATATTCATTGAAATCAAAAATTGAAAAGAGCAATTTTGATCAAAATTGAGTACTTGTGACGATATTTTTTTTATTCGGATAAGGATAAATGTCATGTTTATAAAACACCATCGCAAATAATGCATTATCTTAAAAAAATTTTTAACTGATGTCATTGATGTCATGATCAACATTTTTAATTGATGCTCCGCTCGTATTCATCGTAGCGTGATTTAATATAACCTTCCTTGATAAACGGACTATCCATTACAATATAAATACAAAAATCCATTTTAAAAATGAGATTAGCGCGTTTGACCAAATAAACAAACATTATACAATTAAACTTTAAATCGCATCCACCAACACTTACGTCATAACATTACCTAACTCACACAAAGTTAAAGTATTTCATTTAATGTATAGTATTTTCAAGTAGGTATTCAATTTTTTCATGAAGAATTTAAATAAGCGAATATGTTAATTATTAATGTAAGTAGACCAAATTTATCGTCGCTGTTGTGGTTCTTCACAAGTTCAAACTTGCCTTCTTCAACGAACACTAAAGTTTCTCATCTCGTTTTATCGCTGTTCTAAACATAACAAATTAAATATTTATAAGTTTCAACTTTACTCTAAAATGTTGCTATTTACTCGCTTTATAAAATGTCAGGTGCAGAATTAAGAAAGAACTTTTATAAAATATTGTAGTAGACTTTATAAAAGCCCTCGTGAAAGAAATTGCGCCCTATCCCTTCCTAGCGTCTGCGAGCGATATTCAAAGATTAAAACGAGACGTGGGTCAAATCTTTTTTTTTGTTCACTTAAAAGTAGTTGCATGAGGCAGTTATAATATACTATGTAAAACTAAAGTGTTATTATGTAAATTATAATACATGCTTTTAAAATTTCCTGTTATAGATTCTATTATACATAATATTGGCTCCGAGATAAAACTATCAATATTTTACGCTTTATAATACTTCGCCAGCAAACACGATATTCCCATTAAAAGCGTATTCACATTTTGATGAGGATGGACGCATCTAGAGTTTCATCGGCGAAGTGGAGAGCAAATAATTGGTCGTTGGAAGAGCGGCGCGGATTTATCGACTTTGTTTCTGTATGACTTGTAGCTAATTTTGTAGATCACTGTGTGAAGATTACCGAGAACATAACCTAAGTGAAGTAAGTCTAAATAATAGTGACAGAATAAATATAGTATGAAGTATAATGTGTAATATATTACATAAATACAAGTTAGTATAATAACTCTTTATACGAATACTTTATATGTATTTATGACTCATAATACGGGGGTAAAAGTAAGTAATTACTTGCAAAGTACATAAATAGCCTTCAATCGAATCATACTATTATTTGCAAAACCGCTGTTATTGTGAATTAAAGGACCCTCAATTACATAGATCCTCAGTACACTTGTCGCATCCTAGTCTAAACATTTGAAGTAAACTGGTATCTGATAGACTACTTTTTCCAGTAACACATTTAGCTTTCAAACGATACGATTTAGTATGAAGTAGCGGCTAGACCGACAACGCAAGTACAGTCACGTAGTACGAATGAAATGAAAATTAACGTAGTTTACTTACTAAAATAGAAGATACCGCCACTAGAAAAATAAATTAAGACATTATTCGATTCTTTCGATTAATATAAAGAGAATAGTAGTATACTAAAGTAATAAGCGATTCAATATTTATCTCTATATTTTCTTAAATTAAGTAGTTGCAATTTTTATTATTATTTAGTATAGTATATACACTGTGAGTCCGGTCGCCGACTGCCGGTAGGCGACGACCAAACGGATTACAAAAGGCACTAACTCTGACCAATAAATGCCAGGCAAAGATAATTCAAGTCCTTTGTTGTTTTGCTTTACAAGGAATTACTTGTCTGTTTATAATCTTGTCATTTATTGTTGTTACATGTTAAGAAGCAGTAAATAGTAATAAAAGTAAATGTATTTTTTCGTATGCATTACTGAGATATACTCTAAGTTTCCATAAAATCATAAGAATTTGTATTTCAAAACGAATATTTTATCAGGTTGCAGCTAAATGTGCATTGTCATGCATTTTCCTGTCCTACAAACGGCCACTCTGCTGACTGGACTTTGTTTTGCGAAATGTAAATTAAGTTATTGCAGTAGAAAAGTAATTTATTTCACATCGTATTTGTTTCTTTTTTGTTGAAAAATATCTTTATTTAATCGATAATAAATCATTAAGTACTATAATAATTACTTTTGTTCGCACTGTATGTGTACTATAGTAACATGAAGTAACATAATTTTTTTCAAAAAAACATAAACCGTGGTCGGTTAAATTAAGAGATGATAAATTCATTATATCAGAAAACACTAAGTAACTTCGCATTATGAAGAATTAGAATAGCTTAAGACGAACGTAAATTATGTATAAAGCTTCTTAATAATTTACACATTAAGTCCGGCGAGATGTCTAATGTTGGCAGAAGAGATCCGGCCGCCTTTAACTTTCGAATGTGTGACCTACTTAAACACTATAAGGGCCAACATTTGCGATAATATATGTAAGTACTTTGATACAACTGCGCAGTCAGCGTGAGAGTAACGGAAATAACGATTTATATATTTATAAGTACAATCGTTACTATTCTTAAAATTAGTATTATCCTTTTATTTTGGAAACCAGGAAAAGTACTGTAATAGTGTGAACTACAATATTCGTATTAAGTGCATGCACAATTTTAACATTTGCGCTATGTCACTAACTTGTATATTATGTATCCGGATAATAACATGGATGCATCTTTTAAATTGAACATTGCTTGAAGTAAGGAAGTTACGGCGCAGTTATATAGAGAAGACGAGTTTTAAAGTTTAAATAAAATTTGTTGCATAAGAATTCATAAATGGTTTGTTGACTTCAGTTTGTAAACAATGTAAGTGCATTTTGAAAGGCTAAAGTAAATCAGTCCGTCTCGTGTATGTAAATAAATCATGACAAAACATTAGCATACGTCTCCTCGGCAAGGTTTGCTTTAAAAACAGTAAATTTAAAGAAAACAATGTTAAGAATACTAAAAACATGACATATATTATCTTTTAATTTTTGTTTTAATATATTTCTCATTTTAAGATCTAATAGATTGTAGGCTTTGTATTGTAACCGCTGAAAAATGTAGCGAACACTTTTTTATACAGGTTTAACTTTACATTGCATTACTCGTATGTATATAAGTATACTTATTATAATACATACAAAGTTCAAAAATGAGTTTCTATAATAGGCTCTCTTATATAGACTTACATAGGTTTTTTAAAATAATATATTTACTTCATTTATCTTGATAATAAGTTGTTTTTACTTTAACGAATGGTTATCCACAAAAAGTACTACTTGGTCGCCGATACTACTTGAAACATGTTTGCACTTCTGCACTTTACAAGGCAAGTATTCATTGCAATAACGGCGATAATAATCTATAGTTGCTGCCCGCCATCTACGCCGCTAAGCCATTACGAGGCTATGTCGCTACGGTGCTACGCCGCTACGACGCAGCTATAAGTAGTAATGACTGTTATCGACGATGAGGAGAGACCGCCGCCGGCCAACTGCACCGGATACGATGTGCTAAGCTCTTATTTGCTGACGACTACATTCGAGCTCCTATCTATTTTAGTTCCAGTTATTATTCAAAGCTGATTTTATGATAATACGGTATGTGGAAATCATGCACAATAATACATGTATCTATGTAGAACATACATAAAAACGAAATATACATGATATATAATAATAACTATTAACCCCATTGGTAGATATTTTTATCATTTATAGAACTAAAATATTTAAATATAAATTAAACTTCTCAGAATCTCATAAAGACCAGCTCAATGCTGTTAATTAAAGGACCACAAGAATTGTAGCAAGCAACAAACTTCGAATGGGATTAAATGCTCAGCTTTATCAGGCACTTTCACACCAGCACTTCTACGAACTTTGTTCTCTAAAAGGGGGATAAAAATATAAAAACTGTACAAAAAAGATTTTTTAACTTTACGCTATTGTCAGAGCTCAATGTAATAATTGTCGTTCGGTGAACTAAACGACAACATCGACTTTTCAAATAATTTATATATAAGTATGATGTCGACACACGCAGTACCTATTCAAATATTAAATAAGCATAATAATAATAAAACAGGATCTCAATCTACAATCTTCGTATAGTAAGTATAGGTACCTATATAACTAAATCAATTTAAATTGTATTGAAACTAGAAATTTAATCATTATGTCACAGAACCATAGCAATCATTTTGTCATACATACGAGCGATGTAACCGCATCTTAAATGTTCGAGTATGTAGAGATATATGCATCACGTTAGTTCTACTTCACTTTTCTATAAAATTCTTTATTGTTTAAGTTTAAGTTATAAACAAAAAATACTATGTAAGAAAACTATAATAATAGCAGTTCTAAATAATATACTGTTCTTCGTACATTATATTTAAAGTTAAAATTTTCAATATTATTTACAAACAATACGTCATGTTAAGGATATAAATGTTTAAAATTGAAGTATTTTATTTACAGTCGGCTTGGTCGAAGATTTGTCAGCGCGCCCCGATATTGTGATTTATCGCTTCAATATACCGTTCCATGCGAGTATTGAGAACATGTGTTGGATATTTATACTTCGCCGGCCGCCGCAACCCCAACGCTAACTTTTAAAGATATTAGCACCAATAGTGGTGGGGTTGCTAACGATCACCGACTGTTCGAGTACCTGCCTTGTGGTAACTTGTTTAGCCCTAACTTAGTAAATAAAGGCTATGCTGTCCTAGAAACGCCATTTATGTCATTTTATGTAATGTATAACTTATATGTGTGTAATATGTATAGATATTTTGCATAATCATTTATAAATTGATTATTAAATACATTATAAGTGAAGTGTTGCTATATTGAATTTATTTCATGAGTATATGCCAATCAATCACATTTCCAAAAAATCAACTAGTAATCTCTATAGAGATTTCACTGGGCGAGGGATGCCTTATCAAAGCAAGGACGGTAGTCGCTAGGGTAAAATATTTTTATTCAGGTTTTATTCAAGTCTAACAAGTTTCTTTTTATTATGGATATAAGCAGGAATAGGCACATAAAGCGTGCGTGTACGTCCCGAGAGGGCCCAGTAGACACTAAAACGTGCCCCAGAGTAGATGACTTGCTTAGAACTCGACGACATTAATTTATACTGTGTGCGAACAAACTTTTTAATTCCCACTAGTCCGTTCTAAAGTTCAAGATTTTAGGTTGCGATAACTTAATTTTAAAGATATTTAACTGCTATTTTATAGTACCGAACATCACAGTTTTTTTGTTCCAGTAATTGCGTGTAGATGCTTTTAACTGTCGTATGACAAACAAAGTAGTGTAATATTGTAATATTTCACTATCATTCTGTAACAAAGCTTCATTTAGCTCCGGGATGATGTGACACTCTTGACATGTAGAAAGTAATAAAGCGCTGGGACACGTCGGTTACACGCTACACGTCAGATAACCCTTCGGTAATCGCTAAAGCCATAACACTGTCTTCTTATCTCTACCCCCTCCCGTTTCCTGACACCCGCAATGTTCGTCTGCCAACTTAAAGGCGGGAAGCGGGCGCTACGTTCACGGTCATTTTCTTGATATCAGTTCAAATATAGTTTAGGTTAATAGGTACTAAATAGAGAAAAAATATAAACGAAAATGATAGTTCAAATTGCACAGGTTTGCTTTATTTTAGTTTAATGTTTAACCGCTTCTAAGATAACAATAATATAAATAACAAATCAGGAGAGCATTTGGAAAAAATAATATTTTTAAAGTTTTTTTCATACACACTTTCTTATTGAGTATAATAATTATGCGCCTGAAAAATATCACAGTATAAAATACGTACGTTGTACAGTAGGTGATCATAATGAAAAATGTAAAAAATTCTAGGGCTATAGTCCTACAGAGCTAAGAGCCGAAATTAAAGTGTTGTCACTGTAGTGCCATCTCGTGAAGCTGTAACTCCCCATAGACGCCGTAAAACAATTTCCTTTATCATATAAATTTAAGTATCTCTTACTTACTCTCTTACTAGATTAAATAAATATAAAAATATGTGTTGGTATACATATATATATTAGACAGTATCTAAGCATTATTAGATAATTTTGCCTTGTGTTAACTATATATACACAGATGTTACAAATAACAGTTATTACACATGCCAAAGTAGGCATGTGTAATAACTCGTTGACTGGGTAAAAAATATACTTTTAAAGAAAATTAACACTTTAACTAAACCTTTTTAATTACATTTAGGTATATAGAAAGATAACATTTTTTGGTAATTAAAATATTAGTTTTCTATGGAAATGTAAATTGAAGGGTTCAGAAAATTGTCACTGTTCCAAGTTATTATTTAATGCTTTTGTGAAAAACAAATAAAAAATTATGTTAAAATATAACATTAACAAATAAATTCTAAAAATATGTTGAATATTGCGTATTTCACAGTTTAACTCCTATCTACGAGTATATTACTTGGAACCTCAATATTCTAAAACGTTCCATTTAATAAATGCGGTTACATTGTGAAAGAAGTATTCTATCTGGTATCCGACAGCTGATAAAACGTGGCATCGCTTAATAAAGCGGGAGAGTGCCGCAGAATGTGAAACATTATTCATTCTTTAATATAAGGCGAACAATATCGGAGGGTCGTTGAAAGGGTTAGGATAGAATCCTACAAAAACCGTCCAACTACTGATAATGACGGTACGAGGCTTTACAAACTACAACTATATTTATACAAAGATACGTTTACAAAAAAGATTATTTATACTAGGGCTTACATCTTCGTTATTACTGTTTGGTTCAAAAGAAACACACGAATTTTACAAAGTTTCATACACTTTACACTTGTAATTGTTACTCTCACAATACGACTAGACATATGCATTACCTACACATATATCACTATGCTTGTTACGGAACGGGTCCTTATATTTTAGTAGAGCTAAATCACATTTATTTATGAATAGTCACAAACAGCAAGCAATATTGTCATAATGTTGTCAATAGAAGCAAATAAAGCCGTTAACTTTTGGACACAAATGCGTTTGCATAGTTTTTATTCTCCTAACATATAGCGACCTCGCGCTCGACTCGTCCCACGCGCGAAGTAAATGCCTTCAAAGCCTCCGGACGTGCTCGCCGCGGTAATGTTTGCTAGTTGGGGCGTGTACTACGAATAAAACTGGGATTTCATGTATTGCAATATATTATGAAATGTGAATATTTAGTTAGCAAAAAAATCCACATAACTTCAATATTTAACAGAGATGATTTAGAAGTAGGTACTTAATTGATTTTGTTTTTCATAGATTCTATGACAATCACTACATAGTATAAAATAAAGTCGCTTTCTTTGTCCCTATATCACTATGTATCCTTAAATCTTTAAAACTACGCAACGGATTTTGATGCGGTTTTTTTTATAGATAGAGTGATTCAAGAGGAAGGTTTTTATGCATAACTAGCGGATCCCGCGGCTTTGCCTGTGCTAAATAGCAATTAGCAATACAATGAACACTTACTAAAATTAAATAAAAAAATACTAATAACGCCATCTATTAGAAATCATAACGCATCATTTGATAAGTGAAAACGGAATTATGATTTAGGAGTTTAGACGACGCGCGTGGCGCAGTTTGTAGTGACCCTACTTGCTGCGCCAGCGGTCGCGGGTTCGAGTCCCGCTGGGGGCATACACTTGTTGAGCACGAATGTTTGTACTCCAGTCATGGGTGTTTCTATTTATAATATGTATGTATTTAAACTTATATATGTGTAGTATATCAACCATCTAGTATCCATAACACAAGGCTCGTACCTTACCGTGGAACTAGATAGTGCTGTGTGTAAAATGTCCCAACATATTTATTATTATATTATTCTTTTTTAATAGTACTTTAGGAATTAAATATTTTTTATGTAGTAAATATATTATATTTTATTTAATTATAATATATATTTTATTTTATAGACTTTTGTTTATTATTCAGTTAAGGTTTCGATCGAGTTTAAACCGTAACCCTTGACGAAATTATTAATTTAGATAACCAAGATAAATAACTTATGACCCGCAGATAATTATGTTTTCATAATATTTAATTTCAATAATACTTATAATCGAAAGGCAAGTGAACATTTTATGGCGAGTCGTTAAAACAAACACAGCATCCTAAGTAAATGTTTGTTCAACATCGGCCCGCGTCGGCCTCCACATAAATAACTTGGACCTTTCTCCTCCGCCGCTGCTGCGTGGCGTCTACACCTCCAACTCTAACACCCCCCATCCCCTCTCCCTACCTCCCGCAGGGCCACGAAGCTTACTCTTAGAGTTACCTTATAAGATATTTACACAAGCAACCAATGCTATTTCATTGAAACCATTTGCATTATTACATGTTAAAGTCGCTTATTCCTTACTTGAAATATCTGTACTTCTAAATGAAGATGACCTGCTGAAGGTTCGTCTGTTTGTACACGCAGTCCGCGGTTTATTATATAGATCATGCAATGGTCTTTCTGTGTCCATGCAATGGTACTTCATCTGAACGTAATAAAAGGATTGTTTACAGTATGTATAATTCCATGATGATGATGATGATGATGCCCTCCCGGTCATCGGTCGTTTTCGGCCACGGCGGCCAATCTCATTGAGACTAGCCATCTGCGCATGAGGTATTATAGTGCACAAGTGTATGCGCAGACACAAGTGCACTTCCTATTCCTTATCACTCTCATACTCCGGTGGAGCGACTACTCAACACGACCAGTGAGAGCTAAGGCGCAGGAACGGCGGCTTTACGTGCTCTCCGAGCGATACTTTCCTATCTTTATATAGTTTACGGATAATAGAAGTGAGGCGGGTTAATTCTCAGGGTAAGATTCAATTGAGAATTCGTTCATCCGTTAATTTATAACATGATTACCTCTAGTCACTACGATGTATCCAGCTGATGCGTCGTGACTGTGATCTTGAAGACATTAAGTATTTAAGTGTGAGGGCTGAGGCTTACATTATGGATAATGGTAAATCGTCGTAGTTCACGGCACCTGCCGCTGGTAGAGTTTGCTTCGATTGCGCCACTAATGTTGACCGACACTCGACACGCGATATGCACTTTATTGTTGAAATGCTCAGCATTTATTTCTATTATGGAGGTAACCCGCTGGTGGCGGGCTTGAAATGGAAAGCAAATACAGCTAAGTTGAAAAACGATTTTCTTCAAAAATAAAAACCTGTATTTTTGAGTGTGAATTTTACTAAAAAAAATTTGCCGCGTATTTCTGTGCAGATACGAATGTAGCAACTTTTTGCCATCGTACATAATACAGCGAGACTCAGCACCTGCACCTCGCGATAATGCCTCACTTACACACGAGGTGTACGCAATCTGTTATGAATTATTGATTTAATTATGAAAGTATGCGAGCAAAAATATACAATTTTTACATTTAAGCGCGTACTGTTTTTAACGAGAATATGTTTATATTACCTTTAATATAATATCAGAAAATTATAAAATTGTTATTTATTATATACTATTTCTGTATACATTCCTTTCTGACGTTCCACTGCTGGGCGCGGGCCTCCCTCCAATACGAGGGGGATCAAGCCATAGTACACCACGTTGGCTAAGTAGAGGTTGGCGGACTTTACATGACCTTCGAGAAATAGCTAGACTTCTCGTAAGACAAGTCATAATCATGTTAGACATTATTCGCACGTGAAAATATTAGTGGTGCTAGACCCGGATTTGAACCCGCATCCCTCGGTTATCCAAGCGAGTGCGTTACCACTAGGCTACCATGATCACAATAACACTTAACTAGGTAAAAAGGTACTTAATGGTAACTTTTATCGTTCTAAAATTTAAATAATGATTTTTTTAAAACTTACATTCTTCTTTAACAATGAAATTATATTTGTAAAATATATCATACGACGAGCTCGTGTGTCTGAGTGTAGTGGATTTGATAATTATCTATCGTGTAGACGTCAACTTAAACGAACACCGAGTGAAGTGGCCGCGGCCTGAGCTTTTAAATCAAAATTGATAATTAGGTGAAAGCTCGAGAGCTCTCCGGCGCTGAGGCAAAATGTAGATATCTTTTTGTTTCGCTCATTAAATTTTGCATATTTTGTGCATTTTTCTCTAAGCTGGAGCGTAAAATTAAGAAGTGCAAAGTTAACGAGTTTATTTTAAAGCATCTAGCTGCCACATTACTCGATTACATTCGACTTTATTATAAAAGATGTATGATGCTAGCTTTAATAATAAAGCTTTATAAAATATCTTTTTAATTAAAATATATATAATATCTATCTTAAAAGTTAATTTAAAGTTTCAACATGTGACACGTATAGGTGCAGTTGCGAGTAAAACGCCTAAACTGTTATAGGTGACCGCAGTGATTGGTGCGGAGGTCGGGCTCCGGCTGCACTGTGGTCGGGAGCAGGGATCGATTGCTTGTTAGTCTGCTACCATATTGAAATAACTAACCGATATTGATATTTGATGCTCTGTTCTGAAAAATCGTTTGTTTAAATAACTTTCCTCTTGTTTGAGATTGAAAGAGGTATATATGTATGTGCTATTTACCAAAATAAATTTGCAAAAATTGTAGATCAGACTAAGTGTAGTTTTGAGTTTAAGGGTCGAAAAATTATCCGTAACCGCTTCCTATAATCACGTAAAGTTGTCGGTGCAGTACCAGATTTCTCATCACAAGTGTTAAATTGTCGTCCCACCAGAGTTTACGAGTAACTAACAGTATCCTGCTTGTATTTGTACCTGCAAATAATTGTATTGTATTGTAGGTACTATTAAAAGTTAAGTTATACTGTTTACATAACATGACTCAAATACTCATTCATATTCATATTACAGACCTTTGCCGGAAGTTTTCTATGTTCTACGAATAGTTTCAACTTAGTACATCTACGATAAACTGAGGTAATAATATACGGACTAACTTTTTTAAAACACAAAAAAGACTTTGTTTTTACAAGGTTGAAAATTAAACTAAAATTCCAAGTAAACGAATAGTCTTGAGCTATCCGAGAGATGAAAGCAATAAAACGACAGTCTGATAGTGGACAGATATTGCCTGCACTCAATATTCACCAGTCTGTAGAAGTACTCTCGCAAATATCATTCTCGTTTTTAATATAACATCTATTAATAAATCATATCTTAAACGAAAGAACCAGCTCGTTTTTGAATAAAACCATTCGAAGTATATTTTTTGTTTTCTTTGTTCTAAAAATAGGAAATATTTTCATAACATACAATTTAAATCTGATTTTGATTTATCATTTTGTAATACAACAAAAATTTTGTTTATAAATTTCCATTTTAGTTAGATAAACATATGTTTACTGACATAATAAGAATATACTTTTATTTTAATTTGATCGAACATCAGACAAAAGATAGATCTTGTTAAGATGAGTCACGCCGGCGCAAGTCGAGCCAGCCGCAGTGTCAGCCGTAGTGTAAGTCTCGCACCTCACACTCACTATAAAATATTCTTGTATTCTGTTTCATTTGTCTGTGGCATGTGATATTTCAACACGCAATAAAAATGTCATCAACATAAAATGGAGACGGAAGCGGCGCAAAGTACGGTAATTTGTTAGCCTTATCATCTGAATTTAAAACGCGATAGCGCGAGAGCTGTGATCAGACTACTCTAAAATGAAACGTTATTGTGGCTCTTGATCATGAGATATTGTGATCAAAAGCAACACATAATAACGATATGTAAACAAAATATAAACATTGCTTAAATAAACAAATACTGCCATTTTGATAGTAATACAAAATTATATTAAATGTAAAAATTAATAATTGTGTAATTTAAATTTTACATAATTATAATAATAACCCTAATTTATATCAAAAAAGTAGCAACGCAATGAGACTTAATTTCATATTTCAAGTTGTTTTCTTCATATTATTTGAATTTGGGGTAACACCAACAATTTTTCATTATTCATTCGCAAAAACCTCATTGCGAGAGAGTGAGCGAGTCGAGTCGTCGGTCCATTTGTACCATCTCAAAGTTTCGGGAGCCGCTTCACATAGTAATGAGACCGCCAATGACGAGAGTACCGCGGTAAATACCTTACCTTAATAATATCCCTTCAATAACCACCGTTTTCGGCATAAGGCATCTTAACGTTATTTAATATTAATTAAAAATACAGAGCACAAAAATACAAGTTAGATACGTGATACATTACTAATAGTGTCTTAGTAAATAATCTGTATTTTTTCGTCCTTGCTGTCAAAACAAATTTGAACTATGAGGAAAATCCAGGATGAATCTCCAGCGATATTTAGGCGTTGATTGGTGCGGGCCTGCGCCCGGCGCGTCGGCCGCGGCATCTCGACGGTCATCTATCACAGGATTAGCCTACATCTTTACGTTTCACAAACTAAATGTTACAACTTTTTTTCATATTACTTCACTGCTTGCTATACTTTGAGTGGAAACGTTTTTTATCTTCCTTTTATTTTTTTTCATATATTTTGAACCATAACCTATGACTTTATATTGAGTAAGTATCTTTATTTATTTTATTTTAGATTGTTTGTTTGTTGATTAATCGGAGAAGAATTATTAGAAATAGAATGTAACTGAAGGACACTTATTTTACTTTTTAATTGTGATTATAATACGTACTCATGTGTACATTGGCTAAACACTACATTTGGTTACTTCGTTAAATTGAAAATAGTAAATAATAAAAGTTAACCAGGTTCGGCGCAAGTTGAATGTTACGAACTTGAACCATTCGTCTAGTTAAAAGCATTCCTACTTTATTGGTTAAAATATACCAACCATATTTATTGCAACAAAACTTCCGCCATTGCTAGATATTTTGTGAACAAAGCCTTAATATAGTGGCATAATTTAATTTATTATGAAAAACATATTAATTCGTTATTCTGTTGAAAGATAAGCCTCGCACAAAGCGGTGCGTAAATCACATGTAATCGCGTACAAAAATAAAAGTAGCGAAGTAGAGCGCGCTCAGTATAATGGAGCTTAAAAGTTCCGCGCGGCGTTCCCGGAGCCACCAGTCACATACGTGCCCACTCGCAGCGAGAATATGAATATAAGATTATATATTATGTATCATTGGGGCTATTTTGAAGATATAGCATCTCATCTGCTTGCCTGGCTGGCTGTGGTCGACAACTGGCTCACTTATCATAAAATATATTTTATTTTAATTTGGAAATATTAAAAGAATCCTGCAAAACTATTACTGAGAGAGGTTCTAAGAGATTTATTTGCAAAAATTTTAAGTCGAACCTAAAAATCAAATCGACTTCGTTGTTTTCATGCATATCAATTACACAAGTCATTTGTAGCACTAAAGTTTGTTCACTGTGCATTTTTTACGTCGACGGACAGAACAGAGCCACTATTTATGTTATTGTTTTTTTAGTACAAATTAAGCTTAGTTTACTTTAAAGTCTTTCTCTCTCTCTATCTATGAATATGCCATCACCACGATTCACCTACATTATCTTACACGTGAGTAAGAATCTAGACATACTAGTAATAGTTACGTCTGAAGTCCCCTATCAAACGTGTCAAGCATTTCTAAGTTTGCTGACACTTCCCGCATTATATTATGATAATTCGCTGCGAGGCCTGGCGTGGGTCATTTGCATAACTGTCGCAGGTCACAAGCTTTACGAAGAAACCATAATTTTAGCTCACTTTATTAATGCGATAATCTATTCGTGTCACCGCACTTTGCATTGCTGATGGACAAAAAGTGCTTTGTATTAAAACCTAAATTAGAGTGTATGAAATACAAATTATGGCATTAGATTATGCCCTCTTAGCTGTCTTCTAGATCCAGTGTAGGAATTCTATTATTATTTTGTTTATTATTATATTTATTTCTATTATGTTATTTGTGTTATTGCTTAGATGCTTTATAATTTACAAGGTCGAATAAACAAAATGACGCTTTCATATTAAGATTTCACAAACGAACAAATCCCCTTAGATCAACGTAAGAACAAAAAGCAATGACAGTATCAAACGGAAAATTTTGTGTGTTCAATGAGAAAGGTATTAAGTAAATGATCCGCTTATTTTTGGGCTCCGAAGTTTTTCACAATAGCTCCTCTATTTGCGTGGGCTCGGCCGCGCCCCGCCAGGTGGCGCAAGCTTTGTTTGCTTCACGAAACCCTTTATGTTTTATGATTTAAACATTAAAACAAAAATCCCTTTCGAAAAACGTCCTCTTTCTTACTCATTCGCTATTATTTATAACCACTCGCACAATACCGTCTTAATAAAGTGAAAAATATAGCTTCTGCAATTTTATTACTTGGAGATTTTAATAAAAAAAATACAATGCATATTACTACTGATATTAAGGACAAGCACATGAACATGTATGTTTAATGCTGATACATTTAATATGCGAGATGATAATATATCGACTCATCCGTAGAACAAAGTCCGATCTGCAGAATTGATAGTTTTCAGTAGAGGTAAAAGAAGTTTGTGACTTGTATAACTTTTAAATGGTGAGACTTGCCACTTAAATTTTTTGGTATGTTGTAACAGCTACCCAGCCAATTTAAATGCTATGTAGTGTATCTTTCTAATCCTGTTATTTTACGAGATAGTGAGTTCCATATCAACATAGGACATTTTATCGTGGAAGAGCGGGGGTCCGTAGTGAACATTGTACGTTGTTTTACGGAGACGTCTGAATTAAGTTACGTTCTATATATAACATAGGTCATTTTTGTTTGGAATTACTGATCCTCTATAAGTCCTTTGTGAATGGGTACGTTAAAAAATTTATACGTAACTTTAGTCATATTGTGACTACCTTCCCATATAACTAAATAAGAAAATGAAATTATTATTTAAAATCGTTTATTAATTTAAAAAATCTCACAATAGACAAAAAACCATAAGATGGCATCATTTTAAATAGTAATCACATCACAGTGATGTAACATTAGAAGCCTAAAACATACAGATCTATATTATACTATTAGAATAATGTCGGAGACGCTCATGAAGAGATCTAAACTTCGCATTAGTTATAAAATAATGAAATCAACAATAACATATTTTTTTCATAATAACATTCAGTCTTTTATAGTTTTACCAATTCGAAGCATCTTGATGTAGGCGATGTTCTCTCTCTGAAGTATAGAAAAACTTAACAACAGTTATAATTAACGTTTACTTAAAACTGGCATTGTGGCGTAATAGTTATAACTTAAAATAGTAATAAAATGGCACAACGTATCACAGCATGGTAACTATGTAACCTACACGACTACGCAACAAACTACATAGTATTCTAAACTTCTAAATATACGTAAATATTTACCATAACAAATACGTATATGAAGAAATTTAAACTTAGTACTAGTTACTTAAATCAAAATAAATCATAATTTGTAACAACCAGCCTTCAATTAAAATTATTTTTATCAATCAGTCTTACATCGTGGCCTAGACGTGAGTGCACATACTTAATAACAATTAAATTATAAGTAGGCAAACATTCAAATCAAAATATTCTTTATTCAAATAGACTTTTACAAGCTCTTTTGAATCGTCATTTTTACATTATTAAAATTAAATGTCAGTCTGTAAGCCTGTGAGTAAACTACCACCAACTCGGAAAACTGTTCTGCTGAGAAGAACCTGCGAGAAACTCAACAGTTGCTCTTTTAAAAAAATTGGTTTAAATATTGTAATTACAATATTTATCTATTTATCCTACGTGAGACACAACCAGACACTAATCCCACACATTAACATATTCCGTTATAGTGTAATAAGCCTTATTCAACAACGTACTTATAATTTTGGATTTAAAGTGCCTCAAAGGCAAGTTCAATATGGACTGTAGAATTGTTATACATGCGTACACCTTGCCCCATAAACGATCTGTTTACTTTTTGTAGGCGAAAACTGGGTGTTACAAGTTTATCCTTATTTCTTTTATTTATACCGTGTTTGTCGCTGTGTCTTGAGTAGCAACTAATGTTTTAACGAACAAACATAATGTTACAAAATATATATTGCGAAGCAACCGTAAGTATTCCTATTTTTTTAAAAAGTCCGCGGAGAGTATCATGAGCGCTTATGTTATAAATAGCCCGAATGGCCCTTTTTTGTATAATAAATATCGATTTAATGTCCGCTGCATTACTCCACAACAAAATACCATAAGATAAAATGCTATGGAAATAGCTGAAGTAAATTAAAATACTTAGTTGATTACTTATTATAATTACAATCACTTCGTTAGATCTGTAGGAAGAATGCAATTATAATTCAGAAACATCAACATTGGCAAAGCCTTAAATTATGGGTGATACTCTAAGTCAATTATTTCTGAGCGGCACATATCAATTAAGTCTTTATATTTAGCAGTAAATAGGCTTCGAATATGCAGGTTTTAGTTCAGTTTGTACTGAGTTTCTTGTGTCGAATCAATTTAAAGAAAAAAATATTGGGATCACTACAATCTGCATGAACTTCTCGAATGTTATTCCAGTTAGTCTTCTTGCCCTTTTAATGTGTTGCATCCAAATCTTATTATTAACAAGACATTTAAAGTTAAACACGTCATTCTTTGATCCCTTGGTCATCCTTAGCCTGAACAAATTCTAAAAGGCAACTGCTAACCTTATTTGCCCCACGTTTTGCTACAAATTCATCCCATATAGCAAACGGTCTTCCATTTATCCATAACCAGGGCAGAATGTACTGTTGTAGTATGATTAGACATCAGCAGGAAATGGCATTGGAGTTAGCACTGACAGTTTCAAGTTAACCGGGGTAAATGAATTGTGAGAAACTTCTAACAGCTCTTTAAGTTGTATTAATGGTGAATTTTCGAAACTAGAAGGAACTTCCAAAGACAATGTACTAGGTTGATTGCTGTAAACATCCTCGGCAAATAGATCAGGCAAGAAATTCGTTATTGAACTGCCGCAGGTAACTTCTTTAGTCCCACCATCTTCATCCAGAACTTCTTCCCATAATATATCAGCTAGTTTCTGACTGATTTCTTCTGCAACGGGAGGTAAAGGTGAAGTTTGTTGTGTCATGCCTTTTTCATCAATATACATAACTAAAATAAAAAAACCGTATAATTATTATTATCGGTATTCATAAAATACTATTTATAATATGAATATTAATAATTTAATTAAATAATTTAATAATTTAACGATATTTTTAAATGAACAACGTCCTAAATGATTTCATTATCCCAATAACAACGTCTCATCTTAATATCGATCCAACAAATCGTATCACAGATTTCGTAGACAAACGTCCTATATTTACATGAAACGCTTAGAAGTTCAGTAATGTCCGTGTAAAATCATTCTAATATTTCATAAGATTTTAACTTTTTACTGTTTATTATTACAGTAAGAATGATTACCCTGTGAATATACATTACACCGATTCTATTTTTTCATTAAATATGTTATTAAATACCTCTCCGTCAAAAAACGTCTTATGTAAAAATCAATCGCCAACAACTGTTTACTGAGACAAAAGAGCAATAATAACTTGATGTTTATTAATTTAAGAACTAATTAGTATGTATCACGAAATAGTACAACTGAAATCATTAACTTACCAGAATTTACATTTTTTTTTCATATAAATGGCAGGAACATTTGAAAATGGTACAAAAGCCCAGGCCTTTCTGCGTCTTCTTTTAACATTTTTAACATTTTCCGTGATCGTGACTCTCTAAATATATGTTTTTCATGAAAAAAACTTGAGTAAAATAATTTTTGCATCAAAGCAAACAAAAGCTAAGCGCATGACACAAAATCGTCCTCCCTCCAACAAACAGCGGCCGAAATGACGAACGGACGGGGCGTCCGCGCCGCCCACGAACCCTGCGCGCCGTCACATGTTTACTCCGTACGTTTATGTGCGGAGCTAATGTCATATTGAACGTTATTCGACACTATTATTTCCGAAACTAAACAAGATACGAAAATTCTAAAAACTGTCGTCTGTAGAGTTTGTATTCCTTATCTCGTCTAGCTAATAATCTCGTTTTTGCTCTATGATCACATCGGATTTTGTTCTTCGGATAGGACGATATATCAACGCCATCATAAAATACTTATAACTCTAAATACTTTACCTTCTACCACCAATTTTTATTTTAACAGTGATTAGAACGCTGGTGAAACCTTGGGAATTGCTAACAACTTTTTTATTATTTACTCAAAGATGCTATTTCATTCTCCTAGCGTAAGGTATACAATATACATATATATCATCCTATCACAAGTGCTTTTGCATCGACAGATTTTAGTTACGAGAACACGTTCGCTCCATGTGTCCTAGGAAATTATAACGCTTTGCAGATATTTCGTGAATATAAATTCATTATGTATATCCCTGTACAAAATACTTCGTCTTAATATTTTTTTCACTAAAGGAAGTTATTCGTTTCCTCATATGTAGAAGTATTTCTTTTTAAGTTCTCTTTCATAGAGTTTCTCAAAAGTACTACGAAAAACAAAGTTTTACGGCCGCTAGACCAACGAAGCGTGTAATAGATGTCATAAAAACTACTCAACGTATTTTTTAGAAGTACGAATATCTTATATTTTGGTTGAATATACTACATTACACAGAAACATTTTTACAGAATATTTCAATACGCAGCGAAAACTGTGATACTTTTTTTATTTCTCCACCACAACCTAGTAAAAGTACGTAATATATGCATAGACATACAGATAGACGACAAAACTGACCTGTAACCTCCCGGGGAAAATTACCATTGGGCCTCTGCCTTACCATTGGGTGTCTAGAGTGGAGGCAAGTTCTTAGCCCAGTCAAACTCCATTCCAAAAGCCTATTTAGTTTTCCATATTTACCACAGTCCATAATCTAAATAAAAACTAAATAAATTCTAAAAAACTTTCGGCCTATTTATCGTTAATATTTTAAAATAACTGTTTCAATTAGAATTGCAAAATATATTTAATGTACATATTCGACTCAGCTAGAATTCAATATATTTGTTCAATAATCATCATCAGCCCTTTTTAACGTCCCACTGCTGGGCACGGACCTCCCGGTAATCATGATATAAATGATTCGCACATGAAAATATCAGAGGTGCGAGACACGGATTTGAACCCGAATCACTCGGTTATCCAAGCGACCACGTTACCGCTGGGCTACCACTTTCTGTACAAGAATATATATTGTAAATAAACATTACCTTTACAAAAGTCAGGAGATTACTTTTTATTTAAATATCAAAGTTTCAAGAAGCTTAGGAGTTTTGCATAACAATAATAGAAGCCAAAGAGCGGGAGTGCGTCTCGCGAGAGCGGGCCTGCTTAAATAAACATCGCTAGAAAACATTCAGCGCCAACGTTCAACGTTAATAACAATTAGGTAAAACTGAAGGTCTTAACACGCGCGAAGGGGAGACGCTTAGAGTTACCGATTGAGTTAGTTATTAGTATCAGAAAGGATCCCATCTGTTATAGCCAAAACGTTTGTCTGAGCTAGTTAAACGGATAAATTGATTATATTGCGTATATACTACAATGTAGAAAGGGATTTTTTTTGTCTACGGGAGAGTGCTAGCTTTAGTTAAATCTAAGTAAATAACTAAAATATAAATGTGTATTAAATTAGTAATAATGTTATTTTCTTCTAATAGAATTCATGTTATTATTTAAGTATTCATTATATTATGACAAACAAAATCAATGTACATGTAGCAATTACCACTCTCTAGGAAAATGCACACTATATAGGTAACACCGCACCGGTTAAAAGTAAAACAAACTGACATTTTTTATTCAATGTATATATCGTACATGGGTTTAAACACACTTAAATTTCTTTCTTGTAAGTAGTATTTTAAAGTACAATAAACTAACAACTGTAATAAATGTTATTTTAATTTAAAACAGAAATCAACAAGCAAGTCGTAGCCTTGTTAGTACTAATGTATATTCAAGAGAGTCACAGGAGTGTTCGTATTGCATTGTCGCTACCGACTATGCATATTGAATTTAGTGTATGGTTACCTTGTGTTTTCGTAAGCTCGTGTTTATATTTAACTTTTGTATATTAAGTAAAGTATTAAATATAAATAACGTTTTAAGTACATAATATAATGTATGATACATGCAAATACTTGAAAGAGTATTCATTACAGATTATATACTTAATAAGAGCAAAAACGACTGTGTAGGGAATTTTTTATTTATTTATTCAGGCACAGAAACAGATAACAAATTATAAAAAATATAAAAACATGTTAATAACTGAAAATAACATATTAAATTTGTTATCCAATTATATCTGTACACAGCGCTCAAAAAACAAAAAAAAACATATAGTTAATTAATTAACACAAACTTAATTAAAAAGAAGAAAAAGAAATAAAAAGAAATAAAGTTTTGTCATATTTTATTCACGTATAATGAAAACTTTTTTAAAATATAAAGTACTGAGTATAGAAGGTCAACAGGTTATTTACGAAGCCACTTACTAAGAGATCCAATTAAACCAATGTGTAATTTAGGAAAATGTTCCCATGATGAGATTAAATGGATTTTCGCAGTGACAAAAAGTCTTCAAACTTTAAATTTAATATAATTAAAAAGCGTTTCAGTTATTTAAAACTTTAAATTATTACCTCAGACAGAACCCCGAGTATGAATTTTGTAATCTATTATCCTCGTAGCCTCGTAGCGGCGTGCTACGCGCTCGCTCGTAATATGCGGCGTAGCGCTAGCTTTTATTTTACAGGAAAATTTTTAATACCTTTACATAGCGTAATAAGCAAAAGAGCAGTCGTGTTAATTGCTTTTGGTTAGAAATGAGTTTTGATCAAACTACTTTTACTCTTAGTAATTTTTACCGCAGTTGATATACTTAGTATAATTTTTTCAGAGATTTTTCATGATTTTACTAGAGCTATATTACAACTATCATATTATTGTTATATGAAAGGGAAGAATTGAAAGACTTATTTATTAAGGAAAAATGTACTTATTAATCTGTAAATATAATGTAAACAAAAAGTTGCCCTTTCTTGAAGATGATAAAGCTTTATGGAGACCCGTCATCTAATTTAGGCCCATCCTTTGTCAAGTAAGTATATAAAATTTCATATTTTTTGTTTTGCTAATTTATTAATCAAAATAACGTTGGCCACAAGTTTTATAATTAATCAACATTGTGATCGTCTCCTCTTTGTGTCGCTAGAACGGACTCCCTCTCCGAACATACTTGCTTTATTATAGAGCACTTGAAGCCTTTTCTTTGGAGAGTTAATTAACTTTATCTTTTATGCCTTAACTTTTATGTTTAAAATTATACTTAAACATGACACGTCTACAATGGAGAAGTTTCATGATGTTGTCAATATCATATTTAACTGAATGGATCTATAATACAGATCAATACAAAAAAATTACTGCTAAATTTTTGTAATTTATCAATAAATGACCGAGAGATTAACTCGAATGACGGTTCCTCAGGTCGTGTGACGTTACGAAGCTATTCATATAAGCGCAACTTTAAAAGGTTTCGTTACAAATAAGTTAAAGTTAAGTTTACAATAGTTTAAAAAAATATTAAACTTCTTTTTCTACGTATTTATTTTAATTTTTTACTTAATTTAAATAACATACAATACAATAGATACAATAATCAAATTTTAATTATACATTTTAATACACACATATAAAATAATATTTGTGTACAAATATGCAAATACTTAGTAAATACTTAGTCAATATTTGAAAAAGTGTGAAAAATTAAACCTAAACCGCACAGAAGCTGCTAGTGTAAAGTAAGCCTAACATACAGTGATTAAGCAATACCGACACGACCGGAGGCGCGAGGTGTGTAAATCACATCTAATTGCCCTCAAAAGTACTTTGTAAAAAGAAGTAATAAATAAAAGAGCAAAAACCTTCAAATCGTCGCATTTACAAGGATTACTGCGGCGTATGCGGCGACGGGACATTACTTTAGGGATGGAAGGGTGTGTAGTATTATTTTAAGTTTACTTTTCATATTTCATGTATAATACTTTGGTATAATTTACAATGAATAATAAATAACGGGTGTGAAAACGTTTGGTAAAAAGTTGAACAACACTTTATTGTTAAATTTGCAACTTGTATGAAAAATTCAACAGAAGAAAGCAATAAAGTGTCCGCTGGCCCCGACCGCCCCGGCTGCCCCGCGGCGCCGCGCGAGCGCGAGCGCGACACTAAGATTGAACTCAGATATTGACTTGACTTATTGCACAATATTTTATAATCCCTTTTTAGGATTTTCTTTCGCGAAACGACAAATATGTAAATGTTACATTTTGCGTATTGAAAAACACTAGAGAAAATGTTCTTAGAGCACAAACTCAACAGTTAGTAACCTGATATATTTATAGTAAGAGGAAATATTCATTTGGATTCAATTTTTTGCTGAAGCTCATAATTCTGTTTAACTATGGACGTGGCCAGAATTTCAAGTGTATGGGCTCATATATTCTGAATATCGGTAAAATGCAGATTTAATGACGCGCGCGAGGTGCGAGGCGCAGGGTGCGGGCGCGGAGTGCGGGGCGCGGGGTGCGAGGCGCTCGAGGATGACATTAACGAAAAGAAAATTTCACACGGTATTTTTGTGTCACATTAAAAAGAAACAGAATATTGTCATTTATTTGATTCTTCACAAAGTGCATAGCAAAATAATGGGATCAAGAGCAAATGTGGTTCTCGTATATAATTAATAAGACTAGTAATATGCCAAAAGTTTTTATAGAATTAAGTTAAGAAAATAGCGTGAATGTATAGAATATTTTTTAATTAAACGTGGCACTGCTTGTCACGCATCTTTTATTGTTTCCTTGTAAATGAGACAGAGCTATGAACGTTTAAATTTTGAAGAAACATTTTACCAAAAAGAGAAAAGAAATTCGGACGTCTTGGAGGCAGTCACGATACCATCTGACTGCTCCTCGACCATTTTCATGCGACGGAACATCTACACACATATTTACATATCGATATTTTGTCTCATTACTTGTTTGTTCCATTTATATTAATCGATTATAGATTATTACACTACATATGTGAAGATATTTCACTTAAAATTCAAAATGAATATTCATATAATTCTGGACAAGTGTCTGACGTTAGATGGGGATTGTTTTGAGTCGCCAGGTTGTTAGTTTTCTAAGACGGTAATGCAGGAATAATGATAATAAAATGCTTTTTAATCGGTTGTACTCTCAGAGGAGAATTCGAATTCCATAGGCGTTGGAAAGCAGAGAAATGTAATATCGTATTCTTTACTTTTACATACATAATATTTGCCGATAAAAGAAATGATGAAAGCGAGAACTCGCACAATAATTGAACGATTGAAAAATAATCTACGAATATATTTAAATACAATTTAATAAGTAAATAAGCCTGTCTTCAGCACGCGTGTGTCTCGTCGCCGGCGCCCGCGCGCGTGTCTGTGCGTCGCAGCGCTGCATGCTCGGATAATTGTACAACATGATTAAAAGTTTAATATCACCGCCAGCGCCAATGTGCGGATGTCAGTCGCGACCCCTTTATTTTATATTTTGCTTGTATCATGAATAATAATTGTATTACTTTGTATCGTTTTTGATCGCTAATGTAGAGTGTGATGATTATTATTTAAATGATAAAGCACTTTCACAAATGACGATTAGTAACTCAGCTCGCTGTTTCGACCACGAATTCTATCTAATCTATTTTAATAGCTTATTTACTCGTTAGTTAAGGTTAAATATTGTGATTTTATAATTTCCATATAAAAATAGAAAAAAGCTTTCAAATCTACTAGGATTATATATTAATTAGTACGGTAATAAGAAATGAGTGGATCGAGATAGGCACGATAGCGAGTCGATGCAAACAGAATACCAAGTCACCTAACGTGTCTACGCTTGATGTTTCCTGCTATTACGTCGCGTGACTCGAGAGCGGCGACGAAATGTTCGGGATAGACTCGTGTGGAATGATAAGTGGTACATAAATTGTGACCACGCACGAATGTCATATGTTATGTAATTAAACGAAGCTATACGCTATTTAAATCTTTTATTTAATATTAATACCACCCGTACAATACTTCGCACATCGCACGTCATGCGTAACATTTAAAAAATAACTTCCTCATCAGATTCAGTTTCCAAACCAGTAAGCCGTAGATGACACTCTTTTTTTCTATTGTATAAAATATTTACATTATATTATTATTCACGTTTTCTACGCGTCACAATTTATATTATATATATTATTTACGTGAATCGTCTTCAAAATCACACTGAATCATAAGTTAAGTCAGAAAAGTAAACCGTAACAAAATAGAATTTGCATATTCGGTAATATGCAAATTCTGAAAAAGTAGGCTATTACAGCAGCTATCTGCTAGTAATAGTCCTATTGCAGTAAGTTGAATGAAACTTATTCCGATTAATTAAAGTAAATAAAAATATACATTAGGAGACAACTCTCTCAGCTCAGCTCTACTCTAATCTAACTAATACTATGTTCTATGTACTGTAACTATCATGAAATATAGAAATTAAACATCGAAATATTATCGGAAAAAGCGGGTTATGGGTATAGGAACACATAATTGCCTCAATGTCCGGCGCTGAGCGAGCGCGGCGGTCAGAGAGCATGTCAGAGCTGCCAAGGCACGCTTGGTCAACAAACGCCTACTTCTTTAAGTAATAAATATAAGCTATACGATTTTTTACACTAAATTTTAATTTTTGGTTCCTGATGTTTCGAATACTATACAGCATCATTCATTAGTTGTTAAAGACAAAAATGGCATCAAAGTGTCTCACAATATTTGTGAATATTAAACTTTTTACTGAATATGGAATTATAAATTATAGATATGGAATTATAACCTAGATTTATAAACATTAAAAAATCTAAAAAGGTATTATTGTTGCATATGAACAAAAAAAAATAAGTTAAAATAAATGTAGTGTTTGCGTAAATCTAAGCTTTATGTTATTATTTCTCATATCAAGCATCCATTTATAAAAAATATGTTGCCCAATATTAATCGAGAGTACTTTATACATAGTGTCTATATATTAATAAAACAGTTTGAACGAAGTCGATTTTGTTTTCTTTCTATGTTTAACACTCAAAGCCACAAAAATAATAATTTTGGATTCGTTACAATAACAATATACGTGGAGGTCGCGAGTACAATCTTCGAACTGAAAAACATGTGTTTCACGAGTGTTTGGGCATATTTCTCAGGTATCTTTGAAAGCATAAATTATATTTCTGCCAAACTCTTACGGAAATTCATTTCTAGATATAGCAAGGCATCTTATTTTGGATGAATAGTTGGTTGAGACTTTTACGATACTAAGTAAACATGCTTCCTTTTTCATATCATAATACTACTTATTATAATGTCACATATCTTACATGATAATTATTTATATTATAATACATTAAAAACATCTATAAGCTAAAACCGGTACACAATATTGTTTTATTCAACCGAAGAACCGAAGTAATCTTTTAAAGCGCTTAAGTGGCACTGGAAAGACATGAAAGTGTATCCACTCCAAGTCACTTCTAAGTTTAGAAAAATAAATTTATTTTTAGCCACAAATTTCCTCCGTCTTGTGTAAAAGCTCTTAGACACGTCAGCCCTTGAGAGAAAACCGCGAGATATCGCGCTAGTTATTTCTTGGAGATAAGAGGTCCCGTCGCATGTGCAGACTCACCCGCGCCCGCCGCGACTCGCCCGGCCTTGCTCTTTTCTTAAAACGGACGGAATATTGATTACATTTCTCAACACATTATAATTATCTAAAAATATAAAAGTTTTCATAGATTTAAGAATAATAAAGAAAGAGCAGACTGTTTATATTAATAATATCAAAATTCAGTTTAAGCCAGTATATTACAAATTATATTATGCAAAATATTCGTAAATGTATAATTTTAAAGTAATAAAATAACTGTAAAAACGTACGTTTCGGTAATAATATATATGACTAGCTGATACCCGCGACTTCGTCCGCGTTACTTGAAATATTAACAAAGTTTTCCGCCGCTTGCCCCAATACTCCGCGAGAAGGAAACATACATCACTGAACACGCAGTGCATATACAAATCGTTGTTTCTTGAAACTTTAATAACTTTTCATTTAATGAAGATATCGCAATCATTTTTTTTTGATAAGGGCCAAATGTCTAAGAAATAAAACTTAGAAAGTTTCATCGAAATCTTTCCAATAGTTTTTCCGTGATACGCGCACAACTGCAGACCTCTATCATTTTATTTATATAGATATACGACGGTACTCAAGTCCTTTGAACAGTTACATCAATGAAAGCCTACGTCATACGTTTAACAACAGTTTAAATGTCGGGATGTCGGTATGTCGGGGAGACACTCGGGAACAGAAACGTTTGCGGTCAATCATCTGGTCGTTTTGCGCAAGTGCCTAAGTATATGCCTAAGTATAGACGTCCGTTTGCCGCTGCCCTTAGCCGCTCACTCACGATATGTCAGACATTTATTAACGACTCTTACGTCTGTTTTATGACGCATCGTAAAGCCTCACTCTCCCTCCGTTTACAAATAATATTGAAGTGACATTTTTATATCCAATAAATTAATGTTTCATACCACTAACAGTAAGCTCCACTGGAAACTTTTATCTCTGTAAATATAGTAGACTTTTAAGTGGACCTTTTCATATGTATATTATAGATCTTGTTATAATATGGAGCTTCTTATTGCTAACAACTGCTAAATCTTAATATAAATAAAAATACGATTATGACTATTCTAAAAGCAGTCAGCATATTTTATAAATAAACCTATACTACTATAAAAAAATAATATACTTTATATATAAATTTAAAACAACTTACTTTGTTTACGTTACGTCGTACGTGTTTTATCTAGCAATAGTAAGAAAACTTGTTATTATTTTTGAATAGGTGATGAATTTAATAACTTCCAAAAAAACTTGTAAAATTTTAAATTTGAAAAAAGTGAGCTTCGAAAATAACGATGAAACAAGTTTGAAAACTTTCCTGCTGATAGTTACAGTACGCTTAATAATTATGAATAATAATATTTTAGCAAATAGAGTTGTATTTATATATGAAATCTATGAGATAATGTTTAGATCATTATTTGTTTAGATTATTATATCTACCACCATAAATATAATTGGATGAATAAGTTAACAGACAATATTGATATACCTATATCAATTATGAAATTAAAAAATATTATGTCCGAGTATATTAATACAAAAACAAATAAGTCATATGCCTTCAATAATCGAAAGAACAATTACTTTTTATACTTTCGATATCTTTGATAACAATATAGGCGTGGTGGCGTTAATGCAGCACTTATGGTCATTACGCTTCGATCGCTATCGGCGTTCGAAGACGAACCTCACACGCCTTTTATTGCCTGCAATTTTCTAAGCAGTGCAATGAACTATAAATGAGAGCCTTGATAGATCGCTTGTTGGTTCGACGCGTGTATTGTGACATGACGCTTCACGGTGCTATGTTAGCTAATTATTATTAAGCACTTAAAGTTTTTTAGCTTATCCTAAAGTATGGACCAATGTGTTGCTTACTACGTTAAGAAATACGCGTTAATGGTTACAAATAATATGATGTTATTTTTTTCACTGCTTCACTGCTAGACGAAAACTCCTCAAATCCATTAGAATGCCAACAATCAGAATTATTCAATACATTTTAAAAATCCTCGGTCCACCTGCATTTCTTTAAAGTAAGATATGCATTTATGCATACCATCTACAGTTAACAGGTTTTAAGAGGATCACCAGCTAAATAAGCCAGCTACCCAGCAAAACCTCCACCCGCCTTAATAAATGATTCAACCACGAAGCCCTGACGGTAGGTCTACCGAAACAGATTGTACAGCCAAGGGATCTTTCCACGGTCCACTCTGCTATCAGAAAAGTACATGACAGAAATGGGCCACCTTCATGTGCGTTTCTTAGCTTCGTGCCCGGCTGGCTTGCCGGATGCTTGCTAATAAAACATGAAGAAAAGCTCAGACTGTTTAGCATCTCTTTCAAATCCTGCAGTCATAATGACAATGTCGTCGGTGAATCGCAGTTATGTATTGTTAGCAACGCTGCGATTATCCGTATGTGCGCGGATGTACGGGTAAGTATATTATGACATTATACATATAAATTCAGAGTTACGTTTCCTCCGTCCTTTTACCTCAGATGAAAATTAAGATAATAAAGAACGAGTTATCCTTTCAGTAGTGAGATGTGTTACACTAATATATCAATTAAACAGCGACAGAAATAATTCTCAAAATATTAAAACGCGCCAATATTAGGAATGCGGAAGTTATATAACCATTCACTACAAGATACTTGAAGCACAGGCTTAGCAAATCTAAGTTTAGTTAATAAAACTAAGTAAATACGACTACATATATACTACTCTTAAAATACTTCAATTAAGCTTACTGTGGCTTATTTAGTAGAGTGAAATACGCTTTACGATATTCCACGAGTTGTGCAAATATGTTTCGGGGTAAAGCGCAAATAGCGTGGATACAATACACCCCGTTCGGCTCCTCGCCCTCGGGACCGTCAAACAGTCCCATTGTTTATTTAAATCAAAGTTTGGTGACATGGTAACTTATGTGTTCTCGTAGTATTAAATAAATATGGCCCTTTTATCCATCGAATTTAGTATGAGTCATTAAGAACTAATTTAATTCTTATGCAAATGGGATACTAAAATACTGAAGTATTTTCCTAATTAAAACTAATAGTTATGGTACACAAAAGAAAAAGAAAAATACTGTATTGCCTTCTTCTAGCATTTTGTATTTTTATCAAAGTACCAAAATATGTAAGAGAGAGGGAAAAAGTGTGGTGAGGTTAAAAAAATTTGAATATAGAGACAAGTAAGTATTGACTACGAGAAAAACAACAATCAGGGTGTATGAAAGTGTTCATTTACTTTATACGTTGTTATATTTAACTTGCCGTGTTTTTATTGGGCCAAATTTAGTAATTAAAATTTTACGCCTTCCTTGGTAACAGACTGGTGTAATACATGACACGGGCGCAGTATACTGTTACTACTTTCTAACTAGTGAACTCGTAATGCAGTAAGTAGAAAGACATTCATTACTCTATTTAACCTGACTCTTAAAACTCGCATAGCTAGAGATATCCTTCCCTATTATGTCGCGTTAATAACCTGATATGAATCCTAGCTCTGAGCTACTCAGTACTTATTCACGTGGTTGATTGGATTGCTCCCGACACACGCTCCACTTTCATGAGCATCTAATTTGAAAGCATATTATTATTATGTACGCGAAACATCTAGTTGAAATAATTTAAATTATTATTTGTTTTTAATTTGTTTGAAATTGTAATAGAAACATACATATATCAATTCAATGTATGTATGGTCTTGGTAAAATTTTTCTAAAAAGATTTACTTAAATTTCTTATCTAATGTTGAAAGAAATTATCCGTTTTTCCCCTCGATTGTGATTCAACGTCGCATCGCCTACATTCCTTTGTACGCGATGTTTAATGACACGTCTCGACACACTCTCGCCGCGCTCGGCACACTCTGGGCACACTCTCGGCACGCCTCACCGACGTATCTGAGCGAACATGTTAATCACCGAGATCCACTTCTAAAGTGTAACATTCCGCAATCAATCCAAACGTCACCCGCGCCTTTATTTGCCTGATAGTGTAATAGCTCTTCGAATGAGTGCGATTAACTTGAGTCACGATACTCTTAACCGAGAAGCAAGTTTGGAAAATACTGATTGAAACTAGCAAACGCTTTTGAATCACTTTAAGCGAGTTAATAAACAAACAGTTCCAAAGTTTTAAAAGATATCTTCTTAATAATTTTTAATTTTGTTTCTATCAAAAATTAATGTTATTAATATTTAAATTAAAATTAAAATAAACATTAATATTATAAAACGACGACCTTATTACTTAGCGTAGCTAGTTTTTATGAAGAGATTTTTTGGTGACTCAGGAACGGTTACAGAACACTAAAAAAAATAACCAGATGGATTAAAAAAATATTGATATATATCGCATTTACGACTATCCCAACAGAGTTGTTCCGAACATTCCGGTTAGCGAGAAGCGGTACTGTTCTATTATGTAAGGCAATGAGGATCCGCGGCTTTTACTTACTGCCTTCTTTACTTATTTAAAACCTGCCTGTTCTTTTCCTTACCGCTTTTTAACACCTAATAAACTACGTGTATTATATATTATGAAACTAGTGACTCACCCTCGCTCCGCTCGAGTTCGCTACGGTACGGTGACATCTCTCAGAAATGGAATATTTTCCAGCAGTAAAAAGTATCGTATATATTGCCGGGTAAGCATCACATCAAGTTTTATTTAAATCTGTCCAGTTATTTTCTTGTGAGTCGGTGAGTCAGTTGGAACTGTTTCTTTATACATGCTATTTATTTCAACTTTCTCTTAACTTAAACTAAATAAATATAAAAATGACGAATGGAAATTTACTTAAAAACATTTTATGCCGGCTCTTATACATTTTCGAAGCTTGCTTGATGTGTCCTGAGCTTATCAGGTCCTGATTTTTCTGTTTATTAAAATGATTCATGATAATAAACGTCTGAGCTAAAAAGCCGCCGCGACACGCGCCGAATATCAAGTTGAATTGGTCACGAGTACGTTCTTCATGTCCTGCATTAAGATGTCCTCATACTGACGCCAGATTGTGTTTTATTACGAGTAACGGGACGACGATAAACGAGCCTTATGTTTACAATTTAAAATGTTACAACCGTTTCAGTTTTGAACAATATTAAAGTATGTCTAAAATAAGGAAAAAAAATAGTAGCTAGGAAATCTTTGCAGTGAAAAGTCACAGCTTTGAAATCTTATCTATAATAATATCAATGTTTGTAATTGTATACATTCCCATAGTATAGTTTATTTAAGTGAAACTGCATAAATTGCGACCACTCCACTCTAGTTCGTCTCTAGGTAAGTAAGTTTTAACGGTTTGAATAGATTTCTCAGAGATTAATTATTTTCAGTAAAAAATATCCTATATGTTAACATATCGGATATACTACCAAACTTAATCAAAAATTATCTAGTTGTTTTCTCGTGATGCGGTCACGGACAGACAGTCAGACAACAATTCTAAAGTATGGCTATATAAATGAGATTTTCCAAAAAATGTTTTACGTTCAGATTCGACTAAGTAAAAATTTTATGATATAAATGAACTCAAGTGTAGATGCCGCTTTACTTAGTTAACCCGTAAACGTAATTTCTGAATCGTCGGTTGCGACTACACAACTACACATATTGCGAGGAAACCACGCGCGGAATATTTGAGGATGCTGAGCTAAGGAACTCATTACACAGAACTTTTCTCTTGTGTTTTTATACAAAACACGATAAATTCTTATGTACATATAAAATCTAAAAAGACGAAAAATTAAAATTAATCTTACATATAGTTAGTTACGAATCTAATTAGCACGTTTAGACTCCGGAAACCTGAATATTATTTTACTTACTGAATTATTTGTTGCATATTTAATTACACGGTAAGATTAAAGATGAATACTTTCCATCTCATAAAAGCTCTTAGAAACGTCAGCGTCAGGACTCAAATGGTATTTGTTAGATGGAAGTTCCCGTCGCGTCTTATCAAGGAGCCTGTCAGCCACCTCGTAGCTTGCCCTTTGTTGTCGAACTTTATACAGAGTATAGGCTTTCAGAGAAATATTTTATCCATTGTAATATTGGCTTCAGATATCCCGTTTCAAGTACTCTTTGATTTGCCATTTCCATTTCATCGCAGATAATGTGTAAAAGATTTGAAACATTGTAATGAATGTAAGCTACGCCGGAACAGAACGCGCCGGGACGCCGCGCCGCCGAGGTGCACGCGCCCCGAAGGTCTCCGCAGTGATTTATCACTTCTAAGCCATCCATTAAAACGCGTTTACGCGGGATCTGAATATCCTGCAATTTGGGAAAGTAGTAATACGTTTGGAGAAAATCGTTTTACATAATAGGTATACTTACTTTTGCGCATTTATATAGTTTTAGGGATCCTCATCATACGAAATCGGTAGTGTCAGCCACCACGCAGGCCAAGTGCGGGTTGGCGGACTACGCATGTCTTTCGAAAACTTACTAGGTTCTCTCAAACATGCAGGTTTCCTCACGATGTTTTCCTTCACCGTAAGATAATTGGTAATCATGTTAAAGATGATTCGCACATGAAAATATCAGAGGTGCAAGACCCAGATAAAATAAATACAGGTTAAGCTGAAGGATAATGCAACTATTCTTTATTTGTAAAATTTACATTGTATCGAGTCTTAGGTTCAAAAAGTTGAGTAGATTTGTTATGTAATTGCTTAAATAGAGTTCGATAACGTTTTTATGGTTACGTAACGAAATAAACGACTTTAAAAAAGACGCTAGTTTAGTATAAAAACGGACAATTGCTCCACACTGCAGCTCAAAGAGCTCCGACACAGGACGTGGCTGCGAACAAATTTCTCTGTCTGAATATTCTTATTCTCATGTCGAATGTTTTTAAATTGCAGACATCACATCTTAAAACTTTAAATTGCTTTGTTGTTTAAGCTTTCCCATACAGCAATAACTATTCTCGTACGTAGCACTTAAACAGTCTTACTTCTTTAAAACGGGGCAGCATCAGCATCATTATTATAAATTATGTTGAAAATTGCTTTCAAAATTATTCATGATTGCCTCATAAATATTTTGTTTGTATTGTTACATAAGCTGTCATATTTGTGTCTTAAATAATAAATAAATAACAACTTTATAAATAATCACCTTATGGTCCTGGCAATGTCTAAATGTTAGATAAAAGTTTAACTATAATTTTATTTAAATAACTGTTTTAAATTGAACTTAGACCAAGTACGTTATTTAAAAGAAATAGTAATAAGTAAGTTGTTGTTTTAAGTTGAAGTATGTTCTGATAGATAGAAAGTTTCGGTCCTGCTTCCAGCATCCTTTTTTAAAGCCGGTTAAAAATATAGTCACTTTAAGTGTTAAAACGTACCGAACTGAGCGGAGGATTTTCCTCCAAATGTAATACGCGTTTTCGCTATCGCGTATACTTAATTTTAAGCTTTTTGATGTGCTTCATTTATTATATTTAAAAAATTCTTTAATTTGTGAATCTTTTGCAGGTATTTTTCATCGTGAGATGTAAGATGATGAATCGTCGATGTAAACAGTCAGCCCGAGTAATCACGTGATCACTCCGCGCGCTACCGCCCGCACCCCCGCCCGCACCCCCGCCCGCACCGCCGCCCGCAGTCATGGCACTGATTGGATTGCTCTGCGAGTACTTCACACACAACACGACTGAAACTATGACACATATTGACTTGCACATTTTTTATAATGATTTAATTTAAACAACCAAACTAAACATCTTTATTTTTGTGTATGTATTCTGCGAAGAACCAAACAACTTTTATACTCCTTTTTTTGTGTTGCTCATTTACAAGTACTAACGTTTGACCATTATTTAAAAAGTATGTCACTTTCCTTCTATTAGAGACACGTCAAGCGATATAAAAAAATATGGTGCAGCTTAAATATTGTCGGTTTTATTAGTTAAAGGTAACGCCAGCTCTGTGTCGGCGCGCGCTCGCGTCGAGCGAACGTTAATCACACGGATCCACTTCACGTCGAACATTCCACAATCAATATCACATCGCACGCGTTTCATTGTCACTTTTAATAGAACGTTACTGGAATGACGCCTTTTAATGATTTTTTAGTATTTGTGCTTGCGAAGCGAAGCTGACTTGATGTGGCTAGAGTAATTGGTTTTGCTTATTAATGTTCAATTCGATACTTCGTATTTCATACAATAAAAAAACAGGACAAATGAAGTATGTACAATGAACTTAATTCTAGTGGTGTGCCCCCCACCGGCAAGGCGAACGCACGGCGGGGGATCAGAAGAATACATACAGCCCATCAAGATGGGCCGCCACCCAGTACGTTTTCAATGCTGATAAAGAACGGGATCGACTTCAGACTTGCACAAAATATAAAACATACAAAATCTCTAACGAAATAACTATTAAAACGAAAAATTTCACTGTAAAAAAGACACGCTTTGCTTAATTTCAAGCTATTAAATGCGGAGATCAAAACTTAAAATGTTATTGCTATTGCCACAGGCTTTAGAGCTTTTAAAATGTCGTTCAAAGCCCGCGGAAAACGTCACTCAACTCGCACTTAGTACGAGCGAACGGAGCACGGCGCTTTAACAACTAGCATAACTAGATTCGTTCAATAGTAAGAATGGCGATGTAAGGTGAGGTGGACTGTGCCTCGGTGCGGCGCTCGGTCTATACACACTGCACTGAATAAATAAAAATCTTAACCAACAATACTCGTAAGTTGATATTGACCTCAAAAAGAAGTTATGAAGTATTATTCTATTGTTAAATAAAGTAATTAAATGAGCAATTTTTAAATAACTACAAGATATCACATGCTGGTGCACTCTGGAGCATCGATTTCTATTTTAATAGAAAAGTGGGTCGCGCTGTTGACCGAGTTTCGTTTGAGTCCGCCGCCAGGGCGCGCCGCGGGCCGGCACTGTGCAGGGTTCACCCACTCGATACCCGCTGTGGTCAGGGACGAGAAGTACCTATTTTGTAAGAAACTAAAAGAATGATAACACTTTTAAATGGGTTTGAATACAGGAAAACATTCTTCTGCCATTATATTCGCGAATTCAAGGCTGTATGACAAACAGATATATTATGCATGATTTGATGATTGCTCACAGATACGAATTACTTAAAAGCTTCAACCATTGTTAGCTAATATTTTTATGCTTATATTACAATCACCTGGTTGGCGTTGGCTCCGACGAATTCAATTAGCCAGGCGCGGAAAGCGAACCTCATCTGTCAGATAAGAAGAATTGAATTACGCGTTATTGCATTATTATGAAAAGCTCAAACTGGTTCTCGCAAAAATATACACCGGCTTCGCGGCGCGCGATCACACGGAGTGCTTGCATTGAAATACTTGAATGCTTACTCAAATAGAAGATCATTTGAAGCAAGTTTAATAACCGCGATTTATTTAAATACGAAGCAGTTCTATAATAATATACTTATTAGTATTTCTATTATATTTAAGAATCAAGCTTCCAAGACCAATCTTATGTATCATATTGTGGATATTAATTAATTATTTATCATTGTGTAGCAAATAATATGTGAAATAAAATACGCGAATAAAACATTAGCTGTCAGTGGAGCATAAATATCCCATCAGCGAACAACCCCGCAGCGAGACCTCCGCCGCCACATGCAGGCCTCGCGGGGAATCCCGAAATAAGAAACTTAAGCGTGTTAATAATACAGAGCGAATTTCAGCAAACTCATTTCGTACCTGCTTCAATGTATACGTACTCCCATTTGTTTCAGGGATTACAGGAAATTGAAATTGAAAATAAATTATAAATTCTTTCAACCGCGCAGCCGAGTTTGTTGATGTTTTATGTTTACTAATTCTACTGCATATACTCTCTTGTCAACTCCAACTTGTCGGCTCTTCAACATTCGATCCTTAAGCCGTAGTTGTATAATAATTGCAAGCTACATAGGTATAACATTTTTATACTATTTTCTAATACCTTTATCATTTACTAAACAGAAAGTATTTTGGACTGACTTGAGACTTAAACCCAGAAACTCTGGATAAGCAACTGCTGCCGATCTGCCGATAAACTACATGCTGGCCACTGCACTACCGAGGCAGTTAAACTATATGGTTGAACTACAACTATACTACTACTTAGTACATATTTGCTTAATGCGCGGTTGTCACCAGTAGAGGGCAAATATTTATGTTTTTAATCAAAGCTCATATGCACCAGTGAACCCGGCGAATGAATTGCAACGCATAGATATGCCTGGACCACAGGACTTTACACCGTGTCGCGATGGTCCATGTCACTAGTGCGAATAAATTTACATTTTAATAGTAATTTAAATTGTTTAAGTTCTATAGTAAGTATTTATTAAAATAATACAGATGTAAATTAGGAAAAACCACAAAAGTTTTACATACGCCAAGTTTCTAAAGCTCTTCCGGTTCCTGTAGAGTTTAAATGTTTTTTTGTTGTTTACATGTTAACAAGCCAAGTTGTGAAAATACGCTTTTTCAATACATTATTTATTACAAAAATTCATTGTTTGTCATATCCGTCGGATTGGTCGCGTTTGCCCGCTGATTTATATATTCTCGCTGTCCATAATTTTATAACACTTAAGCTATTGCATAGCTTTTATCGCGGGCTTTAAGCGCGGCGACCGAATCAAGAAATTCCATAACGAAAAAAAAACCTAACACCGCCCGATTTCTCCGCAGTCTGTGGGCTGATTTCAAAAAATTTTTCTTTTGTTCGGTAGGGTATAGGTCCGAAGGGGTCCCATCGTCACCAAGTCAGGATCTGATGATGGGATCCTAGGGAAATCGAGAGCAACTCTCAAATTTTACAGGCATTTATTACGTTTTTCATATATTTTCTAAAGCTGTTCAAGATTTTGTGATGATGTAAGGTATATTATCTCCTCAACGGTCAGGAGTTGAAAGAAAATTCTTTTAATATTATACGTACTTATGAACCGATAGTTGTTTTTCTTCAGGCTATTAGGTAGAAATGATAATAGAAGGTAAAAAAAAATTGTTTTCTTATCGGTCACCACGCTCAAAAAGTGTAACTTAAATTAATATTAAAGAAAAAAAATACTGCATAAATAAAAAATAAATAAATAATTATAATTGCGTAAGTTGATAAAAAATGCTATGCAATAGCTGTACTGCGGCAGTCCCCGAGTGCCACAATTTTTTTTAATACAGTATTGACTGTTAGCATTGCTCTTTAAATAAAATAATAGGTTATAAATTAATTGTTTTAGTAAATTCATTTAAGATTAACTTTAATTAAATTGTCGTGAGAACCTTTTCTTGACTAACATTTAGTAATAATATTATGTTGTTGCCAATGGTACGTGCTACGTCGTTTAAACGAGCGGCAGATATGATAATTTTTTTTCAATAACAAAACGTCTCTAGGGAACTTTATAATATATCAGGTTTTAAATAGATTTAAATTAGATTCATTGTTACAATGTAGTCGAAAGCTGAATTGAATTATACAGTTATACACCCGTACAAAGTTACAACAACAGCGGCATTCTCGTATTATACAAAAATGCTAACATTACTTTATTTCTTTTCTTGAAAGAAATATCTAAAACATAACTAGCAATAAAACCGTTGAATCGGCAATACAATGAAAGCTATTAACCCGAGGCTCAGAACGGCCGATCACGGATAGTACCAGCGGATACATTCGTAGAAATGCTAATAAATGGGGATGTTATTATAACTTGTTTTTACTATTAATATATTACTTATGTCAATCTAAAAGTTATTCCAAGCGAAGTTGAATAAATTGTTAGTGCTGTAATGATAATGAGCTCTCTTAAAACTCTGACTATAATGTACCAATAAAAAAATTAGAGAGTGTAAACAAAGATCCGTATGTTATATCCCTATCTAGCACATATTATGTTGATATCATTTAGAAAATTGCGCCATATATTATTTAATTTTTCAGACAGACTAGCCACGACACATCATTGTTTGAGCTCTTTCAAATATTTTCTGCTTTGTTATTACTCATATTTACTGAATAATTAGTATGACAGTATATTGAGTAATATTAAATATGTAAAAGAAATAAAAGAATTATTCTTTGATTTCTTATCTTATACTGTATCAAGTTAGTAGCTACTGTAAAATGTAGCGTATGTTAAATACAGTTTTAGTCATCGCAACATAACTTGAGCATAATATATTGCTTCAGTAGATTAAATTTTCTTTAAGTAATGGCGATACCGTCTGACGTTGCAACATCAACATTTTAACAGTTTTCAGCAGACAGCCAATGAACATTGTGCCAAGAAATTCGACACGCGATGTGTTGCAAGCTTGCAGCTCTGCAAATATAACTAGCAATTATGTGTGTCCAGAATTATTTTACTTTAATTTTCATTTTTAATTAATATTTTAAGCATAATGTGCTTTTTCTTCACTATAAATCTAAATAATGATAACTTTTATCAAAAGAACGACTAAACCCAAGTTTATTGTTTCATAACTTAGTAAAATAGGAACAAACTTAAAAATATTTTTAAAAAGGATCTTACAATGCAATTACACTTGGGTTACAATTCCTGTACCTTTTGTTGGCAACTGCATAATGTTAGTGTACGATTTAAATTCCCGGGCGCGGGCGGCGCGGGGCGGGCGCGGGGGGCGGGCGGCGCGGGGGGCGGGCGGCGCGGGGGGCGGGCGGCGCGATACAGAGATTAGCATATAAACTGGCGCCCTCGTCACTTACACCTATACATATTCATGCATTCGTGCTAGTCCGCTATTATTCCTATGTAGTACGTTTAATAGTTTTTTCAACGTAAAAACGGAACTTGAGTACCACTTGACTGCAATAAAAGGTTTTGGTTCTAAACTGTAGTAGTATCGCCTAAATGAAGTTCGCCTCTATTTTTGGATAAAAATATATCCCAACTAGGATAACTTATCGACCGAATTCATATTTTTAATCTTAAGTTACGTAATAACATGAGATTCATAGTCCTAGCTTGTGAAATAAATCCGTCCATACATTTGTACCTATTTGTTTAACTGAGTCATCGATTGTATATCATTACAATTGATTTATAACATTATACTTAATTATTTATTATATTATACTATATAAATTTAATAATAGTATATTTATGCATACGATATTATCATTAGATTTTATATATGAAAAACATCACGGTGGAAAAAAACGCTTTTCCTATTTCAAAATTCAAGAACGAATAATTACTTACATGTTTTAACATTTTAGTAGAAGACAAAAGAGCAATTTTAGCATATTTTCTTAATAACATTAATAAAATCTTTTTGTTGATTTTCATTACAGCCCTGAGAGAGATTAATAATTTCCCTTCACCGCGGATAATTATATTTTTGCCAGCGAATAAGTTTTCCAGATGTAATATTAGATTTTTAATAAAGATGCGTCTAACGCACAGTTCGTTAGATATAAGTAACAAATAGAGGAACCTGCTACTTACGTAAAATGCACAAATGACTTTTTGAGCGTGAAAACTCGAGTATAATAATAACATCATTTAATGTACAAGTACATTTAACAAGTATTGTAAGACTTAGTTCATTTTACATGTTGATTTTATATGACGATTTGGTTCAATGGTATGGAGTACGCACTGAAAAGGTATAATAATTAGTTTTAAGTGGAAATAAGTATAATGCTGATGATATTTTTACATTTATATATTACATGTGTAGATCATCACTACATAGTATAAAACAAAGTCGCCTTTTCTGTCCCTATATCCCTATATCCCTATGTGCGCTTAAATCTTTAAAAATACGCAACGGATTTTGATGCGGTTTTTTTTAATAGATAGAGTGATTCAAGAGGAAGGTTTATATGCATAACTAGCAGATCCCGCGGCTTTACCTGTGCTAAATCTAGGGAAGAGCCCGAGCGAAGCGAGGGCGAGTCGCTTATAATATAAATGAGAAAGTAAGTAAACTTTATCTGGCGGCAGATGAAGCCGCACGGCGCGCCCGCGGCCGCGGCCCGCCACCAGATATCTTTTACCGCGTAAATTTCACATTTCCCTTCTCATTACACACCTCGACGAAACCCAAGGCTACTAAAATATAAATGTTTATATTTTCTCTTAGTAGTCGGAAATCTTACAAATAAAGCACAACCTATTATCTGGATTTGCTATCGCACAGCGCTTTATGGAAAAATAACTAATACACTTTTTAGAAATAAAAGAAACATTTTTACATTAACCCTTATTACCATTGCACCTACCTATTTTACCGTGTTAGCTATTGAACGTGCAGATTATAAATCATCTCTAATTTTTTTACAATAATGATACTCAAAGTTTTCAATACTTTCACTCTCACTCAAAATGAACGAACGTCTAATCCAAAGCCAAAGTCATTACACAATATTAAAAATATATAGCACTTTCGAACTATCAAGTACTAAGATGTTTAAAACTAAAATACTATAATGTGCATGAAAATAAATCCTGCCGGCGGTCATACAGTATTAATTGCTTGAAAATTATTCGAGTTGATTTCTTTCTGGAGATAATATGTCTTAAGGTGGCGTATTGCGAATAATCGCAATCGATTTCTGTTTTAAATAAAGGAAATAGGTCGCAAAGGTGTTCGTTTTTCAGAAGATTCATCGCCCATAGCATCTGCGGGACAGAGCAAGTCTGGCTCTCGAGAGTTATGGCGCTGAGGGCATCTAAGAAATATGTAATAAATTGCAACATATTCAATGAGGCTCTCATGCTATCAACGCGAATGCATTTTTTAACTTTAAACTTATAATAACTTTTACATATATGTTTCTCAAAACTGTCTCTTATTGCAACAGATCAGAAAAGAAAAACATTTTTAACTAATTATGTAGTATTAATTATTACAAATCTGTCGGCGATCTACCCAAATCGTCATATTCGTAGATTCTAAGTATGCCGGCTATCGTCGTTATTCATCGGCGCAATTCTCGTAAATTGTAACTTGTAAGTAAATATATAAATTTGATTACAAACAAATTAACCTAAAATTGTTGGAAATCTATAATATGAATAATACAAATAAGTTTCGAGTTAAAAAATAACTTCTTAATTTTATTGGCGTTTACTCACGCGCAGCGAGTAATTATTTGAAAAAAAAAGTCAAGTATATTTTATATTATATTATTTTATCAAAGAAATTTAAGTTTTTACGTTAGATTATGAAAATATGTTTAGTTTTAGCCAATGTAAGTAATAATAAATAATAAGATACTTAGCGAGTACATGTATGTAACATAAAATTAGCGGGACTCTTAGTAGGTTTATGTAAATTATAATTTATAATAAACTTTAAGATTATGGTTATTATTAAAGATAGAATTAAGCGATATATAAATATATATAATACATAATACATTAAATAAGAAAAATAAATAAAACACCGATCGAAAGGGTCACTTGATAGTAAAAAAATTTGAGCTAAATCGTGTCATTATTCGGCACGGGACCGCGGCTCTCGTTAAGGTAAATACCGCCCCCGCTGAATTAAGTATAAATATCAGAGCTTGTGGCTCGGCAATTCATTCCGCTCTCGACAAGCAAGCAACATCAACTGGCTCTAAGAAAATGAAAAAAAGTGTTTTATTTGAAGTAACCTTGCTCTCTGCTTTGGAAGAAAAAATCAGTGGCACTGAACCGGTGGTCACTGAAAATCGGAGGCGGTACTAGGATTGTGCTACGACTACCAGGGTACCCGGGGCGAACGCAATACCAGTAGTGGTTGGCGTAGGTACATATACCCCCGCCCTGCCTTCTTGATCGAAGCTTTCTGAGCGAAGCCCTGACCGCAACAAAATCATTGCCTTAAAATAGATAGATAAGGTAGAGTCCTGAATTCGACAAAAGTAAAAACTGACAGAAATAGAAAAATAAAATGAATGAAGTATAATTTACATTCAATTTATTTTTAGTACCTAGTGTAAATGTACTGTGTATATACTATTTAACGCCTTTAAAGAGTTTACGGAAAGTATGATTTGTAAAATTCTTTTTAGTTCGCGTTATACAAAGAAGTACATTTCTCTTGAAGAGGCCACAAAAGATATTCCTTTGAGTGCAGTTCGTCGGCGAATCCGGGAAATATAAAGAATTGCGCAAATTGTTTTTCAAGAACTTAGCTAGAATGTTAATTTTTTACTTAAACATGACGTATCTGTTTTATTTCTTCATACAAAGTAATAAAACTTGAGTTATAGATTTATATTATTACTAGCGGACACGACAGACGTTGTCCACACGTGTAACGTGACGTATACACGTGCTTAATCCGCCAAATTTTTTTGTATAACAGTTAGCATAATTCTACCTACCGATTATAAGTTTAATATATAGAAGCCATGTTGAATAGATACTTAAACTTGTTTTAATTTAAATATTTTATACCGCAGGACGTGCGTGTTATTGGTTGGGTACGCAAGCGCAAAACAACATTGCCTAGCAACAACTTATTCATAAGTTTATATATATAAATAAAATTGAAGTGTCTGTTTTTCAAATTAACAGCTTTTCAATAAATGCATATTATGAAAGTATATACGGTACTAGCATCAAATATCAATTTTTAACATATTTGTCTGACTGTCTGCTTGTTCTGGCTAATCTCTGAAATGGCTAGACCGATTTTGACGGGACTTTCACTTGCAGATAGCTAATGTTATAATGCGTAACTTAAGCTACTTTTGACAGGCTTCAAAAAAGGAGGAGGTTATATTTTAGAAGTTTTATTCATTTTACTAATTAAGTTAGAAATATTATTGAGTATGTTATTACTTGAACTACACAAAAATGTTCATTAAAATCGGTCCAGCCGTGAACATATACGAGTAGTATGTAGTATGTAGCAGATATAACTGTATATCTTACTTGCGGGACTCGTAGCGACCGTCGGATGCAGGTTCCTTGTTGCGTGTGTTGTTACTAGTTGTCGCGAGTTGCAGGGACCGTCTGACGCAACCTACTTGTCTGGATTGCAGGGTGGACTGTGGGACAACTCTCTTGGATATGTAGTCTGCTTAGATATAGACCTGCCGGGCCGTCAGAGCATCGTGGTTGTATGCGCAAGCAATCCCGTGACGTCCCATTGAGACGGGTGCGCTCCGTTGGGTTTCAGTGGGTAGTACTGGCTTGCAAACAATCTGCAATACTCGCAAATGTAAGTTGTAAAATATTATTTCACGACTTAAGCTTTTTTTGGGAGAATTAAGTCTTAATAATCTCACCTACACACTAAAAGTGATACAGCATACTTCCGGACCGCGCATGCAGACATATTATAATAACATACATAATATATATTATAATTCTTACTCAGTCCAACTTGTACTTTAAATATATTTCGAAATATTAAGTACATTAAGTTAGTTATTTTAGATTGATTTAATTATACTCATGTAAAAAGGCCTGTCTATAGTAAATGTTCAAGGTCTAACGGCAGAGCCTTGATATAGCAGGACCGACGGTGTAACTTTATTTTATCCTCCGCATAGCTATTATCATTATATTATTAAGTTGAAAATGTTCATGCAAAGGTTGGCCGCAATAAGCATTTTCACGAGACACTTCGCGTAAAAATATAGTTACTGTAGCGACGAAGCGGCCCGCGCAGTACTCAGTATACGAGACCACTCTACTTTAAATATTTACGCTTCTTTTTCGAAACTATAATTTAACATTTTTTGTAAATATACTTAAAAGATATAATTTTTTCTCAAATATAAGGAAAGAAGCTTTTCTTAATATCAATAAAAAAACAAAGATAATTCTTTAAAAATTAACAATTACTGCCTCTTGTGCATTTTTAACTGAATTCTTATGAAACTTTAACTTTTTCTTATGAAAGTTAAATAGTGTCTTCACGCTACGAAAACCTACGAAAATTAATTTCGTAGCCTTCGTAGCACACGTCTACATGTAAGTCGCGTCGCTTCCATTTCAGCAGTCACATTATCATTTACGAATATACTTTACATACCAACTATTCGTTTCTTTTTTTTGTGTACTGAGTTGTAACTTCCTTTTCATGATTTATTCAAATATATTACGAGTATATTGTCGTTAATTAAAATCTATGTATAGTATTATAAAATTATATCTGAAGCGAATGGGAACATAAAAACTTTTTTGGAAAATTGTTTTGAACTAGTTATTATTATTAATACAGAGACTCTATAGTTTTAAGAATTTTGTCTGTCTAAAAAAATGTCTGTCGAAAATATTTCGTTTCGTAATCTATACTAACTGTTAACCGTATCTAGGGAAGAACCCGAGTGATGATCTCCTTCCTTAGTAACCTCATATAATTTTCTTTATTTTCAGTGAGTATTGAATTATTTAAGATAATTTCTAAATATGTTTACTCGCAATTTGTCGGCTAATAGTGGTCAATAAAGTTGAGTGGACTAGTTGAGTACTAAAATTTTATACCAACAGCTACAAGTATATATTATTTTATTAATAGCTTCGAATCGCTTACTTATCTTTATACCTTATTATTTGTATATGGGTCATTCCGTAGTTTCGTGCAAAAAGCATTTCCAGATTAATTAAGCTATGAACAAGAGAATTAATTTTGAATATTATTTGCCAATACACTTTCAATATAATCACTTTCAAAGTAGTATTCTAAATATTACTGTTTTTTTAATTAGTTTACTATAAAAACGCGAAAAACCATCATTAAAATCATTCCTCTCTGTGTCCAGCTATGCACTTCAGCTGGTTTTTAAGTAGAAATTTCATAATCTTTCAAATAACATCTATTATGACTATGTAATATTAAAACCAAACTAATGACTTATCGATAAAATATTTTAAATTAACAGTTAACATAATACAATTATAATAATGAATATCTTTAAATTTGTCACAAAAAAAAATTCATTACCATCCATACTTAAAGTTTTACTTCTTGTTCGAGAAATAGAGGTTTACGACGAACGGTGTAAATCAAAATGTACTTTAAAACGATCAGTCGGCTGAGGCCTCTGAGAAAAGTGGACGTATGCAAGTCGCTGTTAAAATTATTTACGATCTTTACAATCTTATAAGTGCTTCGTCCATAAATTGTTTCATCACATTCCTACAATTTTGCAAGGTAATATATAATATAAATTATAATTATTTTTAGGAATACATAACTCATTAAAAGCGTTTTCTTTTTATACTATTAATTGACTATTCATGTAAATAATTACGAAGATAACACCGAAAAAGTTGAAATTTTTCATTCATCTCCAATTCATTTCCGTCCGTACCGTCCATTTTTTTACCGGAAGGTAATGAAATGATTTGGAAAGGAATGACAAATGTTTATGTTATTTAGAGTTTCAACATCTCAGGATTCAAAGGCACGATGCAAGTCCATCAATTCGTGTGGACTACTGATAAAACTAAAATTATAGCCTTACGGCGTCTGAGTTGTTTTGAATGTCAAGATGTTAGCACTCCTTTTGTACATGACAAACATTAAGGTTTTCTTCATTTTGATGATTACGGTGAAGAACAATTTGATTCAAATGAAGCACTTGATGTCAATAACGACCAGTCATTAAGCATAGACAAGTCCATAATTAAAATATCTACATGAATCTAACGTTTTTGATAATGTAAAACTTCTCTCAGGTCCAATCGATTTACAGCTTTCGCCTTTCACAAATACAGCTACAACATCAACAAAGTCAAGACCTCCAAAAGTCAAGATTTTATCCGACATCCGTTTAAGTTGGGAAAATCGTAAATTTTATGAGACACCAAATATAAAACTAATTCCAAAAAAACTAGATTTATATAATTCTGAGCATCAGCTACAATTCGAATCATTTATTCATTCTAATGAATCTGAAAAAGAAAATATTTTTTTTATCCATTCTGAATAAGTTCTTGACTACGTTCCACCTGATGGTAAGTGGTAACGCAGTCATAGATGGTAAGTCGCACTAATTCAGTAGCCACCTATTCACTCTTGCCTTGAAGACACCCATATTGTAATCGGGCGGAAACACTGATGCAGGCAGGTTGTTCCAATCCTTAGCCGTACGTATAATAAATGATAAAGCGAAACTCTTCGTCCGGACAGGTGGGATGTCCACGACATAGTCACATACACGACATAGACACGAATATTGGTAGTGCAATGCTTGTTACCTTCGGGTAGCAACCGAATGGGCCGGCACGCCCCGTATAGTTCATTAGTACCACTCTCTCACAAAAGACCGGCGTGAAGTGGCAGCTATGCTGTCGCGTTTCGTCCGGTGAGTGAGAGTCCGGGAGGCCCACTCTCCTTCCCCCCTCCCTCTTCCCTTCATCCTCCGCCTTCGTTCCCCCCTCCCTTCCACTTCCCTCCCTCCTCCATCCCTCCCTTTCCTGAAAGGCCGGCAACGCATCTGCAAGCCTGACTTGCAGATGTCCATGGGCGGAGGTGATCACTTCCCATCAGGTGAGCCTCCTGCCCGTTTGCCCCCTTTTTACCATAAAAAAAAAAAAAAGGATGGAGACCAGCCGCTTGTCGCGTCGTCCGATGATGAAAAGGGGATGGGGGAATTAAATCATGTAATTCCTGCGCACACTCGCCAAAATGTAACCTATAGAATACACAAAGGCTGGCAACCCTACGTCGATCGAGGCTTTGTAAGTTGGCTTTGACCAGGGTAAGGTCACCAATAAGCCTCAGCGCAAGGCGAGTCCAAGGCTGACAGATGGCATTTCGCAGCACCAGCCTATATGTGACTACAGTATTCCACGCACGACTGAACTTGAGCTTTATATAGATTAAGAAACTGTCCCGGCGTGAAATACTGTTGGACCTTTGCGAGGATGCCAACTTTCCTCGCTGCTACTAGCCTTAGACTGAACCGCTCGTAGTTCATGTTGGGGCTAACGTCCATTCCCAACAACTGAAGACGGTCAGTGTATTCCAGAGGCACATTTCGGAAAGTAGGAGTCAAGATAAAAGGACTCCTTCTTGTGGTGAACAGGCACGCCTCTGTTTTGGTGGTGTTGAAACTCACAAGATTGGCATCGCCTCAAATGGAGACTGTCCTGAGTGTGAGATTCAACCGCTCTACTATGGCCTCTCTTTCAGACTGAATTTGATCTCTACTGGCCTGAGCATTCGGCAGGTATCTCTCTACAACAGTGCTGTCGTCTGCGTACCCATAGATACCGGGTAAAAGCAGATCGTTAATATGCAGCAGGAACAAGGTTATAGAGAGAACAGACCCCTGAGGAATTCCTGAGTTGATCTTTAACGGGTGAGATGAATAAACCTCAACCACAACTCTGAGTGATCGGTCACTCAGGAAATATTTAATTCAGCCGATCAGGCCAGGAGATATACCATAGGCTGAAAACTTGCTTATAAGACTCGCGTGCCAAACCCTGTCAAATGTCTTTGCTGTCGAGGGAGACAGCGATCGCCTCCCCACTTCGCTCAAGAGCTTCTCCAATGGTGTGGTTGGCACTTGGCATACACTAGAAGGTCGACCGATTCTGGCGAAACCCATATTGTCGATCACTGAGGAGATCGTTTTGTTCTAGGTATGCCATTAGACGATTGTTCAATATACGCTCCATAATCTTGCAGAGTATGGAGGTAATTGAGATCGGACGATAATTGGCAGGGTCCGCACGGCTACCTTTTTTGGGCACTGGTTGCACGTTGGCAAGCTTCCAGTATTTAGGCAATATTCTAGTCTTAAGAGAAAGGCGGTACAGACAACTCGGGAACACATGTTTTAAGTACTATCGCTGGTATACCATTAGGACCACAAACTTTACATCTAGGCGACTCAATACTCTCTTTACTTCCTTATTAATGATGGGAATTTCAGGCATTGAAATCCCGCGGTGCGGTAAATGTGGTGGAGTAGCATTGCCAGAGTCTAGACATGAATTTTGGGCAAAAAGAGAGGCAAGCAAATTCGCCTTCTCCATTGCCGTATGAGCCAGGGATCCGTCAGGTTTTACCAGCGGTGGGAGTGAGGGCCGACAGAAGTTCGTCTCGACCGCTTTGGCAAGGGACCAAAAAGCTCTGCTGCGAGATGGTTGAGCAAAGAGCTTTGCGCCAATATGTGTAATTCGGTCAAAACGAGCCTTCTTTAATGTCTTTTTGTAGGACTTGGCGGCTAAGTAAAAGGCTCTCTTCTTGGATCTTACGGAGCTTTGCGGTTCAAGTCGGTTCAATCAAGTCATATCTTTTTTCTTTCCTATACTTACTATTATAGATTCCTTTGCAACTGAATTGTCGTATTTCATTACTATCTCAGTTTACATCTTTACCATCCTACCTGATTTCATTACAATCCTTCTCCTTTTCATCACCATCCAATTGTAAAATTTCAAGGATTATTTTCTCAATAACGAATTGAGATAAAAAGGTGCCTCTCACATTTTATGAATCTAGTAGCGAACTTAACTGGATAATTTTCGAAAAAAAAATAAAATTTTGACTTTTTTATTTTATCCGCGGAACGGTAAAATTTGCACGAAACGGCGGAATCAACAATATACAAAGAAATAAATTTTAATTAGAACATGTCTCAAAATTCACGCCAACTGCAACATAGTGTACAATAAGACAAAACCTTTTTATTTTTATAGACAAAATAAATTACTTTAAAGAAAAGATCACAATGCTACAGAAAAGTAAAAAATGTAATGCTTTTACCCTGATGTTTTTAGATAAAATAAAAATACGCAAAAATATTAAAACGTATTGTGCGGCTGTTGCTGGCGCTGTTTGCCGCCTCTTAACTTGATTTGTGCTTGCAACTGCGACGGCTTTGACGCGCTCCCTCGTTACTCACATTGAAGAATATTCCATTGAAATAACACTTTTCTGTCAAGCATTAAATAAATAATTTACTTACTGCTGGGTTTTTTGTACTAGACCGTAAAAAATGTGTATTTTGTGACTTTTTGAATGATAAATAAATGTTATAAATACTTTTAAGAAAGTTATCTTATCTTAAGTAAAAATGAAATTTGTTGTTTTAAATGTGAATATTCAATTTAACTATCTTAGGTAGATGAGCCATATTATAATTGTCGTCTATCGACACACGAAGCATCGTCTTAGAGGTCACCGCGTCACTGTCAAATGTGGCCGTCGCGGCCGATATTAAAATCTGTCAATTTAACAAAAGAGAGTGGGAAATTGGGGCGGCGTTAATGGCGGCGCCTGACAGCGATTAATGTGCCCGGCCCCGGAATTAGAACGCGGAGCGACACTACATACATTAAGCAAATGATCTCCCGACACTCGCCGTCAGCCGCGACGCCGCACGGGGCCTGATGGCAGAAAATATTTACAGTTATAGTTACTGTATAATTATCATATTACGTTCCATTCCAATTGCAGCAAAATTAAGAAATTAAAACTTGTTAGGTTATGATAGGATTAGTTAAATTCATTCATAAAAAACTCTGCCCCTATTTGTACGAAGCGACTTTAGCCAAGCAAGCGTTATAATGAATCAAGTTCGGCGTCGTTAGTCCTCTCCCGCTGCGTCTTGATACGCCGTAATTACGGAACGCGGCGATTTCATTAACTGCGGGTCCAAGTTTTTGGGAAAATATAAAGTGCAGCGACAGCCACCCGTAGGTCGCTGCTCTGATAGAAATGGTCTGACATTAAGTACGTCTATTATTTATTTGCTTACAATACTTACTATACCATAAAACAGTCTATTCTAAAAATCCTAATTTTTACGTACATTACATAGCGATATGAAACGTATTTATATTTTAGTAATAACTCTAGTAGCTTAGTATTCACACCTATTCAACTGGACATAACAGAAGACATCCGACAGTCGCTTTCGGTATAAGTGCCCGCGTATTGTCTGTCCTCTCCCTTTCCGGTACATCTGCTCGTGCTGCCCCGCGAGTCTTTGTGCCGGCCGCAAGCAATCGTAGTCATTCAACCGACGACATCGTTTTGTCAAGCTTTTCCTGTCTCATTGAAACCGGGAGGTCTAAACTACCGTTATTATCAAATGATGTTTTTGTATTCATTAAAGACTCATCGAAATTAATTATAATATAAAATATTAGCTTTTGTACATTTTAAGTTGTTAATATCGTTATAGTATAGTTGTAAATATAGCTAATGCTTTCAGTGAAACAACTTAAGCAAGCGACATATCCTTCTCTCGTCTCTAAATGTTTGGCGAATGCTAGCCATAATATGATAATCGTATGAATACTCGTAAATCTTTTTGTCAAAGAAAAGAACGTGTAGGCCACTACAGATAAAATAAGACCATCAGTGTGCACGATATTATGGTTCTTGGTGGTACAGGTAAATGATACAGTAGGTACATGAAGTGTCGAGACTCCCCACCGGCGGCGCCCAGTACCGACAGCAACCACAATGGTGCCTTATTACCTTATTACCTACAGTTGCAAATAACCACCTTGCCTTTCTCATATACATATTTATTATTTAGATTAACATTGAGTTGTTGCTAATGTGGATAAAATATATCATGCGTTTTGCTTATCTTTTTGAAGTGAAACTTCTTTAGAATCGATGTGATTTCATTCTCGATGAAACGAAAAAATAAGTCCATAGTACCAGGCGCTCAGAGACGGGGAACAGTTAGTCTTACTTTAAATTCAAGTTTTACTTCTAACATGTGTACTTTGTACACACGCACTTTTTTTTAAATGATGCAATTTAGATTTTAAGCTCTTCATCGCGGCTATCGGTAGGTATACATCTCGAGAAAAGTGAATGTGAAATACATATTACAGCGATAAGTAAATTTAAAATAAAAGAAAATCAAAATAAATAAAAAAGTAACACGAAAAGCTACACTTACAACAATGAATATGATGTACATATATTTTCAAAATAAGTAATACCGTGTGAGGCGCGGTCGCCGCCCCGCCAGCCACACCACCCGAGCGCCGCGCGACTACATCTACTGAATTACTGCGATATCATCAACTTTCTTGACTGCGTCTTCACTAACACCACTTTTTGAACCAATGGCGCTAATATATCGTTCTCTTAAGAGCGTTAGTTAGTTTTTAAATAGCACTTAATATTTAGAATATTAGAAAGTAAAGATCTTCTCTCTTTGGCTCAGGTATCCTCTGCTCACTGAAACCCGCGGTATGACAAGTCTTCCAGCATCTTTAAATCTTTGAAGTGAGAGAGAAGTGAGAGTCGGTATACTGACAAAGTGTGTGTTTAAAAATATTCAAAGAAAAGAAAAACATAATATTTTTTTTTATGTATTTTTTTTCAAAATAATTTGAAGTAGTATTTTGAACTATCCGCGCACCAAATATTTTTTGGATTTTTCTACTCAATCATAAAGAGACAAGGAGTAGAGTAAATATATTTTAGATTTTAAACGATAGATCCATTATTAATAATATATATGATCCAGTTTAGAGGAAAATCTATTTATTTAAAATAAAAGTTCTTTTTATCTAAACACTCATAAAAATGTTTTCTCTCCCATTTCTACCTCCATAGTTCTATGGCATTCTGTTACGGGAAAATACAGCTGCTAAAATATTTTGATCATCCTGCAGACATAAGCTTTTCATACAATTATATTCGTTTAAATATAAATTGGCTGTTTAGAAAATCTTTAAGAGATTTTTTTTTATGGTAAAAAGGGGGCAAACGGGCAGGAGGCTCTCCTGATGGGAAGTGATCAGCTCCGCCCATGGACATCTGCAAGCCAGGCTTGCAGATGCGTTGCCGGCCTTTCAGGAAAGGGAGGGATGGAGGTAAGTGGAAGGGAGGGGGGAACGAAGGCGGAGGATGAAGGGAAGAGGGAGGGGGAAGGAGAGTGGGCCTCCCGTACTCTCACTCACCGGACGAAACGCGACAGCATAGCTGCCACTTCACGCCGGTCGGCACATCTTGGGTAAGGCCTTTCAATTAAATGTGTTACATTCAACTTATTATAATATTCTCAGAAAGAAATAACAACTTTCATTCCAGAAACAAATACAGGCTTATATATCTTATGATATCTACATCGAGTCAGTAATCCTTTTCATGGACATGGATGACATCTTTGTTTTTGCAATAGTATTAAGAACCACCCAGAGAACAAAAAGTGTTCATGCTAGTTTGATAAAAATCATAAACAACACGTGTGTGCTAAATGCGTACTTTCTATCTTTGTACCGTAATTGGTATTGTAGAAGGCTATCTTCCAAGTATTAGGCAGTGGTAGCCCAGTGATAGAGCGCTTGCATAACCGAGTGAAACGAGTTCAAATCCGGGTCTCACTTAGCCAGCCTGGTGGACTATGACCTGAACCCCCCTCGTATTGAAGGAAGCAGCAGTGGGACCTTAGATGGGTTGAATAGAAAAGAGAACCTATAGGTTCAAATACCCACAACGGATTTCGGAAAAATTCCATCGGCCCTTGACATTATCCCGTTATCATCAATCGCCCGTCAGTATTTAATTCGTTTTACTTAGATCGAGTCTGCACATTACGCGGGTTGTCGGTGGAATTGAATTTCACGCTCCGAGTGTAGTTAGTTAACTGTGACCGCTTCGTTGACCTTAAAAACCCGCGAATGGATATTTATGGTTTCGATTTCACATTTTCTATTTTTACCTTACCTCAGTGTAGTCACAGCTCATAACTACTGTCTATTTGTTCATTACTCTCGTATCTTATATGAAGTCTATGGCAATAGACATAAAAATTAATACATTATGTTATAGGTAACTCAATTTTTCTTCTATAGGAATACAACTAGTAATAAGATAATATCTTCTAATCGATATGCGAACAATACGTTCAGAATCAATATAATTTGAGTTTATTGCAAAGAACTCTTATTGTACCCGCATTTTATTCTTTCATTGTAAGCGCAACACTGTCTACTAGAGCCAAGTAGAGCTTTCACAAGATGCAATTGGAGACCCACTTACGTTGGTCGCCGACTCCCGCTTCTAGGCCAGATCAGCAGAAGCAGCATAAAGCTGGCCGATTTATAAGGAGCTAATCAATTACTTCAAGACGTGTAAAAGGTTCGACTTTAATATGATTAGTGTAAAGATGTTTTGATATGAAGCATCGGCGTACCTTGGCAGTAATGACGACTCTTATGGCATGACGGCAAACCGAAGTGTAACGCTGTCAAATCAAGTTAAGTCAAGTCATCTTCCTTTCTGCGCCACCGCTCTCGACTCTCTTGTGTGCGCGTGTTACATTGTAAAACAGGCTCTATTGAAAACACATATTTTTAAATATTCTCTGTATGTTGTTGTTTTATTAAAGTTAAAAATAATTAGCAAAATCAATAGATTTTATCAACGAATCTCTTATTTTTTCTTAATTTCACCCCATTTGTTGTTATGGTTACACCATATTTCGTTATCGTTTCACAATCATGCACCTATATTAAAATATTGTTTTACATCATTTTTTACCGTTAGGAAATACGTTTACGCATACGCACGGTTATGTGAGACTCACCACTCACTCCCTCACATTAATAACATAGTAAAAAGAATGACAAAGTAGGGCATCTTCGGCCCAATCCGCGATATAGTTACCTGTCATAGTTACCATAGTTGCCTGTCACAGGGTTGTCACTGTAGCTAAATTTTAATTCAGTGCTCAGAAATTGGCATTGGACCGGGAAGTGTGTTATTAAAAAATATTTATCATTTATATACATTTAAGAATGTAAAACATTTTGTTTCTACATGTTTATGATTATTTTTATTAGGCCTGTAGTTATACTTGCTTAACTGATATATCAGTAGAAAATAGTATTAAAAATGTTTGTTTGTTAGATTTATCTCGAAATGTATTTGTGTAAATAAATAAAATAAATTCTTTAATTTATTGCGTTTACAAAAACATAAATATGCTATTAGTAAAAATTAAAAAAAAATTAAAGTATATTAATAAAATCATATCACATCCTGCCCATCCACGAGCACCGCCCCCTTACTGCTGTGCCAAACATAACGATTACTACGATTGTGCCACAGATTACAAATAATCGGAAAAAATCAATGTAAATATTTAAATAAGGTGTAATATGTTATTTAATCAGGAAGACAACAAAATTAACATTATGTAAAGTTTTACTTTCTTCTTATTATAATCATACAATTAATAAAACAACTAATCAGTTTAATTCCTTTTATTAACATGATTCGTCACAATCATCATTTATACTAGATTTAGATTTGTCCGATGAGGAGTCTTCAGTTATATTAAATATTAACTCTTGTGTGCATAAATAATCAAATGCAATGTCACGGTCCAAATCAGACATTATGATTCTCTTAGTTCTCTCCACCACACTTAATTTTTACGAAAGTATTATTTATTTTCATATTAATAAATATAAAAATAAATATTATTTTATATTTAAAAAATAAGAAATATCGATTATTACGTCCTTTTGACTATATATTGTCACTATAGCTTGTCAGTCGTCGAGATGTCAAAAAACCATTAACAAAATGGACAAACTATAGCTATAAGTGATTTGTTTACCTTTTCTGTTCAGTAGGTAATCTGAACAAACACAACTCTGGAATCGATGAAGAATTTAGACACCCAAACACACAGCAATAAGTTCTTCTACGAATGTCACACATTTTTCATATAGTGAAAAACCGTGACGCGCGAAACATGTGCGGTGTCAGCCTTGACTGGCGCACATAGAGAAAAGTAATATTATACTTTTAATATAGAGCCCTCTCTACCGTTTCTTTTGCCAACACGAAACTAGCGCCATCTGTAATTTTTCACCCAATGGCCTATACTAGTCCTTCTGATATTATAAAAAATATATTTAAAATTAAAGTCGATTGATTCTAAATATGTAAATATAGTGATGATAATTATATCTATTAACATTAAAATAATAAAAGCAAGAAAAGTGTATACTAAATATATCACCATATTTACAAATTTAAAATCGATCTACTTAAATTATTAAGTAGGGTTGAAGACTGTCGTTCTATGTAAAAATAATACAAGAAAATGTTATTTTTAAACTTTATTTTGTATATTTTTAGCGTAGTACAGATATTGTTGTTGTATAACACAACTCGCCGCGCGTGGCATTACGCAAAATAAAATCTTACCTCTGGTCATACAGACACCCAAAGACACAACGGATTAATATTGCTTAAACTAGACAACACAAAATAAAGCGACCTTTAGACTGCTTATTTAAAATAGTGTCAATATCATATAACTAAATTAAACCCAACTAAATTTTAAGATATTTAATATTTTTATTAACCGTCAAAATGAAAAAAATTATAGAAGTTTAAAATGTCAAAAAACAAAACAATGTTGCAAGCAATCCAATTCACGCATTTGTATAAATTTATTATTTGTTTGAAATGCTGGTTCCCTAAAAAGTAATAATGAAATATATCGATTCAAATATTTAAATTGTTATTTTAAGCAATGAACAGTATTATTTTTATGTGACATTATGCTTATTTTTCTCAAAAATTTAATAATTTTTTGCATGCAAATTTGTTTGGTATGCGTGTACTGGACTGCTGGATTGACGATTGCGACCGTAGCGACATCTCTTACTATGACTTATAGTCGCTGATAAATATAAGCAAAAGTTTTGGGCGACGAGAAATAGATGACACTACCAATTTTTTATCTGTTGTCGAAGTTCTAAGTTTCCAGCCCCTGCTGGCGCACTGATATACGGTTCGAGATATTGTTTGAGTGTGCGTGCGGCAACGTAAAGATACTATGACGCACACATACAAGCCGCGCGCGGTGCGTTTGTATGAAGATGCCTTACTTTGTCTATTCTTTATACTATGTTAATAATAGAGCATGCATTACAAAGTCGAAAGTCGCAAGACTGCCGGAAACTTGGCATTGGCTCATATTAGAACTATAATATAATATTATTTATTCTTTCGTGAAACATAACCAAAAGCGAGCGAGTCCTCTTGGCATGTCTGTCGTAATAAGGAAGCTATTAAGCGTCGAGGTTCTGTAACAGTTTCCTGTATATACATTTTTAAATTTTATTTAAAACTTTATGAATTTTATTTAACTTTATTGGTTTATTGCTTAATTGCTATTCACCGGGACTTCAATAATATAATAAAGTTTTGCACTAATTATGATGAGAACTTTTTTTAGAGGTTGTTTTAGTCGAAGCATAAGTCAAATCAAGTTTAGATTTTATATATTTCTACATGTCGATCCATATTCTACAAGTACTTTGTATTTCGTTTATGTATAACTAGAAAACCATTCGACGCATTCGTATGAAATGTTTTTACATTTAGGCGATGAAAAAATAATAGACCAAAGATTATTTATTATATTTTATATCAAGTGGTCGTCAAGGTAAATAATCCATATAAAACCTAATGATGGCACTCATATAACTTCTATTTTTCATATAAAGGGCGAACCGTATACTTTTAAAAACGTTGAATTTAATAAATGTGTATAACTGGATCTTGGTTTAGCATCTCATGGTTAAAATGAAACCAAGATAGAGCAAACATCATTTTTCTACTTTACTATGCACGCACAAAACGGATACTATAATATCTTCTCAGCCGCCTCATCTTTATTGAGTTTATTTGTTATATGAAGCACAATGATGCTTTATGCTCTAAGTCACGAGAATTAAAGAGTAATAAGCTAAAACATAGTATAAATAAATCAAATTCTAAATTATGATTCGTATCAAGCAAAACTGAAATTCATTCTTTTGCGGCATTGGAACATTGTATTTTTCTAAAATATACGTAGGTACATGATACGTACATATTAATTAATTTTTGTCCATAAGTATGCAAATCAGATTAAAATTTTGATTGCAAGTAAGTAACAGGTAACATATTATAATAGGTAACCTACATGTAAGTAAATTAAAATTGAGGTCTGTTTTTAATTTCAATTTAACACTAAATGCATAATATGAAAGTATATACGGTACTTACATCAAAAACCAATTTTTAAAATGTTTGTCTGATTTTGACGGGACTTTCACACGCAGATAGCTAATTTGTAAAGGCGTAACTTAGGCTACTATTGTTTTATTCGAAAATTAAAAAAACCGTTTAATTTGTTTTAATATACGCTCAGCGAAGCGGGCCGGGTTAGTTGTAGATAATAGAAATGATAAAAAATAATTTGCAAGTAGCTTACTGAAAACACCGATGAAAATAGCAATGTGTTAATCCAGGCCATAAGCCAAGGCTTGATACCCTCACGGCTGCGTGAAGCAGTAACATCCTCATTAAATCGCACGCACCTTGGTATTACATAGACAAAAATATATCTCATTAAATAAACTTTGGCTACTACTTACATACTGAGGAGAAGGGACCATCCACTTATAGCATCGGCGCAAAGATATGGGGTAAGTTGTAATTGATTCATCGCAACGAGGAAATGAGATGGCGCGCCGCAGCGATGCCTCCTCTATACTTCCGCCTGCGCGTCCGCTCCCCGCCTGCGAGCTCGCAAGATATCGGGACTATATTCATATAATTACCGGCTGTCATCTGAGACGACGGCGGAATTCAAGTAGCACGCTATTAGATTGTACTATTTAATTTTTTTTTCATTATATTTTGATAATTATACTCCTACTATTGTTCTAAGAAAGTGTTAACATTTTAGTTTAGTAGATTAAAGTTATAGTACGAAAAGTAATTATTGAATTCCCCCTTAATATATAATAATAATCGTTTGAAAATATTTTTTTAATAGGTAATGAGCGTTGAATAATGTTATCATTAAACGGGAAAAATGTTTATGTGTAAGATTTACTGTCCAACTTTCTACTGTATTTGTTTAAACAAAGTAGATACAAGTCAAACTTTATTTCTTCATACGACAATAAGTACCTACCGTATTTTATTTCTGAAAAATCGATTTAATACTTACATATTTTTACTTGTTAATATTAAAATTGAATGCAAACTCTAAAAAGTGGTATTTTTAGCTTTAAATATATCATAGTTACAAATTTTAAGGAAGAGAAAGATATTATCCTGCAATAGAATATTTATAAAGTATAACAATTACATAATATATAATATTACACATATAAGTTAAATTATTCTCACAATCATATTGATAATGTACATGGAAAATATTAAAGTCGAACGATCACGTGTAAAATAAGCTATTGAGGTGTAAACGCGTAGCGTCGTAGCAGCGTAGCAGGCGTGGTGTCGTCGCGGCCGGCCGGGGCGGGCTACGGCGGGCGGGCGGCGGGCGAGGGCGGGGGCGGGGCGCGCAGGCCGCGGGGCGCCGCCGCGTCGCTCAGTCGCTGTGAAGCGAGCGCCGCGACTCGTTGACTGCGTCCTCCCCGCTCCGCACCGCTACCATGCACTGACAGCCGCGACGCGACCCACGCGAGTGCCCGCCGCAACCGCTCGCCACTACTGTGGAGTTGTATGGAATTTGTGCGTCAGTGAAGACTCGTTAAATATGTTTTTATTTTAATAAAATCCTTCAAAAAATAAAAGAAAAGGGTTAGTAAAATAAAAAAAACTAAATTTTAAATTATTATACGAGTAAAACATGTGCATGTGTCGAGTTACATACAAGTAAAGTGAAAGAAAGTCTAAATAAAAACCAAGTACCACTATGCTCAGGCTTTAGTGAAAAAAGTATACGTAACTAATCAGTATAAGAATCTTTTTGCACGTGGCTGAGTACTGTTTTTGCCAAACTTAACGAGTCTAAACATAATATGCGACACAAATGTTTGCATTTTATGAAATAAAACAGTTCCCTACTCTATGGAGATACTCGTATTACAATTTATATTATATAATAAGAAAAAAAAACAATCTCAAGGAAGAAGATCGTTGCGACAGATCGCCATAAGTGATTTTCTGTATTAACACTTGTTTTTACACACGTCTTCTTACACAGAATAAACGGTTTATAGTGATTTTTCAACTAGAGTTCGTACCTGCTTATTTAATTTAATATTTTATTTACATTATCTTCTTTTGCTTAAAATGTATGTAATATATTAGGTGCATATAACGCATTTTTTATCTTATAAAACCCAAGATTAATAAACAACGATAAGAAATTCTTCAATATGTCTCACGTAAAGTTCGATCGTTAGGAACGATAAAAGGCTCCTGCCGTCTGCGTTAAAATAATTCGACGTTCGCTATTAATTTATTTAAAAATTCAATATATTTTTGCCAGTTAATATATTTTGAAATTCAAACAGTTTCAAGGAGTGGATAGATTTTTATTTTAGAACGTTTTCACTTTCTGTTGATTGTAACGAATTGTATCACTATTTTTTATATATTATACACATCTAACATACTCGTTACCTGCATGTTCGAGAGAACAGAAGAAAAGTTTTCGAAAGGCATACTCGTATAATACTTTATTATATATTTCCTTATAATGTTATTGAAAAGCTATACACGAGTACATAGAGTGGTTCTAATATTTTACTTATGTATAACAATCATAATAATTGTAAATATGCCACAACAATAAAATTTATCAGTATTTAATGAGCTTCTACGCATTTTAAAAGGATCTCCATATTGATCTGAAGATCATCTGATCTACCTACTCAAGGGCATTTAGTTTCCTTTTCGTAATTTTGTAGTTTTTAGTTTGATGCAGAAATACAAGACATTGTATAGCCTGCTAAATTGCATTCTTACTTTGTAACGAAACATTTTTTTAGTACCTATTCTAGTAATGGTTTTAAATTCAACAGCAATTAAATGCATATTTGTGTATTATAAAATACATTTGCAATTAGAATATATCGACAATTGCTTTAAACTTCCTTCTTCGTACACTTTAGGCCTTCGTGCTTTTACAAACATACTTTTACAATTTATATTTTTGGCAGTAGGAATTTGATTTTATACAAAAGCGACAATAACTCAGTACTTCCGTAAATTCCGTTTTTGTTGTTTTAATTCCATGAAATATAAAGTATCTGCTTATTTATTTAACGGAACATTCCCTAGGTGGCTCGACATGAGCAAAGTTTATGTATCACAATACTTTTTGAGAAAGTGTCTCCATTGTCACTAATATTTTCTTTTTTTACGACAAATAATATTATGCTTGCTCAATCCTTTCTTTTGTCTGCAAAAATATCATGCACTACTTCGAAATATCGTATTTTTATTTGAGTAAACATAGCGTTACATGAAACCTTTTTGATCATCTTAAATGGCTCCCGAATCCTGATCAACCCGACCGCCCACATATGAACATCATTTCATTATAATTCAACATTTTCAACGACTCCAATAGTTCTCTTTTCTTCGTTCTCATTTTGGAATTTTTTAGACGACACGTTTGGCGCAATTTGTAGTGACACTACTTTCTTGCGCCAGCGATCGCGGGTTCGAGTCCCGCTGGGGGCATCCATTTGTTAAACTCGGATATTTGTACTCCAGTCATGGGTGTTTATATTTATAATATGTATGTATTTAAACTTATATATGTAGTATATCAACTGTCTGGAATCCGTAACACAAGCTTCCTTCGTAGCTTACCACGGAACTTGATGGCGCTGTGTGCAATAATGTTCTAACATATTTAAAAAAAATGTTCCTACTACATATTATTTCCTCGTGTTTCTTGGATTTTACCAAGAGGTATACAAAGTTTATTTATTGTCTGTTCCGCTTTACTATTAAGACTGTATATAATAATTAAACCTATTACTTCGCATGCCTGCAAATTTATAATATATTCATGTACGCATTTACTACGTAATAATAATAATACAATCAAGGACATGCTATATTCTTTGCAAACCTCCAACTACAGCGGTTCTATACCGCGACTATTAATATATATCAATCAATCAGCCTATTGCCGTCCACTGCTGAACGAAGGCCTCCCCTAATGAGCGCCAACTATCCCGGTCCTGGGCAGTTCGTATCCATCCACTGCCCGCCACCTTCCTTACATCATCGGTCCATCGTGCTGCAGGGCGTCCTACACTACGCTTGCCTAAACGCGGTCTCCACTCTAACACGTGTCGGCTCCATCGACCATCAGTACGTCTGGAGACATGACCGGCCCACTTCCACTTCAGCGAGCTAATTCTACGCGCGATGTCGGTTACTTTAGTTCTCTGGCGAATGACTTCATTGCGAATTCTATGTGCCAGAGAAACCCCAAGCATCGCGCGTTCCATTGCTCGCTGAGCTACCTTGAATTTGTGAACCAGTCCCACGGTAAGTGTCCACGTTTCGGCTCCGTACGTCATTACGGGTAGGATGCACTGGTTAAATACTCTGGTCTTAAGAGATTGTGGGATCGATGACTCAAGGATATGTCGTAGCTTCCCGAAAGCCGCCCAGCCCAAACGTATTCTTCGATTAGCCTCCTTCTCAAAGTTGTGCCGGCCAAGTTGTATGGTTTGGCCAAGATATACGTATTCGTGCACAACTTCAAGAGTATCGCCATTCACGACCACTGGTCTCGGAGATACATGGGCGTTTAGCATGATTTTCGTTTTACGAAAATTCATTCCGAGGCCCACCCGTCTTGAAGAATCATCTAGGCTGTTTAGCATTTCTTCCAGATCATGCAGAGTCTCTGCCATGATGACTATGTCATCGGCAAACCGCAGGTGTGTTAAAAATTGCCCGTTGATGTTAATGCCGCGTCCGTTCCAATTGAGTGTTTTGAAGACGTCCTCCAATGCACAGGTAAACAGTTTCGGGGAGATAACGTCCCCCTGCTTTACCCCGCGGTGCAATTGGATTGGCCTTGTGCTCTGACCTTGTACTTGGACGGTCATTGTTGCGGCTTTGTACAGACACCTTAAAACTTGGATATAGCGATAGTCAATGAGGCATCTCTGCATAGATTCTAGAACCGCCCAGGTCTCGATGGTGTCGAAGGCTTTCTCATAGTCCACAAATGCCAGGCAAAGAGGCTGATTGTATTCTTCGGTCTTTTGGATTATTTGCCTTAGTGTGTGAATGTGGTCTATGGTACTAAAGCCTTTTCGAAACCCGGCCTGCTCTATGGGTTGGAAGTCATCGAACTTTTGGGCGAGACGGTTCGAAATAACCCTCGAAAACAACTTGTATACATGGCTTAGGAGGGATATAGGTCGGTAGTTCTGTAAAAGGGCATTATCCCCTTTCTTGAAGAATAACAACACGACACCCCGGCTCCATGCCTCCGGTGTAATGCCCGTATGAAGGATAGAATTAAAAAGCTTAGCGAGCTCTGTTAAAATAGGTGCTCCGCCCGCTCTCAGAAGCTCTGAAGTAATTCCATCCTCCCCAGGAGCTTTGTTGTTTTCTAGCAGTCCAAGAGCTATTCTAATCTCGCCCACGTCGATGTCAGGAAGCTCGTCTGTTTGGTGACGTACTAGTCTGGCTCGTGCATCATCCACGCGATGAGCCTCAGGTGGAGGTATTCGTGAGGAGTAAAGATCTCCATAGAATTTTTCGACTTCAGCGAGGATCTCTGGTCTCGAGGTGACGGTGGTGCCTTGAGCAGTTCTTATTTTATTCAGGTGACAACAGGAAGAGTGAGATTTGGCGAAGACTTTCAAGCCCCTATTGAGTGCTATTGCATCTTCAATTTCTCGGGTATTCGCTTGTCGTATGTCACGCCTTATGAGATTCTTTATCTTCCTGTCAAGTACCTGACGCTTAGACGGTGATGCTTCCACCAGCTCGCGTCTCTTCGTCATCTCGTCCAGAGTCTCGCTTGTAAGCTTCGACTTTTGTCTATTGCTCTTTGGTCGAAAATATTTTTGGCCCATCTCACGAATCACACGAATCAGACTATTAGTGGCGTCGTTAATGTCCTGTGTGGTTTCCAATACAGCAAATCGGTTTTGTAGCTCTAGCTGGAAGCTTTCACATCCAGCTTGCATCTGGGGCGTTGTTGGTCTTAGAGTCGATTTCATTAGCCGAGATCGTTCATTTTTAATATTGATACTCAGGGTGCCTCTTAGAAGTCGGTGATCACTGCCGGTTTTTACCCTGTTGATCACTGAGACATCCCTGAAAATGTGGCGCTTGTTGCATAAGATGAAATCGATCTCATTCTTTGTAACACTATCAGGGCTTTGCCAGGTCCACTTCCTTTGGGGCTTCTTCTGAAAAAATGTATTCATCAGATACAGCCCCTGGGCCTCGAGAAAGTTTACCAGCATTTGCCCTCGATGATGCGACTATTAATGAATGATAATATTTTTTCGAAATTTCGCGGATTTATTTTGAACGCTTTACAGAAATCATGGCCCCGACTCCCGGGAGACACTGAGGTTTTAAATGTCTCGAAGGTATATTTGTTGCAGACAGCGCCTCTCTCATTTTTCATTGATGCTCCGCTTCTATATGTCCTTAACCCTATACTTGGCAGGACTTCTTTCTTTCGAAAATTGATTTATTTTTTACATAATTATGACAAGTAAGCTCTAAACCATGGAAGAAAAATAATTAAAAAAATCTACAATAGTGTTGGCACTATTGTAGTATTTTTTTTAATGTATCTTTAAATGCACATTGCCTGATGCGTAACAATTAACCTTCAAATGTAAGTGTATCTTTAAAGATACACTGCCATCTTAATAAGAGAACACATTCAACTAATAGTAAGTAATATCATTTGGTAAAATACTCAGAAAATCTACACAACCGTTATCATAAGTTCACAATTTTGGTACTAAAAAATGAGAGTAGTCAATCAGTCAATATTATCAATTAATGAAATTATTTTTCTTATTGCATACTACTTAAGTTTTACATTCTCTACCTATCTTCTGTAAGACTTGTCTTGTTCCTTGGTGGCATTTTCTCCGGAGTCTGTTTTGCCTTATAGTTCTCCATGAAAATATAACATACTTATTTTTTAGATGTTGAACACGGCTACAGCTGCGTCCAATCCCATGCCTTCTTCTTTTTCCATAAAAGTATGATACCCAAAAGTATCTTCATTTAGGTATAGCGAAAAGTCATACACTGAACCGGAGACGCAGCAGATATTTTAAAATCACACCTCTCTCCTTTACAAATAAACTCTAGTGTATATTCCAAATCGTATAATCCATAAAACTTTTGACGTTTCCGATTCGGTGCAACCCTTTCAATTCTAACCACTCTATTTCGCGTAACTCCAAGTCTCAGTCCGTTTGTGCGGGTGGCTGGTAAAGGGGAAGGTATCTTTATGTGCTGATGACGTAGAGACTTTAGAATATCAAACTGACACACACACACACACACACACACGCACACACACACACACACACACACACACACACACACACACACACACACACACACACAACGACGTATCTAAAGGAGAAAGAGCGTGAAACAAAGAAAACGTTGGTGGCTCGGGTTTCATCCTAGTTTATAATTAACATAATAATGACTGATGTGGAGATATTATTGACAGCGAAAAACAGCAGCGGGACTTGATAGCTGAAATGATTTTAAGACAAGTTGAACATTTTCAATTGTTGTTACCTCATTGTCGCTATCTGATAAGAAATCAAGTTTTTCAAGCAAAGTCAGTAGAGGTAGAGGTGGTGAATTACAGTCCGAATGATTTACCGGAACATAATTTTGTAACTCATGTTCGATGTACCCACTGCTGTCTTTGTCTGATGTAGCTCCAGACTATGGGACAAGAGCCACCAGCAGGCGAGCTCTATTTTCTTGTTGAAGTCTGAGTTGCGATACTTGAAAAAACCCTTTTTATACTGATAATCAGTATTTTTATTATAGTGGTAGTATAAGTAATTAATTTAAATAAAATATAACATAAATTTAGTAAAAATAAAATAAAAACTTGTAGAAATAAGTGAAATATAAATATGTATTCCCATATAGGTAAGCTGTCAGTGTATCTATAGAGATACATAATAAATTATTATATTACGTTTAGGGACCGGGCTTTGTGCACTTAAAGATACATACTTAAAAATGGTACCATTATTATGAAAGTTGGGCATATCCATGCAGAAAAATAGCATTTACTTATCGGAAATACTATTATTAATAGAATAACTGCCAGTTACTGGCACAAAAACTAAATTAACTAATGAAAAACAATAATATTTACCTTACTCTACGCAGACGGTGTTACACGGTCTGTTATCTTGATGTCTACTAAAAAATGACTATTGCCAGGAACATCAAAATATTTTTCTTGAACTCTAAATAATATTTATTAAAATAGAGATATAAAATTAAACACGGTTATTTATTAATAATTTTTAATAATGACTTGTGTGACAGCAACAGACTCTATCTCTATACTCTCGAACACAAAAGCCAATTGCTTTTGTGTTCGTTCCCACTAAATTTCGTCAGGTGTCTTCTCGCTGATGTTTGCATCGTCCCATTCCAACCAAATACGTTTAGCATACAATGTAAAACTTTGAGCTATTATTAATTTCGATTCTCTTCTGTTCTTGGAGACTTCGACCCGCTTTTAGTTCAGCAGTTGGTAGTCAGATTCACAGTCAGCTTCGGGAAGAGTATGAATGGCTGAGCATTTCTAAAAGATGTTCTCCATCGCGATCTAACCAGGATATAATTTATTTGATTACGATGTTTGCTGTTTAGCGATGTTCACGTATAGAGCCTGCGTATTTGGTGTTGAAATAGACTATTTACTATCACCCGATCATTTGAGTCAGATCAGTTTAAAACCGTATGAGACGCTCATTTCGAAGTTTTCTCAAATTTTAGCATTATAGTCACCCAGTATTACTAGAATTTCTCTATTAGAGACTTTCGGGATGGTGGTATCCAGTTCTGAATAAAACATCTCCATGACTTCATCACGGGCAGTGCATGTAGAGGCACATACTTTCACGATGGTCCTGTTCACTGGTGATGCCTTTGATAATCCGTCATCATTTACTGCTACAAAGCCGATTACCTCTCCAATGAGTTTCACTGAATCCACAGATATTTTAGCTGCATCGAGTGATCTCTGTCTCCAAGATGTTAACTTTCTCGTGGCTAAGTAAGCCGCATACATTCCATATACCTATCGTTTGAATTTGGCGTAACTTAAAAGATACTCCAATAGCTGGATTTCCACAGGGAACCTGGTCTCCTGCTGCCCTGAAGCCGATACCACCGCTTGCCCCGGAAGCAAGGCGACGCCGGTTGCTAGACGGATTGCATGGCGTTCGAGATTTTTCTGATTTTACTTCCATGATGATGTAGTTTCCCATCAGCTATCACACTATCATTCATCACACCAGCCTTGTGCACCAGTTTATTTGAAGGTTATGTAGACCTCAGGTTTCTGAAGCTTTTACTAACAGGTAGCCCTGCTAGGTATAAGTGGTTATTCCGACAGAAATCGGTTGTCAGAGCCTCGTCCGTTAACAGGGTTACCGCGTGCAGGTGAAATTGACTTTGGAGGCTGATTAGATGTTATTGACATTTTCTCCCTTACCACATGGAGTAGTAATCTGCTGTACTGTTAAGCACCTACAAAATGGTAACCTATGGATGATAAATAAATGTATACAGTTTTAAATGGTTTTTATCATCAATTGTTTTTACCACTTTATACTTACAAACCCATAGGGGCCCCGCGCATTCTTAATCCGGCACTGGTAATGGTATAATATAGTTGAAAACTTGTATTAAAAATGGACATTACTTTTAATTTTTATATTGTTTTTAATAATAACATAAAGAAATTCGGCCCTTCTTAATAATATTATTTTGTTCTTTATCTTCTTTAGTAATTTATCCTATGTGTACTTATAACTTTTACAAGGTTTTTCCGGTTCCGGTACTCGAAGTGTAAACATCGTTATAGTGCAGCTCTCTAACTCATTGTGATTAAAAATCATTTAGTAACTATTATACACTGTTTATAGTTTTAAAACACAATTATAAATACTGTGGAACGGTGGAACTAAAGATTTTTGTGCAAAATTGTGACACTAAATACATATTAGTTATTACTAATTAAAATAGAAAACAACTACCGGATTGACATTAAACCTGTCATATAAGGTAGGTAGTAAGAAATAGTAAGAAATTGGGTCACAGAGTATTATTAAACTTCATTCACTACAAGAGTGTTGCCAACGCAAATTACAAATTGAACTGTTTCCGCTGGCACGTTACATTTCACGCAAAAAAGATAAAACTTAGTTATGGAAGAACAATTTCAAATCTTATTCAACAATGTGAAAAGCGAAATGCAGAAACAGACGGCTGAATTGAAAGAGTCTATAACTAACACAATAATGGCGAAAATGGACGAAAAGCTACAGCCTATTATGAAAGAAAATAAAGACTTAACCCCTCAAGAAACGGAAAAAAATTATACTAATAACATTAGAGTTCATAAACTCACCCGCCGCGCTACTGTTTTACGCGACTTTATGCCGCGCGGCGGGAAAAGATTAATATAAACAGAACTAGACTACCTATCTTAGTTCTGTAAACGGATATTTCTAGGTTAATAGTTTATCTATTTATAGATGTAAAATACTTAAAGCTATATCTAATGTAAGAATAATAAAAGCGAAAAGCGCAAAAAAAAGTTAGACACTTTTTTAGGGACATTTTTTTCCATAAAATCTACTTTATTTTATATTGAATTTTACTAGATAAGGATTATAAAGGTTTATTTATGATAATAATATAAAGTTTTGTTCCAGCTCAATACAAAAAAAAGGAAAACAAACTAATTCTAAAACAAGCGTTTTTACCTAAAAAAGACGATTGGCCGTAGTGACGTGACATCCATATATTTGAACAAAGTCGATAAGTGTCGATATTTATTTCTTATGATACATGTATTGAGGTTTTATAAATAAAAAATGATTATGTTCATAAAATGTTTAATTTACAATTAGATCTAACAATAAAGATAAAAAGAAAAAAAAATAATTATTTACAATATTATTATTATTATTAGTAAAATCTGTACATATAATAAAATTCAAACAGTCGAATATTTCTGTATATTGAAAAGATTTTGAAAATTGAAATAGTTATCATTGACGATACAGATGAATCAATCAAAGGGTAAAACGGGACCCTATTACTAAGACTCTGCTGTCCGTCTGTCTGTCACCAGGGTGGATCACATGAACCGTGATAGCTAGAAAGTTGAAATTTACACAGATGATGTGTAAAATTTTACTTACAATTAAATCCAACAATAAAGATAAAAAGAAAAAAAATAATTATTTACAATATTATTATTATTATTAGTAAAATCTGTACATATAATAAAATTCAAACAGTTGAATATTTCTGTATATTGAAATGTTTCTGAAAATTGAAATAGTTATCATTGACGATACAGATGAATCAATCAAAGGGTAAAACGGGACCCTATTACTAAGACTCCGCTGTCCGTCTGTCTGTCACCAGGGTGGATCACATGAACCGTGATAGCTAGAAAGTTGAAATTGTAATGTACTTATCGTACATCAAATTACAAAAATATGGTCCATACCTCTTCATCACAGTTCACCAGGGCCGCCTCATCACCTCTTTCGAGGGGCTGTACTGATAGGTCCTTTAAAAAAAGAAAGCAAGACATTAAGTGAGAGTTCAAAATGTACCTATCGTACATCAAATTAAATATATGGTAAATACCTCGATCTCTTCAAAAAGCTCCTCCATCTCCTCATCGACGTCTGATAATGGAACTTCCTCCTCCTCATCCTCCTCTTCTAGGATGTCCAAGAAAGTTCTTGGCGGGGAATCCACTCCCGGATTCCACATTTTGAAGCTGAAAAAATAACACAACAAATTACACACACGAATATATAATTACTTATATTTATAAGTTCATAATATTTATTGATATAAATTTAATTCATAAGCATAGCCGCGCGAAACACGTAGTATACGGCGCGCGCTTTTGTTTGTTATAACAAAGGACTGTTTTCGCTAAATATTGTATGGTTACTTCTTGTATTCAATATTATTATACAAAAATAAAATCTAAATAAAAATATTTCATTTACATACATACATAAAAATATTATATATAAATATTATTATACAAATTATAAATACTAATATAAACATAAAATCTAAAAATAGATTGCACTATAATATTTATTGATATAAATTTAATCCATAAGCATAGCCGCGCGAAACACGTAGTATACGGCGGAACGGAATTTAAAATTGAACAAATGACTGTTTTCGCTAAATATTGTATGGTTACTTCTTGTATTCAATATTATTATACAAAAATAAAATCTAAATAAAAATATTTCATTTACATACATACATAAAAATATTATATATAAATATTATTATACAAATTATAAATATAACTAACTAATATAAAAAGAAAAAGAAGATTTAAAAATATATTTAAAAAAAAGTTCGTATATTCAATATTTTATATAAACATAAAATCTAAAAATAGATTGCACTATAAAAGTATCGAGCATAAAAAACGATGTAATAGATGCCACATTCCTACGACTTTGACCACTAATATGGACTGCGATGCTATTATAGGCCTTAGGCATTACACATAAAGACTACTTTTGCTAATTGAATTTTCAATGTCCGCTACAAGATGGCGGCCGTGGATATAAAGTTTCTTTATTTAACATTTTTGTTCGTTTTAGCTTTGAATTCTTTATTATTTTATAACAAATGGGTTTGTTTTAATTGTAAATACGTATATTTAGTTACATTCACACGGAAATCACTTGAACAAGGCGAGAAATTTGACCGTCTATATAATACGAAAATAGTAAAAAATACAACTAAAACGATAAGTTTGAATTTATAAATAGCTTTTGTATTTATCAAGGAATACAATTATCACAATAGTTATTAATTAATAAAGCACTTACCTTATTATATTTGAGAAATAACGGGAGCGCACGAGCGAGTTGTAGCACTAACCGCACTGTCACAATGTACTGGTTGGATTACGTCATTTTTGTGTTGCCGCGTATATAGCAGTATTACCATTACGTAAAATTTAATAGTCAACCTAATGAACACAAGTTTTCCATACAAAAGTAGACTCTGTCTTAGTGAAAATTGGATTCAAAGTCGGATTCTCGGGCGGAGCCGACATGGGCTCTGATACTGTGAGCGGAATTCTTTAGACGTCACGTGACCGAGCCGAAGTCGGCTCTGCGCTGCTTGAGGGGTTAAAATTAAAAATAGAGAACCTTGAGAAAGAGATAGAGTTTTTGAAAAGTGAAAAAAAGAAAAACAATATAATAATTTTTGGATTAAAAGAGGATGAAGAATCTTCGTCAGGACTCACACAAAAGGCAAAAAATATATTTAATAAAGATTTAAATGTTAACATTGAAGAGTATGAAATAAACAAAATTTATCGCATTGGAAAGAAAAGGTCTGATGGAAAACCAAGACCGATTCTGCTATCTTTCGTCAATATTTGGAAGAAAAATGAAGTTATGAAAGCCCGTAAAAACCTCAAAGATGTGTATATTACAGAAGATTATTCTAAAAAAGTTTTGGAGAAGAGGAAAATGCTGCAATCTAAATTAGAAGAAGAAAGAAAGAAAGGAAATTTCGCATATCTTAAATACGACAAACTTATAGTGAGGGAAAACAACACACCTAACGATAAAAGAAAAAGAGAAATATCTTCGTCACCGCATGATCATACACAGGCTAAAAAACAAGTATTAACGCCTTCACAAAAAAATAGACGCAACGCATTTGATATCATGAGAGGCAGATCTAATTCCCTCTCCTCATATACGGCGGATAACAATTATTAACAATTAGCTATCGGCAACCGGAAAATACAACAATATAGCAATATAGAATACAAATTAACCAGAAACCACAAACCTCCCCCAAGCCGATTGGTCCTCGTGGGGGATAATGACCACGACCCTCTAAAGATCAGGAAAAAGAAATCGAAAGATATCCATATAGCAACAATAAACTGTCGATCACTAAGCACTACAGAAAAACTGCAAGAACTAGAACTAGCGTTAGATGAAATAAAATGGGACATAATTGGTATTAGTGAAGTGAGAAGACTTGGGGAAAAAATAGAAGATCATGGAAAATACATATTACACCACATAGGGGAGACGCCCGGATTATACGGAGTAGGATTCATGATTAAAAGAAACCATGCCAAAAACATACAAGAGTTAAGAGGTATTTCAGAACGGATTGCACTTCTTAATATAAAATTGCCTGTAGATGGTCAAGATGAACAAGTATGGTCTATAATCCAGGCGTATTCGCCTACTGAATCAAATAAAAAAGAAGATATAACAAAAATTGAAAAATTCTATGAAGAATTACGATCCACCATTGCAACTACATCCAAAAACATAATTGTTATGGGTGACTTTAATGGGCAGATTGGTAAACAAGAAAGAGGAGAAGAATTAACTATAGGAAGCCATGGGTTTGGCAATAGAAGTAAGAACGGCTCAAGACTAGTTTCGTTTGCTATAGAAAATAAATTGAGTATCCTGAATAGTTTTTACAAAAAGAAGCCATCAAAAAAATGGACTTGGATTTCTCCAAATGGCCTGTATAGAAACGAGATTGACTATATAATGTCTAACAATGCAAAAGTTTTTAAAGATGTAGCGGTTTTAAATAATTTTAATTTCAACTCGGATCATAGAATGGTTAGAGCAAAACTATCAGGCACCCGTGCCAAAAGAGCAAGGAAATTTCACAATAGTGTGAAAGCCCTTGAATGCACAGGTAGCACCGATTTACTTCTCAACAATCTCAAAATATCTCTACAAGATGAAAGAAAAGAAGGTAAATCGACTCAAGAAAAATATGACAGGTTTCTTAAGCAATTGAAAACAGAAACTAAAAAAGTAAACCTCAACGGCAAGAAAGACATATCATTTAAAAGTAAGCAATTATTACAAGAACGGAAAGAACTTTTACAACAAGGAAGAACAAACAGGAATCGTCAAAAGATAGCAGAAATAAGCAAAAAAATTAGCGAACAACTAAGAAGAGAACGAAAAACAAAAAAAAATATAACACTAAGAAAATATATAGAAAAAACGGGAGGAATAAAAAAGGCGCTAAAAGAGATGAATAACAAAAAAGACTGGATTCCAAGTATGAAAAATAAAGATGGTAGAAAGACCTGTAAAAGACCAGAAGTATTATCAATTGCTACGGAATACTATCAAAAACTATACCAAAGTTCAAAAGAAGTAAGAGTCAGGAATGAGAACAATTCAGTTAATGCAGATGAAGTAAAACCAATTTTAAAGGAAGAAACAATAAAAGCCATCAAGACACTAAAACTAGATAAGGCACCTGGATCAGATTTAATAACAAATGAACTGCTGAAAACCACGCTACCAGTGATAGCCCCGAAACTTACAGAACTATTCAATGAAATCTTAGAAACGGAAATCATCCCGGAAGATTGGACTAAATCAACAATTATATTACTGCATAAAAAAGGAGACAAGGGCGATATAGGCAATTACAGACCGATCAGTTTAATGTCAAATATTTATAAGGTATTCTCGAAAATCATATTAAATAGAATTACTAATTCGCTAGAAGACAACCAACCTAAGGAGCAAGCTGGTTTCCGAAGCAAATTCTCAACTATAGACCATATCCACACGTTAAGACAAATTCTACAAAAATATAGAGAATACAATAAAATATATCACATAGGGTTTGTTGACTTCAATAAAGCGTTTGATACATTAGAACATGAGTGTATATGGGATGCTTTGGAAAGACAAGGGGTGCAAGAAAAATACATAAAAATAATTAAAAATGTATACTCAGCGAGCACAGCACAAGTTAGACTGGAATCTATTGGCAACGAATTCCCTGTAAAAAGAGGTGTACGCCAAGGAGATCCAATATCTCCTAAGCTATTTTCAGCAGTGCTAGAAATGATCTTTAGGAACTTAAACTGGATCAAAAACGGCCTCAATATAAACGGTGAAAATCTTAGTCATCTACGCTTTGCGGATGATTTGATTCTATTCTCAGAGGACGCAAGAACTCTTGAACTAATGTTGCAACAATTGTCTGACGAAAGTAATAAAGCCGGCCTGACAATGAATCTTTCTAAAACCAAAATTATGACGAATTCCCAACAAATTGATACGTTAATAGTAAATAACAAAGAAATAGAATGTGTTAAAGAATATATATATTTGGGGCAACTAATATCTACAGAAGATTGTATGAATAAAGAAATAGAAAGAAGAATAGCGAGTACTTGGAAACGGTTTTGGTCTCTTAGCGAATGAAGGACAAAGATATGCCTATGAAAGGGAAAAAGAGGGTATTCGAAATCTGTATTATGCCATGCTTATTATATGGGTGCCAGACATGGGCACTAACTGAAGAAATGGAAAGTAAATTAAAAGTCTGCCAAAACGGTATAGAAAGAAGTGTATTAGGTATAAAAAAAAGGGACAGAGTTAAATTACAAGAAATTAAAAACACAACAAAATTTAAAAACGCACACACAGTTTACAGACAGCTAAAATGGAGATGGACGGGACATATGCTAAGAGAGAGTAAAGAAAAATGGACGAAGATAATAACAGAGTGGTATCCGAGAGACGGGAAAAGAAGGAGAGGTAGACAAACTAAACGATGGGAAGATGATTTGAAGAAAATAGCAGGTCCGACGTGGATTCGCTTAGCAAGAGACAGGAATAAGTGGATATCTTTAGAGGAGGCCTTTGTTGACAGACAAGCTGTTAGAAAAAACTCCAGTTGCCGATAGTAATTTTAGTAATTTACCTTAAATTAATAATTACATAAAAGTTTAATAGTTTAAGTAGGCATTTGTAATTGTATTGTGTATTTGTAAAAAGAAAACAGCAATAAAGGCTATTTTTATTTTATTTTTATTTTACTTATAACTTAAAATTATATTATACGACCAAAATTGTTATTCGTATATTCAGTATGGCTTGTTTGATGTTTCTCACTATTATTGCTTATAACGCCATGCATCGTGTCCCTCCGAGTGAAAATTACATAATAACATTTATCCTGTAGATGAACGAAAAATTGCACCGCAATAAAACGTGCGTTGTCTTAATATAAACGGAAGGGAAATCTAACCCAACAAACCAAGTCTGCGACGAGCGCTCCTGCCGTGAGCGCGGCGGTCTGCACAGAGTGTGGTGTTGCAGGGGCGGCGGCGGGCGGCGGCGGGGGGGCGGGCGCGACGCGCGATGCACTGACGCCATGTGCGCGCCGCGATGCGCGCACGCACTCTGCTGCTGCTGGCGCTGCTGCTCGCCGGTACTGTCGCTCGTACGTCTCTCGCTGTCTCCGCTCTCTCCTTCGCCAAGTATCGCCTCATAAACTCGGTGTGTGTGCAGGGTGCGCTGGGAACCCGGACGCGAAGCGGCTGTATGACGATCTGCTCAGCAACTACAATAAGCTAGTGCGGCCCGTTCTTAACGTGAGCGACGCGCTCACCGTGCGCATCAAACTCAAGCTCAGCCAGCTTATTGACGTTGTGAGTTGCTTTAATATATCCGTGCCTGCCCTCGCAGCTTTGCTTCTAACCATTTGTAATATTTTTATTAAGTTAAATTTAAAAAACCATATCGATGAAAAATGAACATATAACCCAATGTTATTTACTATATGTGTATGGTGAAACTCATTATTGACAGAAGTAACTGCATTGTTTCAGAATTTGAAGAACCAAATTATGACCACAAATTTATGGGTAGAGCAGGTGAGAAGTTATAAAACGAATAAAATACACTGAAGTACATTATGCAATAGTAATATTGAAATTTGATCACTGTACAGAGTTGGTACGACTACAAGCTATCATGGGAGCCACGTGAGTACGGCGGCGTGGAAATGCTCCACGTCCCATCGGACCACATCTGGCGACCCGATATAGTGCTTTACAACAAGTAATATCTTCCTGCATTTATTAATGATGATACAAATGTATAAATATTTATACATTTATTAATTAAATTAAATTCCAGTGCGGATGGAAACTTTGAGGTGACATTGGCTACTAAGGCGACGCTGAACTATACTGGTCGCGTGGAATGGCGCCCTCCTGCCATTTACAAATCCTCTTGCGAGATTGACGTAGAATACTTTCCCTTTGATCAACAAACGTGCATCATGAAATTTGGTTCTTGGACTTACGATGGGTTTCAGGTATTGTGCTCCTCGATCCGACTTATTATACAAATGTACCTACTATTTTTTTGTCGTACAAATGGATTTTGACATGCTTAAATCGCTTTCTAAAATTATTTCAGGTGGATTTAAGGCATATTGATGAAGCACGTGGAACTAACGTCGTAGAATTAGGCGTCGACCTTAGTGAGTTCTACACGTCAGTGGAATGGGATATATTGGAGGTTCCCGCTGTTAGGTAAACAAATATTTAATTAATGGTCAGACGGTGTAATCGTAACATTATGCAATTTAAGACGACACGCGCTTTCAATATTATTTTAATTGAACTTATTAAATGATCATTCCAACATTTATCATTTTAGCATTTCTTTATAATAATAACAAAATATTGTTATACAGAAATGAGAAATTCTACACATGCTGCGACGAGCCATATTTGGACATAACATTTAACATCACGATGCGGCGTAAGACATTATTCTACACGGTGAATCTGATCATACCATGTATGGGCATCTCGTTCCTGACCGTGCTGGTGTTCTACCTCCCCTCCGACAGCGGCGAGAAGGTGTCGCTGTCTATTTCCATCCTGCTCTCGCTCACCGTGTTCTTCCTATTGCTCGCTGAAATTATACCACCTACCTCACTTGTTGTACCGTTGCTTGGAAAGTTCGTGCTCTTTACTATGATTCTTGATACTTTTAGGTGAGTCGTCACTTCTTATAGTTTGATTTACATTTTTACTCTTTTCATCATGAAAAATGTAACTTAATTTTTGTTGAGATATATTATAAATATAATGTTTAAATATTACCTATACATATGTTTTATTATTTACAACAAAATCATAGAAAATGCTTTACAAATAATTAAATAAATTCCCATATCTTGCGCTTAATCTTTAGAACGGTTGTTTTAATATAGAAATATCTAAATGTTTACAATTGTAGTGCATTTGTAGACATGCATGATGCAATATAATTTTTAATTGACATCTAATCTATTTAAAACAAAAATATTAATTTACAATCCATGTCAGAAATTTATTGCTTATTACTTGTTTTTATATAGCCGAATTTTTTTAATATTACTTTAGTGTACAGTAAACTCGAACAAAATGATTACTCGGTTGTAGTATCTGCGTAACTGTCGTTGTGCTGAACGTGCACTTTCGTTCGCCGCAAACGCACACGATGGCGCCGTGGGTTCGCCGGGTGTTCATCCACGTGTTGCCGCGTCTACTCGTGATGCGGCGACCGCATTACCGCCTCGATCCACATCGCAGCCGTTTGTAAGTTTATATATAAAATGTAGTACATAATTGTTATCTAATATCTATAAACATTATATTTTAAAGAAATAGAATACAAATATATCCATTTTTAACTCGCTAATCACTGCTAAAAGGTTTCTATAACTGGATGAAAAGTGTAGTCCTTAGAGTAATAAACTTATATAGGTATAATACGCGTCATGTAAAAAGAACGCTGGCTATCAAGTTGCGCAGAGGCGATTTATCGACCAATTTGGTGGTAAGACGCGGGGCGCGGGACGTCGAGGCACGCACCACATGCTTTCCGGCTCGCTATTGGTTCGTCAGTGGAAAATACCATCGCGCACACAAAAGTTATTAATTACGAAATGATTTTATATCAAAAATAGAGAAATAATATTTTTAACGCATATAGTTTTATAAAGAGAGAGTCTGATAATAATGCAGTTAACAATAAAAAATATATATTAAACGAATTAATTTAATTTTTTGTAAGTAGATTAAAAATTCTACAATAAATCAAAAATATTTTATTAATTTATAAAATTCTGTTTAATAACATTCTATCTAATATATTTTTCAACGTACCTACCAATAACCAATATACGTCACGAGCGAAAGGTTAGTTCAAAAATAAAAGAATAGGCTTAGTAATTTCGTGTGCGAATGTACCCATGCGCAAACACACCTCCCACCACTTTCTTCCAGCGTTCTTTTTACGTGACGCGAACTGTAGTATGATAAAAGATTCGAACGTAAATTTCATTTCATGTGGAAATGTAAGTCAAACTAAACTTCATATTTAAACTTCCAGCGCGGGTTTAGTAACAAGCGAAGGCTGGTCCCCGATGGTGGGCCCAGTGGGCATGGGTTCGAGCGGCGCGCTGGGAGCGGAGGAGGGCTCGCCGTCGCCGGGCGCGTGCCGCCTGCACGACGCGCCGGCGCTCTGCGACGCACTGCGCCGCTGGCACCACTGCCCCGAGCTTCACAAGGCGATCGACGGCATCAACTACATCGCCGACCAAACAAGGAAGGAGGAGGAGTCGACGAGGGTAAGGTTCAGCATACCGCTACACACAAGTTAGATATCAATGTCATATTTATTTAGATTTATGTCGACTAACAAATACATTGTTACTTGAAAACAACTGATTAGATAGATGAATGCTAATGTATTGTTACATTGTAACAATACATTAGCATTCATCTATCTAATCAGTTGTTTTCACATACGAATACGTCCTGTGTTGAATAGGTGAAGGAGGACTGGAAGTACGTGGCAATGGTGCTGGATCGACTGTTCTTGTGGATCTTCACGCTGGCGGTGCTGGTGGGGTCTGCGGGCATCATCCTGCAGGCGCCCACGCTGTACGACGAGCGAGCGCCTATCGACGTGCGTCTGTCCGAGATCGCGTACGCCGCCGCCAAGCCGCGCCCGCCGCCGCCGCCCGTCTAGACGCTCCCGCTCGTCTGTTATACTCTACCTTAGCCGTCGCTGGTCAGTGGTCGGGGATCACTCCGCCGGCGGTGGTCCGTCGCACTGTGTTTATTATTATTATAACTATTATTGTAAATAAAATTATATTATATAAATAGTTTATACGACGAAATAACGTGATCGAAGATAAGTCGAATTTCTTTTGATAGAGACGAAATAAACTCGTTTGTTTACAGATTGCATTTCATTATCTCTTATGTTTGTTCCTATCGTAATACCCGGCTACTCGTTACTTAACTTATGTAGGTATGTAATACATAGGTACATAATTCCTACTGGAACACACATTAAGGGAGAGTGTGATAAGATGGAATATTTAAGAATTAAGATTTGAAGAACAATTATAAAATCTAAACACGATATAAACAGAATCTTTTTTTTTATTTCTAAATGAAGCACTATTTAAAAATCTTAAATATTTAGTGATATTATAAATTATTTGTTATGAATTTTAGAAAAATAAAAACAAAAATAAGTATTTCTGCGCGCCTTGTAAGATGTGGTTGTAAGATGGGCCAATGGATTCAAAACAAATTAAAATAAATTAACAAATTATATACCAACATCTTCCTCGAGAATCACTCTATCTATTGGCGAAACAGCATGAAAATCAGTGCCGTTGTTTTTGAGTTTATCGTGAACAGACAGACAGACAGACGCGATATGTAGTGATATTAAAAACTTAAAAAGTAAAAGCAATATCTTAACTAATCGATGTGCGCGTTTACACAAAAAGTTTTAAACCGATTTTGATAGAATATGTATTACTACGGTCAAATTTCAGACTACCTGAAATGTATGTAGGTAGGTACTGCAGAAATTTTTTTATTCTGACAGGAAACGAGGGTGGACCTTAAAATGGGGAATCATTCGTCGGTATAAGTCGCGTCATGTAAAAATAACGCTGGCAGGGGCGGTTTCTCGGGGAGCTTATTTTATTTTATTTATAATAAATAAACATAGGTATGAATATGATGAGTTTTATATATCTTACTTGAGAGTTGATTGATTCCCCCAAAAACAAACTTTTTCACCCTCTTAAGGGATTATTTCCAGAATAAAAACTAACATAATATTATATCCATCCTAGAGTACAAACTATCTCCATAATTTACAAAAAGACAAAGGAAAGAAAGGTAACAGACAGACAGAGTTACTTTAGCATTTATATTATTAAGTATAGATTCATTAATTACATTATACCATATAAAATTATTACAATATTATTTGAAGTTGTCTCCGAGAAGTACTTTTTTACCTTTTATTCGTTGATAAAATTTATCCCATATCACTGTCCCGTGCGCTAATAGAAAGTTAGTATTTTTCACGGAATTATCTATATTCACCTGCTCTATGGTATTTTTAACCGACTTCAAAAAAGGAGGAGGTTATATGTTCCGTTGTATATATATTTTTTATGCATGTTCACCGATTTCTCCGCCGTCTGTGGGCCGATTTCAAAATTTTTTCTTTTGTTTGGTAGGGTATAGTTCCGAGGGGGTCCCATTGTTACCAAGTCAGGATCTGATGATGGGATCCCAGGGAAATCGAAGGCAACTCTCAAAATTTACAGGCACCTATTATGTTTTTGATATATTTTCTAAAACCGATAAAGCTTTTACGTATGAAAATCATCATCTCATGTGGATGAGTTTATGATGGAAGGTAAAATTCTTCAACAGTTGTTTTTTATGTGTTTTCACCGATTTCTCCGTGAATTGTGGGCCGATTTTTAAAATTTCCTTTTTGTTGGGTAGGGTATACATTCAAGATGTTCTCACTGTCACCAAGTCAGCATCTGATGATGGGATCCTAGAGAAATCGAGGGCAACCCTTAAATTTTACTGCACTGATTTTTCGGCACTGATTACCGTTTTCATATATTTTCTAAAGCTGTTCAAGAATTTGTGATGATGTAAGGTATATCTCCTCAACGGTTAGGAGTTGAAAGAAAATTATTTTAATATTATACGTACTTATGAACTGATAGTCGTATTCCTTCAGGATTAGGTGGATTGATAATAGAAGGTAAATCTTATTAACGTCTACGAGTTACGTGGACAAATAGACGTGGACAAATCTCGATTGACTACTGTCGTTCATTTCAAAACTACGCTGACTTATTGGAGCAGTAGTTTAGTTAGCCTTCCAATATTATATTTAAACATAATATCTAATTTACACAAAAAAATTAAAAATAATTTCTTTATAACAAAAATGCCAGCCAAGAAGGACAGTTTTATCTTGTTTTTGCAATGAACTTTCGTACGGATATTTTGATTATATTTACAAATTGATACATTAATTAAATTGTATTAAGATTATTTTGCTTTGGCTGGCACCGAATCCAACAATAACTAAGTAATTAGAATTTTTTTTTTCTTTTTAGTTTCGATTTCTAACATTTTGAAGTCGGTTTTCATTTTTGTTATACGATGACTAAATAATAATATTAATATATTTTAATTAAACTATAAAAACACTGTGACAACCCTACGTGCAGCGGAGTACGCCATGTGGTGTAGGCTTTTAGTCAAAGTCAAACATCAAAGGCGTCGGCCCACTGTAAGGTTTTATACACTGCGGTAATACTAGATCAGATCATATACATGTATCGTAGTAATACCTACTTGTTTGACTTTATTTTATATTCAGACAAGAACAGTCCCTCAAAGAATGTAGAAACGAATGAATTTCGCTAGCGACTTCTATCGATAAAGCGCTGAAGATAATATGTATAGAGACAAATAAATAAAGTATTGAGTGGCAGGCATGTGCCACATAAGTTTAATCAATTCAATAAATTTTAAATTAATATTTGAACAATAGACCCAGAAACTTATCAATAAATTTATAATGTAAGAGTAGGTATTTAAAAGTTTAAACCATTTAAAACTGATAAAACTATATATGGCGTGAGAGTGCAACGCGGTGATGGCAACACATTAGATTTATATTTTATAAAATCAAAATCATGAAGAATTCACATAATATTAATTATAATTTTCTATAATAAGCTTAGGTAATAATAAAACATCATAATAATTTGCCGACAAAATTAATTAAAGAGCCAAGTGAGAGCACCAATGCTGAGTACATAGACTATGTAATTTTTATTATCTGTGGCGTAAAAATTGGGGAGTTAGGGGGACGGGGAAGTACTTATCGTTATTTGTTTATTTTTTGATATTATGATTTGTTAATTATATTTGTTTTTACAACCAAACTCCAAAGTAAATTCATAAAATGGTTAGAATGTTTATTATGAGAAAAAGTTGTAAAATTAATGTTGTTTAAAGTCATATTATGTTAAAAACGCGATTAACATAATCATTCAGTTTAGAATAATCTCAAGTGGATCCTTCTTCTAATATACCTTCGTATGTTTATAAATTATTTTCATTACCGAAATATTTCTATTCAGTATTCATTACAATGAATTATTTAAAAGTTTTAGTTACGTACCTACGCCATTGTGTAGTAGCGTCCTCATGATACAAACACCGCATAAATAAATTGTTTAAAAACCTATTTCGCAAGACACTTCATTTAGGTATTTGGTAAGTTAAATGTGATTCTTTAACTTTTTATCCTGATATAATATTATGTACTCCTAATTCTTCTTCCATTACATATATTTTGAATATCACTCATTTCTCGTGTTGTGTTTGACGAATTTGAATATTGTATTTTAATATACTCATTCAATCTATATTAAATGAAACTGGACCTGTAACATAAGATGAACTGTGATACTGTGTTGCTGTACAGTGTACCTTTCTATTGTAGACACATATTGTTACTAATAATCTTACTTACTTAAGAGTTAAGAAATAACTTAATTTTCTCAATGTTTTTTAGAAAGTCATATTATCCAGAAACCAGAGGATTATTCTTATCACTTTAAAGATTTCCGAAACAAATGGTTGAATATTATAAAAGCTGTTGCTCAAAAACTTCAAGATAAATATAGTTTGTGATACAAAATTTGTTGTATATAATAAATAAATAAGGTATAAAAAATATTGAATTCTTTTTTTTAGGTATTATGAGTAATATGTATATTTTTTAAAGTATTTTTTTTTAATCATTTATAAATATTGTAGATATATGTCATAATAATTATGATTAAGTTAAAAATTAAATTACTAAAAAATAATAATGACAAATAAATATTTTATTTAATACAGCATAATCATAAATTACTACAGCATTGCATAATATTATAAAATTACTATAAATGACAGACTTTAACAATTTATCAAATTAAAAGAATGTACGTAACTTTTATTTTAGATTGTTTATTTCAGATATTATTTCATTTGTTTTTATTTTTATTTCAGATTCATCTCACAGAGCAACAAAGACAACTCACCTACTATGTATTTAATATTGAATCTAAGGATTAGGGCTAATTTAAAAAAAAAAAGAATGAGATTAAGATAAAAAAAATATTAGTCCCGCTGAGTTTCTTTCGCCAGTTCTTCTCAGATCAGAGGTTTCTTCTTTCCGAACTGGTGGTAGACTCATGACGTTCAGTAAGAAATTGTAACAATTTTTATGCTGAATAAAATATTTTGATTTGATTTGATTAGTGAATCCATAAAATATTATAAACTTTATTTGTGACTTTTGTATATTTAAACTAATAGTTATTCAAAAGGTTTTATCTTTGGATCAACTCAACTGTTAATAGAAATAATAAATACTATATCTGAAAATAATGCATTTAGCTGCTTGTGTTATTAATGTAAACATTATTGCCATAGCATGTGTGAGGAAAGATTTAAAGTCATTATTTCATTTTAAAAGTATTTAAGTATCTGGCTATATGAGTACAAACAAGTACATAATTATACATTATTTAAAAAAACATACTTAAATATTTCTAGAATTATTAAATTATAATGTGGTTTTTAGGATAACATGCCACTTATGTAATCACTATGTGGAATCTTATTTTGAGTTCATGATTGATTAATGTTCTTCTTTATATTATATTGCAATTTGTAGACATGTTTGTATCAATGTTTTGACTGTCTTTTGTCCAGGGACAACAATACAAAATTCCTCATCAAGTCACTAAAAATAATGTTCTTGGTCAAAATATATTATCATTAGCTTTGTACTAATATTGTCTAACCGAGTTCTTACGTATAAGCAATTTTTTTTTTATACTAATAAACTATGTAAACGCTTGTCTTTTATTTCGCCAGCAAAATACATTAGTTTGGTTAGAAATGAATCTTACCACTGACATCTAATGTCATATTATACGAAACTTCAAATGTCAAGGTCGAGTCTTGTCAAAAGTCTATAGAGTGTTGAGTCGATGGATATTGTCTCTATTCTAGCGGATGTTAAAAATGTTGTCCTCCACCCAATGATACACGCACGCACTCTAGAATATATTATGCAATAAGTATGTACCTATGTATAATATTTTATAGCGTTAGATGTAATAATGACGGATGAGTTGTGCTGTGTTCTATGGATGATGCAACACTTCAGTACTTCTGAAATGTCGTTTGATGTGGTAGGTACTTTGAATGTATTTTCAGAAATAGGTCAGGTAGGCCAAATAAAATTCGATGAGGATTTACAGTTTTATTATTACATACATTAATTAGTTTCACATCACTTTATAGTTACGGCTCTAACGACATTACGAATAATCAGTGTTGCCAACTTAACACGTTCCCTGTGTATGCCCCACATATGGGGCACCACGAGGATCAGTTCATACGTGTGGGGCACAAGCTAAAATAAATTCTATGGCATATAATTCCGCGCACGTATGAAAGTATTTTTTTTTACTTGCATATACGTGTGAACAATGAATATAATAATTATTTACCATGATGTCCCAGTGAAATTTTATATTGGTTTTGCTGGTATACGTTATGCAAAATTAAACACAGAAAGTGACAATTATTTATTTATTAATAAAAACTCTTTTACTCATTAGCACAAAATATTAATGATATTTATTATAACAAGCCAGAGAAAAAGCTTTTTTACATTTCGTATCCATTTTTTTGCTTTTTTTCGGGCTTGAGCGGCAGTATTACCTTCTTCCACTTAACTTCTGTTATAGCACAAAAGTCAGATAAAACTGTCCAATGCTCTGTTTACTCGACAAATTATCGCGGCAAACTGATTTTGACAGATGACTTGTCACATAAATAAAATATTTGTGCATGCATTTCATTAAATTTAAGTATAATTACTCTTTGATTTAAGTTCAGACGTGTGTGACCCCCATATGGGACATGGAGAAAATTCCTCATATCTTATTAAAAAATAATAATAATAATAAAATCATTACTACTTTTTTTTTTTTTTTGTTTATTTTTATGACAATAAGTTAATTTAAAAACAAAACCCACTATACACGTATGAGGTCAAATTATTATTTCGGCTTGCACAGTGAACGTGTTAAGAAAAACCAAATAGATATTTTATATCAGAACAGGCAAATTTTACAATTAATATTATAGTGTTACAGTATACAGTAATGAAACTAATTAATAGGTATGTGAAATAATAAAACTTTGTCGCTGTATTGTATTTTACTATGCCTACCTATCCTTCTTTCATAATACACACAACACGTAATGTTTACTTAAAACAAAGAACGCTGTTGACTCATGACATTTTTCTAAAAAGTATTATAATTGTGTAAATATTAAATAGCTTTGCCCGTGTTTATGTTTTCCATCATTACTAAACTTCACACGATCACTCCTTAAAATCTTGATAAATTTCCTCATGTTCGTTTTTTTTTTCCTAAAAACCTCACTTTTCTAAACCAAACTTTTCCAAACCTACCAATTTAAAACCTAACTTCCTGAAACCTAACTTCCTAAAACCTAATTTTGACAAACCTAACATTTTTAAACCTAATTTTGACAAACCTAACATTTTGAAACCTAACATTCTGAATCCTAACTTTCTCAAACCTAACCATTTAAAACCTAACTTTCTGAACCTAACGATTTGAAACCTAACTTTCTCATACAACCCCACTTTTCAAAATATCCCTTTTCTAAACCTAACTTTCCAAACCTAACTTCCCGAAACCTAACTTTTTGAAACCTAACTTCCTAAAACCTAATTTTGACAAACCTAACATTTTTAAACCTAACTTCTTGAAACCTAATTTTGACAAACCTAACATTTTGAAACCTAACTTTTCCAAACCTAACATTTTGAATCCTAACTTTCTCAAACCTAACCATTTAAAACCTAACTTTCTGAACCTAACGATTTGAAACCTAACTTTCTCATACAACCCCACTTTTCAAAATATCCCTTTTCTAAACCTAACTTTCCAAACCTAACATTTTAAAACCTAACTTCCTGAAACCTAACTTCCTGTAACCTAACTTTTCCAAACGTAACATTTTGAATCCTAACTTTTCGAAACCTAACTTCCTGAAAGGGGGCATTCAAGTATTACGTAACATAATTTGGTGGGAGGGGGGGTCTTGTAAAACGTTACGGCTTTGAACAACGCGTTACGTAACATTGTTTTTTTTTATTTTTATTAATAAAAGTACTAATCTTAAGAAAATATTTATTAGAAATTATGTGTGATTATTTATTAAATAAATATATGAATAAAAAAATACGCATGTATTTCGAATTAGAAATCTATTGTTTTATTTATTAATTACTAGCTGACCCGTGCCCACTTCGTTGGGCATAATGTTAATAATCCTTTTTTTAGTACAGAGTGTTTAAATAATTTAAATTATTGAATTAATATTAAAAATTAAATTATCTATACTAATATTAAAAAAACTACTTTTTGTAACTTAAATATAAAAGTTAGACATATGATGTCGTTGACTTTTTTTTTTTTTGAAGGCATTTTCAAGCTTTCTCTAGAACTCAAAAATATATCTTTCATAGTTAAGGTTCGTAAGAAGCGTTCGTTCATTCGACCGTTTTTTTTTTTTTTTTTTTTTTTTTCCGATTCACTTTGCAAAACGGACTACCCCGTAAAAGCCTTTTTATTTTTCGTTTTTTTTTTTTTTTTTATATAACCTATGACACTCAGCAATAATGTGGCTTTCTATTAGTGATTATTTTTTTTTTAAATCAGTTCAGTAGATCCCGAGATTACCCCTTACAATTTAACAAATATAAAAACTTTACTTCTTTATAATATTAGTACCGCAAACGCTATTAAAACAATAACAAAAGTAATTTGGCGACTTATTCTGGTAGTTTGTGCAACATAGTTGTAACATTTGGGTAAAAAAAAAAAAAAAAAATTTCAGTTGTGTGTTACGTAACGTTTGTGGAGGGGGGAGGGGTGTACAGGAAAACGTTACGGCACGTTACATAGGGGGAAGGAGGGGTAAAAAAAAAAAAAAAAATATTCAAAATTTGCGTTACGTAATACTTGAACGCCCCCCCAAACCTAATTTTGACAAACCTAACAATTTGAAACCTAACTTCCTGAAACCTAACTTTCTCAAACCTAACGATTTGAAACCTAACTTTCTCAAACATAACGATTTAAAACCAAACTTTCTCAAACGTAACAATTTGAAACCTAACTTTCTCAAACCTAACCACTTCAAACCTAACTTTCTCAAACCTAACTATTTAAAACCTAACTTTCCCAAACCTAACGATTTTAAACATAACTTTCTCAGGCCTAACGATTAGTAACCTAACTTCCTCACATCTACGCTTCGAAAGCTAAATTTACGAAAGATCACTTTTGCTAATCCTAACTTTCTCGTCATATAAGTAACGATTCAAAAAAATGTAGCTTTCGAAACATCAATTTCCAAATTCTCACTGTCTTAAACTTAACCATGAGTTTTACCGTAAACTTTACCGTGAACTTTACCCTGAACCTTACCGTGAACTTTACCGTGAACTTTACCGTGAACTTTACCGTGAACTTTACCGTGAACTTTACCGTGAACTTTACCGTGAACTTTACCGTGAACTTTACCGTGAACTTTACCGTGAACTTTACCGTGAACTTTACCGTGAACTTTACCGTGAACTTAACCGTGAACTTAACCGTGAACTTTACCGTTAGGTTTACCGTTAGGTTTACCGTTAGGTTAGGTTAGGTTTTTTTTTTTTTTTTTTTTTTTTTTTTTTTTTTTTTTTTTTTTTTTTTTTTTTTTTTTTTTTTTTTTTTTATATATCAGCCGAATTTCCTCCAACGTGGGTGATCGGAGACCTTTTTATACTTTTATAATTTATTGCTATGTAATTTTGGACCTGAGGGGTTTAAGAGTTGTCTACTATTTTCCTATTTGCTTTAATATTCTACTTCGCATTACTCTATTTATAATTCTTGCAATTTTACTTATATAGTTCTAAGGAGAAGAAGTTTTCTGGATATACATTTGCTTCATTATATTACTTGTATTTCTGCTATGTTATTATCTTAATATATTTGTAGGGTTTTAGTTATATATTTATTATAATCTTATAATGCTATATTTCTATACGGTGATTCCGTCTTAATTCTTATTTTCTACTTATGATTTACTTTATTTATTCTTATTTCTATATGTTCTGTTTTATGTTTTACAATGAATGTACTATACTATTGCTATACACGGTGTGAAACATATTAATATTTTTGCAATAATGTATACTTTTAAACTAGTTGTATTTGTTACAGCTTATATTGCTTAACAATAGTTTCGTCTTACGATCTAAATACAGAGTTATTTTTTATTTTTACTTATTCTATAATGATAAGTACATATTATTTATTGATTACAATATATAAATGTACTTGGGTTTCTTACTAACTATGATATATACTATATTTGTACTGTTTTTTTTGTTTTACTTGGTTTTTTTTTTTTTTTTTTTTTTTTTTTTTTTTTTTTTTTTTTTTTTTTTTTTTTTTTTTTTTTTTTTTTTTTTTTCAGTACAGTTTTTATTACTATATACAAACTCTTTGTCGGTTGTTTTGTGAGTGTGATTGTTGGTGTGTGTGGTGTGAGAGAGGATGTGATTGGCTTTTCCGACTTGTTTTCATATTAAAAGTTTTTTAATACTGAGTATCGTCATGATACTGCTATTGAAGTCTGATGCCGTTTACGTTTTCAACAGTAGGCGACGCTGGATCTTGCCAGAGAGTCCCACTTAAGGCGCACTGGACACGCCGCATCGAAGGCGTTATGGTCTCCTTCATGTCTCGCGTGCTTGCAGTTTTTACATTGCGGCTTGTCACCTGCCAGTTTGCTCGGGCACTCCTGCATCATATGCGGCCCGGAGCAGTGACTGCATAGGTCTACGCTTTCGGAGCACCACTTTTTCCCATGACCGAAGGCCAAACACCTCGAGCATTGTATAAGTGGCGATAGGTCGAAGACCGGGACTCTGTAGACATCCACGTAAATCTTCCCCGCCGATGTCAGAGCTTTCCACACCTGTGGGGATACTTGAAAGACCACATGGGTCTCCGTGGTGTTTCTCGCCTTCCTCCTGTGACGCGATTTTATTCTTACTTCCTCCTCCGGTATGCCATCAAGTAATTCCCTATTTTGCTTCCTTATTGCATCAATTATTTCCTCATCCGTGTATGCTTTATTAACGTTCCTTATTATAATTAAGGGGTCTTTATTTGCTTTCACCTCTATTGAGAACTTCCTCTTCTCTAGTTCTGCCTTGATTGTATCGAAGTGCTGTTTGTTCTCACTGCCAATTAGGACGCGCTGGTCTTTCACCTTCCTAAGTTTGGAGATCTGGAGCCCTGCTTCCTTGGCTTTAAGTACCCCCTTAACCTTTGTTATCACGTCCTCGCTGGTGTCCATTTTATTGTTCGTGCCTACTAGTAGGCAGTGGGTGGGTCTATGATGCTCTTTCGCTGCTACTTCTGCATAAGATGGTGATGCGTTAATTGTCTGTGAGTAGTTGGTAGGTACTTCTTGTGGTCTATTTTTAATTTCCTCTAGGTCTTGTTTTAGGTTTTTTATTTCTTCTTTGGTGTCTATTACTAATGTACTTTGAGTCTTTATTGCCTCTATTACCTCAATCTGTGGTCTGTCTTGAGTTTCTATTAGGTCTTGTTTTAGGTTCTTGAACTTTTCTTTAATTTCTGTTACAATTGTATTCTGCGTCTTTATTTCTTTCAGCAATTTTGTAGTATTAGTTTTCGATTCTGTTGCCTGCTTCTGTATTTGTGTTTCTAATTCTATAATCCTATTACTTAGTAGTTGTGCTTGTTCTTGGTCTTTTGTGTACTTTAGTTCAAGTTGTTCTAATTGTTTTGTAGATTTCAGTTCGAGTTGTTCTATTTGTGACACCACATCTTCTATATTGGTGTTCTGGTCTCGGATCTCCAACTCAAGTAATTCTATTGAATGCACCACGTCGGTGTTCCTTTCCGAATGTAGTTGTAGGGCGTCTATATATTGTCGTGACAAGCCATCCATTCCTGCTTCTACCTGCTCGTGATATTTGTCGATTTCTGATTTTATCTCCTTCATTTCTGTTTCTACGTTCTCGCACGAACTACACTTCTCTTTTATCGTTTGCTGTTGTTGTTTCGTTTTTTCCCATTCTTTGTGCATGTTTACAAAAAGTACTTGGAGGCCCTTAGTACAATCCTCTACTCGGTCTCTTATGGTTCGCTTTAAGTTTCCTGATTGTTTCATCTGGTCAAAAATTGTATCTACGTAGATTTGCATGTCCTCCATTATGCTTTCCATTGTGTATTTTAGGTTACTGAGGGATGGTCTCTTTTTCGGTGAAATAGGTTTTTGTGTGTCTGAAGTTGTAGGTGCTCGTGTTTGTGCTTGTGAGGTAGAGGGTCTTACATTTTTTGGTGTGTGGTACATTTTGTGAGTGAAATTCGGTCTACGTCAAGAAAAATAATATTACTTCACAATTTATCTCGAGTGTAAAGGCTCGAGAGTCACTCAAACAATGAAATTATAGCCGAGTGTATAGAGCTCGGCTATGTGTCTCCTTAAGGTCAACTTAAAGATTTTATTTTATAGGAGAAAAATACTTAAATACTAATTAACCTACTTAAATCTAGATTTATTTTTGTGTACAGGTCCGGGAAACCTAAAACTATGCTGGGGGGATAGGTCTTCCCAAGCCCTTTCAGACGAACCCAAACACGATATATCTGACTCAAATTTTGACAAAGTTATGCTATTTTTTAATTTAGGGGTCTCTATAGGGGTTGTTTTTAGATAATTTAATAATTTTAATTCCGAAAGTGTGTTAAATTGAAGTACTCTTTAATGTAAATTTTTTACTAAAAAAATCGTAGGAGTAGTTTCCTAGATAAGGTGGTTTTTTGGGGTTTTTTCCCTGAAGGGAATGAAATAAAAATTTTATTAGGGGTGCGTCTGAAGCGGCTCTGGATGCCCTTTCACCCGACACCAAGCTCGTTAAAATCCGTTGAGTAGTTTCGGAGTAATCTTATCTTCTGTCCGAGGGGGGGGTATCTTCTGGGGGGGGGGGGGGGGGGGGTTTCGTGGGTCGACGATTGGCGGGGTCGAAAATTTTTAGTTGTTAGGAATGGGGTGAGGGGTCCACTCGCCAAATTTGGGATTTTGGGGGGGAAAGTGGGGGGGGGGGTAGGGAAGGGGTATACCCTCGAACAGGCCTATAAAGTTTGAAAAAGCAATAAAATTAAATAAAAATATTTTTTCCGAAAATCAAGGTGCGGGTTCGATTCCCGACCCAGACCTGTACCTATATACCGAGTATGAAAAAATTTTTCCTATATCTAATAGGAAATATACAAGTTCAATATAGTAGATACTTATAATAATTTTATAATTTTACAAGTCAAAAAATATTCTTGTCGATAAGGTTCAATTTTGTACAACACTTGTATATTTAATTTATTCGAGATAAAAACGACTCGGTCTTGACACTCAATAATTTAGATATTAAAACTGGAAACTTCACTTGTCATAAAATTTAAAGTAAAAATAATAGGATAAAAATCCTATGTTAATAAAGTTTAGAATCGTCTAATTTAATATTTTAATCTAAAAAGTGATCTGACTTGACCCTTAGGTCGAACCGTCTAGAAGCTTCCAATTTCAATATTTATTTTAATATTTCTAAAAGCCGCTCTAGCTTGTCACTACTTAGCTCCTCCCATCAACTAATATTAACAAAGGTTGGAGATATTTTGTTTGTTGAAAATTTTATTTATATTAATGTATGCGAATTTGGGGATTTAAAAAATATTTTGTTATGCGATTTTTTAAAAATATATTTAATAGGTACTTCAAAATTGGGTTTACTAAAAATTTTGACTTTTTAAGAAAATTTTGGAAAATTTAAGTTTTTTGAAAATGGATTTTACCGGGAAAATACTAATTTTTTTAATTACCCAAATTTTTATATTTAACTTTACTCTAATATCTCAATCCGTTTCGCTAGTTAGTTTTACAATTTTAGAAAATTTTTAATTTTTTAAAAGAAAATGCAATTTTAATTAACGATAAATCTGCAAGCAGAACCCGCATACAATAATATGTATCCGAAAATATATGTAAAATTTTTACGTAAACAACTTAACCAATATTTTACATGTGCTTATTTTACCTTAGTCTAGATTTTCTTCGATATCTTCTGATCCCGTGAATGGATTTCCGTGCTGTTTTCGCTGTTTTATAGCTGAAGAGTTGCTCTTCCAAGTTTAATAAAATTTTAGGTGGGGTATAGATTTCGTTTCCAAGATATTAATTTTTGAAAATAGGCCAAGATTTTTGAAATTTTGCATATTCGATAACTCTTCACTGGATTTGAATTTCTTGATGGGAGAAACTCTGTCGTACTCTGCGCGATCTGGTCTTTCATCCAATTCTTGTCCGGGCTTTCTATCTTGCTCGACTGCGAAAATAGCGGTTTTGTCGAAATTGTTTTTCTGCACTTTTAACCGACTTCCCGAACTCGAAAAAATCTGTTCTTTATGTCAAAATGTAGGGGTCGGTGAGCACTTTAATATACACTGAAAAAGTTTGTACGTCGTCGATCTAGATCGAGCGGCGTTTTCAAAAAACCAAAATTTTTATATCACTAAACTGGGTTTTTCGTCCAAAATGGTCCAAAATCGTTCGATTTTCAAAATTTTAACTATCAGGTATTGTTAGTTGACACTAAATGCACTGAATTTGACACTTTAAACTGTTAATTTCGACACTTTTTCCACTTTTTCGTTTTTTACTTGTATTTCCCGAACCGTTAGTGCTATCGGAGCGCGGTTTTCAGCGTTGGACGCGTCCGTTCGCTGCCGCGGCTCGAGCGGGACTCGGGTTAGGTTAGGTTAGGTTAGGTTAGGTTAGGTTAGGTTAGGTTAGGTTTTTTTTTTTTAAATAGGTAAATTGGATGTTCTAATATCTCGCGGCGCTAATGGTTTACACCACGAGACACAACATGTTTACTGTTGCGGCTGCGTTACTACGTTCGTTTCATTGAACTCCTTCAGACTTTTTACAATGTCCGTCACGAGCCCAACGAACGCTGAAATTGTGGACTTATTGATTATTATTTGGGAGAGATCAAAATGATGTATGTCAAAATTATTACATGAGAGTTCATATTTCAATCGTATGGAAGCAAATCGAGGGCATTCCTCCAGGAGATGCTTCCAGGTTTGAGGCGAGGAGCCATCGCAAGGACAGGAGTCCTCGCCGACAATGTTGAACCTATGGAGGTACTCCTTGTGGAAGCCATGATTTGTAAGAAATTGGGTGATAGGGAAGATTGGTTTGATAGAGTTAAGAAATTCTAAAAGGGAAGAGTACGTAGGAAGAAGAGTTTTGGTGTAGATACAATGAGCTGGATTTTCATAAAATTCATGAGATGCAGAAGAGCATTTTAGTTTATTAAGGTGTTTAATATGGCTAATAGGTACAGCATAATAGTCTGGGGAGCGATGGAGGTAGGCTGCCGCTTTAGCTGCAGCATCCGCCTGTTCATTACCATCGAGTCCAACATGAGCTTTAACCCAAGCAAACTTGACGGTAAGTCTAGATAATCGGACTGAATGTAAGCTTTTGTGGATGCTGACAGCGAGAGAGTTATGACTGTTGCGGTTAGATAACTCTTGAAGTCCGGACATACTGTCTGAGAGAATTAAAGTATTGGGAAGTTTTTTGTGTGAAATGAATTCGCAAGCTTCCCGAATGGCAAGCAACTCCGCCTGGAAGACAGAGCAACAGTCATGAAGCTTGAGCTTCTTGACCGAAGTCCGTCTCCCTGACGGGTCGAAAACGACGAAAGCTGCTCCCACTCTGTCGGCATGCTTACTTCCGTCTGTGTAAATTTTCCAGGAATTACTATTGCCAGATAGATTTGAGAGGTCGGATGCAGATGATATTTCCAGATAATTGATTCCAATTCTCTCAGACGGGTGTAGAAGAGTTGAAGGAGGGCAAAGTTTCTCAACTGGGACGTCATCGGGCAAGTGAGAGGTAACTCCCAGGAGTTTGGAGTTTTCAGTGTCGGATATGGATTCTACTTTAGATGGAAGGGGTGTGAGTTGGGCTATGGATATTGAGGCAACAGTACTTAAGGTTCTGAAGCCTTGTATAATTTTAATGGCAAATTGACGTTGTAGATTAAGCAATCGCTGGACAATATATTTGTACTTTAGAGCGCGCGACCAGATAGCCGCCCCATAACAGACAATTGGCTCTATTACCATAGTGTATATAGTGCGTACGTTTTCAGGGTGAATGCCCCAAGTAGGTCTGACAAATAAGCATAGTTTATGATAGAGCTTTTGAACTTTATTGATGATATAGTCCACATGCCTAGTGAATGAGAGACGACTGTCGATGATGATTCCCAGATATTTGATGTGATCAACGAACAGAAGCTGTTGATGTTTCATATAAACTTGACAGTTTGTGGCGCGGTTGGTGAAAGCGATGGCCTGAGTTTTGTCGGGACCGAATTCAAGCTTAACTCCCTCGCCCCAGTCGTGAATTCGGTCCAGAGCCGAGTTCACATTCTGTTCAAGAGAGTCAACATTATTGTGGCGTGCAATGAGTAGTACATCATCGGCATAGGCTTGCAGACTACATCCATCGGGTATTGGTATAAATAGAAGTTCGTCCAAAACGAGATTCCATAGAGTGGGCCCGATTACGGACCCCTGTACACAACCCCTAGACATGAATTTATTTACACTAGAATCGGCAAAGTTTATTCGTATTTCACGGTCTTCGATGTAACTCAGAAGGAGCCGATATAAGTTACTGGGGCAATTGCTGTCTCTAAGCCTTTTGAAAATCGCCGGCCACCAGGCTCGGTCGAAGGCAGATTTGATGTCAAGAGAGACAGCAATCACCTGTTCACCAGTGGACTTGGCAGAGTTAATAACCTCGAGTGCGCTGCTAATAGCCATAACTGTAGAAATCTGTGTTTTAAATCCGTACTGGTTCGATGAGAAGAAGTTATTTTTCTGCATGTGGTAGGTGAGTCTATTATTGATTAAACGTTCTAGAAGCTTGGCAAAAACATTGAGGAGTCCGATGGGCCGATAACTAGATAGAGAACTGTACTCCGGTTTTCCTGGTTTCGGTATAATTTTAGCTGTGGCAATTTTCCATGACTTTGGAAAATGTTCAAGTCGGAGGCAACAATTCAGAATTCCCAAGGTCTCTCGCGAGAACCATTTGGCGACCCAGTAGCAGATGTCGGGCGTAAGATGATCAACGCCAGGTGCTCTCTTCGCATTCATGCTGTGAAGGCTGTCCAGTATTTCGTCAAGAGTAAACGGAGGTTCTGAGGAAGAGCTAATGGGTTTATACATATCTAAGCGAAGACTAATTTGTGTAGTTGTATCTATGGTGTCGTCAGGGTAGAACTTATCAAGGAGTGCACGAGCAGTATCCTTAGAGTTCTTCGTATAAGTGCCATCGTCCAAACGCAGAGTGGCGGGCGCTTGTGCAAGTGGACGCGTTTTGATTATTCGATTGGTAACCGACCAGACGTCCTCCTTCTTTTGCCGGCTGCAGAAGTCTTTAAAATGTTCAGTTGAGGCGTTACAAAAGGCATCAGAGTATTCACGTCTGAGCCGGTTGCGTTCCTCAATCAGTTGTTCGAGTGGTTGTTTACGTCGGACAGCTTTCGATAATTTGTGGTGGATCTTGATAACTGATTTTTTAAGTGCCTCAAGGTTGTCGTTCCACCATGGAGCTCGCTGTGGAGGACCACGGGACTTCGGAAGAAGTTTGTCGCAAGTGAGTTGGATAGAAGTGATGAATTCGTCTACATACTGGTTAAGATTGTTGGTGTTCATGTCGTCAAAATTGGGACAGGATGGTAAATGACGAGTCATTTCTGCTTCAAATCGCTCCTGAAGCGATTCCCATTTTACAGAGCCAGTGTTGTATTTATAGGTGGAGAGTTTCAGACTTTTAACTGGTTTTTCAATGCCGAGAGATACGCCAAAGCGAATGGCGCTATGGTCAGATGATGGACAGATGCTAGCATCGACCGACCAGCCCACAACGCTAACGACGGAGTTGCTCACGAGAGTAATATCGACAATGGAATCCCGTGGGACACCATGTGTCACCGTGTGGAAGGTAGGAGTGTCCCCAACGTTGCAGACTGTGAGGTCCCGGGCGACCACTAAATTGGCTATGTCTTCTCCCCGGCTGTTGTTGGATCGGGAGCCCCAGATCGCGTGCCAGCCGTTGAAGTCGCCGCAAATGACGTGTCTGGAGTCAGGAGTTTGAAGAAGAAATTGCTCCAATTTATCTAAGATGTTATTTTCATCATTGCGGGGTTCAACGTAGACAGATGTAAGAAAAATGTTGTTGCCAGAGCGGTCTCTAATGCGGACTATACAAATATTAGAGTTGGAGTGTTCAGTCACCCCTAGAGTTGATGCAAAGTTTTCGCGAACAAGGATGGCGGCCTTGACAAGGCGACCAGTATGAAATTGATACGTCGTGAATCCAGGTACTGGTTTAAGACGTTCGATATTAGACGTATAGGGTTCCATGACGAATGCCACGTGGCACTCGGAGTTGGAGAGGTGAACAGAAAGTTCATGAGTAGCGTTACGGCTGCGAGCAAGATTGATCTGTGTGCATATAAGTTTGAAAGAGGATGAAGGAGAGAGAGAATTATTAGACCTAATAACCATAGTTGGTACGGGAACGGATAGTTTGGAGCATAAAGGAGATTCGAGGACATTGTTGGGAAGTAGCACTATGATCAATTTTGCATTTTATGTTGTTAGACTTGGAGTGTTCGACGCAATTGTGACATTGGGCCCTGTCAACGTTGTTCTTATCGGGGCAACTACGGTATTCGTGTCCGGGGAGAGAGCAGTGAGAGCAGACCGCAACCTGACGATCACACCTGGATTTGGTATGCCCGAACTGGAGGCACTTGTAGCACTGGAGTAGAGGCACATAGTCCTCCGCATGTACTCGATGGTGGTCTAGGTTAAGTTTGACCAACGAAGTGATAGCCTTCCAGACGGGGGGTGAGGTCATAAAGACCACATTGTATAATCGTTTATTGCGGTTAGCCCTCTTGAAGCGTAAAGTGAGGTCACCATCCGAAACAATGGCACTCTTGACTTCCGGGTTTTGGTTCCTGAGGATACCAACGAGTTCGTCAGCTGGTATGTCTTGGGGTACCCCTTTGAGTACGACCATAGGGCTGAGCAACTTCGATGCCTCAGCCGCAACAGAGCACTCTGGGCGTTTGAGTTTTTCAAGTGTCTCATCCCGGTGATTAACGTTATCAAATTCGACTCTGATCTTGTTCTTTGAAATATATTTCACGTTAGATGGAGCAAAGGTTGTGTCTCGGAAGGAGACCGAAGCCTTGAAGTTATTGTAGGTCTCTGCCGAGCTAAGAACATTTTTCTTTGAGGAGATTATAAGAGCTGGTTTTGTTTTAGGAGCAACTGGAGTAGATGGATGCATCTCCTTAGTCTGTGCCACCGCTGCAGCCGCCTGTGCATAGGTAAGAGAGGGGCCTGTCTTTTCCTTCACCTCCTCCATGGTGGTACTCACTTTATTGAGTTTGATTTTAACGTCTTCAATACGGGATATTATTTCTGCATTAGAACCAGAATTATTGTTAATATTAAGTTGGGTTTTCCTAATTTGTTCAAGTATGGCTGTATTTTCCCTGATATGTGCTTGAATTAGTGTCTGTACGTCTTTAATATCTGCCAAAGTCACATAGTTAGCAGCAGCGACGTCAGCATTTCCGGATGCCGGCACGAACACGGTGGAAGCGGAGGAAGCTGACTGGTTCTTCTTCCGCTCGTTCTCCAATTCAGCTTCCGCCTCCTTAGCGAGACGGTAAAGGTTATCGATGGCCTTTGTTACACCTATCTTAATATCAGTGCGAAGATTGCGGGAACAGGCCATGTGCGACTTAGCACTACTGTTCCACAACCTCGCCTGCTGCGACCTGGGCCTTGCTGTAATGTCAGCCGGAATAGGCGTAACCTCCACGATTTCTGTCAGAGCCTTAGGCCGACGCTTTGCCGGCGCCGAAGCATCAGCCACAACATCAGCCACAGGCTGCGCATCAGTCACAGGCTGGACATCAGCCGCCCTCGCCTCCATCACCTTCGGGTCGGGCGAAAAAGGGGGAATCTCTGCGCAAAAAGCAGGAGATCTTCGCGTCTCGTCAGAGGACACGGTAAATGTATGAGAGAGGTTCCTCTTTTTAGTGGGTGTGCGTTGCATCATGAAAATTAAATTATACTATTTCTTAATCTAATTTTATAATTATACAAAAAGTTTTAATTAAAATTATATTATTTCTAAGTCTAAATTTATATTATATACTAGCCTAATTTACCTATTAATATACAATTAATATAAATCTACAATAAAATTTAAGAAAACACAATTTTAAACAAATATAAAAATATTTTGTATGACCAAGGTCACCCAAATCCACCTTAGTAATGACAAAAGGGAGGGCGGGGGGGCCTTTTTTTCGATTTCCCGGTATAAAATCGGGAAACAAACGACGGGACGGTGTTGCAGGTAAGTATCCAATGAATTCAAGACCAAATTTGACAACGAAATGAAGAAAAAATATTTTTACGTAATTTTAAACTTAATATGAACTTTTTAATAAATGAACGAAATTAGATTTTTATGATGCGAATGAGAAGGAATACAACTAAAACTACTTAAACTAATCGAAACAAGATGAACAAAGCCGAATAAAAGACATTATTAGACATTATAAGAAATTTCTATAGAATGATGTATGGAACGATTGTATCGCTTAGGTAACCTCGGTTTAGGTATGTAGCGAATTTTTCGATTTCCCGGTATAAAATCGGGAAACAAACGACGGGACGGTGTTGCAGGTAAGTATCCAATGAATTCAAGACCAAATTTGACAACGAAATGAAGAAAAAATATTTTTACGTAATTTTAAACTTAATATGAACTTTTTAATAAATGAACGAAATTAGATTTTTATGATGCGAATGAGAAGGAATACAACTAAAACTACTTAAACTAATCGAAACAAGATGAACAAAGCCGAATAAAAGACATTATTAGACATTATAAGAAATTTCTATAGAATGATGTATGGAACGATTGTATCGCTTAGGTAACCTCGGTTTAGGTATGTAGCGAATTTTTCGATTTCCCGGTATAAAATCGGGAAACAAACGACGGGACGGTGTTGCAGGTAAGTATCCAATGAATTCAAGACCAAATTTGACAACGAAATGAAGAAAAAATATTTTTACGTAATTTTAAACTTAATATGAACTTTTTAATAAATGAACGAAATTAGATTTTTATGATGCGAATGAGAAGGAATACAACTAAAACTACTTAAACTAATCGAAACAAGATGAACAAAGCCGAATAAAAGACATTATTAGACATTATAAGAAATTTCTATAGAATGATGTATGGAACGATTGTATCGCTTAGGTAACCTCGGTTTAGGTATGTAGCGAATTTTTCGATTTCCCGGTATAAAATCGGGAAACAAACGACGGGACGGTGTTGCAGGTAAGTATCCAATGAATTCAAGACCAAATTTGACAACGAAATGAAGAAAAAATATTTTTACGTAATTTTAAACTTAATATGAACTTTTTAATAAATGAACGAAATTAGATTTTTATGATGCGAATGAGAAGGAATACAACTAAAACTACTTAAACTAATCGAAACAAGATGAACAAAGCCGAATAAAAGACATTATTAGACATTATAAGAAATTTCTATAGAATGATGTATGGAACGATTGTATCGCTTAGGTAACCTCGGTTTAGGTATGTAGCGAATTTTTCGATTTCCCGGTATAAAATCGGGAAACAAACGACGGGACGGTGTTGCAGGTAAGTATCCAATGAATTCAAGACCAAATTTGACAACGAAATGAAGAAAAAATATTTTTACGTAATTTTAAACTTAATATGAACTTTTTAATAAATGAACGAAATTAGATTTTTATGATGCGAATGAGAAGGAATACAACTAAAACTACTTAAACTAATCGAAACAAGATGAACAAAGCCGAATAAAAGACATTATTAGACATTATAAGAAATTTCTATAGAATGATGTATGGAACGATTGTATCGCTTAGGTAACCTCGGTTTAGGTATGTAGCGAATTTTTCGATTTCCCGGTATAAAATCGGGAAACAAACGACGGGACGGTGTTGCAGGTAAGTATCCAATGAATTCAAGACCAAATTTGACAACGAAATGAAGAAAAAATATTTTTACGTAATTTTAAACTTAATATGAACTTTTTAATAAATGAACGAAATTAGATTTTTATGATGCGAATGAGAAGGAATACAACTAAAACTACTTAAACTAATCGAAACAAGATGAACAAAGCCGAATAAAAGACATTATTAGACATTATAAGAAATTTCTATAGAATGATGTATGGAACGATTGTATCGCTTAGGTAACCTCGGTTTAGGTATGTAGCGAATTTTTCGATTTCCCGGTATAAAATCGGGAAACAAACGACGGGACGGTGTTGCAGGTAAGTATCCAATGAATTCAAGACCAAATTTGACAACGAAATGAAGAAAAAATATTTTTACGTAATTTTAAACTTAATATGAACTTTTTAATAAATGAACGAAATTAGATTTTTATGATGCGAATGAGAAGGAATACAACTAAAACTACTTAAACTAATCGAAACAAGATGAACAAAGCCGAATAAAAGACATTATTAGACATTATAAGAAATTTCTATAGAATGATGTATGGAACGATTGTATCGCTTAGGTAACCTCGGTTTAGGTATGTAGCGAATTTTTCGATTTCCCGGTATAAAATCGGGAAACAAACGACGGGACGGTGTTGCAGGTAAGTATCCAATGAATTCAAGACCAAATTTGACAACGAAATGAAGAAAAAATATTTTTACGTAATTTTAAACTTAATATGAACTTTTTAATAAATGAACGAAATTAGATTTTTATGATGCGAATGAGAAGGAATACAACTAAAACTACTTAAACTAATCGAAACAAGATGAACAAAGCCGAATAAAAGACATTATTAGACATTATAAGAAATTTCTATAGAATGATGTATGGAACGATTGTATCGCTTAGGTAACCTCGGTTTAGGTATGTAGCGAATTTTTCGATTTCCCGGTATAAAATCGGGAAACAAACGACGGGACGGTGTTGCAGGTAAGTATCCAATGAATTCAAGACCAAATTTGACAACGAAATGAAGAAAAAATATTTTTACGTAATTTTAAACTTAATATGAACTTTTTAATAAATGAACGAAATTAGATTTTTATGATGCGAATGAGAAGGAATACAACTAAAACTACTTAAACTAATCGAAACAAGATGAACAAAGCCGAATAAAAGACATTATTAGACATTATAAGAAATTTCTATAGAATGATGTATGGAACGATTGTATCGCTTAGGTAACCTCGGTTTAGGTATGTAGCGAATTTTTCGATTTCCCGGTATAAAATCGGGAAACAAACGACGGGACGGTGTTGCAGGTAAGTATCCAATGAATTCAAGACCAAATTTGACAACGAAATGAAGAAAAAATATTTTTACGTAATTTTAAACTTAATATGAACTTTTTAATAAATGAACGAAATTAGATTTTTATGATGCGAATGAGAAGGAATACAACTAAAACTACTTAAACTAATCGAAACAAGATGAACAAAGCCGAATAAAAGACATTATTAGACATTATAAGAAATTTCTATAGAATGATGTATGGAACGATTGTATCGCTTAGGTAACCTCGGTTTAGGTATGTAGCGAATTTTTCGATTTCCCGGTATAAAATCGGGAAACAAACGACGGGACGGTGTTGCAGGTAAGTATCCAATGAATTCAAGACCAAATTTGACAACGAAATGAAGAAAAAATATTTTTACGTAATTTTAAACTTAATATGAACTTTTTAATAAATGAACGAAATTAGATTTTTATGATGCGAATGAGAAGGAATACAACTAAAACTACTTAAACTAATCGAAACAAGATGAACAAAGCCGAATAAAAGACATTATTAGACATTATAAGAAATTTCTATAGAATGATGTATGGAACGATTGTATCGCTTAGGTAACCTCGGTTTAGGTATGTAGCGAATTTTTCGATTTCCCGGTATAAAATCGGGAAACAAACGACGGGACGGTGTTGCAGGTAAGTATCCAATGAATTCAAGACCAAATTTGACAACGAAATGAAGAAAAAATATTTTTACGTAATTTTAAACTTAATATGAACTTTTTAATAAATGAACGAAATTAGATTTTTATGATGCGAATGAGAAGGAATACAACTAAAACTACTTAAACTAATCGAAACAAGATGAACAAAGCCGAATAAAAGACATTATTAGACATTATAAGAAATTTCTATAGAATGATGTATGGAACGATTGTATCGCTTAGGTAACCTCGGTTTAGGTATGTAGCGAATTTTTCGATTTCCCGGTATAAAATCGGGAAACAAACGACGGGACGGTGTTGCAGGTAAGTATCCAATGAATTCAAGACCAAATTTGACAACGAAATGAAGAAAAAATATTTTTACGTAATTTTAAACTTAATATGAACTTTTTAATAAATGAACGAAATTAGATTTTTATGATGCGAATGAGAAGGAATACAACTAAAACTACTTAAACTAATCGAAACAAGATGAACAAAGCCGAATAAAAGACATTATTAGACATTATAAGAAATTTCTATAGAATGATGTATGGAACGATTGTATCGCTTAGGTAACCTCGGTTTAGGTATGTAGCGAATTTTTCGATTTCCCGGTATAAAATCGGGAAACAAACGACGGGACGGTGTTGCAGGTAAGTATCCAATGAATTCAAGACCAAATTTGACAACGAAATGAAGAAAAAATATTTTTACGTAATTTTAAACTTAATATGAACTTTTTAATAAATGAACGAAATTAGATTTTTATGATGCGAATGAGAAGGAATACAACTAAAACTACTTAAACTAATCGAAACAAGATGAACAAAGCCGAATAAAAGACATTATTAGACATTATAAGAAATTTCTATAGAATGATGTATGGAACGATTGTATCGCTTAGGTAACCTCGGTTTAGGTATGTAGCGAATTTTTCGATTTCCCGGTATAAAATCGGGAAACAAACGACGGGACGGTGTTGCAGGTAAGTATCCAATGAATTCAAGACCAAATTTGACAACGAAATGAAGAAAAAATATTTTTACGTAATTTTAAACTTAATATGAACTTTTTAATAAATGAACGAAATTAGATTTTTATGATGCGAATGAGAAGGAATACAACTAAAACTACTTAAACTAATCGAAACAAGATGAACAAAGCCGAATAAAAGACATTATTAGACATTATAAGAAATTTCTATAGAATGATGTATGGAACGATTGTATCGCTTAGGTAACCTCGGTTTAGGTATGTAGCGAATTTTTCGATTTCCCGGTATAAAATCGGGAAACAAACGACGGGACGGTGTTGCAGGTAAGTATCCAATGAATTCAAGACCAAATTTGACAACGAAATGAAGAAAAAATATTTTTACGTAATTTTAAACTTAATATGAACTTTTTAATAAATGAACGAAATTAGATTTTTATGATGCGAATGAGAAGGAATACAACTAAAACTACTTAAACTAATCGAAACAAGATGAACAAAGCCGAATAAAAGACATTATTAGACATTATAAGAAATTTCTATAGAATGATGTATGGAACGATTGTATCGCTTAGGTAACCTCGGTTTAGGTATGTAGCGAATTTTTCGATTTCCCGGTATAAAATCGGGAAACAAACGACGGGACGGTGTTGCAGGTAAGTATCCAATGAATTCAAGACCAAATTTGACAACGAAATGAAGAAAAAATATTTTTACGTAATTTTAAACTTAATATGAACTTTTTAATAAATGAACGAAATTAGATTTTTATGATGCGAATGAGAAGGAATACAACTAAAACTACTTAAACTAATCGAAACAAGATGAACAAAGCCGAATAAAAGACATTATTAGACATTATAAGAAATTTCTATAGAATGATGTATGGAACGATTGTATCGCTTAGGTAACCTCGGTTTAGGTATGTAGCGAATTTTTCGATTTCCCGGTATAAAATCGGGAAACAAACGACGGGACGGTGTTGCAGGTAAGTATCCAATGAATTCAAGACCAAATTTGACAACGAAATGAAGAAAAAATATTTTTACGTAATTTTAAACTTAATATGAACTTTTTAATAAATGAACGAAATTAGATTTTTATGATGCGAATGAGAAGGAATACAACTAAAACTACTTAAACTAATCGAAACAAGATGAACAAAGCCGAATAAAAGACATTATTAGACATTATAAGAAATTTCTATAGAATGATGTATGGAACGATTGTATCGCTTAGGTAACCTCGGTTTAGGTATGTAGCGAATTTTTCGATTTCCCGGTATAAAATCGGGAAACAAACGACGGGACGGTGTTGCAGGTAAGTATCCAATGAATTCAAGACCAAATTTGACAACGAAATGAAGAAAAAATATTTTTACGTAATTTTAAACTTAATATGAACTTTTTAATAAATGAACGAAATTAGATTTTTATGATGCGAATGAGAAGGAATACAACTAAAACTACTTAAACTAATCGAAACAAGATGAACAAAGCCGAATAAAAGACATTATTAGACATTATAAGAAATTTCTATAGAATGATGTATGGAACGATTGTATCGCTTAGGTAACCTCGGTTTAGGTATGTAGCGAATTTTTCGATTTCCCGGTATAAAATCGGGAAACAAACGACGGGACGGTGTTGCAGGTAAGTATCCAATGAATTCAAGACCAAATTTGACAACGAAATGAAGAAAAAATATTTTTACGTAATTTTAAACTTAATATGAACTTTTTAATAAATGAACGAAATTAGATTTTTATGATGCGAATGAGAAGGAATACAACTAAAACTACTTAAACTAATCGAAACAAGATGAACAAAGCCGAATAAAAGACATTATTAGACATTATAAGAAATTTCTATAGAATGATGTATGGAACGATTGTATCGCTTAGGTAACCTCGGTTTAGGTATGTAGCGAATTTTTCGATTTCCCGGTATAAAATCGGGAAACAAACGACGGGACGGTGTTGCAGGTAAGTATCCAATGAATTCAAGACCAAATTTGACAACGAAATGAAGAAAAAATATTTTTACGTAATTTTAAACTTAATATGAACTTTTTAATAAATGAACGAAATTAGATTTTTATGATGCGAATGAGAAGGAATACAACTAAAACTACTTAAACTAATCGAAACAAGATGAACAAAGCCGAATAAAAGACATTATTAGACATTATAAGAAATTTCTATAGAATGATGTATGGAACGATTGTATCGCTTAGGTAACCTCGGTTTAGGTATGTAGCGAATTTTTCGATTTCCCGGTATAAAATCGGGAAACAAACGACGGGACGGTGTTGCAGGTAAGTATCCAATGAATTCAAGACCAAATTTGACAACGAAATGAAGAAAAAATATTTTTACGTAATTTTAAACTTAATATGAACTTTTTAATAAATGAACGAAATTAGATTTTTATGATGCGAATGAGAAGGAATACAACTAAAACTACTTAAACTAATCGAAACAAGATGAACAAAGCCGAATAAAAGACATTATTAGACATTATAAGAAATTTCTATAGAATGATGTATGGAACGATTGTATCGCTTAGGTAACCTCGGTTTAGGTATGTAGCGAATTTTTCGATTTCCCGGTATAAAATCGGGAAACAAACGACGGGACGGTGTTGCAGGTAAGTATCCAATGAATTCAAGACCAAATTTGACAACGAAATGAAGAAAAAATATTTTTACGTAATTTTAAACTTAATATGAACTTTTTAATAAATGAACGAAATTAGATTTTTATGATGCGAATGAGAAGGAATACAACTAAAACTACTTAAACTAATCGAAACAAGATGAACAAAGCCGAATAAAAGACATTATTAGACATTATAAGAAATTTCTATAGAATGATGTATGGAACGATTGTATCGCTTAGGTAACCTCGGTTTAGGTATGTAGCGAATTTTTCGATTTCCCGGTATAAAATCGGGAAACAAACGACGGGACGGTGTTGCAGGTAAGTATCCAATGAATTCAAGACCAAATTTGACAACGAAATGAAGAAAAAATATTTTTACGTAATTTTAAACTTAATATGAACTTTTTAATAAATGAACGAAATTAGATTTTTATGATGCGAATGAGAAGGAATACAACTAAAACTACTTAAACTAATCGAAACAAGATGAACAAAGCCGAATAAAAGACATTATTAGACATTATAAGAAATTTCTATAGAATGATGTATGGAACGATTGTATCGCTTAGGTAACCTCGGTTTAGGTATGTAGCGAATTTTTCGATTTCCCGGTATAAAATCGGGAAACAAACGACGGGACGGTGTTGCAGGTAAGTATCCAATGAATTCAAGACCAAATTTGACAACGAAATGAAGAAAAAATATTTTTACGTAATTTTAAACTTAATATGAACTTTTTAATAAATGAACGAAATTAGATTTTTATGATGCGAATGAGAAGGAATACAACTAAAACTACTTAAACTAATCGAAACAAGATGAACAAAGCCGAATAAAAGACATTATTAGACATTATAAGAAATTTCTATAGAATGATGTATGGAACGATTGTATCGCTTAGGTAACCTCGGTTTAGGTATGTAGCGAATTTTTCGATTTCCCGGTATAAAATCGGGAAACAAACGACGGGACGGTGTTGCAGGTAAGTATCCAATGAATTCAAGACCAAATTTGACAACGAAATGAAGAAAAAATATTTTTACGTAATTTTAAACTTAATATGAACTTTTTAATAAATGAACGAAATTAGATTTTTATGATGCGAATGAGAAGGAATACAACTAAAACTACTTAAACTAATCGAAACAAGATGAACAAAGCCGAATAAAAGACATTATTAGACATTATAAGAAATTTCTATAGAATGATGTATGGAACGATTGTATCGCTTAGGTAACCTCGGTTTAGGTATGTAGCGAATTTTTCGATTTCCCGGTATAAAATCGGGAAACAAACGACGGGACGGTGTTGCAGGTAAGTATCCAATGAATTCAAGACCAAATTTGACAACGAAATGAAGAAAAAATATTTTTACGTAATTTTAAACTTAATATGAACTTTTTAATAAATGAACGAAATTAGATTTTTATGATGCGAATGAGAAGGAATACAACTAAAACTACTTAAACTAATCGAAACAAGATGAACAAAGCCGAATAAAAGACATTATTAGACATTATAAGAAATTTCTATAGAATGATGTATGGAACGATTGTATCGCTTAGGTAACCTCGGTTTAGGTATGTAGCGAATTTTTCGATTTCCCGGTATAAAATCGGGAAACAAACGACGGGACGGTGTTGCAGGTAAGTATCCAATGAATTCAAGACCAAATTTGACAACGAAATGAAGAAAAAATATTTTTACGTAATTTTAAACTTAATATGAACTTTTTAATAAATGAACGAAATTAGATTTTTATGATGCGAATGAGAAGGAATACAACTAAAACTACTTAAACTAATCGAAACAAGATGAACAAAGCCGAATAAAAGACATTATTAGACATTATAAGAAATTTCTATAGAATGATGTATGGAACGATTGTATCGCTTAGGTAACCTCGGTTTAGGTATGTAGCGAATTTTTCGATTTCCCGGTATAAAATCGGGAAACAAACGACGGGACGGTGTTGCAGGTAAGTATCCAATGAATTCAAGACCAAATTTGACAACGAAATGAAGAAAAAATATTTTTACGTAATTTTAAACTTAATATGAACTTTTTAATAAATGAACGAAATTAGATTTTTATGATGCGAATGAGAAGGAATACAACTAAAACTACTTAAACTAATCGAAACAAGATGAACAAAGCCGAATAAAAGACATTATTAGACATTATAAGAAATTTCTATAGAATGATGTATGGAACGATTGTATCGCTTAGGTAACCTCGGTTTAGGTATGTAGCGAATTTTTCGATTTCCCGGTATAAAATCGGGAAACAAACGACGGGACGGTGTTGCAGGTAAGTATCCAATGAATTCAAGACCAAATTTGACAACGAAATGAAGAAAAAATATTTTTACGTAATTTTAAACTTAATATGAACTTTTTAATAAATGAACGAAATTAGATTTTTATGATGCGAATGAGAAGGAATACAACTAAAACTACTTAAACTAATCGAAACAAGATGAACAAAGCCGAATAAAAGACATTATTAGACATTATAAGAAATTTCTATAGAATGATGTATGGAACGATTGTATCGCTTAGGTAACCTCGGTTTAGGTATGTAGCGAATTTTTCGATTTCCCGGTATAAAATCGGGAAACAAACGACGGGACGGTGTTGCAGGTAAGTATCCAATGAATTCAAGACCAAATTTGACAACGAAATGAAGAAAAAAAAAAATATTTTTACGTAATTTTAAACTTAATATGAACTTTTTAATAAATGAACGAAATTAAATTTTTATGATGCGAATGAGAAGGAATACAACTAAAACTACTTAAACTAATCGAAACAAGATGAACAAAGCCGAATAAAAGACATTATTAGACATTATAAGAAATTTCTATAGAATGATGTATGGAACGATTGTATCGGTTAGGTTAGGTTAGGTTAGGTTAGGTTAGGTTAGGTTAGGTTAGGTTAGGTTAGGTTAGGTTAGGTTAGGTTAGGTTAGGTTAGGTTAGGTTAGGTTAGGTTAGGTTCTCGGGGGGGAGGCTGTACCTCTACCGGGCGCGTCCTTTCGGTGGCGGATGAGAGGGACGCCACTCGCTCGTCCTAGCCAGTCGAGCGGGTGGTAGCGGGGAAACCCGCCGCGGACCAAAAGCCATAAAGGTGGCGCCTCTGGCTGCCGTCACAGCTAAGAGGTGCCACTAGGGGCCGCCTAGCGGCCACCGGTTGCGCGACCGCTTCGGGGGTTTCGCAACCGGACAGATGGGGGTGTCATCACCGTGGGGGACCCCACAGTGAACGGGCACCAACCTGGCGGGGCCGCTCGTCGAAGCTTCGGCTGAAACGTTGCGGCAGCCGTCGGCGCGGTGTCTCTGGCCGTTGTCACGGTAGGAGGCACTGCGCGGGGGCCGCCCGTCGGGACTAGCTCAACGGGGGGCGGCCGGGAGTGGGACTGCTGCTCGGGCGGGCGGTGGTTCCGCGACTGGTGAGGGGCCGGCAGCACTTTCAGTCAGGATCGTGGCCGGCCGGTAGGGCGGGCCGCGGGGGGAGAGGAGTGCCGGTATTGCGGTGCGCCGCTCGTCCCTACCCTCCGCGGCCCAACGGGGCCGCCACCGTGGGATGGCGGACGTGGTGGGCTCGCTTCGGCGGGCGTTTGTGGTGGGTCCGCTTCGGCGGACGTGTGCAGTGGTGCCGCCGACGTCGTCTTTGATGGCGGAGGCGGCAGGGCTGCAGGGGGCGGGGAGTGTCGGTGATAAGCCGCGCTCCCTGGCCTCTGGAGCCGGTGGGGCAACAGGGGGTGGGGAGTGTGGTGATGAGCCGCACTCCCCGCCCTCTGTAGTCGTTGGGGCAGCAGGGGAGAGGGAGTGTCGGCGTTGTCGCATCCCTGTCCTCTGCAGCCGTTGAGGTTTGGTCCCTTCGGGGAGTTTGTGGTGGGCCCCGTTGCGGGCGTTTGTGGTGGGTCCGCTTAGGCGGACGTGTGTAGTGGTGCTGCCGATGTCGTCTTTGATGGCGGAGGCGGCAGGGCTGCAGGGGGCGGGGAGTGTCGGTGATAAGCCGCACTCCCTGGCCTCTGGAGCCGGTGGGGCCGCAGGGGGTAGGGAGTGTGGTGATGAGTCGCACTCCCCGCCCTCTGTAGTCGTTGGGGCTGCCGGGGGGTGGGGGGGACCGGTCTCATTAGCCGCACTCCCCGCCTTCTGCAGTCGGTGAATGGTGGTCCACTTCGGTGGGCTATGTTTGGTTGGGGCTGCTCTGGGCACTGCTCTGATTAGCAGAGTGGTCTTGGGAGTGGCCCCGTCTCTGGTTGGATGTCTTCCCATAATGGGGCTGTCCCTATCGGGGCGGCCTCATGTTGGTGGCTTCGGCCAACCGTCGGGGCGTCACGGTTGTATGCGAAAGCGATCCCGTGGCGTTCCACATGGCGGCAGGGGTTGGGCAGTTGGGTTTTAGTGGGTATGCCGGTCTCATTAGTCGGAGAGTCCCACATAACCACCCCAGGGGAAGTCGGGTGGTATCCGTAACAGGATTTCCCAACGTTAAAAAAAAAAAAAAAAAAAAAAAAAAAAAAAAAAAAAAAAAAAAAAAAAAAAGGTTAGGTTAGGTTAGGTTAGGTTAGGTTAGGTTAGGTTAGGTTAGGTTAGGTTAGGTTAGGTTAGGTTAGGTTAGGTTAGGTTAGGTTCCCGAGGGAGATGCTGACTCCTACCGGGCGCGTCCCCAGGTGGCGGATAGGGGAACGCCACCCGCTCTTCTTCCTTACCAGTTGAGCGGGTGGTACCGGTATATCCGGCGCGGACCAACAGCAACGGAGGGTGTCATCACCGTGGACTTACCCCCACGGTGAACGGGCACCTTCCTGGCGGGGCCGCTCGTCGAGGCTTCGGCTGAGACGTTGCGGTCGCCGTCGGTGCGGTGTCTCTGGCTGTTTTAACGGTAGGAGGCACTGCGCGGGGGCCGCCCGTCGGGACTAGCTCAACGGGGGGCGGCCGGGAGTGGGACTGCTTCGGTGGTCCCGCGACCGGTGAGGGATGGCCGGCAGATCATGGCCGGCCCGTAGGGTGGAAGTGGTGGGGTTGCAGAGGAGAGGGCGTGTCGGCGTTGCCGAATACCTGTCCTCTGCAACCGTTTTGTAAACAAAGCTGTGGATCAGCACCCTTATCACTATGGCCAATATTAAAACATATTCAAGTGGACTACCCCAGGAGGGTACCGACGATAGTCGGCAATCCCTCCACGCTACGGCGTGCTGTCCCGAGATTCTGGGGGGGACAAATATGGCCACGGTGATGTCGGAGCCCGAGAAGGGCGGAGATATAGTAGAGAAAGGAGAAGGTGAAGGAGTAAGAGAAAAGGGAGATGAAGTGCCCGAGAAGGGTGGAGTTGATGTTAGGCCTGAGACAGGCGGTGAACACGTTTTGCCAGCAAGTGGTGGCGTCAAACTTAGAACTAGGATAGGCAGAGACACAGGCGCGGCACCTAGTAAAGGAGGAGTGCGGTCACCAGGCACAAGCCGAGCTGGGCCTTATAAGCGCGTAGGCGCACCGGCCAAAACTACCACAACATCTCCTAGTCAGTCGGAGTCGCCAAAAGCTCTGGTCAATCGCGGGAGAGGTCGTCCACCGACTACAGGTCAATACGTGGGGCTCCTAGAAGCTAAACGCGCTCTCAATGAGGCGAAGAGGGAGGAACTAATGCTCAGAGCCCAAGAAGAAGTTGCGGATATGGCAATGGCACTGAAGGCAAGAGCCGAACTACGCCATATAGACGCGTCTCCTAATTCGACCGGAGGGCAAGAAGAATCGGTTTTGGTGTCTGACCTCCAGACCAAGGTGAAAATCAGCCTGGAGGTGATCGAAAAAGTTGCCACAAGATCTGGCAACCTAAAAGGCACATTCTCCAAGGCCCTCAAGGATGCTGCTAGTGTGATTGCAGGAGCAATGGACCAGCTAGCCAAACGCACAGCGTCCGAGGAAGTGGTACAGTTACGGGCAGACAACAATAAGTTGCGAAGCGAGATAGATGATCTAAGGAAAGAGGTCGCAAGTATGAAATCAGAGCTGGAAATACAGAAGTGTCGGAATGCCATACCGCGGACAATTTCCGAAGAACAACCGACAACTTCAACACATAATAATGAGCAGGAGCTAGTGCGCAACATAGTGACACAGGTGGGCACCATTATGAGTGACCGCTTTGAAGCACTGGAGACGAGACTGCTAAGGGAAAAACGAGTCCCTGTGCCGTTGATCTCAGATGCAGTCCGTGAAAACAAGTCAGAGGCCAGTACTACTACTCTTATGGCTCCCGCCAACCCTGGAGTAAAGGCGAATAAGAAAAAGCAGAAGACGAAGAAAAAGAAGGCGCCCTCTAAAGCAGTGCAACTAGTGGCTCCCATCGACGTCACTCCAGCACCATTACCAGCTTCAGCCACGTCGGAGGGTTGGAACTTGGTTGTTAAAAGAGGCGCCAAAAAAAAAAAAAAAAAAAAAAAAAAAAAAAAAAAAACAGCGGCAGCCCAGCCACCTAAAAAGGAAAAAGCGCAAGGTCGAAAGAAGCTACCCAAGCTTCGTCCTCCGCGTTCCGCTGCAGTTTTGATAAGGCTCCAACCATCTGCTATTGAGCGGAACCTTACATATGAAGAGGTGTTTGCCCAAGTCAAACAAAACCTAGATCTTAACGACCTGGGCATCAATGACCTGCGATACAAGGTTGCTGCGACAGGAGCTAGGATGCTGGAGTTACCTGGCGCAAACAACGACGACAAGGCCGATGCCTTAGCTCAAAAGCTAAGCACTTTCTTAGAAAGTGAAGATGTTTATATCTCCCGGCCAGTAAAGTGTGCTGAGATACGAGTTGTCGGTCTAGAAGACTCAATTAAACAGGAAGATCTGGAAGAGGCTATCAGCAGGACAGGTGGCTGCGCAAAGGAAGCCATTAAAATTGGTGACATACGTCGCAATCGATTTGGCGTAGGGGAAGCCTGGGTGAAATGCCCTGTGCTAGCGGCCAAGAGAATTACGTCTGAGGGCAAAATAAGAGTGGGGATAATTACAGCCCAGGTTAAACTCTTGCAACCCAGACCACAACGCTGTTTCCGCTGCCACGAGCAAGGGCACGTGGCGGCTAAGTGCACTGGCGGCGACGACCGCAGTAACCAGTGCTTCCGATGTGGAGAGCCTGGCCACATGCGTACGCAATGCTCTGCCGCACCACACTGTCCGGTGTGCGAATCCGCCAATCGGCCGGCGAACCATATTGTAGGAAGCATGGCCTGCACCCGGGCTTTGGCTAGGAAAAAGAAGGGGGGCAAACGTCCTGCGGCCAGTGCGACAGAGCCGCTCACAGATGACGGAAAAACAGACCAACTCTGATGGCTACTAACGTTCTACAGGCGAACCTAAACCACTGTGCCAGGGCGCAAGATCTGCTAGTCCAAAGTATGGCACAGTGGTCTACACAGCTGGCGATAATCTCAGAGCCCTACTATGTTCCGCAAAGGGACAACTGGGTCGCCGACATTGACGGGGTGGTAGCACTTGTCGCCCAGTTTAGTCTGGGCACGTCGACGTTTACCCGGGTCGTTAAGAGGTCCGGCCTTGTCATGGCACTATTAGGCGAAATGGTGGTAGTGGGTGTCTACTTCTCCCCGAATAAGACCCTCGTCGAGTTTGAAAATTTTCTTGATGGGCTAGGGGAACTGATATCCCGAGGTAGGCACCGCTATATTCTGGTAGCAGGCGATCTGAACGCCAAGTCAGGCGCTTGGGGTTGTCCAGTTTCAGACGCACGTGGTAGACTACTGGAAGAGTGGGCTGTTTCCGCCGGCCTGACGGTCCTTAATCGAGGAACGGTCAACACGTGTGTGCGACGGCAGGGCGGTTCCATCGTAGACGTAACGTTTGCGAGCCCTGCCCTAGCACGCCGTGTACACGGCTGGCGAGTGCTGGATGATGTGGAGACGCTCTCGGACCATCTATACATCCAGTTTAAGGTCTCCACTCATCCGGCGGTGCCGCCAAGCCGTAACCGAACCACGAGGACAGAAGGTCCGAGATGGCAGCTCAAACATCTCAACCTAGAGGCATTAAGAGAGGCATCGATCGTGGCCTCCTGGCTGCCACAACAAGTGTCATCTCCAGAGGAGGAAGCAAATCGCCTAGAGGAAATAGTGCAGCGTATTTGCGATGCCGCGATGCCCAGATCCAGGCTTCGTCCTCTAAAAACACAAGTATGGTGGTGGACGGCAGAGATTGCGCAAATGCGCAAAGCCTGCGTAGCCGCCAGACGCCGATACCTACACTACAGAAGGAGGGTTAATAGAGATCCGGCGGAAGAGGACAGAATATATAACGGCTATATTGAGGCCAAAACACATCTTCAAGTGCAAATCACAAGGGCCATAGCCGAAGGTAGAGCTAAGATGCTGGAGGGGCTCGATAGAGATCCATGGGGTACACCATATAGAATGGTCATGAACAAACTCCGCCCATGGGCCCCTCCAATCACCGAAACTCTTGACGACGAAGTGCTGCGGAGCGTGCTAGATAGCCTTTTCCCACACCGGGACAGATTTGTGCCGCCGCAGATGGGATCTATGTTAGCAACTGAGCAAGTGGAAGATGACCATATACCAGAGGTGGACGAGGGGGAAATGTCAGATGCGATCGCGCGCCTGCGAGGAAAAGTCGTTACCCCGGGGCCAGACGGTATACCCGGACGAGCACTAGCTCTGACCATGGACGCTTTAGGGCCTTGCGTGAGGGAACTATTCACTGCCTGTCTGGCTCACGCCATAATTCCACAGAGGTGGAAGACAGGTAGGTTGGTTCTCCTCAGAAAGGAAGGGCGTCCAGCGGAGTCTCCCTCCGCTTACCGCCCCATCGTGCTGCTCAACGAGCTCGCCAAGATGTTTGAGCGCATCTTAGTTGGTCGCCTGATCAGGCATATGGAAGAAGTTGGGCGAGAATTGTCGGATGCGCAGTTCGGTTTTCGCAGTGGACGCTCAACGGTGGATGCCATCCTGCGCGTTAAGTCCTATACGCAGGATGCGGTCTCCCAGGGTGAAGTAGTTTTTGCGGTGTCCCTGGACATCTCAAATGCCTTTAACTCTTTACCCTGGGCTTGCATCAGGGAGGCGCTCCGATATCACGGTGTGCCAACCTACCTGCGTCGCGCCATTGGGGCTTACTTGTCGGACAGATCCGTGATCTTCCCTTCGCGGAGAGGCTTAGAGAGGCGCGTGGTGTCATGCGGTGTTCCACAGGGCTCGGTTCTTGGGCCGCTCCTGTGGAACATTGGTTATGACTGGGTGCTCAGGGGCAGCACACTGAGGGGAGTCAGAGTGATATGCTACGCAGACGACACCCTGGTCATGGCGCGGGCCAATAGCCACAGGGAAGCAGCGATCCTGACGACAGCGGGAGTTGCCCATATAGTCGGGAAAATTAGGAAGTTGGGGCTGGAGGTTGCTCCTGAAAAATCGAAGGCCATATGTTTTCATGGCCCACGACGAGCACCCACACAAGAAACATATGTAACGTTGGACAGAGTCCACATAGGCTTGTCGAGCACGATGAAGTACCTGGGACTCGTGCTCGACAGCCGGTGGAACTTTCAGGCCCACTTTGACGCCCTGGCGCCAAAATTAATGAAGACAGCAGGCGCACTCAATAGACTGCTGCCTAACTTGAATGGACCAAGCTGTACCAGCAGGCGTCTTTACTTAGGCGTATTGAAATCCATGGCACTTTACGGTGCACCTGTATGGACAGATGCTCTATGCCGAAAAAACGTGGCTGTGCTACGACAGGCACAGAGAGCACTAGCACAGAGAGTGATAAGGGGATATCGCACCATTTCTGGCGATGTGGCGTGCGTGCTGGCTGGAGTCCTACCCTGGGACCTGGACGCGGTCTCCTTGGCGTCGACCTATCGTCGGCGTCGAGGTCCTGCAACCGGAGACCTAAGCCCAGCACGCAACGATAGCGAGGAGCGAGAAGCAACGTTAGCAGAGTGGCAAGCCAAATTGGAACATGCTTCGGCTGGCCGAAGGACTTTGGACGCAGTCTGTCCTGTCCTGAGGCAATGGCTGGCGAGAAGTCACGGCGTCCTCTCATTCCGGCTGACGCAGGTCCTCACGGGGCACGGGTGCTTTGGAGGCTACCTGTGCCGTGTCGCCGGAAGAGAGCCGGATGCACGCTGCCACCATTGCAGCGATTGCAGCAACGAAGATGCCCAACATGCTCTCGAGATCTGTCCAGCATGGGCGTCAGAGCGGGAGACGCTCCAAAGTGTTGTGGGGGCGGACCTGTCGCTCCCGGCCGTGATCAAAGCCATGGTCGAGAGCGAAAGGTCCTGGGACGCCGTCCAGACCTTCTGCGAGGTCGTGATGTCGCAGAAGGAATCGGCGGAGAGAGAGAGGGAGGCGACTTCCGATCTCGCCATCCGCCGACGACGGACCGGGCGCCGGAGAGCGGCACAAGACCGCCGCCTCCCCCCCTAACACTAGCCAGAGGGCGGTAGACTTGGGGAAGTCTGCCGCCTAGTCACCTGGCCCGAGTAGGCGCGCGCGGTGTCCGCCGCGCGCCACTCCAGTTGTGGTCGTAGAGGGTGCTTCCTCCACCCTCCGACACCGAGACGAGCCGCAGGGCTATCGCCGTCGGGTTCGCGGATGATTTCCTGTTCCCGTGTTCCCGGCACTAAGGCGTTCAAGGTGGACACCGTGTGGTTTTAGTGGGTATACTGCCGTGCGTCTACCATCTTTGCGCGGCAGGAGTCCCACATAACCCGTCGTTTCCTCCCCAGGCGGCGGGTACCCGTAACGGGTTTCCACACGTTAAAAAAAAAAAAAAAAAAAAAAAAAAAAAAAAAGGTTAGGTTAGGTTAGGTTAGGTTAGGTTAGGTTCCCGAGGGAGTTGTTGGTCCTCCTACCGGGCGCGTCCCCAGGTGGCGGATAGGGGAATGCCACTCGCACTGTAACGCGGGTGGTACCGGAGCAATCCGGCGCGGACCAAAACCAACTAGGCATGGGCGTGCCTTAGGGGTTTGTTAACCCCACGGCCTAGCGGAGCTCACCGTAAACAAAGCCGAAGCTGTGGATCAGCACCGAGGTGGGGCGGGTTCGGCGAGCGCTTCACTGCGCAGCTGGGCTGCACTTCCTGTGCAACGCCCTCCTCAACTCGTAATCCCAGAACCCGGTGTCGTTGTCAAGTCTAGCGGCCGGGAACTGGGACCGAGGGCCTTGGCTTAATCGCCCGGGTCGCGAGGAAGAAAACCTCTATAAAAAATTACCCCAAATCCCAAGCGGCGAAGCAGCGCGAGGGGATGCATGGCTGATGGGTAGGTCAGTCGCTACTGCTTTCCCCGCTAGAGTACCGGCCGACACTCTAGCGGGTTACGCTTAGGCTTATCCGGGTGCAGGGGGCACCACTCGGACGGACCTCATGATTCCCCCATACTCGTGGGAACAGTATGGAGACAATTAAAAACACAAACCCACAAGACGTAGTGCCCGTGACGGGCGGAGCTGACGTTGAGCCCGAGACGGGCGGTGTAAAAGTTGGGCCTGTGATGGGCGTTGAGAAGTGCGCGCCAGCAACTGGCGAAGTCATTGAAAGACCTAAAACAGGCAGAGGTGCGGGCATAGTATCTCATAAAGGAAAGCGGTCTATCAGCGAAATTCGTGCTGGACCGGAGAAGGGCGGCAGTAAAATACCTACCAGAGGTATAGCCCGCAGTCAGTCGAGGTCGCCGGAAGAAGATACAGGGCCAAAAGCGAGTGGAGTTCAACGAGGGAGAGGCCGACCACCCACAACATGGCAATACGTGGGATTGGCGGAAGCCCAACGTGCCCTTAATGAGGCAAAGAAAGAGGAGCTTAGACTCAGAGCCCAAAAGGAGGTAGCAGACTTGGCATCGACTCTCAAGACTGGAGCTAGCCCACGACCAACAAGTGGGCCCACTATCAGAGAAGGTGAAGAGGCGGACTCCGTTCCCGAGATACAAGACCGGATAAAAACCAGCCTCGAAGTCATCGAGAAAGTTGCCACGAAGTCCGGAAACCTGAAAGGCACTTTCACCAAGGCCCTCAAAGACGCGGCGAGTACTATTGCAGGTGCCGTGGACCTACTTGCCAAACGAACTGCATCAGAGGAAGCAGCACAGCTGAGAGCCAGTAACGCCAGGTTACAGCTGGAGGTTGCTGATCTACGAGAAGAGGTAACAACTTTAAGAAAAGCGCTAGAACAAACTCATAGTGCGGAGGTTGAAGAGCTTCGTAGAGAGATAGCGCTATTAAAGGAACAGAAAGAGAGGCCCCGTGTTATCGAGAAGGGGACGGCTGCCCACACATCAAGTCAACCGGCAATGGGTGACGAAGAATTGGTACGCTCCATCGTGGGACAGGTGGGCCTAATGTTCAATACGCGTTTTGAGGCATTGGAGAAGAGATTGCAACCGGAGCAACAATCTTGTCTGCCGCTGGAAGGGGAGGTAGATCGGTCACTAAGACCAGAACCGACCGTCACTACCCTCATGCCACCAGCTAACCCTGGCCCCGCAGAGCACAGCAGAGCGAAGAAGAAACGAGAGAAAAAGGACAAAGTAGCTCCTAAGGTAAAGCAGGCAGTCCCTCCCCCAGAACCATCTATACAAGCGACTAATGCCCCTGAGGGCTGGAATGTAGTGGCTAAACGGAAAGGGAAGAAAAAGACGGTGCAAACCAAGCAGGCTCAGGGGGCACCGGATAAGCTGAAACCATCTCAGCTGCGACCACCACGATCTGCGGCGGTCGTTATAAAACTTCAGCCCTCTGCCATAGCACGAAATGTTACCTACGGAGATATATTTGCTCAGGTGAAGCAGAACGTAGACCTCAATGATCTAGGCATTAAAGACCTTAGATATAAAGTAGCAGTGACTGGATCCAGGATGCTAGAACTACCTGGCTCCGAGAATGAGGATAAAGCCGATGCCTTAGTGCAGCGGCTGGTCACTATACTGCCGGATGAAGACGTCCAAATATCCCGGCCAATAAAATGTGCTGAGCTTCGTGTGCTGGGTCTAGAAGACTCGGTGACTCCAGATGAACTAGCTGCAGCGGTTAGTAAAACAGGAGGCTGCAACAAAGAGATGGTAAAGGTTGGCGACATACGCCGCAACCGCCTCGGTGTAGGAACGGCATGGGTTAAATGCCCTGTAATGGCCGCGAAAACCATTGCACAGGAGGGCAGGTTTTGGGTCGGATTCGTGCTGGCACAAGCCAAACTTTTGCAGTCTCGACCACAACGATGCTTTCGCTGCCACGAGTTGGGGCACGTGGCAGCCAATTGCACCGGTGCTGACGACCGTAGCAATCAATGTTACCGTTGCGGGCGACCGGGACATAAACGCGGGCAATGCTCTGAAGCACCACACTGCCCGGTCTGTGACAGTAACAACAAGCCTGCTAACCATATTGTAGGCAGTGCCGCTTGTAACAGGGCCCCGGCCCGAAAGAAGAGGAACGGCAAACGTCCCGAGGCTATAAAGCCGCCTATGGAGTCGCAAACGTCGAACCGATAAAATGGCGTTAAAAATGCTGCAAGTTAACCTGAATCACTGTGCCAGAGCTCAAGACCTATTCGTTCAAAGCCTGGCGCAGTGGTCCGTGCAGGTAGCCGTCGTAACAGAGCCGTACTCCATTCCTCCCCGAGACACCTGGGCAGGAGATGACGACGGGCAAGTTGCAATCGTAACCCAGGTCGCTGCTGGCGCCCCACCCCTTTCTCAAATTGTGAAAGGATCGGGATGCATTGCAGCACTGCTGGGTCGGGTGGTCATAGTAGGAGCATATTTCTCGCCCAACAAAACCCTGACGGAATTTGAAGAGTTCCTAAACCGGCTGGGGGATTTAATTGTACTATTTCACCCTATGGAAATTTTACTCGCGGGAGACCTGAACTCGAAGTCTTTTGTGTGGGGCTCGACAGTGGAAGACGCACGGGGGAGAGCCCTTGCAGAGTGGGCAGTTGCCATGGACCTGACTATCCTCAACCGAGGGACGACTCATACATGCGTGCGACGGCAAGGTGGGTCCATCGTGGACGTAACGTTCGCGAGCCCTGCCCTAGCACGGCGTGTGCACGGCTGGCGAGTGCTGGATGATGTGGAGACCCTTTCGGACCATCATTACATCCTATACGAAATCTCCACACATCTGGCGGTGCCGTCACGCCCTAGGCGAACCCCGATAGAAAACGGCCCTAGGTGGCAGCTTAAACGCCTCGACCCAGAGGTGCTTAAAGAGGCATCCACTGTAGCCTCCTGGCTGCCCCAAAACGGATTATCTCTGGAGGATGCAGCAACCCGAATAGAGGAGTCAATTAGGCGCATATGCGATGCTGCCATGCCTCGATCCGGGCGTCGCACTCAAAGAAATCAGGTGTGGTGGTGGACACCGGAAATCGCAAGACTGCGTGAGGAATGTACCGCTGCCCGACGTCTTTACTCACATTACAGGAGGAGAATACGTAGAGATCCGAATGAGGAAGACCGTAGATATGCTGGGTACGTCGAGGCGAAGGAGCGCCTCCGAACCCAGATTGCCAGGGCAATTGCAGAAGGAAGGGCTGAAATGTTGGAGGGGCTCGACCGAGACCCATGGGGCACACCATACAAGCTTGTAAGAAACAAACTTCGCCCCTGGGCCCCTCCACTCACTGAGATGCTGGATGGAGATCTGTTGCAAGGTGTGCTAGGAGCTCTATTCCCGCAGCCCGATGACTTTGTGCCACCACAGATGATCACAGCAGTGATCGAACATGAAGTGCAGGGGGAAGTAGCGGCAATCGATGACGAGGAGATGGCAGCTGCGGTGGTGCGACTTCGAAGAAAAACCGTTGCACCAGGACCGGATGGAGTACCAGGTCGTGCACTTGCTCTAATGATGGACGCCCTGGGGCCTTGTATAAGGGGACTTTTCACTGCCTGTCTGGCTCAAGCCATCATTCCACAGCGGTGGAAGACAGGTAGGTTAGTACTCCTTAGAAAGGAAGGGCGTCCGGAGGAATCTCCATCCGCCTACCGGCCGATAGTGCTTTTGAATGAGATGGCCAAGTTGTTTGAACGTATCGTGGTTGGGAGACTGAATAAGCACATGACTGATTCTGGGCTAGATTTATCTGACACGCAGTATGGCTTCCGTTGTGGTCGCTCCACTGTGGACGCAATTCTGCGGGTGAAGTCCCTTGCGCAAGATGCGGTCTCCCAGGGTGAGGTAGTTATCGCGGTGTCCTTGGACATCGCCAACGCTTTCAACTCCTTGCCCTGGGCATGCATTAAGGCGGCACTACAACACCACAGGGTGCCAACCTACTTGCGGCGCATCATAGAGGCGTATCTCTCTGATCGAGCCGTGATTTTTCCACAGAGAGACGGCTGGGGAAGAAGAGAAATATCGTGCGGTGTTCCACAGGGTTCGGTTCTCGGGCCGCTCCTGTGGAACATTGGATACGATTGGGTACTGAGGAGTAGCACATTGAGAGGTATCAGCGTCGTGTGCTATGCTGATGATACCCTAGTCCTAGCAAGGGAGAAAACGTACAGGGACGCAGCAATCCTTGCAACGGCAGGAGTGGCCCACATCGTTGGGAAAATCAGGAGATTGGGATTAAAGGTCGCCCTAGAGAAGTCGGAAGCAATATGTTTTCACGGCCCACGAAGAACACCACCATCAGGTTCTTACATAGTGGTTAACGGAGTCTGCATCAAATTGTCGGGCACGATGAAGTACTTAGGACTCGTGCTCGACAGCCGGTGGAATTTTCGGTCACATTTTCGGGTCCTTGCACCAAAATTGATTAAGACCGCAGGTGCGCTTAGCAGGTTGTTGCCTAACCTGCGGGGACCAAACTGTCTAAGCAGGCGCCTTTATCTCGGGGTGTTGCGATCGATGGCGCTCTATGGTGCGCCTGTATGGGCTGACTCCCTCTGTCGCGAAAACGTGGCTGTGTTACGGCGGTTACAAAGGATAATGGCTACGAGGGTAGTAAGAGGTTATCGTACGATCTCAGGGGAGGTAGCTTGCGTGCTGGCAGGAGTCACACCCTGGGACCTGGATGCTCCACTCTTGATGGCGGCTTATCATCGTCGTCGAGATCTTGCATCTGTGGACCTAAGAGCACCACGCGAAGGCTTGCAGGAGCGCGATGCGCTAGTAGAAGAGTGGCTCATAAGATTAGAGCGTGTAACAGCTGGTCGGAAAACTATTGAAGCAATTCGGCCCATCCTGAGGCAGTGGTTGGCTAGAAAGCACGGTGTCCTCTCTTTTCGGTTGACGCAGCTCCTCACGGGGCATGGGTGCTTTGGTGGCTACCTGTGCCGCGTCGCCGGAAGAGAGCCAGACCCACGATGCCACCACTGTAATAACTGCGTCGAAGAAGACTCCCAACACACCCTGGAGTCCTGCCCAGCCTGGGCGTCAGAGCGGGAGGCGCTCCAAAGTGTTGTGGGGGATGACCTGTCGCTCCCGGCCGTGATCAAAGCCATGGTCGAGAGTGAAAGGTCCTGGGATGCCGTCCAGACCTTCTGCGAGGTCGTGATGTCGCAGAAGGAGTCGGCGGAGAGAGAAAGAGAGGCAACTTCCGATCTCGCCATCCGCCGACGACGGACCGGGCACCGGAGAGCGGCACAAGACCGCCGCCTCCCCCCCTAACACTAGCCAGAGGGCGGTAGACTTGGGGAAGTCTGCCGCCTAGTCACCTGGCCCGAGTAGGCGCGCGCGGTGTCCGCCGCGCGCCACTCCAGTTGTGGTCGTTGAGGGTGCCTCTTCCACCCTCCGACACCGAGACGAGCCGCAGGGCTATCGCCGTCGGGTTCGCGGATGATTTCCTGTTCCCGTGTTCCCGGCACCAAGGCGATCAAGGTGGACACCGTCAGGTTTTAGTGGGTAGGCTGCCGTGCGTTTACCATCTCTAGCACGGCAGGAGCCCCACATAACCCGTCGTTCTTCCCCAGGCGGCGGGTACCCGGCAACAGGGTTTCCTGACGAAAAAAAAAAAAAAAAAAAAAAAAAAAAAAAAAAAAAAAAAAAAAAAAAAAAAAAAAAAAAAAAAAAAAAAAAAAAAGGTTAGGTTAGGTTAGGTTAGGTTAGGTTAGGTTAGGTTAGGTTAGGTTAGGTTCCCGGGGGAGATGCTGACTCCTACCGGGCGCGTCCCCAGGTGGCGGATGGGGGAACGCCACCCGTTCTTCCTAACCAGTCGAGCGGGTGGTAGCGGGGAAACCCGTCGCGGACCAACAGCAACGGAGGGGCAGCAGAGGAGAGGGAGTGTCGGCGTTGTCGCATCTCTGTCCTCTGCTGCCGTTTTGTGGACCGCGGGGGGAGAGGAGTGCCGGTATTGCGGTGCACCGCTCGTCCCCCCGCGGCCCGACGGGACCGCCACCGTTGGATGGCGGACGTGGTGGGGTTGCAGAGGAGAGGGAGTGTCGGCGTTGTCGCATCCCTGTCCTCTGCAACCGTTTTGTGGTGGGTCCCTTCGGGGACGTGCGTGGTGGTGCCGTCGACGTCGTCCTAAAAAGATGGCGGAGGCGGCAGGACTGCAGGGGGTTGGGAGTGTTGGTGATGAGCCGCACTCCTTAGCCTCTGGAGCCGGTGGGGCCGCAGGGGATGGGGAGTGTTGGTGATGAGCCGCACTCCCCGTCTTCTGTAGTGTCGTTGGGACTGCAGGGGGGGGAAGGACCGGTCTCATTAGCCGCACTCCCCGCCTACTGTGGTCGTTGGGGTTGCAGAGGAGAGGGAGTGTCGGCGTTGTCGCATCCCTGTCATCTGCAACCGTTTTGTGGTGGGTCCTTTTAGGGACGTGCGTGGTGGTGCCGTCGACGTCGTCCTAAAAAGATGGCGGAGGCGGCAGGGCTGCAGGGGGTGGGGAGTGTTGGTGATGAGCCGCACTCCTTAGCCTCTGGAGCCGGTGGGGCCGCAGGGGGTGGGGAGTGTTGGTGATGAGCCGCACTCCCCGTCTTCTGTAGTGTCGTTGGGACTGCAGGGGCGGGAGGACCGGTCTCATTAGCCGCACTCCCCGCCTTCTGTGGTCGTTGGGGTTGCAGAGGAGAGGGAGTGTCGGCGTTGTCGCATCCCTGTCTTCTGCAACCGTTTTGTGGTGGGTCCCTTCAGGGACGTGCGTGGTGGTGCCTTCGACGTCGTCCTTAAAAGATGGCGGAGGCGGTAGGGCTGCAGGGGGTGGGGAGTGTTGGTGATGAGCCGCACTACTTAGCCTCTGGAGCCGGTGGGGCCGCAGGGGGTGGGGAGTGTTGGTGATGAGCCGCACTCCCCGTTTTCTGTAGTGTCGTTGGGGCCGCAGGGATGGGAGGACCGGTCTCATTAGCCGCACTCCTCGTCTTCTGTGGTCGTTGGGGTTGCAGAGGAGAGGGAGTGTCGGCGTTGTCGCATCACTGTCCTCTGCAACCGTTTTGTGGTGGGTCCCTTCGGGGACGTGCGTGGTGGTGCCGTCGACGTCGTCCTAAAAAGATGGCGGAGGCGGTAGGACTGCAGGGGGTTGGGAGTGTTGGTGATGAGCCGCACTCCTTAGCCTCTGGAGCCGGTGGGGCCGCAGGGGATGGGGAGTGTTGGTGATGAGCCGCACTCCCCGTCTTCTGTAGTGTCGTTGGGACTGCAGGGGGGGGGAGGACCGGTCTCATTAGCCGCACTCCCCGCCTACTGTAGTCGTTGGGGTTGCAGAGGAGAGGGAGTGTCGGCGTTGTCGCATCCCTGTCCTCTGCAACCGTTTTGTGGTAGTTCCCTTCTGGGACGTGCGTGGTGGTGCCGTCGACGTCGTTCTTAACAGATGGCGGAGGCGGCAGGGCTGCAGGGGGTGGGGAGGGTTGGTGATGAGCCGCACTCCTTAGCCTCTGGAGCCGGTGGGGCCGCAGGGGGTGGGGAGTGTTGGTGATGAGCCGCACTCCCCGTCTTCTGTAGTGTAGTTGGGACTGCAGGGGCGGGAGGACCGGTCTCATTAGCCGCACTCCCCGCCTTCTGTGGTCGTTGGGGTTGCAGAGGAGAGGGATTGTCGGCGTTGTCGCATCCCTGTCTTCTGCAACCGTTTTGTGGTGGGTCCCTTCTGGACCCACGTTTGTGGTGGGTCCCTTCTAGACCCAGGTTACCAGAGGTGGGGTGGGTTCGGCGAGCGCTTCGCTGCGCAGCTGGGCTGCACTTCCTGTGCAACGCCCTCCTCAACTCGTAATCCCAGAACCCGGTGTCGTTGTCATGTCTAGCGGCCGGGAACTGAGACCGAGGGCCTTGGCTTAATCGCCCGGGTCGCGAGGAAGAAAACCTCTATAAAAAATTACCCCAAATCCCAAGCGGCGAAGCAGCGCGAGGGGATGCATGGCTGATGGGTAGGTCAGTCGCTACTGCTTTCCCCGCTAGAGTACCGGCCGACACTCTAGCGGGTTACGCTTAGGCTTATCCGGGTGCAGGGGGCACCACTCGGACGGACCTCATAATTCCCCCATACTCGTGGGAACAGTATGGAGACAATTAAAAACACAAACCCACAAGACGTAGTGCCCGTGAAGGGCGGAGAAGATGTTGAGCCTGAGACGGGCGGAGAAGATGTTGTGCCCGAGACGGGCGGAGGACTGAAGAGACAAGCCACTTGTGTAGCTGGTGTGGTTAAAAACTTTGAGGCTCGGGTAAGACCCGCACAGAATGATAGCGCGCCGGCTAAAAGTACAGCTACCCGAGGTATTCGGGGCCAGGCTACACCACCAGATGAAGAAATAGGGCCTAAAGCGAAAGTAACTGCCAACCGAGGAAGGGGACGTCCACCAACAACTGGACAGTACGTGGGGCTAGCCGAAGCCCAAAGAGCCTTAAATGAGGCAAAAAAAGAAGAAATGATGCTTAAAGCTCAAAGGGAGGTGGCTGAAATGATGGCATCGGCCCTCAAGATCAGAGCCAGCCCACAACTACCAGGTGGATCTACAGCTGCTTCTCCCCGAGATAGGGAGGCGAATTCGGTAGTCGAGCTCCAGGCTAAAGTCAGAGGCAGCCTGGAAGTCATCGAAAAAGTCGCCACTAAGTCCGGAAACTTGAAGGGAACATTTTCGAAAGCCCTTAAGGATGCTGCAGCTGCAATTGCGAGTGCCGTGGACGTTCTTGTTCGGCGCACTGCATCGGAGGAGGCGGTACAACTCCGCGCAGCGAACACTAAGCTTGAGGCAGAGGTGGCGGATCTCAGAAAAGAAGTAGTGTCTATGAGAGCGGAGCTGGAAAGACTTAGAACAGTGACGCCACCACCACCACCACCCCCAGTAGAACCGGAACAGAACCTGGGGAGCAAGAAAATGGACACAGAGGAGCTAGTGCAGACAATAGTGGCCCAGGTAGGTGCCATGATGAATGCCCGGCTTGAACCCCTGGAAAAGCGACTCCTACCGAACCAGGAACCTCTGATCTCTGACAACGCAGAGGGTGGGTCAAATGTGAACGCCGAAGTAAACGCCGAAGTGGTTAGAGAAGCACGGGTGCCGACTCTCACAGCTCCGGCTAATGCAGCAAAGCCGTCGAGGAAAAAGACGAGGAAGGCCAAAGCCAAAAAGGTCAAAAACCTGCCTGGACTATTAACAGTTGTACAAGAAGGTCCATCCGATGTAACTCCATCAGCATCGCTCCCTTCTAATGAACACCAAACTGAAGGATGGAACATAGTCGCAAGGAAACCTAAAAAATCGACAAAGACAATCAGACCTAAAGCAAAGGAGACAGGGGCTGGTAAAGCAACGCCCAAAGCACCAAAGCTGCGCCCACCGAGATCAACAGCGGTGGTGCTAAAACTGATGCCGAATGCAACGAGCAAAAATATCACTTATCGCGACGTGTTCGCACGGGTCAAAAAGGACGTTAACCTGACGGACCTGGACATTCGCGATATGAGATACAAAGTGACGGTTACGGGCGCGAGAATGCTTGAGCTACCTGGTGCTGGTAGTGCGGACAAAGCAGACTCTCTCGCGCGCCGCATTAGGGAGATTTTCGTGGACGGTGAAGTAGCGGTGTCTAGGCCCACTAAATCTACGGAAATTCGCATAGTTGGCTTAGAGGACTCCGTAACGTCGGAGGAGCTAGCCCAGACGGTTGGTCGAGTTGGTGGCTGCGAACAGGATGCAGTACGGGTGGGTGAAATTCGCCGCAACAATGCTGGCCTTGGCACAGCATGGGTGCGCTGCCCAGTGTCAGTGGCGAAAAACCTGGTGGACGCTGGACGTCTTTGGGTCGGATTCACATCGGCAAAAGTGAATCTCTTAAAACCCAGACCACTGGTCTGTTTTCGCTGCCATGAACCTGGCCATGTCGCAGCCAGATGCTCTAGCCCCGTGGACCGCAGCGACCAATGTTTCTGGTGTGGTGAGGCAGGGCATAAGCGGAAGCAGTGTGTTGCTGCACCCCACTGTGCCGCATGCGATACTGCGAAAAGACCTGCAAATCATGTAATAGGGAGCGCAGCTTGTATCCGGTCCCGTCAAAAAGAGTCAAAAAGAGTGGAAACATCTGATCCAGCAGGCCAGGTAGTTCGCCGTAAGGATGCGTCGGTACGAACTGAGACGTAGATATGGCCTTAAAGTTTCTACAAGGCAATCTTAACCATTGTGCCAGGGCCCAGGACTTGTTCGTGCAGAGCCTTGTCCAGTGGTCGGTACAGGTTGCAGTGATTGCGGAGCCATATTTAATTCCTCAAAGAGACAACTGGGCAGGAGATCAGGATGGTCAGGTTGCCATCGTGACCCAGGTCGCCACTGGCGCTCCACCCTTTTCACGTGTCATGAAAAGATCAGGATGCGTCGCGGCACTTCTGGGTCGGATGGCTATAGTCGGGGCATATTTCTCCCCCAACAAAACTCTAGCTGAGTTCGAGGAATTCTTAGAAAGGTTGGGGGAGACAATTGCTAGATTTGAACCTGCTGAAATTCTTCTTGCGGGCGATCTTAACGCAAAATCTAGCATGTGGGGCTCGGAAGTAGAAAATGCGCGGGGAAGAACCCTTGCGGAGTGGTTAGTTGCCACCAATTTGACTGTCCTCAATCGAGGGACGGCTAACACGTGCGTGCGACAACAGGGTGGGTCCATCGTGGATGTCACATTCGCGAGCCCTGCTGTAGCCCGCCGTGTTCAGGACTGGAGAGTGCTGGATGATGTGGAGACTCTATCGGACCACCTCTATATCTCTTTCGAAGTCTCCACACATCCGGCGGTGCCTCGTAGTCCTTATCACAGCTCAAGAGAGGACGGTCCGAAGTGGCAGCTGAAGTGCCTGGATATCGAGGTGCTAAAGGAGGCAATAATGGTGGCCTCATGGTTGCCCCAAGACACCGAGAGCGTAGAAGACTCTGCTGAAAGGCTGAAAGAGCTGGTCACACGAGCCTGTGACGCATCTATGCCTCGCTCTAGGCGATGCCCGTCTAGGCGCCAGGTGTACTGGTGGTCGGCGGCGATCGCACATTTGCGAAAGGAATGTGTGGCTGCCAGACGCCAGTACACGCGCTGTCGGAGGCGTCGTTTTAGAAGCCGCAATGATAACGACAGGGAAAGACATCGAGCAGAAGAGGAAAGGTTGTACGCTTCTTATGTCACAATGAAGACCAGACTACAAGTGGCAATCGCTGAGTCGCAGACCACGGCCAGAGAGCGCATGCTGGAGGAGCTCAATCGCGATCCCTGGGGGACGCCTTACAGGATGGTCCGAAACAAACTCCGTCCTGCGGCCCCCCCACTTACACAGTCATTGGAGCCAGGAGTGGTGCGGGATATAGTTGCAGCTTTATTTCCGTATGGTGAGCAGGTAGAACATCAGCCGCCACCTATGGTAGCACCCCCCTCGGATTGGGAAGATTGCGAAGAGGTGCAGCAAGTAAGTGAAGAGGAGTTGTCCGGAGCTGTGGCACGCTTACGCTCGAAAAACGTTACCCCTGGCCCTGATGGGGTACCTGGGCGAGTCTGGGTTCTGGCCATGGAGTTTCTGGAGATACGAGTTCGAGGACTGTTTACTGCCTGTCTGGCTCAAGCCATAATTCCACAGCGGTGGAAGACAGGCAGATTAGTCCTTCTGAAAAAGGAAGGGCGACCCGCAGAAAGTCCGTCCGCATATCGCCCCATTGTCCTCCTGAACGAAGTGGCCAAGCTCTTTGAGCGCGTTGTCGCTGGGCGCTTGCTTGCGCATTTAGAGCAAAGAGGGCCTAACCTCTCTGACGTCCAGTTTGGTTTCCGCGGTGGACGATCGACTGTAGATGCCATTCTGCGCGTCAGGTCCCATGCACAGGAGGCAGTCTCTCGGGGCAACGTTGTTATCGCGGTTTCGCTTGATATAGCGAACGCGTTTAACACGTTGCCCTGGAGCTGCATTAGGGAGGCGCTCCGCTACCATGGGGTACCGAACTACCTCCGTCGTGTTGTAGGGGCCTACCTGTCGGAGAGGCGGGTAACGTTTCCAGTGCAGGATGATGGCTGGGAAAGCCGTGAAGTCGTGTGTGGTGTTCCACAGGGGTCGGTACTTGGACCACTCTTGTGGAACATCGGATACGACTGGGTGCTCAGGGGCACCTTTTTGCGAGGAGTGGAGGTCACCTGCTACGCTGATGACACACTGGTCACGGCGCAGCGGGAAACCTTTAGGGAAGCAACTATCTTGGCAACGGCAGCGGTTGCGCATGTGGTGGCAAGAATCCGGAGACTCGGACTACAAGTGGCTCTAGAAAAATCAGAGGCAATATGTTTCCACGGTCCTAGGAGGGCGCCTCCGTCAAATGCGCACATAACCATCGAGGGGGTCCACATCGGCGTGAAGAGTACGATGAAGTACCTGGGACTCCTACTCGACAGCCGGTGGGACTTCCATGCGCATTTCGACGCCCTAGTGCCGCGATTGCTGAAAGAGGCCTCAGCGTTGAGCAGGCTCCTTCCTAACATCGGGGGGCCAAGTGTACAAACTCGGAAGCTCTACACAGGTGTGGTGCGCTCCATGGCAATGTACGGTGCCCCAGTATGGGCGGATGCCCTGAATCGCGAAAACATCGCTCTGCTGCGGAGGGCGCAGAGAGCGATGGCGATAAGGGTAATCAGGGGGTACCGTACAATTTCGGCGGACGTGGCGTGTGTGTTGGCCTCTATTCTGCCCTGGGAGATGGACGCGCGCTCCTTGGCGTCGATATATCGTCGGCGTCGAGGCCTAGCGTCGGAGTATCCCACCGCATCATCATCGGGCCCGATTGAGCAAGAGAACGAGCGGGTTGCCGCAATTGAGGAATGGGGGTCCAGGCTGGAGGACCCTTGCGCTGGCCGACGGACAATCGAGGCGGTTCGTCCTATTCTTGCTCAGTGGTTGAACAGGCGGCATGGCGTCCTAACCTTCCGCACCACACAGATCCTCTCGGGGCATGGATGCTTCGGGGGGTACTTGTGTCGGGTCGCCGGGAGGGAGCCCTCTCCGCGTTGCCACCACTGCGACAGCTGTCCCGACGAGTCGGCGCAACATACGCTGGAGGAGTGCCCAGCTTGGGCGACTGAGCGCCAGGCGCTCATCAGTGTTGTGGGGGCGGACCTGACGCTGCCGGCTGTGATATTTGCCATGGCTGGCAGCGAAAGGTCTTGGGACGCCGTTCTGTCCTTCTGCGAGGTCGTAATGTCGCAGAAGGAGGCGGCGGAGAGAGAGAGGGAGGCGACTTCCGATCTCGCTATCCGCCGCAGAAAGACCGGGCGTCGGAGGGCGGCACACGAGCGCCACCTCCCCCCTTAACAGTGGCCAGAGGGCGGTAGACTTGGGGAAGTCTGCCGCCTAGTCACCTGGCCCGAGTCGGCGCGCGCGGAGTCCACCGCGCGCCACTCGAGGAATCCGTCAGGGATGATATTCTCCCCCTGACACCGAGACGAGCCTCAACAGGAACTCGCCGCTGGGGTCTACAGATGAATCTGGATACCTGTGACCCCAGCCCGGAGGCGATAGAGTGGACCTCGTGTGGTTTTAGTGGGTAAACTTCCGCGCGCTTACTATCTTTGCGCGGAAGGAGTCCCACATAACCCGTCAGCTTTTCCCCAGGCGGCGGGTACCCGTAATGGGTTTCCACACGGAATAAAAAAAAAAAAAAAAAAAAAAAAAAAAAAAAAAAAAAGGTTAGGTTAGGTTAGGTTAGGTTAGGTTAGGTTAGGTTAGGTTAGGTTAGGTTAGGTTAGGTTAGGTTAGGTTGACGGCCTAGTTGGCGTTGTGGTTCATATATATGGATCGCACGTTACTAGGTCCCGGGTTCGATCCCCGGTCCGGACCCAATTTATAATTTAATATGGGTTCGGGGTCGGTCTGAAATTGTGATAGCACTCACCCCCGACCACCGGGGGTGGGGGGTCACAATTTGGTGGCATGTTAGAAAGTTCGCTTTCAATGGGGACGCCTGTTGATTGAATGAGTATAACAAGCCGCTGTGGTCGAACGATACGGAAAGCCTTCTATGTCCCCACAAGGACACTGAGGGTGAGTACACATGTGCCTATGACCGGGTTTACCTGGACACGGGTGCATACCTGAGTGGTGGCATGTTAGTATCATAACAAGCCATTACCCGCTTGCGGGTACTGACGGTTGCCGTGAATGCATTAGGGCCCGGTAGTCGGGACGCATGATCGGATGTATGGCGGAACGAAGAGTAAGACTCTCGGATGATGGTGGGGGACGCAGTGTCGAAAGACAAGCGGAGGATGCCAAATCGGAAGACGAGTCTGAAAACTGAGTTCCTAACTTGGTTGGAAATCCAAGTCGAATGAGTACTGATATCTGAAAGATATCGGGAAAATTCGACAAAATTTTAGGTAATAAAAAAAAAAAAAAAAAAAAAAAAAAAAAAAGGTTGAGGTTAGGTTGTTGTATTGAGCCATAAGGCAACATCGGGCAATACCGAGACGAGAGCCGCTAGCTGTTTTGTAAAAAGTATAAGGTGGGCAGGAGCAGTACCGACACGAGAGCCGCAAGCCGTAATCTTGATTTCTTGGCTTTGTGGCGATTGTCGACGGTGAAGTGCTATGTTTTTACGGATGATTTTTGTTATTTGACCCGGCTTTGTTTTTCGGATACTGATTGTGGTTTTTCGTGCATGTAGACTATAGTTTTTCATTGGTTTTTCTGGTTTTTCTTGACGATTTGGTATTTTTGTGTGGTTTTTAGTGGTTTTTTGTGTGTGTTGTGCGTCTGTTCCACCTGACATGAGTCATGCATGACTCGGACGCCAGTGTGGACAAGGATGTGTCTGGGGGACGCAAAAGGGCCAACTCGGTGCCTCCGTTGCCGAGCTCCGGCTCGGAGACGGAGACCGAGAGGACCGTCAGTGCAAGGATTGAGAAGGCCAGCCGGGGCCGCACCTATAGTCGTAGGGGCGGTCCTGGGCCTGCTTGCGCGCGCGTAGCGCAGCGTGAGGTGGAGGAGCGTGTAGAGGAGTTTGGGCGGAGTTTGGAGGCCAGGGCATTTAGAAAGGACCAGTATAAGCTGGTCTTTAACTTTGGCTCTGACCTCTCGGAGTCAGAGACCCCGGTTCAGGTGGACCCTGCTCTGCAAACTGCAGAGCAGCTGAAAGCACTAGGTGTAGAGAGTGCAAAATCGGTGATGCAGGTGGCTATGTATTCCACGAATCTCAAAGGCACCTACGTCAAAAAACTGAAAGAGGCTGCAGCAGCCGTGGAAATAGTGGTGGAGGCCCTTGCCGGACGCACGGCTGCAGAAGAGGACCGCAATGTTAGGAAGGAGAATGAGCGTCTGCATCGCAGGGTTGAGCAACTAGAGTCGGAGCTCAAGGCGTATAGACGCGAGTTCTCCGGACTCCGGAAGGAGTTGGCGGGGGCCAAGTCGGGGCCTTCTGATGCCTTTGGGGGGGATTGGCTCGACGAGATTCGGGCCTCCCTCGTTGGCACGCTCGGTGACATGCTGGATGCCAAGCTGGAGTCGAAGCTGGCCAATATAGAGGCGAGGCTGCCGCCTTTGGCACCGACTCGCCCGTCATTGGCAGCGGACAAGCGCAGAGAGGCTGCGCCTTCTCCTGCTGCGAAAGCGGCTTCAGCTCGGATGGAGGTTGCGCCTGCTGCGGTGACGACTGAGGCGGCCAAGGTGAGCATACGAACGAAGAAGAAGAGGAAGGAGGTCCCTTCGCGCCCATCCTCTTCTGGGCCGGCGTCGGCTGCCGCCACTGCTGATCGTGCTGTGGCTGGGCCAAGCACTGCAGTGGACCCGCCGGGGGATACGTGGGCAACTGTGGTGAGAAAAGGGAAAGGGAAGGGGAAGGGCAAGAAGTCCTCCCCCACCAATACTACTGCGCCTAAGCCTGTTCCCCCAGCACCGAGGGCGTCCTCGAAGCCGAGGGCGCCTGCACGTAAGCACAAGGTGGGGGCTCCGCCTCGCACCACGGCTGTGGTGGTCACCCTGCTGCCAGAGGCAGAGGCGAAGGGGGTGACGTATGCGAAGGTGCTTGAAAGGGCGCAGCAGAGCATAGACCTGGCACAAATTGGGGTTTCTGGTGGCCTTGTCCTCAAGCGGGCCATGACGGGGGCTCGTCTCATCGAGCTCCCCATCTCTACTCCAACGGAGGTAGCGGACCGCCTGGCGGATAAAATGCGCCAGGTGCTGGACGGGCTGGCAATAGTTGCTCGCCCAAATAAAAATGGAGAACTTAGGCTCCTGGGCCTGGACGACACCTCCACCAAGGAGGGGGTAGCCCGGGCAGTTGCCGAGGTAGGTGGATGCGCGGTGGAGTCAGTGTGGGTGAGCGAGATCCACATTGGCAGGGGAGGTATGGGCTCGGCTGTCGTGCGGTGCCCCGTCACGGCGGTCAAGAAGGTGGCTGACGCCGGCCGACTACAGGTTGGCTGGTGGTCAGCCAAGGTGGAGACTTTGGAGCAACGCCCAATGCGCTGCTTCAAATGCATGGGGTTAGGGCACACGAAGGCCCTGTGCCCTTCGAAAATTGAAAGGGGTCACCTCTGCCACAGGTGCGGCGGAGAGGGGCACATCTCTGCCCACTGTGGGAGTAAACCGCGCTGTGCCGTGTGCGCAGATGCTGGTCGCCCTTCAGGGCACATTATGGGGGGTCGCAATTGCGTGCCACCCACTACGAGAGGGGTGGCACCTAAGCGGGCCACCACTGACGGAAGCCGCACGGCTGTAGATGAGGAGGCGGGTATGTCTTCATAATGGTAGGACAAATCCGCTTCCTACAGGCAAATGTCAACCACTCGACTGGAGCGCAGGACTTGCTGCTGCAGTCCATGGCCGAGTGGGGGATTGATATCACGGTGGTCTGCGAGCCCTATTATGTTCCCCCCCAGAGTCCGCACTGGTTGGGGGACATTGGGGGCTCGGTTGCAGTTCTGACTGGGAGCAGCACTGGTCCCCGCCTCTCGATTATCGAAAGGGGCCCGGGATTTGTTGTGGCAAGGTGGGGGGAATACACCATTGTAGGGGTATACTTCTCCCCCAACCGCACTCTGGCGGAATTCGAGGTTTTTCTTGATTCCGTCGGAGCTGCGGTGGGCCGGCAGTCGTCGAGGAAGATCATCGTCCTTGGCGACTTCAATGCGAAGTCCCGGGCTTGGGGGAACCCCGCCTCGGATGCTCGTGGTCGAGCTGTTCAGGCGTGGGCCCTTCTCTCCGGACTGTCCCTACTGAATGTGGGGACGGCTTTCACGTGCGTGCGGCAGCGGGGCGGGTCTGTGGTGGACCTGTCGTTTGCCAACCCTGATGTCGCACGCGACGTGATTAACTGGAGAGTGGAGGAGGACGTGGAGACCCTGTCGGATCATAATTATATCCGATTTGAAGTCTCCACGGTCCCGGTGCAGCTGGACCGCCTTGCAGGGCCCTCTCGTGCGCTTCCGAGATGGGCCCTGGGTCAGCTCGATGTTGAGTTGGCCCGTGAAGCGGCCATTCTGCAGGGATGGAGCTCCCAGGGGATGGAGGTGGGAGACAGTTCTGTGGATGAGCTGGCTGGTCGCATCCGCGACTCTCTCACGAGGGTATGCGATGCGGCCATGCCGCGGTGGAGACGGCGACGAGGCCGAAGAAGGAAGGCGGTCTATTGGTGGTCACCTGAAATTGCGCAACTTCGGGTGGCCAGCAATAGAGCCAGGAGGTTGCTGGTGAGGTGCCGTAGGAGGCACGATGCGAACCCGGCTTTGGAGAGTGAACTGCGGCAGGCCTACAAATCTGCCAAGAAGGAGCTGCAGCTCGCGATCAAAAGGGGGAAAGCGGCGGCCCGTCAGGAGCTTCTGGCGGACCTGGATCGGAATCCGTGGGGGCGCCCCTTCATCTGCGCGCGGAACAAGCTCCGCGCGCATGGCGCCCCGGTAACGGAGACCACGCCGCCCGACACCCTTCTACGGCTGTTGGGAGGGTTGTTTCCGGAATCGTCTGGGCATGTCCCCCCAGTGATGGCTCCTCCCTCTTTCACTGAGGGAGTGGAGGTAGTCCCCCCAATCACGGAGGGGGAATTTTTCCTGGCCTGTGACAAGTTGCGGGCCAGGAGAACGGCTCCGGGACCGGACGGTATTCCAAGCCGAATTCTGTCCATCGCCCTGGAATACCTGGGAGGGGACCTTCGGGGGTTGTTCAACGCGTGTCTCCGTGTTGGGCAATTTCCGAGGATCTGGAAGGAGGGGATATTGTGTCTGTTGCCCAAGGAGGGTCGTCCTCTGGACTCCCCTTCGGCATACAGACCAATCGTGATGCTGAGTGAGGTGGGCAAGCTCTTTGAGCGCATCCTTGCCGCCCGCATCACTCAGCATCTCGAGGAGGTGGGACCGGGCCTATCGGAGGCCCAGTTTGGGTTCAGGGCGGGTCGTTCGACTATCGACGCCCTGAGCACACTGAAGGCCCGGTCGTTGGCCGCAGTGGAGGAGGGAGACGTGCTGCTGGCCGTCTCGTTGGATGTGGCCAACGCCTTCAACACCCTGCCATTTGAGACTTTACGGGAGGCACTTCGTTATCATGAGGTGCCTCTCTATCTCCGGCGGGTGTTGGACGCGTACCTCCGCGACAGGCAGGTCGTGTGGACGGGAGTAAATGGGGTGGTGGGTCGGCGATGTGTCGACTGCGGGGTTCCACAGGGGGCCGTCTTGGGTCCGGTCCTGTGGAACATTGGGTATGATTGGCTCCTGCGATGTCCGCTTCCTCCTGGGCTGGGTGTCATTGCCTATGCTGATGACACCCTAGTCACGGCCCGGGGTCGTACGTATGAGGAAGCGGCACGCTTGGCCACAGTCGGCACCGACCTGTGCGTCGACAAGATTGGCATGTTGGGCCTGAGGGTCTCTGTCTCCAAAACGGAGGCCATTCTTTTTCGTGGCCCACGCCGGAGACTGCCCCGTCACGCCTACTTAAGCGTCCAGGGGAGGAGGGTGGAGGTTCAGGCCCAAATGAGATACTTGGGCCTAACCTTGGACGGTCGCTGGACGTTCCGAGTCCACTTCGCCCAGCTCGCTCCGAAGTTGTTGAGCGCCGCCTCTGCCCTCGGCAGTTTACTGCCGAATGTCGGGGGCCCTGGATCTCTCTGCCGGCGGCTATATGCCGGCATTGTGAGGTCCATGGCACTGTATGGTGCTCCTGTGTGGCACGACGCCCTCTCTGCACATAATAGGGCCCAATTGCGCAAGGCGCAGCGGGTCCTAGCGGTGAGAGCGATACGGGGATACCGTACGGTGTCCTACACGGCGGCGACACTTCTGGCGGGTGACCCGCCCTGGCACCTCAGGGCGGAGATTCTCGCCGAAATGTACCACTTTCGGGCGAGTGAGCGGATAAGAGGGGAACGTCCAACGTGGGAGGGTATCGCTCGGATCAGACGTCTTTGTGACGAGGCTCTGATCCGGCGTTGGGAGGAGGAATTGGGGACTCCGGCGGCTGGCCTGGCGACGGTGGATGCGGTACGTCCGTACCTATCTCGCTGGGTCAGGAGGCGGCATGGCGTCCTGACGTTCAGGCTGACGCAGATGCTTACAGGGCACGGCTGCTTTGGTGAGTATTTGTGTCGGATTGCGCGTCGGGAGCCGTCGTCCGCATGTCATGAATGTGATGCGTCCGTGGACAATGCGCATCACACCCTCGTGGAATGTGCCGCTTGGGCGCCCCAGCGCCATGCCCTGATGATGGTAGTGGGTGGAGACCTCTCTTTGTGCAGTGTGGTTGGGGCCATGCTGCGTGACGAGGGGTCCTGGTCGGCGATGGTCTCTTTCAGTGAGACCGTCATCTTGCTGAAGGAGACGGCGGAGAGAGATCGTGAGGCTAACGCTTTGCATCCTCTTCGTCGCCGTCGACTAGGGGGGAGCAGGCGTCGCTATGCGCATCTTCTCCCGCCACCCTAGAGGGACTACAGCGGGGGAGTCGCTCACTTGACTCCCCTGCACATCATCGGGGCGGTCGGGGTGCTCTGTGAACAGAGGGCATCCTGATCCAGGTGCAGTGGCCCGCGTGGCTCGGGCCGTCCGCAGGGACGTTACGGTAGAGTGCGCAAGCGATCCCGTAACGTCCCATTGCACTGTTGTTCCGCTGGAGGTTTTAGTGAGTAGGAGTCTCACAGTCCCCACTGGCTGACGGGCCGGTGGGCCCTCATGATGAGTTTCCTCCAGCGACAACAAAAAAAAAAAAAAAAAAAAAAAAAAAAAAAAAAAAAAAAAAAAAAAAAAAAAAAAAAAAAAGGTTAGGTTAGGTTAGGTTAGGTTAGGTTAGGTTCCCGAGGGAGTTGTTGGTCCTCCTACCGGGCGCGTCCCCAGGTGGCGGATAGGGGAATGCCACTCGCACTGTAACGCGGGTGGTACCGGAGCAATCCGGCGCGGACCAAAACCAACTAGGCATGGGCGTGCCTTAGGGGTTTGTTAACCCCACGGCCTAGCGGAGCACACCGTAAACAAAGCCGAAGCTGTGGATCAGCACCGAGGTGCGGCGGGTTCGGCGAGCGCTTCACTGCGCAGCTGGGCTGCACTTCCTGTGCAACGCCCTCCTCAACTCGTAATCCCAGAACCCGGTGTCGTTGTCATGTCTAGCGGCCGGGAACTGGGACCGAGGGCCTTGGCTTAATCGCCCGGGTCGCGAGGAAGAAAACCTCTATAAAAAATTACCCCAAATCCCAAGCGGCGAAGCAGCGCGAGGGGATGCATGGCTGATGGGTAGGTCAGTCGCTACTGCTTTCCCCGCTAGAGTACCGGCCGACACTCTAGCGGGTTACGCTTAGGCTTATCCGGGTGCAGGGGGCACCGCTCGGATGGACCTTCCAATCCCCCATACTCGTGGGAACAGTATGGAGAAAATTAAAACTAAACAAACAAACCCACAAGATGAAGTGCCCGCGAAGGGCGGAGAAGATGTTGAGCCTGAGACGGGCGGAGAGGAAGTAGTGCCTGAGACGGGCGGAGAGAAGAATGTGCCAGCAACTGGCGGAGTATCTGACAGGCCTAAAATAGGCAGAGCTGCAGGCGTTGTATCGGCCAAGGGAAAGCGGTCCCCTAGCGAAATTCGTGCTGGACCGGAAAAGAGCGTAGTCAGAGTGACTGCCAAAGGAACAGCTCGCAGTCAATCGGGGTCGCCGGATGACATGGTTGCCAAAACAAGCGTTGCTCAACGTGGAAGAGGTCGTCCACCCTCCACATGGCAGTATGTGGGTCTGGCGGAAGCCCAACGTGCCCTAAACGAGGCGAAGAAAGAGGAGCTCAGGCTCAGAGCCCAACAAGAGGTGGCAGATTTAGCGTCGACCCTAAAAACAGGACCCAACCCAAAAACACCAAGTGGGACAATGGCCAGACCAGATGGGGAGGCAGATTCGGTACCTGAGCTTCAGGACAGAATAAAGACCAGCCTAGAAGTTATTGAGAAGGTAGCCACAAGATCGGGCAACTTGAAGGGTACTTTCGCCAAAGCCCTCAAGGATGCGGCAAGTGCGATCGCAGGTGCTGTGGATAAACTTGCGCGGCGCACTGCACCAGAGGAGGTGGAACAGCTACGGGTTAGCAACGTAAGGCTACAGTTGGAAGTCAATGACCTGAAAAAGGAGGTGGTATCCCTGAGGAAGGAGCTAGTACAAACCCAAATAGCACCTGCAAATTCGGTGGCTAGCTCAGAAGTAGAAGAGCTTCGTAAGGAGTTAGCGCTTTTGAAGAAACAGCAGGATAAGCCCCGTGAAATCGAAACGGAGAGGGTTCTCCCAATGTCGAACCCAGCGGCATGCAATACCGAAGAACTGGTGCACGTTGTAATGGGACGGGTTGGCACAATGATAAGTGCGCACTTCGAAGCACTAGAGAAGAGACTGCAGCCAGTACAACAATCCCGGTTACCGTTGGACGAGGAAACAGGTCGATCCCATAGATCGGAAACCATCGCAACAACCCTCATGGCCCCAGCTAATCCTGGCCCCAAGGTAAAGACCAAAGCAGGGAAGAAAAGAAAGGAAACGCCAGTTAGAACAGAGCAGACGGCCCTTACGACTACAGAGACATCACCACCTATTCCCAATGTTTCAGAGGGCTGGAATGTGGTCGTCAAGCGGAACAAGAAGAAGAAGGATGCGGCAGTCCAGCAGCCAAATAATAAGAAGAAGATGCCATCGGGAAAGCCTCAACAACCTAGGCTACGCCCACCTCGTTCCGCTGCGGTAGTAATACAATTACAACCAGGGGACGAAGAGAGAGACATATCATATGGGGACGTCTTTACCCAAATTAAACAAAATTTAAACTTAGTTGAGCTGGGTATTCAAGACATGAGGTACAAGGTGGCAGCAACAGGAGCCAGAATGCTCGAGCTCCCTGGTACCGATAACGAGAAGAAAGCTGATGCTCTAGCAAAACGGTTGAGCACCATCCTAGAAGGGAGAGGAGTGCATATATCGCGACCTATAAGGTGTGCTGAGCTTAGGCTATTGGGTCTAGACGATTCAGTTACGTCAAAAGAGCTAGCCGAAGTCATCAGCGAAGCAGGCGGCTGTACAGAAGAGTCTGTAAAGGTGGGCGAAATTCGACGCAATCGTCATGGCTTAGGGTCAGCCTGGGTAAAATGCCCTGTGCTGGCCGCAAAGAAGATTGCGGATGGCGGCAGAATAACGGTCGGACTTGTGACAGCCCAAGTAAAGTTATTGCAGCCACGAAAGCGACGTTGCTATCGATGTCATGAAGAGGGGCACGTGGCAGCTAAGTGCACGGGCGGTGATGACAGAAGCAGTCAATGCTTCCGATGTGGGCAACCGGGACACAAACGTGGGAATTGTTCTAACCCACCACATTGCCCGGTGTGTGACTCTGCGAACAGGCCTGCCAATCACATCTTAGGCAGTGCAGCCTGCACACGGGCCCTGACTCGAAAGAAGAAGGGTAGCAAACGCCCAGCAGCTGGCAAAACAAAGCCGCCTAAGGAAGGAGATGTAATGGACCACCAAAAATGATGGCCATAAAAGTATTACAAGCGAACTTAAACCACTGTGCCAGAGCCCAAGACCTGTTTGTCCAAAGCCTGGTACAGTGGTCCGCGCAAGTGGCGGTTCTCTCAGAGCCTTACTACCTCCCACAAAGGGATAATTGGGTCGGCGACCGCGATGGAATGGTAGCAATAGTCACCCAAGTAGAAATGGGTACACCATTGTTCACAAACGTGGTGAAGGGTTCCGGATTTGTGACGGCCCTGCTAGGAGAAATTTTGATAGTTGGCGTCTACTTTTCCCCTAATAGGACACTCGTAGAATTTGACAGCTACTTAAACGGTTTAGGGGAAATTATATCCAGAAGTGGACACCGCTACGTACTGGTAGCAGGCGACTTGAATGCGAAGGCACAAGCATGGGGTTGCCCAACGACGGACGCCCGCGGGCGCTTATTGGAAGAGTGGATGATTGCCACTGGCCTGATAGTCCTAAATCAGGGAATGGTAAACACGTGCGTGCGACGGCAGGGTGGTTCCATTGTGGACATAACGTTCGCAAATCCGGCTCTAGCGCGCCGTGTAAGCGGCTGGCGAGTGCTGGAGGATGTGGAGACTCTATCGGATCATCTCTACATCCGATACGAGATCTTCACACATTCAGCGGTGCCGCCAACCGCTACCGCAACCGCCCCGAGAGAAATCGGCCCGAGATGGCAAATCAAGCGTCTGAATCCGGAAGTGATCAGAGAAGCATCTGTTGTGGCCTCCTGGCTGCCCCTACAAACAACATCTCCAGAGGAGACATCGAATAAAATCGATGACGTACTCAGACGCATCTGCGATTCTGCGATGCCTAGGTCCAGGTACCGCCCTCCAAGGCAGCAAGTGTGGTGGTGGTCTTCTGAAATCGCGCAGCTGCGTGAAATCTGCATAGCCGCCCGACGACAACACACACATTATCGAAGAAGAGTGCACCGGGATCAGGCTGAGGAGGACCGTCGGTATACTGCATATGTGGAGGCAAAAGCGCGTCTTCAAACAGAAATTGCCAGGGCAATAAATGAAGGCAGGGCTAAGATGCTGGAGGGGCTCAATAGAGACCCATGGGGCACGCCATATAAATTGGTAAGAAATAAACTTCGCCCCTGGGCCCCTCCCCTTACAGAAACAATGGAACCAGTTGTGCTGAGGGGCGTGCTGGAATCCTTATTCCCACAACATAGTAACGCTCTCCCGCCGGTGATGAGTCAACAGAGAGCGGCCGGCGAATATGAAGAACAGGAAGAGGTACCTGAGGTTGATGAAGGCGAGATGGAAATAGCAATCAGACGCCTAAGAGGAAAATCCGTCTCCCCTGGACCAGATGGGATACCAGGCCGTGCCCTAGCCCTAATGATGAATGCTTTAGGGTCTTGCGTGAGGGGACTATTCTCTGCCTGTCTGGCTCAAGCCATAATCCCACAGCGGTGGAAGACAGGCAGGTTAGTCCTTCTCAGGAAGGAGGGGCGTTCAGCGGAATCACCATCAGCCTACCGGCCTATTGTGTTGTTAAATGAGATGGCCAAACTGTTTGAGCGGGTCGTTGTCGGGCGCTTGATCAAGCACCTAACAGAAACTGGGCCGGATCTATCGGACGCGCAGTTTGGCTTCCGCAGTGGTCGCTCCACTGTGGATGCCATCCTGAGTGTTAGGTCTCGTGTGCAGGATGCGGTCTCCAAGGGTGAGGTAGTTATCGCGGTGTCCTTGGACATCGCGAACGCCTTCAACTCCTTGCCTTGGACTTGCATCAGGACGGCGCTCCACCACCATGGGGTGCCGAACTACCTGCAGAAAGTAATTGGCGCTTACTTAAGCAACAGATTTGTGATATTCCCCCAACGAAACGACTGGGGCAGATGGGAAGTATCGTGCGGTGTTCCACAGGGCTCGGTTCTTGGGCCGCTCCTGTGGAACATCGGTTACGATTGGGTGATAAGAAGTAGCACGTTAAGAGGGACCAGCGTAATTTGCTATGCAGACGATACCCTGGTATTAGGACGGGCGAAAAATAATCAGGAGGCGGTGACATTAACAACTGTCGGAGTGGCCCACATTATTAGAAAAATACAGAGGCTGGGGCTAAAAGTCGCCTTGGATAAGACGAAGGCTTTGAGCTTTCACGGCCCTCGTAGAGCACCATCGACTGACGCTCATATTATGGTGGGTGGAGTTCGCATCGGCTTGTCGAGTACGATGAAGTACCTGGGACTCGTGCTCGACAGCCGATGGAACTTTCGGGCACACTTTGCTCACCTTGCGCCAAAACTAATGCAGACAGCGGGCGCCCTGAGCAAACTGCTACCAAATGTAAGCGGACCTAACTGCAGCAGTAGACGCCTTTATCTAGGGGTTTTGAGATCCATGGCGCTATACGGAGCCCCCGTATGGGCTGACGCACTTAGCCGCGAAAACGTGACTATCCTACGACAGTCGCAAAGAGTGATGGCGACAAGGGTGGTAAGGGGCTACAGGACCATCTCGAGTGATGTGGCGTGCGTGCTGGCTGGTGTTACACCCTGGGACCTGGATGCGCTTTCCTTGGCGTCGACCTATCGACGACGTCGAGGATCTGCGTCCGGGAACCTTAACCAAGCACGCAACGAGAGCGAGGAGAGAGATACTGCAATAACAGAATGGCAAGCCAGATTACAACAGGCTTCGGCTGGCCGAAGGACACTTGACGCAGTCTGTCCTGTCCTGAGGCAATGGCTGGCGAGAAGTCACGGCGTCCTCTCATTCCGGCTGACGCAGGTCCTCACGGGGCACGGGTGCTTTGGAGGCTACCTGTGCCGTGTCGCCGGAAGAGAGCCGGATGCACGCTGCCACCATTGCAGCGATTGCAGCAACGAAGATGCCCAACATGCTCTCGAGATCTGTCCAGCATGGGCGTCAGAGCGGGAGGCGCTCCAAAGTGTTGTGGGGGCAGACCTTTCGCTCCCGGCCGTGATCAAAGCCATGGTCGAGAGCGAAAGGGCCTGGGACGCCGTCCAGACCTTCTGCGAGGTCGTGATGACGCAGAAGGAGTCGGCGGAGAGAGAGAGGGAGGCGACTTCCGATCTCGCCATCCGCCGACGACGGACCGGGCGCCGGAGAGCGGCACAAGACCGCCGCCTCCCCCCCTAACACTAGCCAGAGGGCGGTAGACTTGGGGAAGTCTGCCGCCTAGTCACCTGGCCCGAGTAGGCGCGCGCGGTGTCCGCCGCGCGCCACTCCAGTTGTGGTCGTAGAGGGTGCTTCCTCCACCCTTCGACACCGAGACGAGCCGCAGGGCTATCGCCGTCGGGTTCGCGGATGATTTCCTGTTCCCGTGTTCCCGGCACCAAGGCGATCAAGGTGGACACCGTCAGGTTTTAGTGGGTAGGCTGCCGTGCGTTTACCATCTCTAGCACGGCAGGAGCCCCACATAACCCGTCGTTCTTCCCCAGGCGGCGGGTACCCGGCAACAGGGTTTCCTGACGAAAAAAAAAAAAAAAAAAAAAAAAAAAAAAAAAAAAAAAGGTTAGGTTAGGTTAGGTTAGGTTAGGTTAGGTTAGGTTAGGTTAGGTTAGGTTAGGTTAGGTTAGGTTAGGTTAGGTTCCCGAGGGAGTTGTTGGTCCTCCTACCGGGCGCGTCCCCAGGTGGCGGATAGGGGAATGCCACTCGCACTGTAACGCGGGTGGTACCGGAGCAATCCGGCGCGGACCAAAACCAACTAGGCATGGGCGTGCCTTAGGGGTTTGTTAACCCCACGGCCTAGCGGAGCACACCGTAAACAAAGCCGAAGCTGTGGATCAGCACCGAGGTGGGGCGGGTTCGGCGAGCGCTTCACTGCGCAGCCGGGCTGCACTTCCCGTGCAACGCCCTCCTCAACTCGTAATCCCAGAACCCGGTGCTGTTGTCATGTCTAGCGGCCGGGAACTGGGACCGAGGGCCTCGGCTTAACTGCCCGGGTCGCGAGGAAGAAAACCTCTATAAAAAATTACCCCGAATCCCAAGCGGCGTAGCAGCGCGAGGGGATGCATGGCTGATGGGCTGTTCAGTCGCTACTGCTTCCCCCGCTAGAGTACCGGCCGACACTCTAGCGGGTTACGCTTAGGCTTATCCGGGTGCAGGGGGCACCGCTCGGATGGACCTTCCAATCCCCCATACTCGTGGGAACAGTATGGAGAAAATTAAATACAAAAACCCAAATGACGAGGAGCCTGAGACGGGCGGAGAGACGAATGTGCCTGAGACGGGCGGAGAGACGAACGTGCCTGAGATGGGCGGAGAGACGAACGTGCCAGTGACTGGCGGAGGCGCAGGCGTTGCGTCAAGCAAAGGAGTGCGATCTTTAAGCAAAGTCCGAGCCGTGCTGAATAAGCGCCCAGGAGTGCTTGCTAAAGGTACCACAGCCCGTAGTCAGTCGGGGTCGCCTGAAGACGATGTGAGACCAAAAGATAGGGTAATGGTTAACCGCAGTAGAGGTCGTCCACCGACTACGGGACAATACGTAGGTCTCGCGGAAGCAAAACGCGCTTTGAATGACGCGAAAAGAGAGGAGCTCATGCTCAGAGCGGAGATGGAGGTGGTGGACATGACATCGGCACTCAAGACCAGAGCCGAACAACGCCAGGCGAATACTTCCCCTAACATAACCAGAGGTGAAGGGGAGTCGGAATTAGTGTCGGATCTCCAGGCTAAAGTAAAAACTAGCCTGGATGTAATCGAAAAAGTTGCTACAAAATCTGGCAACTTAAAGGGCACATTTTCAAAAGCCCTAAAGGAGGCCGCGAGTGCGATTGCATCAGCAGTAGACCAGCTGGCCAAACGCACAGCGTCAGAGGAGACGGCTCAGTTACGAGCTAATAATCAGAAGCTGCAGAACGAGATCGCCGAACTGAGGAAGGAGGTAGCAGATATGAGGTCGGAACTCGAACTACAGAAGTCTCACAACATCATTCCGCGAGAAACTTCTGTAGAACAGATGACGTCTACCTCTACGTCGAGCCTGGCACAACCTCACGCTGATGAACTGGCTCGCTCCATAATAGTGCAGGTGGGCACCATGATGAGTGACCGTATCGAAGCGTTAGAGGCAAAACTGTTAAGAGAGCAACGAGTTCCAGTGCCGTTGATCTCAGACACAGTTCTTTCAAGAAGGTCGGAGGCCACTCCGACTACCCTTATGGCTCTTGCCAATCCCGGACCTAAGACGCAAAACAAGAAGGAAAAGAAGAAAAAGGAGAAGAAAGAGAAGAAAGCGCCCTCAAAGGCTGCTCAATCAATTGCTCCCACCGGCGACATACCACCCTTGTCCACCAATAATACCTCGGAAGGTTGGAACGTTGTAGCCAAGAGAGGTGCGAAAAAGAAGGCAGTGGCAACAAAACCAGCCCAAAAGAAGGGAGTATCAGGTTCAGCTAAACCAGTCAAGCTGAAGCCTCCACGTTCTGCTGCGGTGGTCCTCAAGCTCCAGCCCTCGGCTGTCGAGCGTAATATAACATACGAAGAAGTGTTTGCCCAGGTCAAACAAAAGCTAGACCTAAATGGGCTGGGCATCAAGGACGTGCGCTACAAGGTGGCTGCTACCGGTGCCAGGATGCTGGAACTACCTGGCACCAACAACGATGACAAGGCAAATGCTCTAGCACAGCAACTTGCCACCATACTTGACGGTGAAGACGTGCTAATATCCCGGCCGGTGAAGTGCGCCGAGCTTCGGATACTGGGGCTCGAAGACTCGGTGACACCTAATGACCTAGTAAAGGCGGTCAGTGAGATTGGGGGCTGCGACAAAGACACTGTAAAAGTCGGTGACATACGTCGTAACCGCTTTGAACTGAAGTCAGCTTGGATTAAATGCCCAATCATGGCTGCTCAAAAGGTCGCAGCTGAGAGCAGGATACGAGTTGGCTTTATAACGGCGCAAGTAAAATTGCTGCAGCCACGACAGCAACGATGTTTCCGCTGCCACGAAACAGGGCACGTGGCGGCGAAGTGCACTGGTGATGTAGACCGTAGCAGCCAATGTTTTCGCTGCGGACAACCTGGTCATAGACGCTCGCAGTGTTCCGCGGTGCCACACTGCCCTGTATGTGAGTCAGCCAAACGGCCGGCAAATCACATTGTTGGCAGTGTCGCCTGTGCTCGAGCCTTAGAAAAGGAAAAGAAGAGAGGCAAACGTCCTGCGGCCAGTGCAACACGGTTGCGCACAGAGGAGCAAAGAACGGAGCAACACTAATGGCCACCGTTCTACAAGCAAATCTAAACCACTGTGCCAGGGCTCAAGATCTTCTAGTCCAAAGTATGGCACAGTGGTCTACGCAGCTGGCGGTACTCTCGGAGCCATACTATGTTCCACAGAGGGACAATTGGGTCGGTGACAATGACGGGACAGTTGCACTCGTCGCCCAGTTTAGCGCAGGTGCACCGCTGTTCACTCGAGTCAAGAAGAGGTCCGGAGTCGTCATGGCCTTGTTGGGCGAAACGCTGGTGGTAGGTGTCTACTTCTCCCCGAATAAAACCCTTGTTGAGTTCGAGAACTTTCTAGATGGTCTTGGAGAACTAATATCTCAAAGTAGACACCGCTACATACTGGTGGCTGGCGATCTAAACGCCAAATCAGATGCATGGGGTTGCCCAGTGACAGATGCCCGTGGGCGATCGCTTGAGGAGTGGACTGTTGCCACTGGCTTAACCGTCCTGAATCGGGGAACGGTCAACACGTGCGTGCGACGGCAGGGTGGGTCCATCGTGGACGTAACGTTTGCCAGCCCTGCCTTAGCGCGCCGTATACACGGTTGGCGAGTGCTGGATGATGTGGAGACGCTCTCAGACCATCTGTACATCCAATATGAGATCTCCACTCATCCGGCGGGGCCGCCAACCTCTTACCGTATCCCGAGGGAGAGCGGTCCAAGGTGGCAGCTCAAACGCCTCAACCAAGAGCTGCTTAAAGAGGCATCAGTTGTGGCCTCTTGGCTGCCCCTCCGCATATCATCTCCGGAAGAGGCAGCAACCCGCATAGAAGAGCTTATAAAGCGGATCTGTGACTCTTCAATGCCCAGATCCAGGCATCGCTCACCGCGGCAGCAGGTGTGGTGGTGGACTGCAGAAATTGCACGACTGCGCGAGGACTGCGTGGCTGCTAGACGCCTCTACCTGCGCTGCCGAAGGAGGGTGCGAAGAAACCAAACGGAGGAGGATGGGAGATATGCGGAATATACGCAGGCAAAATCACGTCTCCAAGCCCAAATCGCCAGGGCCATAAACGAGGGCAGGGCCGAAATGCTAGAGGAGCTCAATAGAGACCCGTGGGGCACACCTTACAGATTAGTAATGAACAAGCTTCGCCCCTGGGCTCCTCCACTAACTGAAACGCTCAACGAGGGAGTGTTGCAAGGCGTGCTGGAGAGTCTCTTCCCACATCGGGATAACTTCATGGTGCCGCAAATGGTCTCACGGACGGCGACTGCAGACGAGACAGGCCAAGAAGATGTAATGGGTGTCACTGAAGCGGAGATGGCAGATGCAGTTGCGCGCATGCGCGGGAAGTCCGTTGCCCCGGGGCCGGATGGGATACCTGGTCGTGCGTTAGCTCTTGCGTTGGACGCTTTAGGGCCTTGTGTGAGGGAATTATTCACTGCCTGTCTGGCTCAAGCCACAATTCCGCAGAGGTGGAAGACAGGCAGGTTGGTTCTTCTCAGGAAGGAAGGGCGTCCGGCGGAGTCTCCCTCCGCTTACCGTCCCATCGTGCTGCTCAATGAGATGGCTAAACTTTTCGAGCGCATTGTAGTTGGGCGCTTGACCAAGCACATGGTGGAGATTGGGCCGGATCTATCGGATGCACAGTATGGTTTTCGCAGTAGTCGCTCAACTATAGATGCCATCCAGTTAGTGAAATCCTGCGCGCAGGATGCGGTTTCCCAGGGTGAGGTAGTTTTTGCGGTGTCCCTTGACATCGCAAACGCCTTTAACTCCTTACCCTGGGCTTGCATCAGGGAGGCACTCCGCTACCATGGGGTGCCAACCTACCTGCGCCGTGTAATCGGAGCTTACCTATCAGATAGATCTGTGGTCTTCCCGGAACGGAACGGCTGGAGAAGACGTGAAGTGTCGTGCGGTGTTCCACAGGGCTCAGTCCTCGGTCCGATCCTGTGGAACATTGGCTACGACTGGGTCCTCAGAGGTAGAACACTGAGAGGAGTCAGTGTAGTGTGCTACGCAGATGACACCTTGGTTATGGCGCGAGCAAAAGACCCTACCGAAGCGGCGCTTGTAGCGACGGCCGGAGTGGCCCATGTTGTGGGTAGAATACGCAGGCTAGGGCTGGAGGTTGCCCTAGAAAAATCCGAGGCGCTGTGCTTTCACGGCCCTCGACGAGCACCACCGTCAGGCACTCAGATTATTGTAGATGGAGTCCACATCGGCTTGTCGAGTACGATGAAGTATCTAGGACTCGTGCTCGACAGCCGATGGAAATTTCGAGCGCATTTTGACAAACTTGCGCTCAAACTAACGAAGACAGCTGGCGCACTCAGTAGGCTCCTACCAAATTTGAGTGGACCGAGATCTTCCAGCAGACGCCTTTACCTGAACGTGTTACGGTCCATGGCGCTCTATGGTGCCCCTATATGGGCAGATGCACTCAGCCGAGAGAATGTGGCTGTGTTGAAGCAGTCGCAGAAAGTACTAGCCCTGAGAGTAGCGAGGGGCTATCGAACCATCTCAGCAGAAGTAGCGTGCGTGCTAGCAGGAGTTCTGCCATGGGACCTGGACGCCCAGACCTTGGCGTCGACGTACCATCGACGTCGAGAGTATGTATCCGGGGACCTAAGTCTAGCACCAATCAACAACGATGAGCGGGATGCCACAATAGAAGTATGGCTTACAAGATTGCAGAATGTTACAGCCGGCCGAAGGACTATTGACGCTGTACATCCTGTCCTAAGGCAATGGTTAAACAGAAGTCACGGCGTGCTCTCATTCCGGTTGACGCAGATCCTCACGGGACATGGGTGCTTCGGCGGATACCTGTGCCGCGTCGCCGGAAGAGAACCGGACGCGCGCTGCCACCATTGCAGCGCTTGCAATGATGAGGACGCGCAGCATACCTTGGAGATATGCCCAGCCTGGGCGTCAGAGCGGGAGACACTCCAAAAGGTGTTGGGGGCAGACCTGTCGCTCCCGGCCGTGATCAAAGCCATGGTTGAGAGTGAAAGGTCCTGGGACGCCGTCCAGACCTTCTGCGAGGTCGTAATGTCGCAGAAGGAGTCGGCGGAGAGAGAGAGGGAGGCGACTTCCGATCTCGCCATCCGCCGACGACGGACCGGGCGTCGGAGAGCGGCACAAGACCGCCGCCTCCCTCCCTAACACTAGCCAGAGGGCGGTAGACTTGGGGAAGTCTGCCGCCTAGTCACCTGGCCCGAGTAGGCGCGCGCGGTGTCCGCCGCGCGCCACTCCAGTTGTGGTCGTTGAGGGTGCCTCCTCCACCCTCCGACACCGAGACGAGCCGCAGGGCTATCGCCGTCGGGTTCGCGGATGATTACCTGTTCCCGTGTTCCCGGCACCAAGGCGATCAAGGTGGACACCGTCAGGTTTTAGTGGGTAGGCTGCCGTGCGTTTACTATCTCTAGCACGGCAGGAGCCCCACATAACCCGTCGTTCTTCCCCAGGCGGCGGGTACCCGGCAACAGGGTTTCCTGACGAAAAAAAAAAAAAAAAAAAAAAAAAAAAAAAAAGGTTAGGTTAGGTTAGGTTAGGTTAGGTTAGGTTAGGTTAGGTTAGGTTAGGTTAGGTTAGGTTAGGTTAGGTTAGGTTAGGTTAGGTTAGGTTCCCGGGGGAGATGCTGACTCCTACCGGGCGCGTCCCCAGGTGGCGGATAGGGGAACGCCACCCGTTCTTCCTAACCAGTCGAGCGGGTGGTAGCGGGGAAACCCGTCGCGGACCAACAGCAACGGAGGGGCAGCAGAGGAGAGGGAGTGTCGGCGTTGTCGCATCTTTGTCCTCTGCTGCCGTTTTGTGGACCGCGGGGGGAGAGGAGTGCCGGTATTGCGGTGCACCGCTCGTCCCCCCGCGGCCCGACGGGACCGCCACCGTTGGATGGCGGACGTGGTGGGGTTGCAGAGGAGAGGGAGTGTCGGCGTTGTCGCATCCCTGTCCTCTGCAACCGTTTTGTGGTGGGTCCCTTCGGGGACGTGCGTGGTGGTGCCGTCGACGTCGTCCTAAAAAGATGGCGGAGGCGGCAGGACTGCAGGGGGTTGGGAGTGTTGGTGATGAGCCGCACTCCTTAGCCTCTGGAGCCGGTGGGGCCGCAGGGGGTGGGGAGTGTTGGTGATGAGCCGCACTCCCCGTCTTCTGTAGTGTCGTTGGGACTGCAGGGGGGGGGAGGACCGGTCTCATTAGCCGCACTCCCCGCCTACTGTGGTCGTTGGGGTTGCAGAGGAGAGGGAGTGTCGGCGTTGTCGCATCCCTGTCATCTGCAACCGTTTTGTGGTGGGTCCCTTTAGGGACGTGCGTGGTGGTGCCGTCGACGTCGTCCTAAAAAGATGGCGGAGGCGGCAGGGCTGCAGGGGGTGGGGAGTGTTGGTGATGAGCCGCACTCCTTAGCCTCTGGAGCCGGTGGGGCCGCAGGGGGTGGGGAGTGTTGGTGATGAGCCGCACTCCCCGTCTTCTGTAGTGTCGTTGGGACTGCAGGGGCGGGAGGACCGGTCTCATTAGCCGCACTCCCCGCCTTCTGTGGTCGTTGGGGTTGCAGAGGAGAGGGAGTGTCGGCGTTGTCGCATCCCTGTCTTCTGCAACCGTTTTGTGGTGGGTCCCTTCAGGGACGTGCGTGGTGGTGCCGTCGACGTCGTCCTAAAAAGATGGCGGAGGCGGTAGGGCTGCAGGGGGTGGGGAGTGTTGGTGATGAGCCGCACTACTTAGCCTCTGGAGCCGGTGGGGCCGCAGGGGGTGGGGAGTGTTGGTGATGAGCCGCACTCCCCGTCTTCTGTAGTGTCGTTGGGGCCGCAGGGATGGGAGGACCGGTCTCATTAGCCGCACTCCTCGTCTTCTGTGGTCGTTGGGGTTGCAGAGGAGAGGGAGTGTCGGCGTTGTCGCATCACTGTCCTCTGCAACCGTTTTGTGGTGGGTCCCTTCGGGGACGTGCGTGGTGGTGCCGTCGACGTCGTCCTAAAAAGATGGCGGAGGCGACAGGACTGCAGGGGGTTGGGAGTGTTGGTGATGAGCCGCACTCCTTAGCCTCTGGAGCCGGTGGGGCCGCAGGGGATGGGGAGTGTTGGTGATGAGCCCCACTCCCCGTCTTCTGTAGTGTCGTTGGGACTGCAGGGGGGGGGAGGACCGGTCTCATTAGCCGCACTCCCCGCCTACTGTGGTCGTTGGGGTTGCAGAGGAGAGGGAGTGTCGGCGTTGTCGCATCCCTGTCCTCTGCAACCGTTTTGTGGTAGTTCCCTTCGGGGACGTGCGTGGTGGTGCCGTCGACGTCGTCCTTAACAGATGGCGGAGGCGGCAGGGCTGCAGGGGGTGGGGAGGGTTGGTGATAAGCCGCACTCCTTAGCCTCTGGAGCCGGTGGGGCCGCAGGGGGTGGGGAGTGTTGGTGATGAGCCGCACTCCCCGTCTTCTGTAGTGTCGTTGGGACTGCAGGGGCGGGAGGACCGGTCTCATTAGCCGCACTCCCCGCCTTCTGTGGTCGTTGGGGTTGCAGAGGAGAGGGAGTGTCGGCGTTGTTGCATCCCTGTCTTCTGCAACCGTTTTGTGGTGGGTCCCTTCTGGACACACGTTTGTTGTTGTGGGTCCCTTCTGGACCCACGTTTGGGGTGGGTCCCTTCTAGACCCAGGTTACCAGAGGTGGGGTGGGTTCGGCGAGCGCTTCGCTGCGCAGCTGGGCTGCACTTCCTGTGCAACGCCCTCCTCAACTCGTAATCCCAGAACCCGGTGTCGTTGTCATGTCTAGCGGCCGGGAACTGGGACCGAGGGCCTTGGCTTAATCGCCCGGGTCGCGAGGAAGAAAACCTCTATAAAAAAATTACCCCAAATCCCAAGCGGCGAAGCAGCGCGAGGGGATGCATGGCTGATGGGTAGGTCAGTCGCTACTGCTTTCCCCGCTAGAGTACCGGCCGACACTCTAGCGGGTTACGCTTAGGCTTATCCGGGTGCAGGGGGCACCACTCGGACGGACCTCATAATTCCCCCATACTCGTGGGAACAGTATGGAGACAATTAAAAACACAAACCCACAAGACGTAGTGCCCGTGAAGGGCGGAGAAGATGTTGAGCCTGAGACGGGCGGAGAAGATGTTGTGCCCGAGACGGGCGGAGGACTGAAGAGACAAGCCACTTGTGTAGCTGGTGTGGTTAAAAACTTTGAGGCTCGGGTAAGACCCACACAGAATGATAGCGCGCCGGCTAAAAGTACAGCTACCCGAGGTATTCGGGGCCAGGCTACACCACCAGATGAAGAAATAGGGCCTAAAGCGAAAGTAACTGCCAACCGAGGAAGGGGACGTCCACCAACAACTGGACAGTACGTGGGGCTAGCCGAAGCCCAAAGAGCCTTAAATGAGGCAAAAAAAGAAGAAATGATGCTTAAAGCTCAAAAGGAGGTGGCTGAAATGATGGCATCGGCCCTCAAGATCAGAGCCAGCCCACAACTACCAGGTGGATCTACAGCTGCTTCCCCCCGAGATAAGGAGGCGAATTCGGTAGTCGAGCTCCAGGCTAAAGTCAGAGGCAGCCTGGAAGTCATCGAAAAAGTCGCCACTAAGTCCGGAAACTTGAAGGGAACATTTTCGAAAGCCCTTAAGGATGCTGCAGCTGCAATTGCGAGTGCCGTGGACGTTCTTGTTCGGCGCACTGCATCGGAGGAGGCGGTACAACTCCGCGCAGCGAACACTAAGCTTGAGGCAGAGGTGGCGGATCTCAAAAAAGAAGTAGTGTCTATGAGAGCGGAGCTGGAAAGACTTAGAACAGTGACGCCACCACCACCACCACCCCCAGTAGAACCGGAACAGAACCTGGGGAGCAAGAAAATGGACACAGAGGAGCTAGTGCAGACAATAGTGGCCCAGGTAGGTGCCATGATGAATGCCCGGCTAGAACCCCTGGAAAAGCGACTCCTACCGAACCAGGAACCTCTGATCTCTGACAACGCAGAGGGTGGGTCAAATGTGAACGCCGAAGTAAACGCCGAAGTGGTTAGAGAAGCACGGGTGCCGACTCTCACAGCTCCGGCTAATGCAGCAAAGCCGTCGAGGAAAAAGACGAGGAAGGCAAAAGCCAAAAAGGTCAAAAACCTGCCTGGACTATTAACAGTTGTACAAGAAGGTCCATCCGATGTAACTCCATCAGCATCGCTCCCTTCTAATGAACACCAAACTGAAGGATGGAACATAGTCGCAAGGAAACCTAAAAAATCGACAAAGACAATCACACCTAAAGCAAAGGAGACAGGGGCTGGTAAAGCAACGCCCAAAGCACCAAAGCTGCGCCCACCGAGATCAACAGCGGTGGTGCTAAAACTGATGCCGAATGCAACGAGCAAAAATATCACTTATCGCGACGTGTTCGCCCGGGTCAAAAAGGACGTTAACCTGACGGACCTGGACATTCGCGATATGAGATACAAAGTGACGGTTACGGGCGCGAGAATGCTTGAGCTACCTGGTGCTGGTAGTGCGGACAAAGCAGACTCTCTCGCGCGCCGCATTAGGGAGATTTTCGTGGACGGTGAAGTAGCGGTGTCCAGGCCCACTAAATCTACGGAAATTCGCATAGTTGGCTTAGAGGACTCCGTAACGTCGGAGGAGCTAGCCCAGACGGTTGGTCGAGTTGGTGGCTGCGAACAGGATGCAGTACGGGTGGGTGAAATTCGCCGCAACAGTGCTGGCCTTGGCACAGCATGGGTGCGCTGCCCAGTGTCAGTGGCGAAAAACCTGGTGGACGCTGGACGTCTTTGGGTCGGATTCACATCGGCAAAAGTGAATCTCTTAAAACCCAGATCACTGGTCTGTTTTCGCTGCCATGAGCCTGGCCATGTCGCAGCCAGATGCTCTAGCCCCGTGGACCGCAGCGACCAATGTTTCTGGTGTGGTGAGGCAGGGCATAAGCGGAAGCAGTGTGTTGCTGCACCCCACTGTGCCGCATGCGATACTGCGAAAAGACCTGCAAATCATGTAATAGGGAGCGCAGCTTGTATCCGGTCCCGTCAAAAAGAGTCAAAAAGAGTGGAAACATCTGATCCAGCAGGCCAGGTAGTTCACCGTAAGGATGCGTCGGTACGAACTGAGACGTAGATATGGCCTTAAAGTTTCTACAAGGCAATCTTAACCATTGTGCCAGGGCCCAGGACTTGTTCGTGCAGAGCCTTGTCCAGTGGTCGGTACAGGTTGCAGTGATTGCGGAGCCATATTTAATTCCTCAAAGAGACAACTGGGCAGGAGATCAGGATGGTCAGGTTGCCATCGTGACCCAGGTCGCCACTGGCGCTCCACCCTTTTCACGTGTCATGAAAAGATCAGGATGCGTCGCGGCACTTCTGGGTCGGATGGCTATAGTCGGGGCATATTTCTCCCCCAACAAAACTCTAGCTGAGTTCGAGGAATTCTTAGAAAGGTTGGGGGAGACAATTGCTAGATTTGAACCTGCTGAAATTCTTCTTGCGGGCGATCTTAACGCAAAATCTAGCATGTGGGGCTCGGAAGTAGAAAATGCGCGGGGAAGAACCCTTGCGGAGTGGTTAGTTGCCACCAATTTGACTGTCCTCAATCGAGGGACGGCTAACACGTGCGTGCGACAACAGGGTGGGTCCATCGTGGATGTCACATTCGCGAGCCCTGCTGTAGCCCGCCGTGTTCAGGACTGGAGAGTGCTGGATGATGTGGAGACTCTATCGGACCACCTCTATATCTCTTTCGAAGTCTCCACACATCCGGCGGTGCCTCGTAGTCCTTATCACAGCTCAAGAGAGGACGGTCCGAAGTGGCAGCTGAAGTGCCTGGATGTCGAGGTGCTAAAGGAGGCAATAATGGTGGCCTCATGGTTGCCCCAAGACACCGAGAGCGTAGAAGACTCTGCTGAAAGGCTGAAAGAGCTGGTCACACGAGCCTGTGACGCATCTATGCCTCGCTCTAGGCGATGCCCGTCTAGGCGCCAGGTGTATTGGTGGTCGGCGGCGATCGCACATTTGCGAAAGGAATGTGTGGCTGCCAGACGCCAGTACACGCGCTGTCGGAGGCGTCGTTTTAGAAGCCGCAATGATAACGACAGGGAAAGACATCGAGCAGAAGAGGAAAGGTTGTACGCTTCTTATGTCACAATGAAGACCAGACTACAAGTGGCAATCGCTGAGTCGCAGACCACGGCCAGAGAGCGCATGCTGGAGGAGCTCAATCGCGATCCCTGGGGGACGCCTTACAGGATGATCCGAAACAAACTCCGTCCTGCGGCCCCCCCACTTACACAGTCATTGGAGCCAGGAGTGGTGCGGGATATAGTTGCAGCTTTATTTCCGTATGGTGAGCAGGTAGAACATCAGCCGCCACCTATGGTAGCACCCCCCTCGGATTGGGAAGATTGCGAAGAGGTGCAGCAAGTAAGTGAAGAGGAGTTGTCCGGAGCTGTGGCACGTTTACGCTCGAAAAACGTTACCCCTGGCCCTGATGGGGTCCCTGGGCGAGTCTGGGTTCTGGCCATGGAGTTTCTGGAGATACGAGTTCGAGGACTGTTTACTGCCTGTCTGGCTCAAGCCATAATTCCACAGCGGTGGAAGACAGGCAGATTAGTCCTTCTGAAAAAGGAAGGGCGACCCGCAGAAAGTCCGTCCGCATATCGCCCCATTGTCCTCCTGAACGAAGTGGCCAAACTCTTTGAGCGCGTTGTCGCTGGGCGCTTGCTTGCGCATTTAGAGCAAAGAGGGCCTAACCTCTCTGACGTCCAGTTTGGTTTCCGCGGTGGACGATCGACTGTAGATGCCATTCTGCGCGTCAGGTCCCATGCACAGGAGGCAGTCTCTCGGGGCAACGTTGTTATCGCGGTTTCGCTTGATATAGCGAACGCGTTTAACACGTTGCCCTGGAGCTGCATTAGGGAGGCGCTCCGCTACCATGGGGTGCCGAACTACCTCCGTCGTGTTGTAGGGGCCTACCTGTCGGAGAGGCGGGTAACGTTTCCAGTGCAGGATGATGGCTGGGAAAGCCGTGAAGTTGTGTGTGGTGTTCCACAGGGGTCGGTACTTGGACCACTCTTGTGGAACATCGGATACGACTGGGTGCTCAGGGGCACCTTTTTGCGAGGAGTGGAGGTCACCTGCTACGCTGATGACACGCTGGTCACGGCGCAGCGGGAAACCTTTAGGGAAGCAACTATCTTGGCAACGGCAGCGGTTGCGCATGTGGTGGCAAGAATCCGGAGACTCGGACTACAAGTGGCTCTAGAAAAATCAGAGGCAATATGTTTCCACGGTCCTAGGAGGGCGCCTCCGTCAAATGCGCACATAACCATCGAGGGGGTCCACATCGGCGTGAAGAGTACGATGAAGTACCTGGGACTCCTACTCGACAGCCGGTGGGACTTCCATGCGCATTTCGACGCCCTAGTGCCGCGATTGCTGAAAGAGGCCTCAGCGTTGAGCAGGCTCCTTCCTAACATCGGGGGGCCTAGTGTACAAACTCGGAAGCTCTACACAGGTGTGGTGCGCTCCATGGCAATGTACGGTGCCCCAGTATGGGCGGATGCCCTGAATCGCGAAAACATCGCTCTGCTGCGGAGGGCGCAGAGAGCGATGGCGATAAGGGTAATCAGGGGGTACCGTACAATTTCGACGGACGTGGCGTGTGTGTTGGCCTCTATTCTGCCCTGGGAGATGGACGCGCGCTCCTTGGCGTCGATTTATCGTCGGCGTCGAGGCCTAGCGTCGGAGTATCTCACCGCATCATCATCGGGCCCGATTGAGCAAGAGAACGAGCGGGTTGCCGCAATTGAGGAATGGGGGTCCAGGCTGGAGGACCCTTGCGCTGGCCGACGGACAATCGAGGCGGTTCGTCCTATTCTTGCTCAGTGGTTGAACAGGCGGCATGGCGTCCTAACCTTCCGCACCACACAGATCCTCTCGGGGCATGGATGCTTCGGGGGGTACTTGTGTCGGGTCGCCGGGAGGGAGCCCTCTCCGCGTTGCCACCACTGCGACAGCTGTCACGACGAGTCAGCGCAGCATACGCTGGAGGAGTGCCCAGCTTGGGCGACTGAGCGCCAGGCGCTCATCAGTGTTGTGGGGGCGGACCTGACGCTGCCGGCTGTGATATTTGCCATGGCTGGCAGCGAAAGGTCTTGGGACGCCGTTCTGTCCTTCTGCGAGGTCGTAATGTCGCAGAAGGAGGCGGCGGAGAGAGAGAGGGAGGCGACTTCCGATCTCGCTATCCGCCGCAGAAAGACCGGGCGTCGGAGGGCGGCACACGAGCGCCACCTCCCCCCTTAACACTGGCCAGAGGGCGGTAGACTTGGGGAAGTCTGCCGCCTAGTCACCTGGCCCGAGTCGGCGCGCGCGGAGTCCACCGCGCGCCACTCGAGGAACCCGTCAGGGATGATCTTCTCCCCCCTGACACCGAGACGAGCCTCAACAGGAACTCGCCGCTGGGGTCTACAGATGATTCTGGATACCTGTGACCCCAGCCCGGAGGCGATAGAGTGGACCTCGTGTGGTTTTAGTAGGTAAACTTCCGCGCGCTTACTATCTTTGCGCGGAAGGAGTCCCACATAACCCGTCAGCTTTTCCCCAGGCGGCGGGTACCCGTAATGGGTTTCCACACGGAAAAAAAAAAAAAAAAAAAAAAAAAAAAAAAAAAAAAAAAAAGGTTAGGTTAGGTTAGGTTAGGTTAGGTTAGGTTAGGTTAGGTTAGGTTAGGTTAGGTTAGGTTAGGTTAGGTTAGGTTAGGTTAGGTGAGGTTGAGGTTGAGGTTAGGTTGGGTATAACTTGTATTGGGCCATAGGGTGACCGCGAGCAATACCGAAACGAGAGCCGCAAGCCGTTCCTTGCGAAAGCTAAGGTGGACTGGGGCAATACCATAGCGAGAGCCGCAAGCCGCCAAATTAAAGGCGGCGGTAAGGTGATTGTTTTGGTGTTGTTCTGGATTTCTAACGACTTGTTTTTGCTTCCCGGATATGTCTGCTTCCTCAAATGTTTGACTTTGGCTTTGTTTTACGGGTTTTTTGATTTTTCTTGGTGGTTTGGTTTTTTGGTTGTTTGTGTCGGGTTTTTGTGGTTGTTTGGGTGTGTCGTGTTGGTTGAGGGGCCCAAATGGACTCCGACGCTGGCACGGACTCGGACTGCTCGATAGGGCGCAAAAGGGCGGCGAATGTGCCTCCGTTGCAGAGTTCTGGCTCTGAAACGGAGACAGAACAGACGGTTAGCGCGAGAAACCAGAAGGCGCGCAGAGGGTGTACAGGTGGTGGTTCAGGCACTTGCCTGACGCGTGCGCGTGCGCAACTCCGCGAGATGGAGTGTGAGGCCCGGGAGGCCGAATTTGAGAAGGCGCTGGAGGCACGGGCCTTTAGAAAGACGCGTGGCCGCGAAGCGGTCTTTGATTTTGGTCGGGAACTCTCTGACACAGAGACTCCGGCCCCCCCCAAAGAGCCGATGCAACAGACGTCGGCCGAATTGAAGGAGCTTGCCTACGCTAGTGTGGCAGCGGTCTATGAGGTCGTCAAAAAATCGACGAATCTAAAGGGCACCATGGCGCACCAATTGAAAAAATCGGCTGCCACACTACAGAACGTAGTTGAGGCTTATGCGGCGCGCACTGTGGCCGAGGAGTCACGCCGTCTAGAGAGGGACAATGCCCGCCTACGCAAAGAGGTTGAGGCCTTGAAGGAGGAGCTGAAGGCTCATAGGAAAGAGTTCTCGAGCATGCGGACGGAGATTTCTGCGGCTAAGTCGGGACCATCGCAGGCCTGTGGTGGCGACTGGCTCGAAGAGATTCGGGCCTCTCTAGTCGCCACCATGGGAAACATGTTGGACGCCAAGTTAGACGCTAGGTTGTCCAACATTGAGGCACGGCTGCCTCCTCAAGCGCCGGTTCGTCCGCCTTTGGCAGCGGACAGACGCAGGGAGGCTGAGGTGATGGCGGGCGCAGATGATGGTTCGGCAGTTGAGTCGCGGCAGAAAAAGGCGACCAAGAAGAAGGCGGTGAAGGCTCGCCCGCAGACGGCATTACCGCCACCAGTGGCCCAGGCCCCGTCTTATCCGGTGGCCGGGACCAGTTCCGCGTCTGCTCCTCAGGAGGAGACTTGGGCCACGGTGGCCAAGAAAGGTAAGGGAAAGGGGAAGAAGACGGTCCCCTCTGCCCCTGCTCCTCGAACAACTGAGGCTCGCTCCTCAAAACCTCCCCAGGCCCTCCAGGCAAAAGTGGCCTCTCCGCCGCGCACTGCCGCTGTGATGATCACATTATCGCAAGAGGCGGCAGCCAAGGGGGTCACCTACGGGAAGGTTCTGGAAATGGCCCGGCTTAAGGTGGACCTAGCGCAGCTGGGTGTGAATGGGGGACTCACCAACAGGGTGGCTGCGACGGGCGCGAGGATCCTGGAGCTCCCCGCGGCCACTTCACCTGAAGTGGCGGAAAGGTTGGCGGAGAAACTCCGCCAGGTCCTGGATGGTCTGGCGACTGTTGCCAGACCTGAGAAGACTGCGGACCTTAGGATCACGGACCTGGACGACTCGACTACCAAGGAGATGGTGGTCGAGGCAGTTGCACGTGCGGGCAACTGCCCAATATCTTCGGTCCGGGTCAGTGAGATCCACATGGGGAAGGGAGGCCTGGGCTCAGCCGTCGTGAAGTGCCCCGTCATGGCGGCTAAAGTGGTGGCAGAGGCCAAGAAGGTTTTGGTGGGTTGGTCGGTGGCCAGGGTGAGGGTAATGGAGCAGCGTCCCTTGCGCTGCTTTAGGTGCATGGGCCTTGGCCACACCGTGCCACTGTGCCCATCTAAGGTTGAGAGGGGGCGCCTCTGCAACCGATGTGGTGGTGAGGGGCACTTCTCAGCGGAGTGCACGGCGAAGACTCTTCGCTGTGCTGTGTGCTCCGATGCCGGGCGCCCCTCTGGGCATTCGATGGGTGGTCGTGACTGCCGACCACCTGTCACAAAAGGCAAGATGGCCCAATGGACCGGGGCCGTCATTAGTGCTGGTAGCCGCCAGGCTGAGGAAGCGGAAATGTCCTCTTAATGGATAGACAAACCCGCTTCCTGCAAGCGAATTTGAACCACTCGGCCGGTGCGCAGGATCTAATGCTGCAATCCATGGCCGAGTGGGAGATAGGTCTGGCGGTGGCCAGTGAGCCCTACTATATTCCCCCTCAATCTCACTGGGTGGGGGACCTGGAGGGTTCAGTGGCCATAGTGGCTGGGAGCAACACTGGCCCCCGTCTCTCGGCAATCGAGAGGGGCCCGGGATTTGCTGTAGCAAGGTGGGGGGAGTACACTGTTATTGGTGTTTACTTCTCTCCCAACCGCACTCTGGCGGAGTTCGAGGACTTTCTCGACTCCGTCAGGGCTGCCGTAGGCCGGCAGTCGCAGAGGAATATCATCGTCCTCGGCGACTTTAACGCGAAGTCCCAGGCCTGGGGGAACCCCACGTCGGATGCTCGGGGACGAGCTGTCCAGGTGTGGGCTCTTCTCTCCGGTTTGTCCCTGCTCAATGTGGGGACAGACTTCACTTGCGTGCGACAGCAGGGGGGGTCCGTGGTGGACTTATCGTTCGCCTCCCCCGGCGTCGCGCGTAAGGTGAGTAACTGGAGGGTGGAGGTGGAGGTGGAGACCCTTTCGGACCACAATTACGTGCGGTTCGAGGTCTCCACCCGGCCGGTGCCGGTGGCCAGCCCTAGGGGGCCCTCTCGAACATTCCCGAGATGGGCCCTTGGCCAGCTCGATACTGAGCTGGTCCGTGAGACGGCCACCGTGGAGGCGTGGAGCTCCCAGGGGAGTGTGACGGGTGCCAGCCCAGACATCGAGGAGCTGGCTGGCCGCATGCGCGACGCTCTCACGAGGGTGTGCGATGCGGCCATGCCGCGGATACGGCGCCGGAATCAACGGCGGAAGGCAGTTTACTGGTGGTCGCCTGAAATTGCACAGCTCAGGGCGGCCGCCAGTAGGTCCAGGAGGGCCTACGTGAGGTGTCGCAGGAGGCACGGCCTGGACCCCGACTTGGAGAGCGAGCTGCGGCAGGCCTACCGGGCTGCCAAAAAGACCTTGCAGCTCGCCATCAGCCAGGCCAAGGCGGCAGCTCGCGAGGAGTTCCTGGCGAGCCTGGATAAGGATCCGTGGGGGCGCCCGTACATCTGCGCGCGGAACAAGCTCCGGGCGCATGGCGCCCCGGTCACGGAGACAACGCCGCCGGATGTCCTACTGCGACTGGTGGGTGGGCTGTTCCCGGAATCGTCCGAGTTCGCCCCCCCAGTGATGGCTCCTCCCTCTTTCTTCGAGGGAGTGGAGGAAATCCCTCCGATTACTGCGGGGGAATTTAACCTGGCCTGTGAACAACTGCGGGCCAGGCGGACGGCTCCGGGTCCGGACGGTATTCCAGGGCGAGTTCTTTACATCGCCCTGGAATACCTGGGAGGGGATCTTCGGGATTTGTTCAATGCATGTCTCCGCGTTGGGCAGTTCCCGAAGATCTGGAAGGAGGGGTTGTTGTGCCTGTTGCCCAAGGGGGGTCGTCCTCTGGACTCTCCTTCGGCTTACAGGCCAATAGTGATGCTGAGTGAGATGGGCAAGCTCTTCGAGCGCATTCTTGCTGCCCGTATCACTCGGCATCTAGAGGAGGTGGGACCGGGCCTTTCGGAGGCTCAGTTCGGGTTCAGGGCGGGTCGCTCGACTGTGGACGCCCTGAACGCCCTGAAGGAACGGGCCTTGGCCGCAGTGGAGGAGGGAGACGTGATGCTAGCCGTCTCAGTGGATGTGGCCAACGCCTTCAACACCCTGCCGTTCGAGACCGTACGAGAGGCGCTTCGATGCCATGGGGTGCCTCTCTATCTCCGGCGGGTGTTGGACGCGTACCTCCGCGACAGGCAGGTTGCGTGGAGAGGGGCAGATGGGACGGTCGGTCGGCGACGTGTCGAGTGTGGGGTTCCACAGGGGGCTGTCTTGGGCCCGGTCCTGTGGAATCTTGGTTACGACTGGCTCCTGCGGTGTCCGCTTCTTCCCGGGTTGGGTGTAATTGCTTACGCTGATGACACCCTCGTCACAGCCCGGGGTCGTTCTTATGATGAAGCGGCACGCTTGGCCACGGTCGGCACTAACCTTGTCGTCGACCGGATAGGAATGTTGGGCCTGAGGGTCTCCATCTCCAAAACGGAGGCCCTCCTCTTTCATGGCCCACGGAAGGGTGTCCCACGCAACGCATGTCTGCGTGTCCAGGGTAGGATGGTGGAGGTTCGGGCCCAGATGAAATACCTGGGCCTGACCCTGGACAGTCGCTGGACGTTCCGTGTCCACTTCGCCCAGCTCACCCCGAGACTGATCAGCGCCGCCTCGGCCCTCGGCAGACTTCTGCCGAATGTCGGGGGCCCTGGATCTCCTTGCCGGCGGCTATATGCCGGCATTGTGAGGTCCATGGCGCTGTACGGCGCTCCCGTTTGGTACGACGCCCTCTCCGCACCTAACAGGGCCCAATTGCGCAAAGCGCAGCGGGTCCTGGCGGTGAGGGCGATAAGGGGATACCGTACGGTGTCCTATGAGGCGGCCACACTTCTGGCGGGCGATCCGCCGTGGCATCTCCAGGCGGAGTTGCTCGCTGAAGTCTACCAGTTTCGGGCGAATGAGCGGGCAAGAGGAGAACGTCCGGCGAGGGAGGGAGTCGCGCGGATCAGGCGCCTTTGCGACGCGGCCCTGATCCGGCGATGGGAGGAGCAACTGGGGGATCCAGCGGCTGGCCTGGCGACGGTGGGTGCGATTCTTCCGCACCTGTCTCGCTGGGTTAGGAGGCCACACGGCGTCCTGACGTTCAGACTGACGCAGATGCTTACCGGGCACGGTTGCTTTGGTAGATATTTGTGTCGGGTTGCGCGTCGGGAACCGTTGCCCGTATGCCATGAGTGTGGTGCGCCCGAGGACACCTCGCACCACACCCTCGCGGTATGCGCCGCCTGGTCTCCCCAGCGCCATGCCTTGATGGCGGTAGTGGGTGGAGACCTCTCGTTAGGCAGTGTGGTGAGGGCCATGCTGCGTGATGAGGGGTCCTGGTTGGCGATGGTCTCCTTTAGTGAGACCGTCATCTCACTGAAGGAGACGGCGGAGAGGGAGCGCGAGGCTAACGCTTTGCACCCTATTCGTCGCCGTCGACTAGGGGAGAGGAGGCGTCGCTATGCGCACCTTCTCCCGCCACCCTAGAGGAGCTACCGCGGGGGGGTCACCCTTCGACTCCCCTGCACGTCATCGAGGCGGTCGGGATGCCCTGTGAACAGAGGGCATCCTGATTCAGGCGAGGTGGCCCGCGTGGTTCGGGCCGTCCGCAGGGACGTTACGGTAGAATGCGAAAGCGATCCCGTAACGTCCCATTGCACTGCGGCGAAGTGTTCCGCTGGAGGTTTTAGTGAGTAGGAGTCTCACAGTCCCCACTGGCTGACGGGCCGGTGGGCCCTCATGATGAGTTTCCTCCAGCGACAACAAAAAAAAAAAAAAAAAAAAAAAAAAAAAAAAAAAAAAAAAAAGGTTAGGTTAGGTTAGGTTAGGTTAGGTTAGGTTAGGTTAGGTTAGGTTAGGTTAGGTTAGGTTAGGTTAGGTTAGGTTAGGTTAGGTTCTCGGGGGAGATGCTGACTCCTACCGGGCGCGTCCCCAGGTGGCGGATAGGGGAACGCCACCCGTTCTTCCTAACCAGTCGAGCGGGTGGTAGCGGGGAAGCCCGTCGCGGACCAACAGCAACGGAGGGGCAGCAGAGGAGAGGGAGTGTCGGCGTTGTCGCATCTTTGTCCTCTGCTGCCGTTTTGTGGACCGCGGGGGGAGAGGAGTGCCGGTATTGCGGTGCACCGCTCGTCCCCCCCGCGGCCCGACGGGACCGCCACCGTTGGATGGCGGACGTGGTGGGGTTGCAGAGGAGAGGGAGTGTCGGCGTTGTCGCATCCCTGTCCTCTGCAACCGTTTTGTGGTGGGTCCCTTCGGGGACGTGCGTGGTGGTGCCGTCGACTGCAGGGGGTTGGGAGTGTTGGTGATGAGCCGCACTCCTTAGCCTCTGGAGCCGGTGGGGCCGCAGGGGGTGGGGAGTGTTGGTGATGAGCCGCACTCCCCGTCTTCTGTAGTGTCGTTGGGACTGCAGGGGGGGGGGAGGACCGGTCTCATTAGCCGCACTCCCCGCCTACTGTGGTCGTTGGGGTTGCAGAGGAGAGGGAGTGTCGGCGTTGTCGCATCCCTGTCATCTGCAACCGTTTTGTGGTGGGTCCCTTTAGGGACGTGCGTGGTGGTGCCGTCGACGTCGTCCTAAAAAGATGGCGGAGGCGGCAGGGCTGCAGGGGGTGGGGAGTGTTGGTGATGAGCCGCACTCCTTAGCCTCTGGAGCCGGTGGGGCCGCAGGGGGTGGGGAGTGTTGGTGATGAGCCGCACTCCCCGTCTTCTGTAGTGTCGTTGGGACTGCAGGGGCGGGAGGACCGGTCTCATTAGCCGCACTCCCCGCCTTCTGTGGTCGTTGGGGTTGCAGAGGAGAGGGAGTGTCGGCGTTGTCGCATCCCTGTCTTCTGCAACCGTTTTGTGGTGGGTCCCTTCAGGGACGTGCGTGGTGGTGCCGTCGACGTCGTCCTAAAAAGATGGCGGAGGCGGTAGGGCTGCAGGGGGTGGGGAGTGTTGGTGATAAGCCGCACTACTTAGCCTCTGGAGCCGGTGGGGCCGCAGGGGGTGGGGAGTGTTGGTGATGAGCCGCACTCCCCGTCTTCTGTAGTGTCGTTGGGGCCGCAGGGATGGGAGGACCGGTCTCATTAGCCGCACTCCTCGTCTTCTGTGGTCGTTGGGGTTGCAGAGGAGAGGGAGTGTCGGCGTTGTCGCATCACTGTCCTCTGCAACCGTTTTGTGGTGGGTCCCTTCGGGGACGTGCGTGGTGGTGCCGTCGACGTCGTCCTAAAAAGATGGCGGAGGCGGCAGGACTGCAGGGGGTTGGGAGTGTTGGTGATGAGCCGCACTCCTTAGCCTCTGGAGCCGGTGGGGCCGCAGGGGATGGGGAGTGTTGGTGATGAGCCGCACTCCCCGTCTTCTGTAGTGTCGTTGGGACTGCAGGGGCGGGAGGACCGGTCTCATTAGCCGCACTCCCCGCCTTCTGTGGTCGTTGGGGTTGCAGAGGAGAGGGATTGTCGGCGTTGTCGCATCCCTGTCTTCTGCAACCGTTTTGTGGTGGGTCCCTTCTGGACACACGTTTGTTGTTGTGGGTCCCTTCTGGACCCACGTTTGGGGTGGGTCCCTTCTAGACCCAGGTTACCAGAGGTGGGGTGGGTTCGGCGAGCGCTTCGCTGCGCAGCTGGGCTGCACTTCCTGTGCAACGCCCTCCTCAACTCGTAATCCCAGAACCCGGTGTCGTTGTCATGTCTAGCGGCCGGGAACTGGGACCGAGGGCCTTGGCTTAATCGCCCGGGTCGCGAGGAAGAAAACCTCTATAAAAAATTACCCCAAATCCCAAGCGGCGAAGCAGCGCGAGGGGATGCATGGCTGATGGGTAGGTCAGTCGCTACTGCTTTCCCCGCTAGAGTACCGGCCGACACTCTAGCGGGTTACGCTTAGGCTTATCCGGGTGCAGGGGGCACCACTCGGACGGACCTCATAATTCCCCCATACTCGTGGGAACAGTATGGAGACAATTAAAAACACAAACCCACAAGACGTAGTGCCCGTGAAGGGCGGAGAAGATGTTGAGCCTGAGACGGGCGGAGAAGATGTTGTGCCCGAGACGGGCGGAGGACTGAAGAGACAAGCCACTTGTGTAGCTGGTGTGGTTAAAAACTTTGAGGCTCGGGTAAGACCCACACAGAATGATAGCGCGCCGGCTAAAAGTACAGCTACCCGAGGTATTCGGGGCCAGGCTACACCACCAGATGAAGAAATAGGGCCTAAAGCGAAAGTAACTGCCAACCGAGGAAGGGGACGTCCACCAACAACTGGACAGTACGTGGGGCTAGCCGAAGCCCAAAGAGCCTTAAATGAGGCAAAAAAAGAAGAAATGATGCTTAAAGCTCAAAGGGAGGTGGCTGAAATGATGGCATCGGCCCTCAAGATCAGAGCCAGCCCACAACTACCAGGTGGATCTACAGCTGCTTCTCCCCAAGATAAGGAGGCTAATTCGGTAGTCGAGCTCCAGGCTAAAGTCAGAGGCAGCCTGGAAGTCATCGAAAAAGTCGCCACTAAGTCCGGAAACTTGAAGGGAACATTTTCGAAAGCCCTTAAGGATGCTGCAGCTACAATTGCGAGTGCCGTGGACGTTCTTGTTCGGCGCACTGCATCGGAGGAGGCGGTACAACTCCGCGCAACGAACACTAAGCTTGAGGCAGAGGTGGCGGATCTCAGAAAAGAAGTAGTGTCTATGAGAGCGGAGCTGGAAAGACTTAGAACAGTGACGCCACCACCACCACCACCCCCAGTAGAACCGGAACAGAACCTGGGGAGCAAGAAAATGGACACAGAGGAGCTAGTGCAGACAATAGTGGCCCAGGTAGGTGCCATGATGAATGCCCGGCTAGAACCCCTGGAAAAGCGACTCCTACCGAACCAGGAACCTCTGATCTCTGACAACGCAGAGGGTGGGTCAAATGTGAACGCCGAAGTAAACGCCGAAGTGGTTAGAGAAGCACGGGTGCCGACTCTCACAGCTCCGGCTAATGCAGCAAAGCCGTCGAGGAAAAAGACGAGGAAGGCCAAAGCCAAAAAGGTCAAAAACCTGCCTGGACTATTAACAGTTGTACAAGAAGGTCCATCCGATGTAACTCCATCAGCATCGCTCCCTTCTAATGAACACCAAACTGAAGGATGGAACATAGTCGCAAGGAAACCTAAAAAATCGACAAAGACAATCAGACCTAAAGCAAAGGAGACAGGGGCTGGTAAAGCAACGCCCAAAGCACCAAAGCTGCGCCCACCGAGATCAACAGCGGTGGTGCTAAAACTGATGCCGAATGCAACGAGCAAAAATATCACTTATCGCGACGTGTTCGCCCGGGTCAAAAAGGACGTTAACCTGACGGACCTGGACATTCGCGATATGAGATACAAAGTGACGGTTACGGGCGCGAGAATGCTTGAGCTACCTGGTGCTGGTAGTGCGGACAAAGCAGACTCTCTCGCGCGCCGCATTAGGGAGATTTTCGTGGACGGTGAAGTAGCGGTGTCCAGGCCCACTAAATCTACGGAAATTCGCATAGTTGGCTTAGAGGACTCCGTAACGTCGGAGGAGCTAGCCCAGACGGTTGGTCGAGTTGGTGGCTGCGAACAGGATGCAGTACGGGTGGGTGAAATTCGCCGCAACAGTGCTGGCCTTGGCACAGCATGGGTGCGCTGCCCAGTGTCAGTGGCGAAAAACCTGGTGGACGCTGGACGTCTTTGGGTCGGATTCACATCGGCAAAAGTGAATCTCTTAAAACCCAGATCACTGGTCTGTTTTCGCTGCCATGAGCCTGGCCATGTCGCAGCCAGATGCTCTAGCCCCGTGGACCGCAGCGACCAATGTTTCTGGTGTGGTGAGGCAGGGCATAAGCGGAAGCAGTGTGTTGCTGCACCCCACTGTGCCGCATGCGATACTGCGAAAAGACCTGCAAATCATGTAATAGGGAGCGCAGCTTGTATCCGGTCCCGTCAAAAAGAGTCAAAAAGAGTGGAAACATCTGATCCAGCAGGCCAGGTAGTTCGCCGTAAGGATGCGTCGGTACGAACTGAGACGTAGATATGGCCTTAAAGTTTCTACAAGGCAATCTTAACCATTGTGCCAGGGCCCAGGACTTGTTCGTGCAGAGCCTTGTCCAGTGGTCGGTACAGGTTGCAGTGATTGCGGAGCCATATTTAATTCCTCAAAGAGACAACTGGGCAGGAGATCAGGATGGTCAGGTTGCCATCGTGACCCAGGTCGCCACTGGCGCTCCACCCTTTTCACGTGTCATGAAAAGATCAGGATGCGTCGCGGCACTTCTGGGTCGGATGGCTATAGTCGGGGCATATTTCTCCCCCAACAAAACTCTAGCTGAGTTCGAGGAATTCTTAGAAAGGTTGGGGGAGACAATTGCTAGATTTGAACCTGCTGAAATTCTTCTTGCGGGCGATCTTAACGCAAAATCTAGCATGTGGGGCTCGGAAGTAGAAAATGCGCGGGGAAGAACCCTTGCGGAGTGGTTAGTTGCCACCAATTTGACTGTCCTCAATCGAGGGACGGCTAACACGTGCGTGCGACAACAGGGTGGGTCCATCGTGGATGTCACATTCGCGAGCCCTGCTGTAGCCCGCCGTGTTCAGGACTGGAGAGTGCTGGAAGATGTGGAGACTCTATCGGACCACCTCTATATCTCTTTCGAAGTCTCCACACATCCGGCGGTGCCTCGTAGTCCTTATCACAGCTCAAGAGAGGACGGTCCGAAGTGGCAGCTGAAGTGCCTGGATATCGAGGTGCTAAAGGAGGCAATAATGGTGGCCTCATGGTTGCCCCAAGACACCGAGAGCGTAGAAGACTCTGCTGAAAGGCTGAAAGAGCTGGTCACACGAGCCTGTGACGCATCTATGCCTCGCTCTAGGCGATGCCCGTCTAGGCGCCAGGTGTACTGGTGGTCGGCGGCGATCGCACATTTGCGAAAGGAATGTGTGGCTGCCAGACGTCAGTACACGCGCTGTCGGAGGCGTCGTTTTAGAAGCCGCAATGATAACGACAGGGAAAGACATCGAGCAGAAGAGGAAAGGTTGTACGCTTCTTATGTCACAATGAAGACCAGACTACAAGTGGCAATCGCTGAGTCGCAGACCACGGCCAGAGAGCGCATGCTGGAGGAGCTCAATCGCGATCCCTGGGGGACGCCTTACAGGATGGTCCGAAACAAACTCCGTCCTGCGGCCCCCCCACTTACACAGTCATTGGAGCCAGGAGTGGTGCGGGATATAGTTGCAGCTTTATTTCCGTATGGTGAGCAGGTAGAACATCAGCCGCCACCTATGGTAGCACCCCCCTCGGATTGGGAAGATTGCGAAGAGGTGCAGCAAGTAAGTGAAGAGGAGTTGTCCGGAGCTGTGGCACGTTTACGCTCGAAAAACGTTACTCCTGGCCCTGACGGGGTACCTGGGCGAGTCTGGGTTCTGGCCATGGAGTTTCTGGAGATACGAGTTCGAGGACTGTTTACTGCCTGTCTGGCTCAAGCCATAATTCCACAGCGGTGGAAGACAGGCAGATTAGTCCTTCTGAAAAAGGAAGGGCGACCCGCAGAAAGTCCGTCCGCATATCGCCCCATTGTCCTCCTGAACGAAGTGGCCAAACTCTTTGAGCGCGTTGTCGCTGGGCGCTTGCTTGCGCATTTAGAGCAAAGAGGGCCTAACCTCTCTGACGTCCAGTTTGGTTTCCGCGGTGGACGATCGACTGTAGATGCCATTCTGCGCGTCAGGTCCCATGCACAGGAGGCAGTCTCTCGGGGCAACGTTGTTATCGCGGTTTCGCTTGATATAGCGAACGCGTTTAACACGTTGCCCTGGAGCTGCATTAGGGAGGCGCTCCGCTACCATGGGGTGCCGAACTACCTCCGTCGTGTTGTAGGGGCCTACCTGTCGGAGAGGCGGGTAACGTTTCCAGTGCAGGATGATGGCTGGGAAAGCCGTGAAGTCGTGTGTGGTGTTCCACAGGGGTCGGTACTTGGACCACTCTTGTGGAACATCGGATACGACTGGGTGCTCAGGGGCACCTTTTTGCGAGGAGTGGAAGTCACCTGCTACGCTGATGACACGCTGGTCACGGCGCAGCGGGAAACCTTTAGGGAAGCAACTATCTTGGCAACGGCAGCGGTTGCGCATGTGGTGGCAAGAATCCGGAGACTCGGACTACAAGTGGCTCTAGAAAAATCAGAGGCAATATGTTTCCACGGTCCTAGGAGGGCGCCTCCGTCAAATGCGCACATAACCATCGAGGGGGTCCACATCGGCGTGAAGAGTACGATGAAGTACCTGGGACTCCTACTCGACAGCCGGTGGGACTTCCATGCGCATTTCGACGCCCTAGTGCCGCGATTGCTGAAAGAGGCCTCAGCGTTGAGCAGGCTCCTTCCTAACATCGGGGGGCCAAGTGTACAAACTCGGAAGCTCTACACAGGTGTGGTGCGCTCCATGGCAATGTACGGTGCCCCAGTATGGGCGGATGCCCTGAATCGCGAAAACATCGCTCTGCTGCGGAGGGCGCAGAGAGCGATGGCGATAAGGGTAATCAGGGGGTACCGTACAATTTCGGCAGACGTGGCGTGTGTGTTGGCCTCTATTCTGCCCTGGGAGATGGACGCGCGCTCCTTGGCGTCGATTTATCGTCGGCGTCGAGGCCTAGCGTCGGAGTATCTCACCGCATCATCATCGGGCCCGATTGAGCAAGAGAACGAGCGGGTTGCCGCAATTGAGGAATGGGGGTCCAGGCTGGAGGACCCTTGCGCTGGCCGACGGACAATCGAGGCGGTTCGTCCTATTCTTGCTCAGTGGTTGAACAGGCGGCATGGCGTCCTAACCTTCCGCACCACACAGATCCTCTCGGGGCATGGATGCTTCGGGGGGTACTTGTGTCGGGTCGCCGGGAGGGAGCCCTCTCCGCGTTGCCACCACTGCGACAGCTGTCACGACGAGTCGGCGCAGCATACGCTGGAGGAGTGCCCAGCTTGGGCGACTGAGCGCCAGGCGCTCATCAGTGTTGTGGGGGCGGACCTGACGCTGCCGGCTGTGATATTTGCCATGGTTGGCAGCGAAAGGTCTTGGGACGCCGTTCGGTCCTTCTGCGAGGTCGTAATGTCGCAGAAGGAGGCGGCGGAGAGAGAGAGGGAGGCGACTTCCGATCTCGCTATCCGCCGCAGAAAGACCGGGCGTCGGAGGGCGGCACACGAGCGCCACCTCCCCCCTTAACACTGGCCAGAGGGCGGTAGACTTGGGGAAGTCTGCCGCCTAGTCACCTGGCCCGAGTCGGCGCGCGCGGAGTCCACCGCGCGCCACTCGAGGAATCTGTCAGGGATGATCTTCTCCCCCTGACACCGAGACGAGCCTCAACAGGAACTCGCCGCTGGGGTCTACAGATGAATCTGGATACCTGTGACCCCAGCCCGGAGGCGATAGAGTGGACCTCGTGTGGTTTTAGTGGGTAAACTTCCGCGCGCTTACTATCTTTGCGCGGAAGGAGTCCCACATAACCCGTCAGCTTT